>OY288291.1:22289576-22948360 GCA_958450335.1 Hibiscus tridactylites | reverse complement strand
TTGGGGCCAAGGTGTTTAAAAGTCCTTGGGGTGAAACTTGACACGGACACAAAGGTGGTTAAAAGTCCTTGTGTGGTCCTTTCCATGGTGTTTAAAAGTCCATGGCCAAGGTGTTTAAAAGTCCTTGGGGCCAAGGTGTTTAAAAGTCCTTGGGGTGAAAGTTGATGAACTTGTTTTTAAAGAAATGGAATTTATCACTTGTGGCCAATATGACATGTTATGATATGAAGCATGAGATGCTTGTTTAAGTATGCTTTTGAGCATGTGTAAATGATGATTGAAGCATGATTTATAAAGTGTTTTATAAATGCATTATTGAATGGTTTTAATGAGCATTCCTCACTAAGCTTTTGCTTATGCTCTCTTTCGTTTTCTTAAATCAATAATGTAGAGCATTAGAGTACTTTGGGAGCAGCAAGGAGGGCAAGCATTCAAGTGAAAGTAAAGCTCAATGTATGGAAGGTTTTCCTAACTACAATTTAGCTTTTGGTAATTTGGCAATGGGGGACCTATGAGTGTGTTTTGGGAGATGTTTTGAACTCCCTAAGTTTGTTGAATGTTGTTGAGAATGTTGGTTTTTGAGTTTGGCCTTTACATGCTTGAAATGGAAGTTTATGCTTGGATGGTTTGCTTGTGTAGGAAGCATGCCTATAGATTTGGGGCTTTTCACTTATGATGTTATTTTGTTGAATTATTGATGCATGTATGTCTTTTATATGTTGAATTGCATGGTGGTAAAGTTTGGTAGCTTTTGGAGCATGTTTGGATGATCAATTGCATGATTAAGTAAGCTTTATGCTGCAATCTGTGCAGGGTGTTTCGGAACAGTGCACACCGTTCCGAAACGGGTGCCTTGAATGAGCCCAGGCGTTCGAAACGGTAGGCACCGTTTCGAAACGGAAAGGCCACTACCAGCCCCTGTTTCGGTACGCGTTGCGGAACGGCCCCGCGTTTCGAAACAGGCTCTGCCTGTTTCGGAACGGTCGACCGTTGGGGGCTGACATTGGCAGTTAAATGTTTTGAGTTGTTTGTGTTTTAGTCCTGAACCTTGTTTGTGCAATTGTATGAGTTTGGGAAGTCTTTTTGAGCTGAAATTTCACAGAGAAGCATGAAATCTGACTAATTTCAAGTTGGTAACTTTAATTTGGGTTAAGTCCTCCTATTTATCAGAAATTACAATTTGGTCCCTAAAGTTGTAATTTGTTCAATTGGGTCCCTGTTTGATCTCTGATGCTTGTGATCTTTGAATATGTTGTTGAGTGATCACAATTAGGGCTAATGTGCATCTAGACAAGTTTATAAGAAAAAAAAAGGGTCGTTAATCAAGGTTGACTTTCGGGTTGACTTTGGTTTTCCCCGTGTGACTTTCTTAATTCGGGTCAACCGTCTAGGCCGGGTTAAGGGGGTTACACCCCTAAGGGCCATAGGTTGTTTTTTAAAGTAGTTGCAAGGGTTGTTTTTGTTTTAGGAATTTTTAGTTCAATAAAATGAACTTCAACTTCTCTTATTCTGGTTATTAACATCTTGCAAGAGCATCGGGAGAGCATTGTGAGGTTATCTATTTACTTAATATCGGGAGAGTTAAGTATACGGAAGGAATAAGTGCGAGTGCTCTAGTTTATAGTTGAACTATCTCGGACCTAGGGATAGGACGAGGTTAAGTGGCTAAAGAAGAATTCACAAATATCGGTGTTCATCCTTCGATTCACGCCGGGAGGTATCATCAAAGACGTGATCATGGAAAGACTTGGACCTAGGGATAATCCAAGGAACAACAGGGATTCTTGCCAAACTTGAAGTACTGAGTTGAGTGTTCGCTGCCGCGACAGGTGCTGCCGCGACGAGGACGACGACAAAACTGGATCTCCTAGACTTAGCAATACCTGCACTACTGAGCAATTCAATACCAGCCCATTCTCTCTATCTTGATTTTTCTACTCTTTTATTTAAGTTCTCTTTATTATTTTCGTTACAACTTTCTTAAATATTTCCTTTACTCTCGTGCAGCAATCTAAGGTGAAGCTATTAGCCCACTCCCTGTGGAGATGATATCCGATACTTCGTAGCACTTTACTACTTGCGTCGTGTACACTTGCACTACAATTGCGATAGACTCTTTTACACGCAACAGACATTCTGAGGGAGTTATCTAAGTGCTCGAGGACATGCTGAAGTGTTGTGCTATAGACTTTAAAGGTTCTTGGGAAAAACAGTTGCCCTTGGTGGAGTTCGCCTATAATAACAATTTTCAAGCGAGTATACAAATGGCTCCGTATGAAGCTTTGTATGGAAGAAAGTGTAGAAAACCTCTTTGTTGGGCAGAAGCAGGGCAAAAGTTGGTTTCCTTGCCGAATTTGCTTAAGGAGATTGAGTATGCAGTTAGAGATCGCGTGTTCTTGAAGCCACCGCCTTGGAAAAAGGTGATGAGGTTTAGACGTAAGGGTAAGATTACTCCAAGGTTTATTGGAACTTATGATGTTGTGGGGCGTGTTGGCCTTGTTGCATACCGGTTAAGGTTGCCTCCCGAGTTGGAGAAAATTCATGATGTGTTTCCTGTTTCGATGTTGCGAAGGTATAGATCAGATCCATCTCATGCTATTCTTGTTGAGGAGATTGAGTAGAATCCGGATTTTTCTTATGATCAGAAACCAGCTGGGACTCTTGATTTTAGTAGCCAAGTTCTTTGTGGTAAGATGATTGAACTTGTGAAGGTATTGTGGCGACATCGAGGAGTTGAGAAGGCCACGTGGGAGAGCAAGGCGAACATGTTGAGGTAGTTTCCGCAGCTTTTTCCTTTAGGTAAAATTTTGAGGGTGAAATTTCCTATGTGGGGAGAGTTCTAACGCCCCGGTTTTGGGCCTAAAGGTTTTAAAGGTGGTTTAAGGTTTGATGAATCTAAAATAGAGATTTGGGTCAGTTTAGAGTCGGTTCAAGGAAATCTTACTTCGGGATGTGATAAAATATTGTGAAAAGTTCTAAAATCCTATTTAAATATGTATTGATGGAAAGTGAAGCCAATTTTGGAAAATAATTTTTGGAAAGTCGACATTTCGGATTTGTGACTAAAATGTAAAAATTGAATGTTTTGTTTTAATGACTAAATCGATGAGAGCCAAAACATAGAATCCTTAGGGAGCTATTGCACATAGATGGTATCAGCTATTTCCCTTGATTTACTGTTTTAAATGGTTTAATTAAATGGTTTAATTAAATGTTTTAATAAAATAGTTTTATTAAAAGAGATTTTAAAAGCCTAAACATTTTCTTACGTAACTACCTTTCTCTAAACTTCTCTCTCAACTTTCTTAGTATCCAAACTCTCTTTTCATCACTAAAATCTTCAGAGTTTTTTCTCATTATATATACTTTTGATTCCTAAATGATGCCCATGGATTTCTACTTCAACTAGCTAGAATTTTCTCGAAGAATTTTATCAAAATCACTGCAAATCAATGGAAAAGCTTGTGTTAGAGGTGATCTTTCTTTTCTCTCCTCTAATCAAGGTTCTTTATTGAAAATCTCAAGTCTTTGGCTCTCTAGTTTTGTTTGATAACACAATTTTGTAATTGAATTGGTTAAAACTGCTAAATTAAGGTTTGTAAGATAGATTTTCAAGATTTTTGTTTGGGAACTGTTTTTTACTGATTTTAGGCTGATTTTAATCACAATTTGGATGTTAAATGATGTGGAAACAAATGTTTTTATCAATGTTATCCTGAATTGAGGTGGATCTCTAATTGTTAGATTTTTAGATTTTGGGTTTTGAGGTGTTAGTCTGAAATCTGAGTCGCTGGTGGTATAAGGATGTTATTAGGTTTTTTTATGGCTGTTGATTGATGGTTAAAATAAGATGGAAATGTTAGATTATGGCTGGGTTGAGTTTAGAGAGTAATCAAAGGCATTTTGGTGCTTTAGGGCAGAGCAACGAGATTGTTTAAGTTGCTGGTGATTTTAATGCATTATGATGCATTAATCCTCTTTTCTTGTGCGGTATAAACAGGGGAGAGCTCTTCGAAAGCAATCAGTGAAGTTATGGGGGCTTCGGACGATTAGTTTCCCGTCGATGAATCTTAGTTTTGCGAGTCGGTGAGTGATAACGTGTTTTCCAGGTTTAAAACACTTAAAAGGTGGTTTTGGGAACTTAGTGTAAGCTTGAAACGCTTTACTAAGTTCGAAAGTAAGTAAATGGATTTTCTGCCTTGGATAGTACTATTATGAATTGTTGATGTAGTTGATTTTAAATGCATGTTACATATTGTTTTAAAGCATGAATTGAAGTAAATGATTTACTATTTTTGATGGTATATTGATGAAGGATGCACATGGTAAGTGATCCTTGTAAGTATATGCTTATACTTGTTTTATGAAGCATGGTTTGATTCTCAGAAATATGGTTTGGTTATAATGCTTTGAAAATTGTGAGGTTTATGCTAAATACGAATTATATTGGCTAGTGAGGCAATAAAATTGGTCTATAAATGAAATCAAATATAGTTAGCCGGCTATAGGATGGACTATAAACAAGTCACCTTGGATGTTGAGGGGTTGTGAGGTACCGAATACTCCATCAAAGTACCCTAACAATTGAGGAAATTGAGTTGTGTCCCGTCTCTCGTTAGTGGGGTTATACATCTACTGATGATTGTTGTTGAGGGGTTGTAAGGTACCAAATACTCCACCACGGGTGATACAACGATAGAGGGTAGCTCCCGTGTGTGAACCTTGAGAATGTCGATGAGAATGTATGAAGTGTTGGGATAACACTTGGAAATCCGTGTATCCGATGTGGTTTGAGAAACGAGTATGTTGATGATCACTTGTGAGCCAATATAATTGTTAAGTTGTTATGAAATGGTTAATGATGCATGTTATGTAAATGCATGTTTTGCTCTTTAAGCTTTGCATATGGTTGCTATGTATGGGAAGGTTTAGGAGAGTGTTAGCAAATGGATTTTTTGTTGAGTATTTAGCACTTGTTGCATGATGTTCAACGTGCTAATTTAATAATGAAAGTGCATTGTTTTAAAAGGGAATGATGGATTTCAAATGGTTGAAAATAGTTTTGATGCATTGATGGTATTTTAGTTTTGAGCACTCCTCACTAAGGTTGTAAGTTTACGCTCTCTTTTGTCCATCAATGCAGATAATTAAGTGCTTGGAGGTAGCAACTTGCAAGGGGATCGTAAGAGACTTCACTTTGAAATGTATGCTTAGTTTATGTACTAGAGTAATAAGGGCAATGAGGGTACAAATCTATTTGGGAGAAGTGTATGAACTCCCTTTATGCGCTTGTTTGTTTACTGGTTTTAAGCTTGTAAATGGCCTCTATATGTTGGTTTAAGCTTTGAGTTGAGAAATAATTTTTGGATGATTTGATTTCATAGGAAGCATGTCTCTAGAAATCTTTGATGAC
This sequence comes from Hibiscus tridactylites, assembly GCA_958450335.1. Taxonomy (NCBI): domain Eukaryota; kingdom Viridiplantae; phylum Streptophyta; class Magnoliopsida; order Malvales; family Malvaceae; genus Hibiscus; species Hibiscus tridactylites. The sequence goes on along the minus strand of OY288291.1, from coordinate 22,942,947 downwards.
ATTTGCCTTGCCTTGATGTTGAAATAGCTATGCATGCTTGAGGATTGATGTTAAAATTTATTATTTGTGCTTTGAAGCTAGTTGGATTGCCTTTGTGTGGCGTGAAATGTGTAAAACTAGCGAATTGAGTACTTGCAGGTTGCAGGGTATCGATACCCTTGATAGTGTATTGATACAGGCTTCGTATAATAGAGGGGTGTACCGATACGCGGGGGCGTATCGATATGTATTTGTGCTATTGGTGTTGGGCGTATCGATACAGGTGTTGAGGGTATCGGTACAGGTCTTAGTTTTGCTGAACCTGGGAGTCTAATTGTCGAGGGCGTATCGATACCCTCACTAAGGGTATCGATGCAGTTACCGTTTTGTTAGTTAAAGTGTATCTTTGCATGTTCTAATTTTTTACGTTTTGGTCCCAGATGGTCGTAGATGCAATTAAGTGGGCATGACTAATTATTTTGAGCCGAGTTTTGACAGAAATGCATGTAACGTTATTAATTTAAAGATGGTAATCTAATATTGGAAGAATCCCTCATAATTTGTCAAGTTTACAAAATGGTCCCTAAAATAGTAATCGAAAGCAATTGAGTTTTAATCGATGTTTGATTGATGATGTGTATGTTCCGCTTCGATGATAAACACTTAGGACCTTAACGAGCATCTAGACAAGATAAATTTTTTAGGGTTGTTTATTCGAGTAAACTTCCCAGTTTACTTCAATATTCCCAGTGTGACCCATTTGGTTCGGTCTACCACCTAGGCCGGGTTGAGGGGGGTTACTCCTTCGAACCCTGAGTCAACCTTAAAGACTCCTAGGCCGGGTTGAGGGGGGTTACAACTCTCCCCCACTTAGGAAATTTCGTCCTCAAGATTTTTACCTGATGGAAAAAGATAAGGAAACTGCTTCTTCATGTCATCCTTCCTTTTCCACGTGGCTTCCTCCACACCAGGATGTCGCCACAAGACCGTGACCAACTCCATGGTCTTACCATGAAGAACTTTGTTGTCCGAATCCAAGATTTCAATCGGTTCTTCATCATAGGACAAATCAAAATTCAACTCAATCTCCTCAACATGCATAACATGAGACAAATATGATATATATCTCCGAAGCATGGATACACGGAAAACATCATGTATCTTTTCCAACTCGGGAGGCAACCTATACCTGTAAGCAACATGTCCAACATGCTTAAGGACCTCATACGGTCCAATAAACCTCGGACTGAACTTTCCTTTCCGGTAAAATCTCATCAACTTTTTTCAATGTGAAACCTTCAAAAACACCTTATCACCTACAACATACTCAACCTTCTTATGCTTCAAATCCGCGTAAGACTTTTTCCAATCCGAAGTCGTTTTCATCCTCTCATTAATAAGCATTACTTTTTCTCTAGTTCCCTTTAGCATATTAGGCAATGAGATCAACCAATGCCCACTTTCGTCCAACAAAGAGGTGTTCTACACTTCCTTCCATACAAGGCCTCATAAGGAGCCATTTGAATGCTTGCCTGATAACTATTATTGTAAGCAAACTCCACCAAAAGTAACTATTTTCCCCAAGAACCTGGGAAATTCAAACGTGTTCAGACTTACCATCCGTCTCCGGAAGATATGAAGTACTAAAATTCAAACGCGTACCCAACGCTTATGTAGACACTCCTAAAACCATGATGTGAAACACATATATCGATCAGAAACAATGAAATCAGGCACCCCATGCAACCTCACAATCTCTGAGATGTACAAATCCGCCAACTTGTCCAACGTATACGTAGTATGCACCGCCAGAAAATGTGCACACTTCGTAAAACGATCAACAATCACCCAAAGAGAATTCTTCTTGGACGGTGTTAAAGGCAAACCCATCACGAAATCCATGGCGATTCTCTCCCATTTCCATTCCGAAATCTTCAAGGGTTGCAACAATCCAGAAGGAAACTGGTGCTCAACTTTAACAGGCTGACAAACCATGCACTTACTAGTAAAATCAGCCACATCTTTCTTTAAAAAAACTCAATAGTACTCGTCCTTTAACCCACCATACATCTTCTTACTACTAGGATGCATGGCAAAAGGACTAATATGTGACTCAATCAAAATAGGGTGCCTCAACTCAACATCCTCCGGCACAACTATTCGACTCTGAAAGCACAAAACACCATCATCATTGAAATAAAAGTTTGTTGGATTTCCTTCCGGAATGTCCTCAACACGCGGTACCAATGAATCATCTAAAAATTGCTTCTCCTTAATCAATTCTACCAACGAGGGTTTCACTTGTATCTCAGCCACTAAACTACCATGTCACGATATACTCAACCGAGTGAACATCGCCCTCAACTCTACAACCACCTTTCTACTCAAGGCATCAACTACAACATTAGCCTTCCCCGGATGATACTCGATTGTCAAATCATAATACTTAAGCAATTCCAGCCACCTTCGTTGCCTAAGATTCAACTCTTTTTGTGACATCAAGAACTTCAAACTTTTGTGATCCATGTAAACCGTACATTTTTCACCATACATGTAATGCCTCAAAATTTTTAAGGCAAACACCACCGCAGCCAACTGGATATCATGCGTAGGGTAATTACTCTCATCTACTTTCAACTAGCGAGATTCATAAGCTACCACCCTACCGTCATGCATCAACACACATCCCAAACGAACATATAACGCATTGTTATACACCACAAACTCTTTACTTGATTCGTGCTTAATCAAGATAGAGGCTTGTGTCAACACTTCCTTAAACTTCTCGAAAGCTTGTTGTTTCGCCTCCCTCCATTCAAACTTAACATCCTTTTGCAACAACTTTGTCAAAGGAGCAGTAATCCTTGAAAACCATCAACGAATCTAGGATAGTATCCCGCCAAACCAAGGAAACTACAGACCTTACAGACCAACTTATGCGACTTCCAATTCATCATTACCTCAACCTTTTGGGAATCGACACGAATCCCTTTGGCAGACACCACATGTCCAAGGAAAACAACTTCTTTAAGCCAAAACTCGCACATGCTCAACTTGGCATAAAGTTGATTTTCCAGCAAAACTTGCAATACGGTTCGCAAGTGCTTATGATGATCCTCCTCGGTACGAGAGTACACAAGAATATCAATAAACACAACCACAAACCAATCTAAAAACTCATGAAACACATGATTCATATGTCCATAAATGCAGTAGGGGCATTAGTCAAACCAAACGACATCACCAAAAACACAAAATGCTTGTACCTTGGACGAAAAACATTCTTAGGTACATCCGCATCCTTTTTATTCAAGTGGTAATATCTGGATCTCAGATCAATCTTGAAAACACCGAAGCACTTCGAAATTGATCAAACAATTCATCAATCCTTGGTACAAGACACTTGTTCTTGATTGTCAATTTTTTCAATTGAAGGTAATCTATACACATTTGCATCGTGCCATCTTTCTTCTTCACAAACAAGACTGGTGCACCCTAAGGTGAAACACTAGGCCTAATGAAACCTCGATCAAGCAACTCCTAAAGTTGCATCTTCAACTACTCCAACTCTTTTGGAGCCATTCGATAGGGAGCAATTGACACTGGAGTCATATTTTCATACAACTCAATGCCGAACTCAACCTCTCCATTCAGTGGCAAACCATACAACTCTTCCAGAAATACACCTAAAAACTCACATACCATACATATGTCCTATACTCGCACCTCCTTTGTACTCGGATTCATCACATAAGTCAGAAAAGCTTTATAACACCCCAAAATCTGGGCTAGTCAAAATTAGGTTTCGGTGATCGGAAATCTCATATTGATAAAATCCAAACATTGTAACGGTTATTTAATTATTGATATCGGACTCTAATTGAGTTAAATCATTGTTATTGGACTCTACTGAATCGTATCGAAAATATTATAGTGACAAAATTGTGGAAATTGAGAACTTCGAGGTCAAACCATATTTTAGAGAGGGTTGAGGGACTAACCTCGTGATTAGCCCCTCCTCAAATTTTTAATCTCCCAAACGTGGGGAAATCTGGTGAAATTGCTTCACCATAAGGAAAGCATTATAGTGAGCATTAATAAATAAAAAGAAAGATATTAGAAGGTGATAGAAAAACTTACCCGACTATTAAGTAAGCAAGCACCTATCCATCTCTTCATCTTCTTCATCTCCCACCTAAGCAAACACCTCCATTGGAGCTAGCTTCGAGCTTCGTTGTTCTTTGATTTATTGTTATCGAATCGTTACAATCGATCGAGTAAGCTATATTCCTCAATCAGTTATTGTATTCTGAGGATGTATTGAGTTAGATCCAAAGCTAGGGTTTTGACCATCCATGGATATCTCATCGTTGTCACCTATATTGATATCGGTTATCGATTTTGATATCGTTAAATTGATTTTGATATAGTAATATCGATCCTAATAGTCTCCTTTTGATTTCCTAGCTCAAGAAGATGATAAAGAGCATCCATCGTCTCTATCCAAAGCTAGGAACAAGGGGGTTATCATCTGAGAGACTTAAATATGTTAACCATTGTTTATTTGAGTAGACATTGGATACAATTGGCATGCCATAAATATGTTAAACATTGTTTATTGATGCATAGTATTGATATTGATAAGCATGAGAGCATGAATATTGATACTTGTTACATCAATGTTCATAATGTTTATGACTACCTCACTAGGAAATGTATTCCTAACGTGTCTCATCTCACACATTCCAGGTTGAAATATCATGCGTAGAAGGATCGAATTGTCAAGGCATGACAAGCCAGTACAAGCCCTAAAGTAATGTGTTTTGACTTATGAATTCCTTGGAAGGTGGCAAAGTAGTGGAACTAGTTGTTTATGCCCATTTTGATATGTTGTGTGATGCCTATGTTAAGATTTGGTTGATGGCACTAAATGGCCCTTTTGTTTGTCTTAAATTAGTTAAAAAGTGCATACTTGTCTCATAATGGTCAAAACATGGTAAACATATTCGTATAGTCATGAAACTTGGCATGCTAGTAGTTTAAGCCATTGAAATGGTGTGCGTGAAGGTTCGTTGCATTCAGACATCATTCGGTAAGTCAAAATGAATAAATATCAGCAAAAACATTTTCATTACAAGTCAGGTCGTAGCGAAACGGGTGATGGCATTTGGATACGAGTAAGCATAATTGAATATGAGAAATTGACCGTACCGAAACGGTTCTTGGTCGTTTTAAAACATTTTGTCACTGGAATCCCTCGTTTCGTTACGGGTTTATAGCGTATCGAAACGATTCAAAGTTAAAAGAAGTCAACCGATTTTGATACATGGCATATTCGTATCGATATAGTTGTAAAGTGTTTTAGTGTTCTCTAAATATGAGCAAAGTGCACACTCTTGTCACGATATTGTATAAAAGATATCGTCTCCCTTAGGGATTGTACAACTTAACTCGTTTCGCTGTTCCTACACAAGAAAGGTAAATTACACAAATAAGTTGGTTTGTTTAAAAATAAAATAAAAATAAAACACAAGTAAATAAAAGGGAAGAAATGAGGTTGATAGAATGGGCATGGTTAAGTTGTTGTTTAGTGTGAAACTGCGTTGAATAGGACAAGTTGCTTTGCACTGCCAGACTCTGCTGCCTCGATGGGGGATGAAAGGTAGGCTGCTGGGACACTCTCGCTGCTTCGGCAGGGGAATGGACTTGTGTCTCGACGGCAAACTCGGCTAAACTACAAGGCTCGGCAGAACGCTTCAAAAGTGATCCCGCTTATGTCTAAGTCAGAATGCTGTTGATGCCCACTGCAGATAATACCAGTCGTGGTGCGAATCGTGCAAAGACAACAATGTTTATTCGTCCTCTTTTAGCCACCTTAAACCCTAAACTTATGTCAAATCTAGATTGATTACATCGTCTATACATGAAATCGTAGTTACTCCTTTAATGAGTTCGACTCTCTCAATATCGAATAAATGGATAGAATTCAACTAATCTTTCTCCTTAATTGAAAACTATGAAGAACATGGAATAAGTAAACCTTGTAATTTTATTTGCAAAAACAAACATGAAATCCTAAACAGTCGTTCTCACAGCTAATTACAACATAACCCAAACCCAAGGAGAAATTTAGAACATGTCGGGTGCAAGAAAACCTAAACTATGCCTAAGGAAAACCAATGTTGTTCTTGAAGTACAAAATACATTGAGTATATATAGCCATCAGCTAAGTCAAGTCCTTCTTGGAGTAGAAGTCTTCAAAGTAGCTTTTGCATTAAATGCAACTTTTAGTTCTGACTTCTTTGAGTTGAATGTGGACTTCTTCACATTGCCTTGCATCGCAAGTTATCTCGTTCCCCTCCTTCGGCGGCTCTGGCCGCTGCTACAGTAATTGGAAAATTGAGTGGATAACATTGTTAGAATCAAGATTTTCTACTTTATTGATCGCACTACAGTTCTCCAATTCTACAACATGCTCTCTTGGGCGGCAAGTATGGCGGCTACAGCTACTCGGCAGTTGTTGTCTCTGTCTGGAACTGTATCAGTACAACTCCTTGATTTGCTATCGCGGCGGGTTCCGGCGACACCCTGCTTTCTCGGTAGGTTCTGGCGGCACCCTATTGTCGCGGCGGGTTCCGGTAGCACCCTGCTGTCTCGGCAGGTTCTGGCGGCACCCTGCTGTCGCGGCGGGTTCTGGCGAGCAATTTTCATGCATGCACCGAAATACATTCCAAAACATCACCTTTTCCACAAAATACACTAAAATATGTAATCAAGCTTAATTGTGAAGGAAAATATGCATTAATGCCTAATTATGAAACTAAAATGTGCCTAATTCAAACAATAATATGAGTAAAAAAGGTAAATAAAATAAGACATTTTGACACTTTACACACTCCAAAACTCGAACTATTGCTTGTCCTCACGCAATGCAATCCTAAACATACTTGCACTTGCACTAATCAGATGGAGGAACTTGTTTTAAACTTGATTTAGCACTGTTGCGTGTAAAATAGTCTATCGCAATGGTAGTGCAAGTATACACGACGCAAGTAGTAAAGTGATACAAAGTATCGGATATCGTCTCTACAGGGATTGGGCTAATAGCTTCACCTTAATTCATTGCATGAAGTAAAGGAAATATTTGAGAAAGTTGTCACGAAAATAATAATGAAACGTAAATAAAAGAGTAGAGATATCAAGATAGAGAAAATGGGCTGGTCTTGAATTGCTCAATAGTGCAGGTATTGCAGAGTTTAGGAAATCCAGTTCTGTCGTCGGCGCCCGTCGCGGCAGCACCTGTCGCGGTAGCAGTCCGTTGATCGTCGCGGCAGCAAACGCTCAACTCAGTACTTTCAAGTTTGGCAAGAATCCCAGATCTGCCTTGGCCTATCCTTAGGTCCAAGTCTGTCGATGATCGCGTCTTGATGATACCTCCCGGCGTGAATCAAAGGATGAACACCGATGTGTATGAATTCTTCTTTAGCCACTTAACCTCGCCCTATCCCTAGGCACGAGATAGTTCAACTATAAACTAGAGAACTTGCTCTTATTTCTTTCGTATACTTAACTCTCCCGATGCTAAGTAAATAGATAACCTCACAATGCTCTCCAGATGCTCTTGCAAGATATTAATAACAAAAATAAGAGAACTTGAAGTTTATTTTATTCAACTGAAAATTCCTAAAACAAAACAACCCTTGCAAATACTTTACAAATCAACCCGTAGCCCAAGGGGGAATTTAAAACATGTCGGCGGCGGGTGAACGGCTAGGGGTTTTTGGTTATCGGTTATGGAGTATGATCTCTGCCCTAGGTTAAAATACATGCCCTTATATAAGCTTTGGGCTCAAGTTATCTAATTTAACAAGGATTACAACTTTAATTAAAAGTATGATTCTAATAAAGACTAAATCTTCAAGGAATCTACTTTCCAGCAGTCTTCCTTGTTTCTTGGGATTTTCTCTCCTTGAACTTTGGGCTTGACATATCTTTTGATTCAGGGCTTGGAAAAATATATGGTTTTCACACAACAGACGGGCTGAATTTTCTCTATCTGTCGAGGTCCACTTTTCTTTTTCTCCTCAAAGTTGATGTCGTCGTTTGCTGTCACGGCAGCACCGTGGCAGCATCGTCCTCTTTGTCTGTTTGTCCAGTTTAGCTCTTCTGCTTCTCTGCCCAGCACCTTCCTTCACCGTCCGCGATGGCAGCAACCTGCAAAAACAACAATTTTTAGTAGAATCTGTGCCTTTGAATATATTTGTGATGTTTTGCTGTAAACTAACCTAAATGCAATGAATAATGCTTGAATGCAGCAGAAATATGGGTTAAAAAGGGTGTAAATAATAGAACTTTTACAAACTCAACACACCCCAAACTCATGTTTTTGCTTGCCCTCAAGCAACTAAGACCTAAAAGAAAAATGAAATATTTTTGTTTTGGCTTTCAAACAGTGAACTTTCCCTTACCCGTCGTTCGTTCCCTGTGGCAGCAGCAACCTGTCAGATAGTTTAGGATCTTTCCAGAATCTCACTATAGTCCTCGTGCAGTGTGTGCATGCTTGTGAACAGTTATATGCCAAGACTCTCTTAGTTTCACTAGAATATTCAACTCTTAACTCGAATTTTTATGCCAAAGCTTTTTTTTGAAGGCATATTTTCATGCTTCTTTGATTTTTTGTTTTGACTCGATTTTTCTAAAGTTTTACTAGAGCCAGTTTTAGGCTCCTCTAGTTACCTTCCTAGAGCCGGTTTCGGGAACCTCTAGGTTTGTTGAGTCTCTTTTGCTAAACTTCTTTCCAAGAGCCAGTGTTAGGCACCTCTAGGGCTATTCAAGTTCTAAGCTTCCTATTCTAGTTTGGCTAAAAGAAGTCTAAGCAGTATAACAGTCACAATGGTGTTTAAGTTTTCAGAACTATAGAAAGGCTCTAAACTTTTCCTTAAACTATCCTAAAGATGCTGCCACGGCAGAGCTGTCACGACAGGCAAGTTCAACTCACAGTTTTAAGCCAAAATTTTTTGTTTTTTTAGATTTTTTAACAAGAAAAATAACTAAGTAAAAGACACAACAATTAACTAAGATGTACTTGGACTCCATTAAAATGGAGGGTTGCCACCCCCAAACTCGAGTGTTGCATTGCCCTCAATGCAAATGACAAAATGAAAATAAATGAAGGCAGTACATCACAAAATATATAAATAGCAGGCAGCAATAAGAAAGTAAGAGACTTAAATTTTAAGCATTGTCTTCACTGCTGCTGCTGAGGTGGATTTGGCGGCGGATTCTAGCTCTAGGGACAGGCTGGGCAGGTTGCTGTACAACCTGAATGTCAGAGCTGTTGCCGCTGCTGTCACTGCTGCTACTATTGCTGCTGCTGCTTGCCTTTGGCAGAGTTTTCTTGTTTGCCATTCTTTTCTGCCTTTTAACCGGTGTAAATTCTTTCGACAGGTTCCTCCGAATGAAGGGTTCAGCCTTGCTTTCTGCCCAGACGGATGAGGAAGAGAACACAGCAACAAAGGCATCAATGTCATTCGAGGGAACTAGTCGCTTTGTTCCACGGGCGGATGTTTTGGCAGGAGGGCTGCCGGCTGCCGTCGGGGCAGGTGATGGAATGGTGGCATCAGATGGTGTATGTGGTGTGGCAGCAGGTGTAGGTGTGTGCGCAGGGCTGGGGATAGTGAAGTGGTGGGCAGGGAAGGTGGGAAAGACAACATCAGGGAAATTTAAAGTATTGTGAATGAAATTTACCGTAGATGCGGCAAAGTCCTTGATGAATGTCATGAGGCCCAGCTGTCTGCCCTCCATCCTTTGAATGGCAGCAAGGATTTGATGGGATGGGTCTGTCGGTGCGGCTGCTGCGGCAGGTTCAGGGTTTGGCTGTTCTGACGATTTAGCTGGGGCGGCAGCAGGGTTGAAAGAGGAGAGGGGAGTTGCCACTGTCAGCTCCATGAGGCTGATGAGGTAAGGAAGGCATAGGAGGGCCGTCGATCTATGGGCGCATTCCAAAATACTCTCCCGTATATAACTCCCCACATTAATGGGTCGTTTATTTAGAATGGAGTGTATTAGGGCTAACCTCTGCTGGTCAACGGTGGTGTGATGTGATGACGGCAGGATTCTCTTCTTGATGAAGGCATTCCACAGTTTGGCCTCCGGCAGCAGCTGCCCTCTTTTCACTGTGTGGGGATTTTTGCGGCTTGTGTTCCATTCAGTCCCTTCTTCCGTTACTTCTTCCATGACAGCATCATAGGCAGCATCATCTAGAGTGTCAAGGAACTGCTGGTGAGCATCATCGTTGGGGCCGAAGTAGAGGCCATAGAAAGAATTAATGCGCTCGGCTGTGAACTGCACTTCTGTCCCTCTGACAGTCACTACTGTTGACGTCCTCCTGCCGATGGCAGCATAGAATTCCCTCACTAGCGTCTCGTTCATCTCTGCTGGTTACTCCGCGAATTGTTCCCACAAGAGGGCTCGAATCGTCCTTGCGATGAAAGGCTTGAGGCCCATATTGACTGCTCTTGGATTGTAAATAAAGCCTCTTTCTTCCCATAAATCTCTAGTAGCAAAGGATTGTGGGGTGGGTGCTGCCGGTGAAGAGGTTGAGGCAACACTGCGGCGGGTTCTTCTGGAAGACATGTTAGTTGCAAGGGTTGCTGAAAGTAAAATAAATCAAATGAAAACTAAGGGGAGAGCAAGTCAGAAAAGAAGAAGTGAATGAAAATGAAACGGGGTTTTATAGAAGAGAGGTTGCTGCCCGTTGAAGCTGTAACGACAGGCGTGAATAATGGGGCGACTGTTGAGCTTTAGCGTGTCTGACGCATCTGACACGCGTTTCTGCGTCTGTTACGTGTCTAGCACACGTTTCCGCGTCTGTCGTGACAGTCTGGCGACAACCTATCTTTTCCGTGTGTGCCGCGGCAGCTGGAACGACATGCTTCTATATTGGGCTTTGTTGGGCTGAAGGATGGGTGTTGGGCTTCTGTGTTGAGTTCACTTCTCCTGTTCTTCTTGACTCCTTTATTTCCTAAAAAAATATAAAACATTATTCGAATAAAATAAACCTTATTTCCTAATAATAAATAATAGTACTAATAAAACAAATAAAAATAAAAGTTAGGTTAAGTTAGGGATGCCATGTGGGGCATCTCCTAAGCTAACCACTTCCTGCATTCCTGGGGCTTCATTCCCCTGATAATGCTTGAGGCGTTGTCCGTTGACTTTGAATTGGTGCCCATCTTTTAATGATTGGATTGCGATGGCACCATGAGGAAAAACTTGTACGACTTGGAATGGGCCAGACCATCTAGATTTTAGTTTCCCTAGGAAAAGTTTCAGTCTAGAATTGAACAACAATACAAGCTGCCCTGGGTAGAACTGTCGTGGAAGCAACTTCTTGTCATGCCACTTCTTAGTTTTCTCCTTGTAGATTCTTGCATTGTCGTGTTCAAGTCCATATTTACTGCCTTGATCGCCCAATATGCTATGTGTTCTATCTTGACAGGCAGATGACAGGTTTTTCCATAAATCAATCGGTACGAAGACATGCCCAATGGAGTCTTAAAAGCTGTCCTATATGCCCATAACGCATCATTGAGGAGCAAAGATCAATCTTTCTTAGTTGGTTTAACCATCTTCTCAAGAATGTTCTTAACTTCCTTATTAGATATTTCATCTTGTCCATTGGTCTGTGGGTTGTATGCTGTCACGATCCGATGCTTGACACCATATTTCTTCAAGGCGGCAGCAATAACCCTATTGTCAAAATGTCTCCCTTCATCACTGATAATCGCCTTAGGGATGCCAAACCTAGAAAAAATGTGTTTGTGTAAAAATCTTTGGACTGTCTTGACATCATTCTTTTGAGTGGCGATAGCTTCAACCAACTTAGAGACATAATCCACTGCTAGGAGGATGTATAAATTTCCACATGAAGATGGAAATGGTCCCATAAAATCAATCCCCCAAACGTCGAATATTTCGACTTCTAGATTGTTCTGCAGCGGCATCTCGTTTCTCCTTGAGATGTTTCCTGTCCTTTGGCACATGTCACAGCTCTTGTAGAAGGTTTCTGCATCTTTATACAGTGACGGCCAATAAAACCATGACTGCAGCACCTTGGCAGCAGTTTTGTTGCCTCCTAAGTGACCTCCATACCGTGAAACATGACGGTGATGAAGTATGTCTTCTTGCTCTTCTTGTGGTACACACCATCTTATAACATGATCTGCACAAATTTTGAAAAGAAGAGGTTCGTCCCAATAATAATGGTTAACATCATTTTGGAACCTCTTCCTGGCTTGGTAATTAAGATCAGAAGGAATTATTCCGCTAACTATATAATTAACGAAATCAGCATACCAGGGGAGTTCATAAGACTTTCCTGCCGCCATGGCTGTCGCGGCAGTGATTGCGGCAGCAAAAAGCTGCTCGTCTGGGAAGGTCTCCAGTATATTTGTCTCATCTATTGGTAGACCCTGTCCCTTCTCCAACCTTGACAAGTGATCTGCCACCTGATATTCTGTCCCTTTTTTGTCCTTGATTTCAAGATCGAATTCTTGCAATAGCAATATCCACCGTAACAATCGAGGCTTTGCATCCTTTTTCGCGAACAGATACTTCAGGGCAGAATGGTCTGTGTGCACTATTACCTTCGTCCCATGTATGTAAGAATGAAACTTGTCAATGGAGAAAACCACAACTAATAACTCCTTTTCTGTGGTGGTGTAGTTCACTTGGGCGTCATTTAGTGTCTTGCTGACGTAATATATGACATGGAATAACTTATCTCTCCGCTGCCCAAGTGCTGCCTCGACAGCATAGTCACTAGCATCACACATAATCTCAAATGGCTGTGTCTAGTCTGGTGGCTGTACTATTGGGGCTGTTACCGGTTTTTCCTTCAGAACCTTGAATGCTTCAGTACATTCATCATTAAAGTCAAAGGGTCGGTTCTGCTCCAGAAGATGGCATAGGGGCTTGGTGATTTTTGAGAAATTTGCAATGAATCTCCGATAAAAACCAGCATGCCCTAAGAAACTTCTAATGCCCTTGACTGTGGTCGGCGGCGGCAGCTTCTCGATCACTTCTATTTTGGCCCTGTCGACTTCTATCCCACGACAGCTATTCTTATGGCCAAGGACTATCCCCTCATCCACCATAAAGTGGCATTTTTCCCAATTTAAAACTAGGTTTGCCTTTTCACATCTTTCAAGTACCTTTTGTAGATTGCCGAGGTAGCCCTCAAAATCGTCCCCAAAGACTGAAAAATCATCCATAAAAATCTCAAGGAAGTCCTCTACCATATCGGAGAATATGGCCATCATGCACCTTTGGAAGGTGGCGGGTGCATTGCATAGTCCAAACGGCATCCTCCTAAAAGCATATGTTCCGTAGGGGCATGTGAAAGTAATCTTTTCTTGATCTTCCGGTGCGATAGCAATTTGATTATAACCTGAATAACCATCAAGAAAACAATAGTAAGGTTTACCCGCTAATCTATCAATCATTTGATCAATAAAGGGTAAAGGAAAGTGGTCTTTTCGGGTAGCTTTGTTAAGCTTCCGATAGTCCATACAAACCCTCCAACCGGTCACAGTCCTGGTTGGGATTAACTCGTTGTTTTCATTGGTTACCACGGTCATTCCTCCTTTCTTTAGAACACATTGCACCGGGCTCACCCATTTGCTGCCGGAGATGGCGTAAATAATACCAGCATCTAGCCATTTGATTATCTCTTTACGCACCACCTCTTTCATCGCATGGTTTAGCCGCCTTTGGGCATCTATAGTCGGCTTCTGATCTTCCTCTAAAAGGATTTTGTGCATGTATAACGCCGGACTAATGCCTTGAATATCAGCTATCGTCCATCCAATCGCCTTCTTGTGCTGCTGCAACATGCCTATTAGCTGACGTTCCTGTTCCTGTGGCAGCTTAGAAGAGATGATTACGGGCAACGTATCAGTTGAACCAAGAAAAGCATATTTTAGCTGCCCTGGCAGGGGCTTTAATTCTAGGGCAGGTGGTTCAACAGTAGAAGGCTTTTGGATTAAATGGTTATCCGAAGTATAATTTAAAGGTTCGAATACCTTACGTGGATGATCGCCTATCCAGTTTACCTCCTCCTGATCTTCAGTATCAGATGTATTGGAATCATAGGAGTTGTTGTCGTCGGTGCTGTCATGAGTGCTGTCGTGAAAACCCTGTAGGTGGCTGCTACGGAAGTGACCAATTTTGATGTCGTTACAGCCCGACCTGATGCAGGGTTGATCAAAGGTAGCTTCAGTGATAGCCTTGCATTCCTCGTCTGCATCAGCATGCTTCATTGCTTGGAGAACATTCAACTTAATCTCTTGGTCGTTCACTCTCATGGTGAGTTCTCCTTTCTCCACATCAATCAGTGATCTTCCCGTGGCTAAGAAGGGTCGCCCAAGGATGATTGGTGCACTTTCGTATGCCTCACAATCTAAAACAAGAAAGTCAGCATGAAAAATAAATTTATCCACTCTTACCAGAATATCTTCGATTTTTCCTTCAGGATGAACATAAGAGCGGTCTGCCAGCTGCAGAGTTACTGTCGTGGGCCGCGCCTTTCCAATGCCTAATTTCTGAAAAATAGATTTTGGCATTAAATTAACACTAGCACCAAGATCACAAAGTGCCTTACCCACATATTTATTTCGGATTACGCAAGGTATGATGAAGCTTCCCGGATCCTTCTTTTTCTGGGGTGGCTGCCGATGAAGAATACTCATGCAACCTTCTGTCATCTTTATCGTTTCAAATTCCCCAAGTTTAGATTTCTTTGACATGACATCCTTGAGAAATTTTTCATAACCGTGCATCTCCTTAACGACATCTAACAGCGGAATATTAATATGAAACTGCTTAAAAATATCATAAATCTTTTTGAGCTGCGATTCTTGCTTAGCTTGCTGTATTCGTTGAGGGAAAGGAGGTGGGGGATGATAATCAGCAATACGTCCTTCCCACTATATACGAATCTGAGGAGGTTTGGGTTCATCATTCTCCTCTGTCGCTTCTGTTTTCGTGGCATGCTCATCGGCAGTAGTCTGTTTATTACCTGTCGGGGCAGCTTCCTCGGCAGGTTTGTCCAAGGCTGGTTCCTTTACTGTTTCAGCTTCCTTTTCCGGTCCTGGTAGTTTCTTCCCACTCCTAGTAGTAATGGCCTTACATTGCTCATATGTGGGCTGCCTAGCATTTTCAGCATTACTAGGAAATCCTCCAGTCTGCCTTGGCTTAATATGTTGAGAAACCTGACCCATTTGTGTCTCCAAAGATTTCAGAGTAGCTTCATGATTCGTCATCTGCATCTCTGTTTTATCCATGAAATTCTCTGTTTTCTTGACAAACTGATTCATATTCTCAATATAAGTGCCTGTCTGAGACATGAAAGTGGCCAGAGTCTGTTCCAGTATACTGCTCGTGGCAGCTGGTGGCTACTGTTGCTGCTGCGGCGGCAGGTGCGGCGGCAGTTGTTGTCGCGTCAGCAATCTAGGTCCTCCCTGATTCTTATTATGTGCTTGTGGATTCAGGGCATTATTAGGATTACTCCAAGAAAATTTGGGATCCTTCCTCCAATTGGGATTATAGTTGTTGGAATTGTAATTTGGCTTGTAGTTTCCAACATATTTTCCCTCTTCTAACTGTATAGGACACTCATCCGAACTATGATTTCCCCACATATTTCACATACCTCCTCAACAGCAAATCCATGTTGTGTATCATCATTTAATAACCTTTTCATTGCTTTAGTAAGGAATGCTACCTGTGATTTCATTGTGCTGTCGGCTTCATAATCCTTGACAGCTAGTACCCGTTTACCCCCTCTTCTTGCTGTCGGAAACTGCTCCTCATTCTTATCCATATTTTCAATACTTGCATTGCCTCGTCCGGATCTTTATCCAATAATAGTCCATTTGCCGCTGAATCAATTCGAATACGAGTTTGTAAGTTGGCAGCATTATAAAACTTTGTTACCTCATTCCAGACAGGGAATCCATGCATTGGGCAGTTCCGTAGAAGAGTAGTAAATCTGTCCCAGGCCTCGTGCATCGGCTCGTCATCTTCCTGTTGAAAAGTAGCAATTTCATTACGTAATCGCTCAGATAAATGCGAAGGATTAAAATGAGATAAAAATTCACGAGATAAATCTGCCCAAGTTCTAATTGAACCCGACGTAAGTTTATTCCACCAAGTTTTAGCTCTGTCCCTTAGTGAATGGGGAAATAAACGAAGCCTCAGTATCTCCGGATTAACTCCTGGCAGTCTAAACGAACCACAGATCTCCTGGAATGTTTTTAGATGCTCCCTAGAATTCTCTGTAACAACACCACTAAATTGACCGGCATTGTTGATCATACTAAACATGACAGGTTTCAGCTCGAAGTTGTCAACATCTATGTCCGATAGCGTGGTCTCCAGCTCTATATGGTCGTTCAACATGTAGTCACGACAGGACCATCGTCTGTCGGCGGCAGGGTTGCCGACAGGCGGTATAATATCGCCGACAAGCGGGTCGTTTCCATTATGGGCTATCTTCTCTAGCTGTTCCTCAAGGTACTCGTTCCTGGCTAGATGTTGTCGAAGTTGTTTCTTGAGATTGAATGAACGTTCGATTTCCTGATCTAATTGATACTCAGGGTCTTTACCTGGATTCGATCTGCGCATAAACAAGAAACCTTGTGAAAAACAAGAGTTGAATGCACCAAAGAAAAATAGAAAAAATAAAATTAAAAATTAAAATAGAAACAAAAAGTGCAATAAAATGAAGGAAATATTTGAGAAAATTGGCACGAAAATAATAAAGAAAAGTAAATAAAAGAGTAGAGATATCAAGATAGAGAGAATGAGCTGGTATTGAATTGCTCAGTAGTGCAGGTATTGCAGAGTTTAGGAAATCCAGTTCGTCCTCGGCGCCCGTCGCGGCAGCACTTGTCGCGACAGCAGTCCGTTGATCGTCGCGGCAACAAACACTCAACTCAGTACTTTCAAGTTTGGCAAGAATCCCAGATCTGCCTTGGCCTATCCCTAGGTCCAAGTCTGTCGATGATCACATCTTGATGATACCTCCCGGCGTGAATCGAAAGATGAACACCGATGTGTATGAATTCTTCTTTAGCCACTTAACCTCGCCCTATCCCTAGGCACGAGATAGTTCAACTATAAACTAGAGAACTTGCTCTTATTTCTTTCGTATACTTAACTCTCCCGATGCTAAGTAAATAGATAACCTCACAATGCTCTCCCGATGCTCTTGAAAGATATTAATAACAAAAATAAGAAAACTTGAAGTTTATTTTACTGAACTGAAAATTCCTAAAACAAAACAACCCTTGCAACTACTTTACAAATCAACCCGTGGCCCTAGGGGGAATTTAGAACATGTCGGCGGCGGGTGAACAGCTAGGGGTTTTTGGTTATTGGTTATGGAGTATGATCTCTGCCCTAGGTTAAAATACATGCCCTTATATAAGCTTTGGGCTCAAGTTATCTAATTTAACAAGGATTACAACTTTAATTAAAAGTATGATTCTAATAAAGACTAAATCTTCAAGGAATCTACTTTCTAGTCGTCTTCCTTGATTCTTGGGATTTTCTCTCCTTGAAATTTAGGCTTGACATATCTTTTGATCCGGGGCTTGGAAAAATATATGGTTTTCACATGACAGACGGGATGAATTTTCTCTATCTGTCGAGGTCCACTTTGCTTTTTCTCCCCAAAGTTGCTATCGTCCTCTGCTGTCACGGCAGCACCGTGGCAGCATCGTCTGTTTGTCCAATTTAGCTCTTCTGCTTCTCTACCCAGCACCTGCCTTCACCGTCCGCGATGGCAGCAACCTGCAAAAACAACCATTTTTAGTAGAATCTGTGCCTTTGAATATATTTGTGATGTTTTGCTGTAAACTAACCTAAATGCAATGAATAATGCTTGAATGCAGCAGAAATATGGGTTAAAAAGGGTGTAAATAATAGAACTTTTACATAGTCAACAAGCACCTCAAGGTCGTGGCACCTATCATTAGATTAGTGAGGGGAGAATAACATGAATTACCTCAGACGTACACTATAATGCCAAGGCAGTGTGTGCAGAAATTGTGTAAAAGTTGAATCTGAAGAATATTCTAAGTAAACAAAGATGTTGTCAAGGTAATGTAAGGTTGATGCCGAGGCAATATAATTAAGCACATTAAGCACATTTTATAATCATGGAAATAGGGGATTCAGCTCATCACAACTACTCTCTAGGTCTTAAATTAAGATATGAGCAAACTACAAAACCCCGAACCCATTGAGCAGAGTCATCCCGTGAAGACTTTCATTCACTCATGCTAATTTGTCCGTCACTTCAAAGATTTTCATATTGACGGACTTTGATAGCAGCAGAGTTTCCTTGCACATGATTCTTCCTAGAGCCCGTTTCGGGAACCTCTAGGGAAAAACAACATAAAAATTTCTTTCCTACCGTGGCAATGCTTTTGTTTTTCTGTTTGTTGTCTGTCGCGGCAGCTTCCTGCAACCAGTGTTAGAATTTTGCAAATAATTCAAGCATGTATTGTTTACCAGAAATTCTTAACAAATTCAGCAAGTAACAACAGTGTTTTTAATTTTTGGCATTTATAGAAAAATTCTAAGTTCACTTCATGTTTTCCCAAAAACTAAGTTATTTTTATTATTGTGCGAAAAATATAAGATCGACTATCCTATCATAGGCACAAGTTCTAACAAAAAAAATTTCTTTCTTGATTAATTTTAGAGGCAAGTACATTATGCAACCTATACGCTCTAATTATGCCTAAACAATGATGAAAGTTAATCCCCCCCAAACTCGAGTGGAGCATTGTCCTCAATGCATGAGAAAAATAAATGAGTTAGTCGGAAAGGTCGTCACCTTGCATAACGAATTTCCTTCGAGCCATATTTGCTTGACTGCTTCTATTGGAATTCTTTGGAAGGCTGGTTGGTTGCTGTATGTGGCTATTGATAGATGAAATCGTACTTACTTCTTTCGTGAGTTTGATTCTCTCGATACCGAAGAAATGGATAGAATTCAACTAATCTTTCGCCTTAATTGAAAACTATGAAGAACATGGAATAAGTAAACCTTGTAATTTTATTTGCAAAAACAAACTTGAAATCCTAAACAACCGTTCTCACAGCTAATTACAACATAACCCAAACCCAAGGAGAAATTTAGAACATGTCGGTGGCAAGAAAACCTAAACCATGCCTAAGGAAATCCTATGTTGTTCTTGAAGTGAAAAAAACATTGAGTATATATAGGCATTACCTAGGTCAAGTCCTTCTTGGAGTAGAAGTCAAGTGGCTTTTGCATTAAATGCAACCTTTAATTCTAACTTCTTTGAGTTGAATGTGGACTTCTTCACGTTGCCTTGCACGACAAGTTATCTCGTTCCCCTCTTTCGACGGCTCTGCGTGCTGCTATAGTTATCGAAAAATTAAGTGGATAACATCGTTAGAATCAAGATTTTCTACTCTACAGAGCGCACTCTAGTTCTCCAATTCTACAACTTGTTGTCTTAGGCGTCAAGTATGGCGGCGACAGCTACTCGGCAGCTCCTGTCTTTGTCTGGAAGTACATCAATACAAATCTTTAGTTTGTTGTCGCGGCGTGTTCTGGCGACAGCCTGATGTCTCCAATTCTACAACTTGTTGTCTTGGGCGTCAAGAATGGCAGCGACAGCTACTCGGCAGTTCATGTCTTTGTCTGGAAGTACATCAGTACAACTCTTTAGTTTGTTGTCACGGCGTGTTCCGGCGGCAATGTTACGAGGTTAGTTAAGTTAGTTAAAGACCTATTAAATAGGATGCAATGTTCACAATTTAGTCACTGAATATTGAAGTATTGAATTGAATTACCTAATAGACTCCAAATTGTATGAAATTTCACAAGTATGTTAATATTGTGATGAATTTCATTATAGTATAACCAATTACATCGAAGGACCCCTAATTTATCAAACTTACAGTTTGGTCCCTAAAACTTGTAATAATTAATATGTAGTCCTAATTGATTAATTATTGGTTCGTATGGATTAATTAGACCTACATAAATCAAAGTATTGTGTTATTGAATGTTGTTGATGTAAATGTTACGATTAAATTGAAATTTTGTCACACCGATTATTGTATTGATCATCGTTAACACCTTTCGATCCAGTTCTCGACCAGACCGAGAAGGGTGTGTTACATTTGTGGTATCAGAGCTAGAGTTTAGTCGATTCTAGGACTAAATTGAAGCCTGTTGCATAGTTATTGTGTTACTTTTCCACCTAGGAGTTATATATTGTGTATATTGTAACTTATCGATTAATCCGATCTTTCATATAGATAAGTCTGAGACTAACAAAGCTCACATAGACGAGCTTGTTGTCGGCTC
This sequence comes from Hibiscus tridactylites, assembly GCA_958450335.1. Taxonomy (NCBI): domain Eukaryota; kingdom Viridiplantae; phylum Streptophyta; class Magnoliopsida; order Malvales; family Malvaceae; genus Hibiscus; species Hibiscus tridactylites. The sequence continues at coordinate 22,922,552 of OY288291.1, read as the reverse complement.
CTCGACGCATGGCGAGGAGATTAAGGAGGAAATCCTCAGAACCCACCCCAACCGCATGACCCTCCTGTTCAGGGTACCAAGCCTGCAACACCTACTGCTAAGGCTGAGTGTTACAAGAACATGGCTGACATGTTTACACAGTTTATGACTACTATGAGGGCTGAACACGTTGTGCAAACTATCGCCCCTTTCTTTCAATATACTCGAGCACCTATTGATAAGCTCTCACAGTATCGAGCTTATACTTTTACGGGACAAGATGAAGACAACCCTGAAGTTGCCGAATACTGGTTGGATGAGTATAAGCTTGAGTGAGCCATCGCTTTGCTGGCCGATGAGGTACTTCATTGGTGGGAAACTACCATTTTGACAGTTTCTGAAGATACGGTGACTTGGGAGTTCTTCCTTAAAGAATTTCGTACGAAATATATTAGTTAATTATACCTTGCTGAAAGATGAAGCATATTCCTTCACCTCAAACAAGGTCGACGACCGATCAAACAGAACGTACATGATATCTGCAAGTACTGTAGATATGGTGCAGAGTATATAAAGAAGGAGGAAGAAAAGTGTCGAATGTTCATTGCAGTGCTCAACGTTGAACTACGCCTTATGTTTATTGCACTTGGCATCTCTGATTTCCAAGACCTTGTGAATCGAGTTAAGGCCACCGAAGTTGCACAGAAAGCTCAACGAGTTGGTGGGTCCATAAAGTCTAAGTAGAGGTTCAGGGATGATTCCCTACCTCCGAGATGGAACAAGAAAGGGAGATATCAAGGGCCCAAACAGAATGTCTATCTACAACCCTCTCGTTCTGGGAACATCGAGAGACCTTAGTCTGTGACGCAGTCTTTTGCTAAAGTCGCATCCGTTGGTAGCACTGGAGGCTCGAATTGAGGCAACCAACATCCACCTTGCAACTATTGTCAGAATATGCATCCAACAGGTCTATGTCGTAAGCAGACTAGAGCCTGTTACTATTGTGGTGAGCAGGGTCACTCTATTCGTGACTGCCCCTTGAATGCAACCAAATCTACTATTACACTGACCACATCTGCTTGTCCTGCTCAATCCTTTCGAGGTAAAGGATTGAAGCAAGGATCATCTAGAACCTTTAGACGAATGAGTGGTCTAGGGAAACCCTTTAATAAGCAAGATTCGAAAGCCTCTGCCCAAATGTATCATGTGAGGAGCAGAGAAGAAGAAGATGAACCTGATGTCATTGCAGGTACAATCGAGCTATATTTGCGCTCTTTATATGCTTTGATTGACCCTGGTTCTACTCATTCTTTTATAAGTATCATTGTAGTTAAGAAGTATAATACGTCTTCCGAACTAATAGCATCGAGACTTTCTATAACGAATCCTTTAGGAGATTGCGTAACCGTAAGAGTAGTGCCTAAGAACCGCCCCTAATGATCCAAGCGATTCCATTTCCGACAAATTTGTGGTCTTTATCGATCCATGAATTCGATGTCATCCTAGGCTTGGATTGGCTTAGTGAGCATCAAGCCTAGGTATATTGTTGTAAAAGGAAATTGTACCTTCGAGGTTTTGGTAAGGAAAGTGTTGTGTTGATAAACGTGAAGAATCTATCATTGTATGCTTTGACATTGGAAACAAGGGGTGAATCACAACTACAAGACATTGACAGTATATGTGAAACTGAATTTCCTGATGTCTTCCCTGATGAGCTTTCGGGATTGCCCCCAACCTGTGAAGTGGAGTTTGGCATCGAAGTGCAACCTGGGACTGCTCTAGTTTCCATTGCACTGTATCGTATGGCAGCTATGAAATTAAAAGAATTAAAGACTCAGATTCAAGACTTATTGAACAAAGGTTTCATTCAACCGATCTCTTCGCCCTGGGGAGCTCCAGTTCTCTTTGCTAAGAAGAAAGATGGTTCTATGCGATTGTGTATTAACTATCGACAATTGAATAAAGTAACCAAAAAGAATAAATATCCATTGCCTAGAATAGATGACATGTTCGATCAACTAAAAGATGCCTTTGTGTTTTCCAATATCGATTTAAGGTCAGGGTATTATCAAATAAGAGTTAAGGTGTGTGATGTACCGAAGACTGCTTTCCCTACAAGATATGGACACTACAAATTTTTGGTGATGCCCTTTGGGTTAACCAATGCATCGGTGGCCTTCATGGATTTGATGAATATGGTTTTTAGACCCTACCTTTATAAATTCGTAGTGGTGGTTATAGACGACATATTGATACATTCCAAGAATGATGTGGAGCACCGATATCATCTTCGTATTGTGCTTCAGATCTTGAGAGAGAAGCAGTTGTACGCGAAGTTCTTTAAGTGTGAGTTTTGGTTCACCGAAGTTGTCTTTTTGTGACATATTGTGTTAGCTTCGGGTATTCTAGTGGACCCGAAGAAAATCCAAGCTATTGTAGATTGGCACCCACCGAAGAACATTGGTGAAGTTACAAGCTTCTTTGGGCTTCGTGGCTATTATCATAGATTTGTGAAAGGGTTTTCTATGATAGCTGCTCCTTTAACCAAATTATTGAGGAAAGAAGCTCATTTTGTTTGGACCGAGGTTCAACAATGAAGTTTCAATAAGTTGAAACAAGTATTGACTCATGCACCAATCCTAACCCAACCTGAGTCCGAAAAAGACTACACAATTTATAGTGATGCATCGCACATCGGTCTAGGACGTGTATTGATGCAAGAGGGCAAAGTCATCGCTTATGCTTCGAGACAACTTAAGCCGCATGAACTGAATTACCCTACTCACGACCTTGAATTGGCTATAGTTTTCTTTGCATTGAAAATCTGGAGACATTACCTTTACGGAGAAAAATGTTACCTCTTCACCGACCATAAAATCCTTAAGTATCTATTGACTCAAAAGGAGTTGAACCTTCAGCAACGGAGGTGGGTGGAACTCCTTAAGGATTACAATCTTTTTGTTGATTACCACCCAAGCAAGGCCAACGTTGTAGCTGATGCGCTCAGTAGCAAACCTTTTCCTGGTAAGCATTGACAATAAATTTCGAGTTATATGTATTATGTAGTACATTAACTCATCGTAATTAGGGGCGGATCTGTAATTGTGCAAGGTAATGCACGTGAACTACCATTAACTATAAAAAATTACTTTTACCTTAAGTATTGCTTTCCAGCCAGACAACTAGACAAGAGTGGAAGAAGGTGCACTGTTGCACACGTGAACTCCCATTGATTGTAAAAAAGTTCTTTTAATAATTTTTTTATTTTGAGAATTGTCTTATTACCCAATTCTCCACATAACTTCCTCTAAATAGTTAACTACTTTCACACAACCAAGGGCGATTCTGTAATTTAATTTTTTCTTATTAAAAATCATTTAACTTCTCTAGAGTTGTCACTTTCCCCAATTCTCATTCTCTAAAAGAAGCTTCCATCGTTTTCTATCTCCAATTTTTTTCTATTCATCCAAATTTCTCTTAATTTCTTTCAAGCTTTGTGATCACTAATCAGGTACATATTTATTTCCTTTCCCCCTAATTTTTTCTTAATTTTTTTTTTCAAATTTTGCTTTAGTTAGATTTAGGTTTACTTCAAGTTAAGATAAATTATACTATCTCTTTTTTTATTGAATGAATGTAAAGGTAGATTAGAAGAAAATAAAAGTAATTTTATTATATGCGTTTTGTTTTTCTAATGAATAATTATTTTTCTATTTGATTATTGAAGAAATAGAAGGTAAAGCAAGATCTTTGTATTCACAATTCAGAAATATTAAGAGGCAAGGTTGTTGAAAGGATTTATCTCAAGCAAGTTTGCAAGCTTCCTCTCCATCAAACAATGATTCTTCTTCTGATGAACATGGAGAGACTCAAGAAATCCCTCAAAATCAAGATAAACATGTTGAAGCTAGTTCAGTTCATATGGATGAAATATCGATTGATAATGGGAGATTGATTGAATTTGATGTTATTAATCTTCTACATGATCCGGGGAAAAAGGAGAAATATAAGTGATTTCCATCCAGATGATAGGGATATAGTTAGAAAAGAATATATCCAAAAACAACCTTGTCAACCTGGTAATCATGAGTTTCCTAAAACAAATATATCAGGAAAAAATCGTCGTTTTAATCCAAATTGGTTTTAAAAGCATGAATCTTGACTTGAGTATAGTGTTGAGAAGGATGCAGCTTTCTGTTTTGTGTGTTATTTATTCAAGGATGATAATACAACTGGGGGAGATGCTTTTGTTGGTTCAGGTTTTAGAGCTTGGAATAGAATTGATGCATTTGTTAACCATGTTGGTGGATATATGAGTGCACATAATCAAGCATTAGGGAAGTTGAATGATTTCAAGAATCAAAAGACTTCAATTTCACCAGGTTTCTCCAAACAATCTGATGAATCAACAAGTGCTTATCGTTTGTGATTAGAAGCTTCTATTACATGTTTGAAGTGACTTTTGCTTCAAGGGTTGACTTTTCGTGGCCATGATGAAAGTGAGAAATCGTTGAATAAGGGTAATTTTATTGAACTCTTGCAACTTCTTTCGGTGCATAATCCTGAATATAAAAAATTACTTTTGAAAAATGCTCTTGGTAATTGCCAATTGATAGCTCCTTCAATTCAAAAGGACATAGTCAATGCTTGTGCAAAGGAGACAACTAAAGCAATTATAGAAGAACTTGGTGATGTTTTTTTTTTCAATCCTTGTTGATGAGTCTGCAGACATATCTGATAAGGAGTAAATGGCACTTTGTTTACGGTATGTTAACAAAAAGGGAGAAGTTCAAGAGCGTTTTCTTGGTATTTTGCATGTTGCTAATACTACTTCTTTGACTCTAAAAGCTGCAATTGAGTCATTGCTTATGGAACACTCTTTAAGTCTTTCTAGTGTTCGAGGTCAAGGTTATGATGGAGTTAGCAACATGCGAGGTTCAATTAATGGTCTTAAAGTTCTAATCTTGAATGAATATCCAAGTGCATATTATGTTCATTGTTTTGCCCATCAACTTCAATTGACACTTGCTGCAGTTGCTCAAAAGAATAGAGATGTTTCTTGGCTATTTGGTGATGTTCTTGCACCTTTGTTGAATTTTGTGGGTGGTTCACCTAAAAGGAAAGAATATCTCCGAGAAAAATAAGCTGAAAATGTTGTGGAGGCATTATCTTTGGGTCAATTAGAATCAGGAACTGTTTTAAATCAAGAGCTTGGTTTGAGTAGGCCTGGAGATACTCGTTGGGGTCGCATTTTAAAACGATCTTGAATGTGATTTCTTTGTATCCTATAATCATTGAGTCACTTGATGCCATTGGTGAAGTTTCTGACTGGAATGACACGAACAAAGCTAAGTCACTTACTCATTTAATGATGTCATTTGATTTCGTTTTTGTGGCACACTTGAGTCACAAATGAACTAAATTTAGCTTTACAAAGAAAGGAGCAAGACATTGTGAATGCGATGTCTATGGTTGATGTAACTATAGCGAATCTTCAAGATTTGAGAGATAATGGATGGAATGATCTCATGAAAAGAGTTACTTTATTTATGATTAAGCATGGAGTGAAGATTCCTGATATGAAGACAAATTATGTTATCCGAGGGAGGAGTCGTTATCGTGGAAGTAAGCAACCAGAAGTGACAAATCTCCACCATTTTCGGGTTGAAGTGTTTCTTTGCGTGATTGATTTACAATCGCAAGAACTTGAAAATCGATTTAGTGAGGTAAGTAAGGAGTTACTTGTTTGTATGTCTTGCTTTCATCCCATTAATCGGTTTTCTTCTTTTGACAAAAAGAAACTACTACAACTTGCTCAATTCTATCCTAGAGAATTTTCAAAAACTAAATTATTGTTTTTGAATATTCACTGGAAAATTTCATTGATGATATTCGAAATGATGAGAGATTTTGGGATGTGAAGAACCTAAATGAGCTCTCCATCAAACTTGTTGAGACAAAGAAGCATGAAATTCATTCTAGAGTCTACTTGCTTTTGAAGTTAATATTACTTCTTCATGTGGCAACTTCGACAATAGAAAGAGCTTTTTCAGCAATGACAATCGTGAAAAGTAAATTGCGTAATAGCATGGGAGATAAACTATTAAATGATTGTTTGGTTACTTTTATAGAAAAGACTTGTTTGTAGATGTTAGCATGGATGCTATTGTACGACGATACCAAAATATGAGAACTCGTCGTGAACAATTGTAGACATTTTTATGTACTAGTACTTTGTAATTTGATTTTTTTTTATAAATTTAGAATGTAGCTTTTGATGACTTATTTAATTTACTCTTGGCTTATATGTTATTATATTAATTATCGGTTAGTGAACTACCAAATTTATATTTCTAGATCCGCCCTTAATCGTAATATTTCTATATTGTAGCCTCTCGAGCAATTAACTCCCACTTCCGACTTTAGAAGCATCATTGTCTTGTAGCTGAACTTCAAGTTCAGTCTACCATCGTTTCGCGAATCAAAGATTTGCAAGAGAAAGATCCTGAGCTTCAATCCATTGTCTCTAAGCTTTCGGATAACCCCGACTTCAAAGTTAACTTTGAAGGACTCTTGTGTTTCCACGACCGAGTTTGTGTGCCTAATGATAAATCTCTTTGCACCAATATCCTTCCTGAAGCTCATTCGAGTTCTTTTTCTGTTCACTACGAGTCTGTGAAGATGTATAAGGACATACGTGAACTCTTTTGGTGGCCATCCATGAAGCATGCTATAGTTGATTACATTTCCAAGTGTCTCACGTGTCAACGTGTTAAGGAAGAACATTGCGCTCCTATTTGATTATTATAGCCTATTGATCCACCGAAATGGAAATGGGAAAAGATCACTATGAATTTTGTTAGTGGTCTACCGTTAACTTCCGCGAAGCCTGGTGCCATATGGGTCATTATTGATCGTTTAACGAAGTCGGCCCATTTTATTCTGGTTAGAATGGACTACGATCTTCCTATATTAGCTAACTTGTATATCAAGGAAGTAATCCGACTCCACGGAGTACCTAAGTCTATTATCTCTGATCGAGATCCCAATTTGCATCTCTGTTATGGAGAACATTACAAGGAGCTCTGGGCACTAGGGTTAATCTTAGTACAACTTTTCACCCTCACTCTGACGGTCAATCAGAAAGGGTAATCCAAATAAAGCATCGAAAAACTTGTCCATCAAAACCTTATAAATTTGCATTGTTATTGAACCTCCCTATATAGATCTTCGAAGACGCGCTTCGGGCATGCATTATTGACTTTGGTGAAACTTGGGAGAAATCTCTACCCCTTATCGAATTTGCCTACAATAATAGTTACCAAGCATCAATTCAAATGGCCCAGTATGAAGCATTTATGGTAGGCGATGCAGAACTCCATTGTGTTGGTTAGAGCTTGGCGAGGGCAAGATGTTAGGCCCTGACTTGCTTTGAGAGACTAAAGAGCGGGTCACCATTATTCATGATCGTTTAAAGGCGAACTTTGATCGACAAAAGGCTTATGCTGATCTCAATAGGAGACATTGAAGTTGGTGAAAAGCCTTACTCAAAGTATCACCGTGGAAGAAGGTTTTAAGGTTTTGTAAGAAGGGAAAATTGATTCCCCGATTCATTGGACCCTCTGAAGTCATTGAAAGAGTTGGCCCTGTGGCATATCGACTATTGTTGCCCTCTGAATTGAATAAAATCCACGATGTTTTCATGTATCAATGCTTCATAAGTATCATTCTAATCCTTCGCACATTGTGGAACTTGAATCTGTAGAACTTCAACCAAATTTATACTACGATGACGAACAGGTTCAAATTCTTCCAAGATAAGTCAAAAGGCTTTGCAACAAGATTTTATCATTAGTTAAAGTGCTCTAAAGGAGCCACACCGTAGAAGAAGCCAAATGGGAGCTTGAAGAGACCATCAAGCAACAATATCCTCATCTCTTTGATTCAGGTAAAAATTTGAGGACAAATTTTTCTTAAGGGGGAGAGTTGTAACACCCCAAAATGCATTCTAGTCAGAATTAGGTTCCAGTGATCGGAAATCTCATATTGATAAAATCCAAACATTTGATCGGCTAGTTAATTATTGATATCGAACTGTAATTGAGTTAAATCATTGTTATTGGACTCTATTGAATCGTATCAGAAATATTATAGTGACTAAATTGTGGAAATTGAGAACTTCGAGGTCAAACCATAGTATAGAGAGAGTTGAGGGACTAACCTCACGATTTTCCCCTCCTCAATTTTTTAAAATCCCAAACGTAGGAAATATGGTGAAGTTGGCTCACCATAAGGAAAGCCTTATAGTGAGCATTAATAAGTAAAAAGAAAGATATTGAAAGGTGATAGAAAAACTTACCCGACTATTAAGTAAGGAAGCACCTCCTCATCTCTTCATCTTCATCATCTCCTACCTAAGCAAGCACCTCCATTGGAGCTAGCTTCAAGCTTCATTTTTCTTTGATTTATTTTTATTGAATCGTTACTATCGATCGAGTAGCTATATTCCTCAATCGGTTATTGGATTCCATGGATGTATTGAGTTTAATCCCAGGCTAAGGTTTTGACCATCCATGGATATCTCATCGTTGTCACCTATAATGAGACCGATAATCGATTTTGATATTGTTATATTAATTTTGATACCGTAATATCGATCTGAATAGTCTTATTTGCTTTCCTTGCTCAAGAGGGTTATCATCTGAGAGCCTTGAAAGTTTCATACTGTCAAGGTGAGTGTAGTTGGAGTCTCAAGACTAGGCGAAAGGCCTTCCCTAATCTTCTATTGTTGTTTTCGACCATATCGCTAATATTTTCAATGAAAAAATTGCATTGGAGTGTTAATCAGACACTTTGGTAAATGTTGGTATGTTTTGCTATTGAATATTGGACATAGTTATTAGTATTGTCATTGCGCATTGCCATTGATATAGTTATTGTCATCGAAACATTGTAAGAAATCATCGGATATTGATATTGATATTGGACAATGAAACATTGATAATGAGATATGTTTGTCATTGATAATATTTGGATCATTGGTCATTGGAATTCTCAGTGATTATTGAATATGGAAATGAACATTGAAACCTTGGACTAGAATAGACATTTGATACAATTGGCATGCCATAGAATTCATGATCTCAGTGTACGGGTGGACAACGATCCTAAGGCTACGACCTATAAGTATTTGGCAAGGCAGAGGGATGTGTATTGTTATTGGTCATATTGGCGAGGCAGAGGGACTAGACCATTCATTGATTTGGGGAGGCGTAGGAATTCACATATCCACTATCTTGATTCAATCTAAGGATTAAAGATGAAATAAATATGTTAAACATTGATGTTACATCGATGTTCATAATGTTTATGATTACCTCACTAGGAAATGTATGCTTAACATGTTTCATCTCATGCATTTCAGGTTTAAAGATCGTGCATAGAAGGACCAAATTGTCAAGGAAAGACTAGTCACTACAAGCCCTAAAGTAATGTGTTTTGACTTATGAACTCCTAGGAAGGTGGAAAAGTGGTGGAACTAGTTGTTTATGCCCATTTTGATATGTTGTGTGATGCCTATGTTAAAATTTTGTTGATGGCCCTAAATGGTCCTTTTGTTTGGCTTAAAGTAGTTAAAAAGTGCATTCTTGGCTCATAATGGTCAAAACATGGTAAACATCTTTGTATAGTCATGAAATTTGGAATGCTAGTAGTTTAAGCAATTGAAATGTTGTGTGTGAAGTTTCGTTACATTCGGACATTGTTCGGAAAGTCAAATTGAATAAATACTAGTAAAAATCTGTCATTACATGTCAGGTTGTATCGAAACGGGTGATGGTGGTTTGATACGGGTAAGCATAATTGAACCTGAGGAATATGGCGTACCGAAACGGTTCTTGGCCATTTCGAAAAATTTTGTCACTGGAATCCCTCGTTTCGATACGGGTTTATAGCGTATCGAAATGGGTCAAAGTCAAAGTCAAAGTCAAAAGAAGTCAACCCGTTTCTATACAGGGCATATTCGTATCGATACGGTCTAAAGGGTAAGTCAACAAGGGTTGACTATCGTCCACCCATTTTGAAATAGCCCTAGGGTGTTTCAAAACGAGGTTAGTGAAGTTAGTTAAAGGCCTATTAAACAGGCTGCAATGATTACATTTTAGTCACTGAATCTTGAAGGATTAAATTGAATTAGCTAATGGACTCCAAATTGTACGAAATTTCACTGGTATGTTAATATTGTGATGAATTTCATTATAGTATAACAAATTACATCGAAGGACCCCTAATTGATCAAACTTACAGTTTGGTCCCTAAAACGTGTAATAGTGAATATGTAGTCCTAATTGATTAATTATTGATTTGTGTGGATTAATTAGACATATATACATCGAAGTATTGTGTTATTGAATGTTGTTGATGTAAATGTTAAGATTAAATTGAAATTTTGTCCCACCGATTACTGTATTGATCATTGTTAGCACCTTCCGACCTGGTTCTTGACCAGACCGGTAAGAGTGTGTTACAAGCTTCACATCCCAAACGCATCAACCGACTCACTTCAAGAGCCGAAACCACAGTTGACAAGAACTTCACATTCTCGCCTACGATTACCACCTCAAATTCATAGGCAAGTTTCAATGAAACTCGCTTGGTCTCAAAATCAACCACAGCTCTATGCTCAAATAACCAATACATACCAAGAACTACATCAAAACCATAGAAAGGTAACTCCATCAGATCAACCTCAAACACATGACCTTGAATAGACAAAGGACACCTCCTATACAACTTCCTCTTAACAATCGTCTCACCAAAGGAATTGGTTACACGCATACCAATATCTAACAACTCAATAGTAAATGAAGCGCTTGTGCATGCTCACGCAAAATATATGAATGAGTAGAACTTGAATCAATCAAAGGAAGTAATGAGAAGGATTGCAAAGTAAAGGTACATACGATCACATCTGTGTCATTCCTTCCCTCTCGGTGTGCACACACCCTAGGCTATCCACCTCACTCAAGCTAAATAGCAACAACATGAGCAACATTCCTTTGTCCATCATCTCTATGTTGAAAGTTACCACGACAGTGCCCACAACCTATCTACGGCTTAGCATCTCACACCAAAGCTTTTCTTTCTCTAACAGGTTGTGAACAATCGCACTTCGTATGTCCTCATGATCCAGAATTCCAACACGTACTCAAATTACCCAAACACTCTCCCGTGTGCCATCTATCGTACCAGTTACACTCTGGAGTACGAACGAAAGCATTTTGGCCTTGTTGACCTCGACCAAGGATACCACCACCACGACTTGGATCCGGTTGATACATTCAATCCTTACGCTTCTTGAAACGATCTCTACCAACATCAAACTCAACCGACCTCTTTCTAGAACTAGAACCACCCGATCGAGCAACTAAGCCCAAATTCTGCTTGATATCATTAGCCCAAACTCAACCGACCAAGACACTAAAGCTTTTCTTTCTCTAACAGGTTGTGAACAATCACACTTCGTATGTCCTCATGATCCAGAATTCCAACACGTACTCAAATTACCCAAACACTCTCCCGTGTGCCATCTATCGTACCAGTTACACTCTGGAGCACGAACGAAAGCATTTTGGCCTTGTTGACCTCGACCAAGGATACCACCACCATGACTTGGATCCGGTTGATAAATTCAATCCTTACGCTTCTTGAAACGATCTCTATCAGCATCAAACTCAACTGACCTCTTTCTAGAACTAGAACCACCTGATCGAGCAACTAAGCCCAAATTCTGCTTGATATCATTAGCCCGAGTGACCAAGACATCAAAATCGGTGTAATCTGAAGCAAACATATACATCTCAACCTCTTTCACAAGCCCACAGTGAAAACGATCACATCTCTTATGTTCATTAAGAACCAGTTCAGGGGCATACTTGCTCAACCGAACAAACTGAACCTCATATTCTGAAATAGTCATATATCCTTGCCCAAAAGATATAAATTCTTGCTTCTTTTAATCAAGATAGTGAACACACAAATACTTTCTCTTAAAGCAGTTCTGAAGAACTCCCAAGTAACATCAGCATGTTCCATACCCGTTGTGATGGTCATCTACCACGTATAAGCATCTTCAAGAAGCAAGGATACAACACAACGCAACTTTTGCACATCATTGCAACCCATATGACCAAGAATCCTCTGGGGGCTCTCAAATCAAGCCTTATAACCCTCAGGAGACAGACCTCAAAACTCAGTTCCACCCAAACTGCGAAAACGCTCCAAAGGTAATCCATCATTAGCACCAGGCTGAGGTGCGGCGACATACATACCCGCTATCGTTGCCTGAAAAGCCCCAACTATAGCCTGAATCAACGGTGTCATATCAGTAGCGGCATGTCCTTGAGCTGCCTCAGGTCCAACGCCAGCTCTATCACCTCTAGGAGGAGGTGGAGGGGATGACAGTTCCTCCACATTATCATTCGCTGCAATACGATTACCAACCCTATGCTCTCATCTTGGTCCCATCTCAAATAGAGTGTAAATCTAAAGCATGATAATGCCATACTGAAATAATTAGGCCAACCAAAAGCAAGAATCCAAGGAGCTGAAGTTTTGCTTTTAAAAACTAAAATCCTCTATATATTAGTAATAATATGGAAATGGGTACCATTAACCTCTCCCCCAACAATGTATAACAAGCATAATTAATGTTATCAAACTACTTGCATCTCACACATACCAAACAATGGTCATAATGTAGCATGAACAACCACCATGCATAGCATTCATTAAGAAATCACCCAAACAACAATATTACACCAACTTTAACTCCCAATTCTTTAGCAACCTGGCTTTGATACCACAAAATGTAACCCCCTCCGCCTGGCCTGTGCGAAAGACCGCACCGAACGGATCACACGGGAAATATTAAAGTAAACTGTGAAGTTTACCTCAATAAACGACCCTATTTTTTATTTTATCTGGTCTAGATTCTCATTATCATCCGATGTGATAAACTTCACAACGGAACAATTTGCAACTCGATCACACAACACTTAGAAACTCAATTGTGTACAAATACATTTTAGGGACCATTTTGTAATTTAAATAATTTATAGTGATATCTTCCAATTATAGATTACCATCCTTTAATTAGTCACATTACATGCCTCTCTGTCAAATCTCAGCTTAAAACAATCACCCAAACTCATTTAATTGCATCCACAACATTTAGGGACTAAAACGTAAAGAAACAGAACTTCAAAAGATTCATTTAACCAACTTAACAACAGCTGCTTGTTTCGGTACATGTTACTCTGTATCGGAACACCCTGTTTCGGAACGGGTTCAACCATCTCGAAGCTTGGGCTCGTATCGAAACGCCCTTATGGTGTTTTGGAACACGCGATTGCAAAAACCAATCTCAAGGAGCCCGTATCAAAACACTTGCCTCCGAATCGAAAAACATGGGAATTTCAGTAAAGAACCATTCATTAAAGGAAAAGAATGAACTTCACCTTCAATGATTGAAATCCCTCTCAATTGGATGATTTACTTCTTGAAAAGCAAAAGAAATCAATGAGATTTTGTAGAAACAAGTGAGGAAATATATTAGGGATCATTAGTTTAAGAAAACAAGATCATTACCTCAAATCTTTGCTGAAAAATAAGTGTTTGGCAGAAAAAGATTTTGAGAGAAATGTTTGGAAAATGTAAAATCACGTCAAATTGGATTTTGTGAAAATAATTACCTTCTTTTTATTAATTCCTTTTAATCCTTTAATTAAAACACTCTAAAACTAATCCAATTGAGAGAAAAATATGATAAAAACAATTACAAATATTAGCTCCTTAAATATTCAAAGTTTTGACCCTTTTACAAAACTATAACTAAAAATAGTTTTACACTTTTACATTTTGGTCACTAGTCCCAAAATGTCAAATTTCCAAACTAACTTTCCAAAATTGATTTCACCAAAATCATTAACGTATTAAATAAGGATCTTAGAATATTTTTCCATATTCTTATCCTTCCCAAAAATATTTATTCCAATTTAAATCCCGAAACAAACTCGAATCACTAACTTGGTTCGCCGAACTATCTAATCTTTTCAGGTTAAAGTCTAGGCCCAAAATTGGGGCATTACAACTCTCCCCCACTTATGAAATTGTTTCAACAAGTCTGCCTTGCTTTCCCATATGAAATCCTCAACTCCTCGATGTCGCCACAACACCTTTACAAGTTCAATCGTCTTACCACGAAGAACTTTGGTATTAGAATCAAGAATCTCAACATCTTCCTCATCATAAGACAAACCTGGTCGTAACTCAATATCCTCCATTGGCATAACATGCGATGGGTCCGATGTAGATTCTCGCAACATCGAAACATGAAACACATCCATGAATCTTTCTAACTCGGGAGGCAACCTCAACAGATAAGCCACTGGACCAACACACTCCACAACCTCATACGGTCCAATAAATCGGCCGAAACCTTTCTGGTTTTTGAGTGTGCCATCATTTCCCACCATTTTCGTCTGATTTTGAGTCGTGGATAAGCCGTTGTTGCCTTGTTTTGTTAATGTCACACCCTAAAAACACACTAGAAGAAATAAAATAAAAATAAAATAATAAAAGAAAAAAGAAAAGGAGAAAGAGAAAAATGTAAATGTAACTTATAATATGACATATAACATAAGAAAGTGGGTTATTAGTAGGATAACCTATAATGTGACATATGGCATACGAATGTGGGTTATTAGTAGGATAACCTATAATATGACATATGACATAAGAAAGTGGGTTATTTGTAGGATAACCTATAATATGACATATGACATAAGAAAGTGGGATATTGGTGATATAAACTTATAATATGATAAATACCATAAGATAGTGGGTTATTAGTAGGTTAAACAGTTGGTTTACAATGAAGCCATGTGTCAACAAAGATGACACACGGTTAGCAAGTGGATAAAATCAACACATGTTCTCATCTTTCCTTCATTTTTCATATTCAACTGAGAATAACTAAGAGGAGAGAGACTGAGGATTTGAGAGCTTGAAAATATGGAATAAATAGAAGCAAAACAAGAAGGAAAGTTTAAAGTTTGAAGGTTGGAAATTATATTTAGATTGCATGTAGGTTCATTCAAGTTCAAGTAAGTAGAATATTGTGTTACCCGATTTTGTCCATGAATTTATATGGTTATCTTGATGAATTCTAGGTTTGATTTTGCTAGAAATTTATGTTTAAAGGTGTTAAAATGGTTACGAGAAAAATTTAGAAGTAGCTGGTAAAATAAAATTAGGTGGTGGAAGCCAAGAAAATAAGTTATAAGGAGGTTAAGATAGAAATTAGTGTAATCGGCCCAACACTGCCCTGTTCTGGACAATGTCCTTTAACTATTCACCAAAAACAAAATACATAGAATTTAGACGTGAAATTTTGATAGAAAATACTTTGGTATGTCTAGTTTAACTAGAAACAATCGGCACTAAAATTTGATATCTATAGAAAATATGGAATCCAAATTGTGGCGGTGTTACAAACTTTTCAGAACTACAAAATGGCCTATGTTTAATTAATAAATTGTACTGATTGAGAAATGAGAAAAATATTTACCATACATGGATTCAAAGATGAATGACTAAGCTTTCTTGATTGCTAAAGAAATTTAAATTTGGACTTGTGAGTAAAAAGATATGGCAAAATTAGTTACTAGTTCTCAAATTGCCAGATTAAGGAATATTTTATATGTTTAAGTGTTTGTGATTGCATGGACTTGGAGGATTCAAGTGTTGGACAACCAAATAGAAAGGGCAAGAGCATAGCGATCAAGGAAACAAATGGCACTAAAATCCAACATAAATCATGCTTCTAACATGCTTTAAAATAGTAATCAAAACCATATTAAACTCAAGTACATTTTCTTCAAAACATAGCACATGTACAAGAGAGACTTTCGAATCACTTACTCTTGAGCTTAGCTAAGTGTTTTAAACTTACACTAGGCTCCCAAAACCACGCTCAAAGCGTTACAAAAGAAGGAAATTCCACTTCCACTCACCAATACGCGAAGCCTTACTCACCAACATGGAAATCACACTTCCGGAGCCTCCAACAACGCCTCGTTTGCTTCCGAATCGAGATCCCATGTTTTCACATCATCAAAACAGAGATCTAAATGCATTAAAATGCATTTCAACACCAACAACAATTCACAAACTCGTTGCTCACCCAAACGACACCAATTTACCAATCCGAAACAACTGAAAACTCAATCGATTGCTTCCTAAACAAAGCCCAGCCAACATACATCACTTCCAAACCATTATAAACATCAAAACACATTTAACAAACAACCTAACCAAACCATATACCTCCAGCAAGCAAGATTCCACCATTTCACCTCAAAAACTCACTTAAAACTAACAAGAAACTCAAGGATCTCAAGAATTTTGGGATATATGCTATCAAAACTTCATTTCAACATATTAACCCACTTAAAACCCAATTAAAATCAATCCATAATAGAGCTTAACAAAACAAGTCTGAAAATTAAGATTTCAACCATGTTTTTACAAGATTTTGATCTCCAAACACAACTATAATGAAAATTCAACCAAAAACATTAATTAGAAGCCAAAGATCTTGGGAATTTCAATAAAGAACTTTGATTAGAGGTTGAGAACGAGATTTACCTCCAATCTTTTCTTTCCTCAAGGAATGACAAGTTTTCCTTAGCAAAATCGTAAAGGACTTGAAAGGATTTCTTGAAAATTGATTAGGGAATGTTAGGAAAGTGTTTGGGAGGAAGGAATTCTAGAGAGAAAATAATGAAAACAGTGTTTGACAAGTCGTCGTTTAACCGGTCAATAATAAATATTTAACCTCTTTCAAAAATAAATAAAATAAAGAAATTAAGTAGATATAGGGAAATAGGGTCGATCCACGAGGAGGTTAGCTGGAATTATTGACTGAAGATTGCTTCGATTACTACTTCCAGGAATATCTACAGAATAATTAAATAAAATGAGGGAGTGATTTGATATTGGATGAAGTAATAAAATAAAATGCAAGAATTAAAAATAATAAGAAAAACCAAGTATGTGAAATAGCCTCGAACCAGCTCCTTCAATTCTTTCGATCATTGAAATAGATTTTTATTTCGGGGATCATGTCGGTTAAAGTCTACGAGGCCCAACCTGTCGTAACTTGTTTCTCTCTCGAGTAGCCAATCCTCCCAAGTCTATCTTCGAAATATGGTTCTTAAATAAATCAACCACGTCTATTGCCGCTAAAATATTTAGAATAAAAGTAGGAAAAACCCGACTCAGAAATTGTCTAAAATAGAACCGCTTCTGATTTTATCTTTCCTTAGCGGACCGCCGCTAAGAGTGTTCACAGGAAGTCGAAATTTGCTACAGGCCGATCCTTCCTCCCAACAATGTTTTTAAACGATATCAGACCAACGAGCCCTTTTTGATATGAAAAACGGTTAAAAACTTTTAGTAAGACTGATTGCCAAACTATCTAAGCAGAAAGATAAAAATGATTTCCCAAAAGAATTTAAGCAAGTTCAATTCTCACGAATCGAATTGACTTGGCTGGTTCTTGGCTTAAAAGATTTAGCTAAGCATGATATTGATTATCATGCTTAACTTGGTTTTGGAAATATAATTAAATAACATAAAATGAACTAAACAAAGAAAATAAAAGAAAAGAACTTGGATTAAAACTAAAAATTTTTACAAAGATAAAAACTCAAAGCTAGAAGATGATCACTAAAATGATTGATGATCTAAGCCTTTACCAAGGGGTGGTATTTATAGGCTTAGATTTACAAAGATAAGGTGATGAGATAATTTAAAATAATAAACAAAAGATAAAACAATTCAAATGTTTTGAAATTTAAATGCATGAAATCTAAACGGATAAGCTGATAAGATCTCTCAGAACATTCTAGAAGCTTCTAGAAGTCGCCACGTCATTGCCACGTCAGACGCGTCGTGCCCGGTGTTGTGCCCATGATACCAGTCATGACAGAATTATAATAAAAACTGCAGAACTACCCCATTTTCACTACTATTTCCAGAATTGGATCCCGGCACAAAATATAACGAAAACAACATGTATTAAGTAGTAAGAAGTCCAAATAACTAGAAAAATAGCAAATGCAATATGTCATATTTGAGAACTCATCAGTGTTTGGCTGAAAATGAAGAGGAAATGGTAGTTACGTAAACATCAACTACCCATTTTCCATAGTTTTGAAACTTTACAATTTTGTCACTACTCGAAATGTCCCATTTCTGAAACTCTTTTTGAAAAATTGATTTGACCAACCTCCTAAACATATTTTTAGTGGATTTTAGCAATTTTACCACATTTTATCCTATCCAAATCCTTGATTTCCTTATATCACCTTACGCGATTCGAATTGTTCTCGATCAGTCCGGTCTGATGTCTATAACATCTAGGCCCAAAACCAGGGTGTTACAACTCTCCCACACTTAAGAAATTTCGTCCTCAAAATTCTACTTGAAGGAAAAAGGTGCGGAAACTACTTCTCCATGTCCACCTTGCTTTCCTTCGTGGCCTTCTCAACTCCCCGGTGTCGCCACAACACCTTCAAAAGATCTATCGTCTTACCACGAAGAACTTTACTACTCACATCCATAACCTTCACTGGTTCTTCATCATAAGACAGATCTGGATTCAACTGTATCTCTTCTACAGGCATCACATGCGAAGGATCCGACATGTACCTCCGTAACATAGAGACATGAAACACATCATGTATCTTCTCCAATTCTGCAGGAAATCTTAATCGATATGCCACAAGACCAATTTGCTCCACAACCTTATAAGGTCCAATGAACCTTAGGATAAGCTTACCCTTACGCCCAAATTTAATCACCTTCTTCCAAGGTGATACTTTCAAGAACACACGTTCGCCATCCGCGAACTCAATCTCCTTACGCTTCATGTCTGGGTAAGACTTTTTCCTATCCGATGCTACCTTCAAACGCTTGCAAATGAGCTTCACCTTCTCAGTGGTTCCCTTTAATATAGATGGCATCGAAATCAACTTTTGCCCAGCTTCCGCCAACAAAGAGGGGTTCTACATCGCCTCCCATACAAAGCCTCGTATGGAGCCATTTGAATACTTACTTGATAACTGTTATTATACGCAAATTCAACCAACGATAAGTGCGTCTCCCAGGAACCCTGAAAATCTATCACACAGCACCGCTACATATCCTCAAGCACTTGGATCACATGTTCCGACTATTCATCCATCCGAGGATGATAAAAATTATTGAAATTCAACCGTGTACCCAAGGATTGATGCAAACATTCCCAAAATCGTGCTGTAAACCTCAGATCCCTATTCGATACTATAGACTTTGGCTCACCGTACAACCGTACAATCTCAGCTATGTACAACTCAGCCAACCTATCCAAGGTATATGTAGTGTGCACAGGTAGAAAATGTGCACAATTCGTAAGGCGATCAACAATCACCCAAACTGAATTCTTTCTTAACGGCGACAAAGGCAATCCAGACACAAAATCTATGGCGATCCTCTCCCACTTCCACTCTGGGATTCCCTAGGGCTGCAACAACCCAGAAGGAACTTTATGTTCAACCTTCACTCGCTAACACACAATGCACTTACTAACGAACTCAACCACATCCTTTTTCAACCCCACCCAGTAGTACTCATCCTTCAAATCAGAATACATCTTTGTACTACCAGGGTGTATAGCAAAAGAACTACTATGAGCTTCTGTCAGGATAGTGCGCCCAACTCAACATCATCCGACATCACTATTCGACTTCCAAAGCACAAAACACCATCATCACTAAAGCTTAAATCTGAACGTCTACCCTCCGCAATGTCCTGAACATGCAAAACAAGGGAATCATCTAACAATTTCTTATCTTTGATCAATTGAATCAGAGATGGTTTCACTTGCAATTCAGCGATAAGACCACCATTACGCGAAATGCTCAAGCGAGCAAACATTGTCCTCACCTCCACAACCACTTTCCGGCTCAAAGCATCGGCCACAACATTAGCCTTACTCGGGTGATACTCAATCGTCAGATAATAATCTTTAAGCAACTCTACCTAGTGATGTTGCCGAAGATTCAACTCCTTTTGAGATATAAGATACTTCAAGCTCTTATGATCCGTGAACACAACACACTTCTCACTATACAAGTAATGCCTCCAAATTTTCAGGGCAAACACCACAACCACATGCTCAAGATTACGAGTATGGTAGTTGCGCTCATGCGCACCTTTAACTGCCTAGATGCATAGGCCACTACGTTACCCTCCTGCATCAACACGTAGCCCAAACCAATAATGGACGCATCACTATAGACCACAAACTCCTGACCAGACTCTGGTTGAATAAAAATAGGAGCTCGCGTCAAAGCTTTTTTCAACTTTTCAAAAGCTTGTTGTCTCACATCAGTCCACTCAAAGTGAACAATCTTCTGCAACAGCTTGGTTAATGGTGCAACTATCTTTGAGAAACCGTCGAAAAACCTATGGTAATACCCAGCTAAACCAAGAAAACCTCGCCCCTCCGTCACTGACTTAGGCACCTTTTATCCTATTACAGCCTCTATCTTGTGCGGATCAACTCGAATACCCTCAGCTGACACAACATGTCCAAGGAAGACCACCTGCTTAAGCAAAAACTCACACTTACTTAGCTTGGCATACAACTGATTCTCCAACAAAGCTTGCAAAACGATTCTCAAGTGTCTATCATGATCCTCCTCGGTACGCGAATACACAAGGATATCATCGATGAACACCACCACAAACTGATCCAAGAATTCATGGAATACACGATTCATCATGTCTATGAAAGCTGCAGGTGCGTTGGTCAAACCAAACGACATCACTAAGAACTCGTAATGCCCGTACCTTGTCTGAAAAGATGTCTTAGGTACATCTACATCCTTCACCTTTAACTGATAATATCCTGACCTTAAGTCTATCTTAGAAAACACTGAGGCTCCCTAGAACTGATCCAAAAGATTATCAATTTTAGGCAAGGGATACTTGTTCTTGATCGTCAACTTGTTCAGCTGCCGATAATCTATGCACATCCGCATTGTCCCATCTTTCTTCTTTACAAATAAGACCGGTGCACCCCAAGGTGACACACTCGGCCGGATCAAACCTCGGTCCAACAACTCCTGCAATTGCGTTTTCAACTCTTTTAACTCTTTAGGTGCCATGTGATAAGGAGCAATGGACACCGGAGTCGTATTCTCGTACAACTCTATACCAAACTCAACTTCCCTGTTTGATGGCAACCCAGGCAAATCCTCTGGAAAGACACCCGGAAAATCGCGAATAGTTCGGATGTCCCGCACAAGCACATCCTTGGTGCCAGGATTCATCATATAGGCAAGATAAGCCTCACAACCCATCTTCCTCATATGGTTTGCTTCTAAAACCGAAATCACATTCGGGAAGAATTTTACATTCTCGCCTACCACAACTACTTCATAATCATCGTCCAGCTTTAAGGGGACCCGCTTGACATCAAAGTCAACCACCGCTCTATGCTCCATTAACCAATCCATTCCCAGGGTTACATCAAATCCATAGAAAGGTAACTCCATCAAATCCACAAGAAATACACGACCTTGTACAAATAAAGGGCATCGGCTATACAACTTCCTAGTGATTACAGTCTCACCTAAAGAACTACTCATTTGCATTCCTACTTCAAGCAACTCAACAATTATATCAAGCAAATGTGCATGCTCACTCAAGATATAGGAATGTGTAGATTCAGAATCAATCAAAGCCAGCAATAATAAAGACTGAAAAGCAAAGGTACCTATGATAACATCAGCGTCATTGCGCTCCTCACGCTGAGCATAAACCCTCGCTGGTCCACCTCCCTCAGGTCGGACGACTACTACATGAGAAATACCTTCCTGTCCCTCGTCTCTCCTCTGAAAGTTCCCACGGCCGCACCCACGGCCTCTTTGAGGTTCAGCTACAACATGAGCATGTCCTTGGCCTCCACCAGCCAACAAGTGACACTCCCTCCTCATGTGATCCGCCGAACCACAATTCCAACATGAGTTTTCTGTCACCACAACAGGAGCCTAAACCTCTCTAGCCGCCCGAGGGCAATCTCACCTCAAATGACCTCGAGACTCACACGTCCAGCACGTGTTCTGTTCAGCCCTCATCCTATGTCCCTGAGCATGTGCACCATGTCCACAATTACCTTGCCTAACAGTAGGCTGATATCTTCTATCACATCGGTGCCTCTCACTAGGTATCAGCTCAATAGCATACTGGCTCAAACGTACAAACTGGACCTCGTACTCAGCTACAGAAAGGTTGCCCTGAACCAGCAACATAAACTCACGTTTCTTCTTGTCCAAGTATCTCGCCCCAAGATACTTCCTCTTGAAGGCACCTCCGAAAAACTCCTTATCAACCTCATTGGGTTCCAATCCAGCAATGGTAATCGTCCACCAGCTGTAGGCATCACCTTGCAACAAAGAAACTGTGTATCCCAGCTTGCGCATGTCATTACAGCCCATTTGATCCATGATACGGATCGTACTTGCTAACTAGGCCTCGGATGCCTTAGGAGACATTCCAAAGAACTCCACAGCTCCTAGGCTCCTCAACCTCTCCAACGGTAAGCCTGCCTGCTCAGCTGCAGGGGCATGTACACGCGCTCTGGCAACAACAGCCTGAAACGCTACGGTGATCTCCTGAACCAGTGGTGCCAAATCACCCAAACCCGGACAAGCAGGTCCTTGTTGCACCTGCTCCCCACCTCCAGGTGGTGGTGGTGTTGGGTCACGTTTGCACGCCCTGTGGCGCAGCGGAAAAATTAATCCGACGTTATCTAGCCAAGATATATGTACATGAACAAATCCGGGGTGAAAAGATGAAGAGTTACCTTTTAAAACTCTAGAAACTGGAAAATAGATGGTATGTCGGAATAATCACGTCAAGTAAAACCGGGATCGTCATAGGTTCGCAATGACCTGTACGAAGTCCACCCGAACAAAATGAACAAAGTTTCCGCCTCCCTAACACTTAGGAATAAATTTCGACAGGTTTGAACACCTTCTAGGGAGAAGTCGAAATCCCTCCAAGGATTCCTGAGGGAGTCTGAAATCGACCATGAGTTCAACCGGGACTTGCAATCGAGCAAGGGAACCTTCAGGGTTTTGCCAAGAGGCAATTAGAACACTAGAAAAATATCGAACAACTTCTCAGAAAGCTTTCTGGGATATGTCGAATTCTAGTCGGGAATCCCTACGGGTGTTGTCGAAATCTTCTAGAGGAGGAAGAGGGATAATTTGGTTGCTAGCCCTTGTCCCTTTAAATAGTATTCAGAGACTTAATTCTAGTTGAATACCTTAAATCCAAGTTCAACCAAATTTCATAGAATCTAATTCTACTTGAAATTGGTTTATACTAAATATACATTATATTTAATAATATTAATCGAAAGATATATATTTAATTATGTAGAATCTTATTCTACATAAAACATAGATTTAAATATACATTATATTTAATCCAAATATATATATATTTTTATTATATAGAATCTCATTCTACCTTTACTTGGATTTAAATATATATATTTTTTAATTATGTAGAATCTAATTCTACATAAACTTGGAATTAGATATACATTATATAAATTCCAAATATATATTTAAATTTCTAGAATCTTATTCTATAATATTTAAGTCTCTAATTATTTTCCATACTCTAAATAATATTTGATAAATACAATATTTATCCAATATTATTCCCATTTAAGGTAGTTGCCAATTTTCCTTATCCCATAAGGGATTTTCGACAACCTCCTTAAAATAGGGAGTATGGTTTCATATTTTTGTTCATTTAATTCGAAGGGTGTGACCCATGTAGGTTCATGCAACATTAGCAGCAAAATTAGAACTATTTTAATTTTAGAAACAATGAGTGACATCTAGCAATACATCATTGCTACCTAAGTTGCATGAAGTCATGGTTTGACTTTCCTAATTCCTAAATAAACTTCCTTTATGTATTTCATCATTTTGTCCTTTATATCATAGATGAACACAAGCCATGGGTTAGTCACACTTGCGTTGTCCATCTAGTGTTTCTTGATGTCTTGAGTAGATTATGCTAAACGAATCTCTATGACATCTCATATCATAATATTCGAGCATGGCCATGTATTTTCTAACCTCACTCAATCAAGTGGCCAAAGATATTTCTCCCATTATGTAGGAGGGGCAAATCCTTTCTTGATCAACCATATTTCACTACATAGGTCATCACGTATCATATCATCATTCTTTATAATGTAGTCAGTTACGACACACGTTTGACTATGTCAAAATACATAAATCTTTATGTTGAAATCATGTTGATCACAAGTCTGAGGATTATACATTTGTTTATCATGAGCAATGTTGTGACTGTCACATAATTATCCAAGAAACATGCTCATAGCGGGTCAATCCAGTACGTTGTTCTCTAACAAATACTTATGTGTTGAGTTTGACATCTTTATGTCAATGACAACGCTTGTCATCAACCACATATTAGTCTTTATATATTATCGTTGTCCATACCCGTAATAATATTCGACTAAGGATCCTATTTAACAATAATCGTATTATTGTATTGACATTATTATCCAATGGTTAGTTTGATGCACAGAAACATACCAAATGATAATAACGGAAATGTCATTACTTGATAAATCTAGTAAAATAGTATGTCTATTCAATCATCATATAATTGGTCTTTGGGCATACTATCTCATGTTGCTAACTCGCAGTATCTTTTATTAATGCAAAACGAATTGCGATCTTTAGTTCTTTTTGATGAGTATATCATCTACATACAATACTTAGGAAAGTAACAATGCTCCCACAAGCTCTTTTGAAAACAAGACTCCCTTTTGTTTCTTGATAAACCAAACCTTTTGATTGTATCTTCTGAAACGTATATCCCAACTTCGAGAAGCTTGCCTTAGTCTACAGATAGACCTTTGTAGCTTACATACCTTCCAAGTGTTTACTGGAGTGACAAAACCTTCTGGATGTGTCATGTACACATATGTTTCAAGTTTTCCCTTAGGAAAGTGGTTTTGACATTCCTTTATTTGATTCCATAATCATCGAATGTAACTACTTGCAAGTGAGATTAAGATGGATTAAACATAGCTACAAGGAAGATGCTTTATCATAGTCTATACTATGAAGTTTTTCGAAAACTTTTAGCGACGAATCATCGTTTATATGTTTTATCATCCATGTTGGTTTTTCCGTTTTGAAAAACTCATCCATACCTCTTAGGTTTTACCCTTTTAGGTAACCAAAGTCTATACTTGGTTTTAGACATGGATTCCATCTCATATCTCATGGCTCTTAGCCATTTCTCGAATTTTGGGCTCACCATTGCTTTCTGATAAGACCTAGTCTTTATCTTGATTTGAAAAGAAGAGTGTTTCCATGTACGGATAGTGAGAAATCCATATTTCTCAAGTATATGGTATTCTCTTAAGGATCAACATAGTGGTTGTGTTTTGTTCCAATGTTCCTTGATCATTTGTGGAACATTCTTCATATTTGGTTCATAAATTTGTTGTCTAAAATTACTTCACATTCCAAATTCCATTTTTTCCATTTGTGTGAGGTAATCTCTTTCGAGAGAAACTCTCGTTTGAGCAACAAACATTTTGTTCTCGTTGAGAAATGAAATCCCTTAGTGATAAGTATTCTCTTTCGAGATAAACTATCGTTTGAGCAACAAATATTTTGTTCTCGTTAAAGTTGAAGAAATAATATCCCTTTGTGAGAATTAATCTCTTTCGAGATAAACTCTCGTCTGAGAAACAAACGCTTTGTTCTCGTTAGGATAAACAACAAATGGAGTTTTTAAAGTTCGAACTTTGTAAACATTTTAACATGTAAGTAACCTTAAAACTTCAAAGGTATTCTAGAACAATTCTTAGTCCATATCTTATATGACGTTTCGAAGAAAAAAACGATTAAGTATGAGAGTTGTTTTTCTAGTGTGTAAAGAAGTCGAAAATGACTTGTTCTGAATCAACACATGTCTAACATATTTGATTCTCTTTCAAAGACCATTCGTTCCACTTGTGGGATTTAATTATGGGACAATCCCATATTATTTGAAAGTTCATCAAACTTTAAATATTCTTGAATTTGATCTCATCAAATTATCTTAATACTTTTTATGAGTTTGAGATTGGTCATTTGTTTTATTTATCTTATAAATATTATTGATTTGATTAGTTTAAAGATCATTGATTTGTTGTTCCATAAGATATTAAAAGAATAACATTTATTTAAATAAACTCAAAATTAAAATATCTTGTCCTTACAAGATAACTAAAACTTAGGCACAAAATAATAATATTAAAAACTAAAAAAATCTATTTAAGAAAAAACACATGTCCTAATGGATGATGTAGCAACTCTTGCTTTATTTCCATTCGCAGGTCCATGTCTATTCTGATGCCTTCTCTTTAGAAGCCTCTGAGGTTGATGCCTCACTCGTTTTCGCTTTCTTGACTTCTTGTAGGTGTGTGGGGCGTTTTCTCTTCCAATGTTCGATCTTGCCGCAATGTAAACATTTTCCATCCTTCTTGATTCTCTTCTTAGGTTTCAATGCCTCCTTTCCATCGGTTTTGGTCTTACCTTCATATTGAAATCAAGGACGATCTAATTGAAACTATCCCACAACGATTACATGATGACATCAGTAGCTAATTCGTCTTTCAGCGGAAAGCCGAGCTTCTCCAATGTTTGGATGTAGCCCATCATTTTGATGACGTGAGCTCCTACGAGAGATCTGTCACTCATCTTACATTGAAACAGAGCTTTAGAGGTCTCGTACCTCTTTTCACGAGCTTGCCCTTCATAAATCTCCTTGAGATTTTGAATCGTATCATAAGCTACCATGTCCTCATGTTGCTTCTGAAGCTCAGGGATCATGGAGGCAAGCATAAGACAATCGTTATCCAGCATGCCGTCCATGTGTTTCTTAAACTTGTATTTTTCAGCTCTGGATGTAGTGGCAACCGGTTCATCAGGAACAAGTTCTTCAATGACATATTCCTTCTTTTCTTGTTATAGAACAATTCTCAAATTGCAGAACCAGTCAAGGAATTTTATGCCATTGAGCTTATCCTTCTCAAGGATAGATCGCAGAGATAGAGTATTATTTGCCATTAATTCTACAACAAAGAAAATATGCTACATAAGTTTTACTAAATTTTAAAATTTATAGATAGGTCTTTACTATAAATTTACTACCACTATTTTCTTCAAAATTAAAAACCCTCTAGTTTTAATTTCGGAAAAACGTTTCAATAGTTTTTCTAGTGAGTGAGGATCCGTATTTCACCACTCCTAAATCAACTTTGGCCACTCTTTTAGGAAATTGTTATTTAGGTAAGTAACACCTTACTAATTACATCTCATGTAATTCCTCATCTTTTGGCGAACAACTCTTGTTCTTTAAATCATCTTATGATTAACCAAAACTTTTAACTACTAGGTTTTCTAATCCTATTAGAACAACCTAGCTAAGTCAATACCAATATCTCAACCGGTGAATATCACTAGCTTATTCTTTGCGTTTAACTAAGATAGATAAATGTGATATTGCTTTGGCAAAGCTCGCATTATATC
The DNA here is from genome assembly GCA_958450335.1 of Hibiscus tridactylites. Lineage (NCBI taxonomy): Eukaryota > Viridiplantae > Streptophyta > Magnoliopsida > Malvales > Malvaceae > Hibiscus > Hibiscus tridactylites. The sequence goes on along the minus strand of OY288291.1, from coordinate 22,894,821 downwards.
GATCGAAGCTTTAACAAGGGTAAATATTGGATGGTTAAAACAGACTTAGAATTATAGTGAGGGATTTACTTAATTATCTCATCATTTTAACATTGATCCTATCAATAGAACCATGTTTAATCATGCTTATAAAGCATCCATTGCATCACATACAAGGTAAATATAAGCGGTAAATAAATATGCAATGATTATATCCCTTCTTAACCTAAGGAGACCCGTCCCAAGCCAATGGGAGGACCATTCTACTTAAGATAGAATCTGTTTCTGAAACACCCAGTCCACCAGGGAAGTCCCCCCACGCTGCTACCTTGGTTCTTGCTTTATCTCTATGAGTATTTACAATTTTCAGAAACTTGCGTTACATGCGGGGCAGTGAGATGAGAAGATAAGTACAATAGATGATAGAGAAAGGCACGACACGCAGGCCGTATTTATAAAAACCAAAACTATAAAGGCTATGGGCTATAACCATGCAAAACAAACACCGTGCAATCTAACATGCATTTCAAACATCGTGCAAACAAAGTAACGACGTGTTTACAGAGTTTTAAACTGATTATCCCTATGTTGCGGTTAATGGGCCAAAGAAGGTTTACGAGGTTTCATAAACCATTTGCGTTAACGAACAAATGCACCAGGTAGGTCAACATGAAAGAAAGGTGGCGCACTAGGCACACTTAAGTACCAGGTGTTTGATGATGCCAATCCTAGACATGCATTTTTCATAACGTCTAACCATAACTCTTATGGATTCACCGTGAAAGATAATTTGATAACTTTTATCAAATTATAAGCTCTCTCAGAGATTTCATAAATCTATGAAACTACAAACAACTACTTGTTCTCTAGACTAACTATTAGTCTCAACATTTTAACATTTAACATTGAAGCATCCTAATATAGTTACGATTAACTCTTAATCATTCAGCGATAATCGAAATAAGTCTTTATTAGGTGTGATATGATAAATGATAAATATCTAAATCGAATCAAACAACATGCATCTCATACATAAATATCACCCAAGAATTTAAGTCTGAATTCGTATGATACAAGGGGCTCTGATACCACTGTTGGGTCACGTCGGCACGCCCTGTGGCACAGTGGAAAAATTAATCCAACGTAATCCAGCCAGGATCCATGTACGTGAACAAATCCGTGGTGAAAAGATGAAGAGTTACCTTTTAAAACTTTAGAAAATAGAAAACCGACGATATGTCGAAATAAGCACGTCAAGTAAAACCGGAATCTTCACAGGTTCGCAACGACCTCTACGGAGTCCACCCGAACAAAACGAACAAACTTTCCGCCTCCCTAACACTTAGGGATAAATTTCGACAAGTTTGAGCACCTTCCAGAGAGAAGTCGAAATCCCTTTAGGGATTCCTGAGGGAGTCTGAAATCAACCAGGAGTTCAACCGGGACTTGCGATCGAGCACGGGAACCTTCAGAGATTTGTTAGGGGCAAGTAGAACACTATAAAAATATCGAACAACTTCTCATAGAGCTTTCTGGGATATATCGAATTTTAGTGGGGAATCCCTAGGGGTGTTGTCGAAATCTTCTAGAGGAGGAAGAGGGATGATTTGGTTGCTAGCCCTTATTCCTTTAAATAGTATTTGGATCTTAATTCTAGTTGAATACCTTAAATCCATGTTCAACCAAAATTCATAGATTCTAATTCTACTTGAAATTGGTTTGTATTAAATATACATTATATTTAATAATATTAAATGAAATATATATATATTTAATTATGTAGAATCTTATTCTACATAAAACATGGATTTAAATATACATTATATTTAATCCAGTTATATTTATTTTTATTATACAGAATCTCATTCTATCTTTTCTTGGATTTAAATATATTTAAATATATATTTTTAATTATGTAGAATCTAATTCCATATAAACTTGGAATTAAATATACATTATATAAATTCCAAATATATATTTAAATTTCTAGAATCTTATTCTATAATATTTAAGTCTCTAAATATTTTCCATACTCTAAATAATATTTGATAAGTACAATATGGTTTCCAATTTTTGCTCGTTTCATTCGAAGGGTGTGACCCTTGTAGGTTCATGCAACGTTAGCAGCAAAATTAGAACTGTTCTAATTTTACAAACAATGAGTGGCATTTAGCAATACATCATTGCTACCTAAGTTGCATGAAGTCATGGTTTGACTTTCCTATTTCCTCAATAAACTTCATTTATGTATTTCATCCTTTTGTCCTTTATATCTTAGATGAACACAAGTCATGGGTTATTCACACATGCGTTGTCCATCTAGTGTTTCTTGATGTCTTGAGTAGATTATAATAAACAAATATCTATGATATCTCATATCATAATGTTCGAGCATGGCGATGCATTTTCTATTCTCACTCAATCAAGTGGCCGAAGATATTTCTCTCATTATGTAGGAGGGACAAATTGTAACGCCCCGGTTTTGGGCTTAGGAGTTTTGGGCGTTGACCGGTTGGTCAAAGTGCTGTTCGAATCTAAAGAGGTGAAATTAGGAAAGCCTAGTTCGGGTTGCATTAAAAATATGGAAAAATGTTCTAAAATCATCTTTTAATATAATTAAGTGAAATGTGAAATCAATTTTGGAAAATGAGTTTTGGAAGGGTGACATTTTGGCTAGTGACCAAAATGTAATTTTCGAAAGTTTGGTGACTGTTTTATAAAGGGTTGAAACTTTGAATCTTTAAGGAGCTATTATTCCAAAAGTAGTTTCTCCAGATTTTTCTAAGATATTTTAAGCTATATTCTGATTTTAAACATATTAAAAGAGGAGGGAAAGCCATTTTGGCTATTTTGGATAACTAACTTTCCATTTTCTTTCTCTCATTTTCTCTCAACCCAAACACTTTCTCCCCAGAGAATTAGATCTGATTTTCTCACCTAAATTCCTCCTTTCAACTCTCTTTTGATTCCTAATCATAGTATCTACAAAACCTCATCATTTGCTACTTGATTCATCAAGGTTTTTGATTCCAAAAAGAGGAGAAACTCAAGTTTGGAGGTAAGAACGTCCTTCTCCTCTAAACTATCAGTTCTTTACTGAAATTCCTAAGTTTTCAATCCTTAATTTATGTTTTATTAAAGGCTTTTGAGTTGTAAAATGGATCTTGGCTTATAATGCAAGATTTGGTGATTTTTGATGATTTTCGTGAGATCTGATTAATCTGTGATTTGAGATGTGTTTTTGATGTTAAATGAACTCTAAATTGATAAGGAGTTGAGTTTTGATTAATGCAATCCCGGATAGGGTTGAGTTTCCTAAGTTTAGCTTGTGATTCTTGTTTGTTTTTGAGGTGATCTTGTGGATCTGATGTTGCTGGAGGTATAAGGATGTTGATAGGTTCTTTTTAGATGTTAAATGATGTTAGTAGATGTTTGGTTTTGATGGTTTGTGGCTGGGCTTTGTTGAGAAGTGGTTTGGATGCATTTTCGGTTGTGTTTGGTGGCCGAAAATGGAGGTTGGATGAGAGCAGCGAGTTTAGGTGCTTTCATTTAAGCAATTAATGCATGATGATGCATTAATCCTCTGCTTTGATGTGCTTTCATTGAATCGGTGAGTGAAATTGGGTTTTCGGCTTTGAAACCAATGTCTTGGGAGCTTAGTTTAAGTCTAAACAACTTTGCTAAGCTCAAGTGTAAGTTTTCGGAAATACTCTCTAGTGGTGGCCATGATTTGATTGTTGTGCAATGTGGTTTATTGCATGTTTTAAACTCTGTTTTGAAAGCATGATTTAGCATGGTTAATGCTGTTTTTGTAAGCCATATGTTGAAGGAAGCTCAAGGTAAGATTTCCTTGTTTTTGAACATTGATTAAATGTGGTTTGATGCTTTTAAATGCATGATGAATATGGCTTGGTTTAATGCTTTAAAACAGTGGATAAATTGTTGATAATGATGTATATTGGCAAGTGATGTTTTGAAAAGGTTAAGGTCACTAAGGTGGTTAAAAGTCCTTGAGTGAGCCTTGTTTACTTAAGAACATCAAGGTGGTTAAAAGTCCTTGGATGATTCTTGCTAGGGACACAAAGGTGGTTAAAAGTCCTTGTGTGATCCTTTCCATGGTGTTTAAAAGTCCATGGGGCCATGGTGTTTAAAAGTCCATGGGGCCAAGGTGTTTAAAAGTCCTTGGGGCCAAGGTGTTTAAAAGTCCTTGGGGTGTAACTTGATTCGGACACAAAGGTGGTTAAAAGTCCTTGTGTGGTCCATTCCATGGTGTTTAAAAGTCCTTGGCCAAGGTGTTTAAAAGTCCTTGGGGCCAAGGTGTTTAAAAGTCCTTGGGGTGAAAGTTGATGAACTTGTTTTAAAGAAATGGAACTTATCAATTGTGGCCAATATGACATATATGACATGAAGCATGAGATGCTTGTTTTAAGTTTGCTTTTGAGCATGTGCAATTGATGGTTTGAAGCATGATTTATAAATGTTTTATAAATGCATTATTGAATGGTTTTATTGAGCATTCCTCACTAAGCTTTTGCTTACGCTCTCTTTCGTTTTCTTAAATCAATAATGCAGAACATTAGAGTACTTTGAGGGCAGCAAGGAGGGCAAGTATTCAAGTGAAAGTAAAGCTCAAGTATGGAAGGTTTCTTAAGTACATTATTAGCTTTTGGTAATTTGGCAATGGGGGACGTATGTGTATGTATTGGGAGAGGTTTTGAGCTCCCTAAGTATGTTGAATGTTGTTGAGAATGCTGGATTTTGTGTTTGGCCTTTACATGCTTGATTTGGAAGTTTATGCTTGACTGGTTTGCTTGTGTAGGAAGCATGCCTGTAGATTTGGGGCTTTTTGCATATGAAGTTATTTTGTTAATTTGTTGATGCATGTAAGTCTCATTTATGTTGAATTGCATGCTGGTAAAGTTTGGTAGCATTTGGAGCATGTTTGAATGATCGATTGCATGTTTAAGTGAGCTTTATGCTGCAATCTGTGCAGGGTGTTTCGGAACAGTGCACACCGTTCCGGAACGGGTGCCTTGAATGAACCCAGGCGTCCGAAACGGTAGGCACCGTTTTGAAACGGTTTGGCTACTGCCAGCCCGTGTTCCGGTACGCGTTGCGGAACGGCCCGTGTTTCGAAACGGGTTCTGCCTGTTCCGGAACGGGTGACCGTTGGGGGCTGACATTGGCAGTTAAATGTTTTGAATTGTTTGCGTTTTGGTCCTAAATCTTGTTTGTGCAATTGTATGAGTTCGGGAAGTCCTTTTGAGCTGAAATTTCACAGAGAAGCATGAAAACTGACTAATTTCAAGTTGGTAACTTTAATTTGGGTTAAGTCCTCCTATTTATCAGAAATTACAATTTGGTCCCTAAAGTTGTAATTTTGTTCAATTGGGTCCTTGTTCGATCTCTGATGCTTGTGATCTTTGAATATGTTGTTGGGTGATCACAATTAGGGTTAATGTGCATCTAGACAAGATTAAAAAGAAAAAAAAAGGTCGTTAATCAAGGTTGACTTTCAGGTTGACTTTGGTTTTCCCCGTGTGACTTTCTTAATTCGGGTCAACCGTCTAGGCCGGGTTAAGGGGGTTACACAAATCCTTTCTTGATCAACCATATTTTATTCACATAGGTCATCACGTATCCAATCATCAGTCTTTATAATGTAGGCAGTTACGAAACACGTTTGACTATGTCAAAATACGTAAATCTTTATGTTGAAATCATGTTGATTTCAAGTCTGAGGATTATACATATGTTTATCATGAGCAATGTTGTGACTGTCACATAATTACCCAAGAAACATGTTCATAGCGGGTCAATCTAGAATGTTGTTCTCTAACAAATACTTATGTGTTGATTTTGACATCTCTATGTCAATGACAACGCTTGTCATCAACCACATATTAGTCTTTATATGTTATCACTGTCCATACCCGTAATAATATTCGACTAAGGATCCTATTTAACAATAATCGTATTATTTTATGGACATTATTATCTAATGGTTAGTTTGATGCACAGAAACATACCAAATGATAATAACGACAATGCAATTACTTGATAAATCTAGTAAAACAGTATGTCTATTCAATCGTCATATGATTGGTCTTTGGGCATACTCCAATAGGAGGAGGAGGTAGATTTCCACCAGGAGGGACATCAGTCCCTTGCTCACCCTGGTAACCCTGAGGCACTATCGTATTGGACCTCAGCTCTCTTCTCGGACCCATAGTGCTATTTTAAACAAAGTATAACAACAAAAACAAATCAAACCTTTTAGACCAGCTTCAAGCAAGGATCCTGGTTTACAAAAAAAAAATGTAACGCCCCGGTTTTGGGCTTAGGAGTTTTGGGCGTTGACCGGTTGGTCAAAGTGCTGTTCGAATCATAAGAGGTTAAATTAGGAAAGCCTAGTTCGGGTTGCATTAAAAATATGGAAAAATGTTCTAAAATCACCTTTTAATATAATTAAGTGAACTGTGAAATCAATTTTGGAAAATGAGTTTTGGAAGTGTGACATTTTGGCTAGTGACCAAAATGTAATTTTCGCAAGTTTGGTGGCTGTTTTATAAAGGGTTGGAACTTTGAATCTTTAAGGAGCTATTAATCCAAAAGTGGTTTCTCCAGATTTTTCTAAGATTTTATAAGCTATTTTCTGATTTTAAAGATAACAAAAGGAGGGAAAAACTCATTTGGCTAATTTTCATAACTAACTTCTCATTTTCTCTCAAACCAAACACTACATTTCCAGAGATTTGTTTCTGATTTTCTCACCTAAATTCCTCCTTTCAACTCTCATTTGATTCCAAATCAACATATCTTCAAAACCTCTTCAATTGCTACAAGTTTCAACAAGCATTTTGATTGCAAAAAGTGGAGAAACACAAGTTTGGAGGTAAGAACGTCCTTCTCCTCTAAACTATCAGTTCTTTACTGAAATTCCTAAGTTTTCAATCCTAAATTGATGTTTAATTAAAGGCTTTTAAGTTGATTTATGGATCTTGGCTTATTATGCAAGATTTTGATGATTTTTGATGATTTTCGTTAGATCTGAGTAATCTGTGATCTAAGAGGTGTTTTTGATGTTAAATGATCTCTAAAATGATGTGGAATTGAGTTTTGATTGATGCAATACCGGATAGGTTGAGTTTCCTAAGTTTAGCTTGTGTTTTAAGGTAGTTTTTGAGGTGATCTTGGTGATCTGTTGTTGCTGGAGGTATAAGGTTGTTAATAGGTTGTTTTTAGATGTTTTATGTTGTTTATGGAAGTGAGGTTGTGCTGGTTTATGGCTGGGCTTTGTTTAGAAGTGGTTTGGATGCATTTTCGGTTGTGTTTGGTGGCCGAAAATGGACGTTGGATGAGAGCAGCGAGTTTAGGTGCTTTCATTGAAGCAATTAATGCATGATGATGCATTAATCCTCTGCTTTGATGTGTTGAAACAGGGGAGGCATCTTTGGATCCAAGATTGGTTGATCCGGAAGCTTGATTTGGTGCTTTGGCTTGAAGCAAAGTGGAAATTGGTGAGTGGATTTGTGGAAATTGGATTTTCAGCTTTAAAACCAAGGTTTGAAGGTTTTGGGAGCTTAGTTTAAGTCTAAACAACTTTGCTAAGCTCAAGTGTAAGTTTTCGGATTTTCTCTCTAGTGGTGGCCATGACTTTGATGTGTTGCAAAATGATGATTTGCATGTTTCTAATTACTGTTTTGAAAGCATGTTTTAGCATGGATTTTGCTGATGATATAAGCCATATGTTGAAGGTAACTCTAGGTAGGAGTACCTTGCTTTTGTACATTGTTTAAATGTGGATTGATGCTTTAAAATGCATGATGAAAATGGCTTGGTTAAATGCTTTAAAACAGTGGATTAAATGATGAATATGATGTATATTGGCAAGTGATGTTCTGAAAAGATTAAGGTCACTAAGGTGGTTAAAAGTCCTTAGGTGATCCATTCCATGGTGTTTAAAAGTCCATGGGGCCAAGGTGTTTAAAAGTCCTTGGGGCCAAGGTGTTTAAAAGTCCTTGGGGTGATTCAAGCATTGGACACAAAGGTGGTTAAAAGTCCTTGTGTGGTCCTTATTCATGGTGTTTAAAAGTCCATGGCCAAGGTGTTTAAAAGTCCTTGGGGCCAAGGTGTTTAAAAGTCCTTGGGAAAGTTGTTGAACTTGTTTTAAGAAATGAAATGTATCACTTGAGCCAATATGACATGTTAAGTATATTATGAAGCATGAGATGCTTGTTTTAATGTTTATGTTGAAGTATGGGATTGCTTGTTTTAAGTATGCTTTTGAGCATGTGCAAAGATTGATTTTAAGCATGATTTATAAAGGGTTTTAATTGCATTATTGAATTGTTTTAATGAGCATGTCTCACTAAGCTTTTGCTTACGCTCTCTACGTTTTCTTAATTCAATAATGCAGAGCATTAGAGTACATTGAGGGGCAGCAAGAAAGGGCAAGCAATCAAGTTCAAGTGAAGCTCAAAGTATGGAAGGTTTTGTTAAACATTTAGCTTTTGTGTGATTTGGCAATGGGGGACCAATGTGTATGTTTTGGGAGGTGTTTGAGACTCCCTAAGTATGTTGAATGTTGTTGAGATTGCTGGTTTTTGAATTGGAACCTTATATGCTTGTTTTGGAAGTTTGGTGTTTGAATAGCTAGCTTGTGTAGGAAGCATGCCTATAGAATTGGGGCTTTTTGCATATGATGTTAGATTGATGTTGTGATGGTTCCTATAAGTCTTAAATATGTTTAATTGCATGCTGGTAAAGTTTGGTGACATTTGGAGCATGTTTGAATGATCAATTGCATGATTTGGTATGCTTGTTTGCTGCAATCTGTGTAGGCGTTTCGGAATAGTATGCACCGTTTCGGAACAGGTGCCTTACACGAACCCAGGCGTCCGAAACGGTGTGCACCGTTTTGAAACGGTTTGGTCTCTGCCAAGTCCGTGTTTCGGAACGGTGTCGGTCGGTTTCGGAACGGCCCGTGTTTCGGAACGGGGTTGATTGGTTTCGGAACGTCCGACCGTTAGGGGCTGACATTGGCAGTTTTATGTTTTGAATTGTTTGCGTTTTTGTCCTGAATCTTGTATGTTCAATTGTGTGAGCTTGGGAAGTCCTTTTGAGCTGAAATTTCACAGAGAAGCATGAAACCTGATTAATTTCAAGATGGTAACTTAAATTTGGATTAAGTCCTTTTAATTATCAGAAATTACAATTTGGTCCCTAAAGTTGTAATTTGTTCAATTGGGTCCCTGTTTGATCTCTGATGTTTGTGATCTTTGAGTATGATGTTTGTGTGATCACAATTAGGGTTAATGTGCATCTAGACAAGATTAAAAAGAAAAAAAAGGGTCGTTAATCAAGGTTGACTTTCGGGTTGACTTTGGTTTTCCCCGTGTGACTTCCTTAATTCGGGACAACCGTCTAGGCCGGGTTAAGGGGGTTACAAAAAAACATTTGATTAGTGTAATAAGCCAATGGGCACCCCGATTTCCTTCAACATGGCATATCATACAATGACACATCATGCTCAACATGCTTTCCATCATTCCAAGAACATCACACATCAATATCGCATCATTATCATAAAATTGTAATCTTCCCAAATGCGATTCACATAAATCAAGCATAGCATAAGATTTAAAATTCTACCAATTGCATGTTTTTCAAACAACATACATCAATACATATAAATTCCACATACAACATTCCCAATTCTTTCAAAACCTGGCTCTTATACCAACAAATGTAACCCTCATAGCCCGGCCTAGAGGGCGGACCCGAACTACAAAGATTACACGGGGAAAACCAAAGCCAACTCAAAATTCAACCTTGATTAACGACCCTTTTTTCCATTTTAACATTTCTAGATTCACTTTATGAACCTATGTGTTGAGTAGAACCAAAAGAAAGAAACGGCACAGCGATCGGAGTTCAATTAGGGGTTCAATTGCATACTAATGACTTTTAGGGACTATTTTGTAAATTACCGAAAATACAAGGACTTTTCAGATTTTGAAGTTATAAACTCTAAATTAGTCATGTAATATGCCATCATGCTAAAATTTAGTTCAAAACAAACATCCAAACTCATCCAATTAATCAAATATCATTCAAGGACCAAAACGTAACATTTCAAGACTTACAAAGATACTTTTAACTGAATTTTAACCACTCGTATCGATACACTTGAGCTTGTATTGATACGCGGGAAGACAATAGCAAATTAAGGGAAGAACGTATCGAAACGCTTCCCCGCATATCGGTACGGCCTTCAAACATGGCTTGGTAGTATCGATACGCGGGCAATCCGTACCGATACCCTTGTACTAAAATGCCTTAATTTTGCCTTAGTGTATCGATAGACTTCCTCGTGTATCAATACGCATACCCGAATGGCCCAAACCAACATCATTTAAACATACTAAAACACATCCAAACAAGCTCAAATCATGCATACGGGATATAATCTATCTAATAGACTTATAAACACCATCAAATAGCAAATCATACTCATCAACCACTTCATACCATGATGAAATTTTAGCTATTCAAGTATGCTTAAGATACCAAGCTATAGCAAAGGTAAAACACCATATGCGAACCAAGGAACCATTTAGAGGCCAATCACAAGTCCACAATCAGAAACTAAACATGTTTAAAAAAAAAACATCACCAACAAATCCTGGAAGTAGAAATCCCACCCATTGCCACTTATTACACTAAAGGTGAACCGTATACATCACTTAAACAAAGATTTTGGAACCCCCTTGCTTTTGGGAATCCTTGAAATGCTCAATTATTTGCATCAATGCATTCTACACAATTGGTAAAACATCATTTATCAACACATGCTTTTACATAAAACATGCCCTCTCATGGCATCAATGCACTTTAGAATACATGCTCATATGCGTCACTTAAGATCAGCAAGTAAACCTTTGCTCATGCTTTACCAAGCATCACATGCATTCTAGCATAAATCACAAGCATCTCGTGCTTAGTCCATTATTCACAACATTATATTGACTTACAAGTGATCATTTCTCAAACCATAACAAAACCAACTCAAGACACAATCGGATACACGGATTACAAGCGTTGTCTCACACGCTTCATACACACTACCGGACTACACAAGGCTTACACACGAGAGCAACCCTTCATTGTTGTGACACCCGTGGTGGAGTATAACGGTACAATTACAACCCCTCAACACAACTCATCGGTAGTTGTACAATTCGACTAACGAGAGCACGAGAGACATAATACATGATCCACACACGGAATCAACATCCACCGTTGTGATCTTTATCTCAATCGTTAGGGTACTTGGATGGAGTATACAGTACAATCTCAACCCCTTGACATCTAAGGCGACTTTGTTCACAGTGCACCCAATGCTATAGCCGGCTAACTATATCCTATTACAAGTAACCAAAACCATTTTCATCACTTGCCAATATAATCAATCAATGTCAATAATCCAATATTTTACAAGCATAAATACAATGTCATTTCCACAAGCACATCATGCTTAACATCAGATGCATCTATTGCATAAAACCAAGGATCACTTACCTAGTGCATCCTTTACACAAATGACACTAAAATCCAACATAAATCATGCTTCTAACATGCTTTAAAACAATAATCAAAACCATATTAAACTCAAGAACATTTTCTTCAAAACATAGCACATGTCCATGAGAGACTTTCAAATCACTTACTCTCCAATCACAACTATAATGAAAACTCAACAAAAAACATTAATTAGAAGCCTAAGATCTTGGGAATTTCAATAAATAACTTTGATTAGAGGTTGAGAACGAGATTTACCTCCAATCCTTGCTTTCCTCAATGAATGACAAGTTTTCCTTAGCAAAATCTTGAAGGACTTGAAAGGAATTCTTGAAAATTGTTTAGTGAATGTTAGGAAAGTGTTTGGGAGGAAGGAATTCTGGAGAGAAAAGAATGAAAATAGTGTTTGGCTGAAAATGAAGAGGAAACGATAGTTACGTAAACATCAACTACTCATTTTAATTAATTAAAATAAAACCAATTAAAGACATTTAATTAAAAGCCATTTAAGACACATGTCATATTAAGGAAAGGTTAAATTTCCATAAAGCCCCCTAAAGATTCTAAGAATTTGGCTTTTTCTTTAAAAATCACATTTTCCACAGTTTTGAAACTTTACAATTTGGTCACTACTCGAACTGTCCCATTTCCGAAACTCTTTTTGAAAAATTGATTTTACCAACCTCCTAAACATATTTTTAGAGCATTTTAACAAATTTTACCACATTTTTATCCTATCCCGATCCTTGATTTCCTTAAATCACCTTACGCGATTCAAATCGTTCTCGACCAGTCCAGTCCGATGTCTAAAACATCTAGGCCCAAAACCAGGGTGTTACAAACTTGTAGGGAAGTACCATATTCGAATGAAATAAAAGAAATGAGAACATGCCTTGGTTGAATGTTACATGATGTTTAATAACATTATTGATATGAAACTGGTCTATATGGTTGAATTACATGAGGTTATGATTAATCCCTATTGATTTTGAGCATGTTTATATGATTTTGATGTTGTTAAATGAAATGAATTAGCTAGGTGTGACATGATTGGTGTTAAGCCTAGCTAAGTAACCTTGATCATATGAAATAAACATTAAAAGATTTAATTAGTAAGTATAGGAACTGCGTCACTAAGTACATATTGTACTTATCACTCTCTTATTTCCTTCTTCCAAAATAACTTGTTTCTGATTTTGAAATCTATCTAATCTGATACGGGAGAAATCACAAGTCAAGTCTCAAGTATGATATAGCTTTGCTAGACTCCTAGATGGTGGCATATTTACATATTTATAGTGTCACGTGCATTTTGGATCTTTGTATATATTAAGATATGATTTACATGATATGTAATGTATGAAACGATGTTTGGATGATTTATATATATATATGACTAAGTTTGAAATGATTTTGCAATTTTGCAAATGATGTGTAAAGTTTATATGTTGATACATGTTGAATTTCCATGGATCATAATATGTTAACTTGGTTGGTTAGGTGGAAATGCATCTAGAAAGCTTCATGGTTCTTGATTAATTTGAATGATTGAGATGATAAGTCGATCAATTCTTCTTGGATTCTAATTGGTCCAAATGCTACATACATGTATAGGAATATGGAACGCATTTAGTATTATTATTGAATATGTGATAGAAATGATCGGAATGCTTGTTGTTTGATTCGAATGGCATTAGAGGTTATAGTGATCAATTCGAATGGTCCTAGGTGTTCTAGATTAATTTGAAATGTCTAATTTTTTTGAAGGGATGTATGGTTTGTATACTTGTTCACATGTTGTTTGAATGATGTTGGTTATATGATTAATTATGATATATGTAAAGTGTATATAAGTTGATATTTTTTAATAGGTTATATATTATGTTTGAACTTGTATTGTTGTTGATTGGGTAAGCATGTTGATATGATAACCTTGTATGAATGAGCATGCTTGAAATTGTAATCCTTTTGAACTTGTTAAGTTAAAGTTTTTATTAGCCCACCACTTCTACATTCTAAGCTATGATTGATATGAAAAGTTATATGTTATGTAACTTTTTTTTCTTCGAATTTGTTCTGCTAAAATGTAACGCCCTTTCGCTCCTAACCCGAGCGAGGGGTCTTACAGTTACCATGGGGTGTGTGCGTGTTTGTTGAGTGTTGTTTGGTCAGAAAATGACCTTTATGGTCACCAGATGTGTCGCCAGCGAGCTACGCCGTCAAGGTTTACCAAACCCTAATTGTTTGGTTGGCTAAGGGGTTGTGTGTGAGTGCGATGTATGTGTGTGTCGGCTTCGGGTTAACCCAATTGTTGAGTGAAGCCAAAGTGAGAGTGAGTCGGCTTAGTTGAGAGAGAGTCGAACCGAACCGAGCTAAACCCATCAGACCGAACAAAATTTGTCGAACCGAACTAAACCCATTAGACCGAACAAAATCTATCGAGCCGAATTGGACCCTTCTCTAGAACTAAATCGGCTGACGTTAGCGTTGACCTGATGATGTCAGCTGTTGACCATTGACCCGTTGATCGTTGATTTTTTCGAAAAAAGTCAACTTTACATTTTTCAATGTGTTGATTCCAAATCCGCTGTCTGTTTTCCCAAATTCGAATCCGAAAGACCGTTTTGCTATTTTTGTTCAATTTTTTTAGTATATTAAAAATTATGTACATCATAAATTAATTCGAATTATTCTTGTGTTTAGGTGACGTTGATTCAGACACTAAGATACTTCCTCCGCATCCACCCTTATGACCTCATATTGCTCACTCTTCATGATCTACTCACGAGTTTAATTAATATTGTTCAGTAGTATTATTATTATCAGTGACATGGCATAGTAATAGTGTATCTGATGTAGTATTTATTATCATAGGTGCTGACTCTGTCCGACCTAGTGATAGAGCTGAACGTGAGAGACGTCATCATCGACGTTAAGTTTTAGTTTTGTGAGGTGTGTTCTCTATTGTGATATTTGATTTACAGTGCTATGTATTTTATACATGACAGATGGATTGGTTTGTAATTATGGCATGATCTGTTTGTTGATGGTTATGATATGTTCTGTTGATCTGTTGTGTATGACATGTCTTGTATTTTGGTAAGCTATGCAACATGTATAAGAATTGGATTGTTTAATATCGAACTATGTGAACATGAATTTTCATTAATAAATAAGAATATATACGGATTCGGAAAATCGAATATCTATGTCATCTCATTGGGTTGGGATTTTGTACGGGGAAGTTTAGTAGTTTCTTCCATCGGGTTGAAGCCTGCTTCGGATCAGTGGTTCCACCCTTCAGGCCGAGTTCCACTTCAGATGGTGACGATGTAGAGAGTGTTTCTGGGGAACCTTACTATTTGGACGGTGATGTAGTTGGGTGCATACCATGGTGCCTCACACATTGTATTCATACATATATTTTTATTGAAATGACTACTTGGTTGGGAATAATATACGGATGTTATAATATTTGGTTATGTTTGACTTTGTTAGTTTCTGTTTGCACTGTAGAGACACACTGAGCGTTATAGCTAACTCCCCCTTAGTTTCTATTTCAGATACTCAAACTTAGGCTACGGTACTTGGAGGACCTCGTTTATCAGATATATTACGTATTATCAGTATGAATTATTTGACTTTTTGACTTTATTCATTATTATCGGATTATGTACAATTTCAGACCCAAACATTTTATTTGGGAATTTACTGTTTTATCATGCATTTTTATTTTTGATATTTTATCACTTTTCAGGATATTATATGATTATGTTTAATGTGATATTACTATTTATTACAGATGTGACGTTTTTAAACCTTATAACTTTACTTGAGTGACAGGTTTCAAACTTTACTTCCTAAATTCGACCCATCTCTTCTAGCCAGGTTTAGGGGATTACAGAGCCACCCTTCCTTGGTGCATCCGGCCGTCACTTTTCGGTCACTTCAACACCGTACTTCGGTCACTCTCCATTTGGGCACTCCCACTTCGTCTCTCCTTGTATCGTTATTCTCTAATGCTTGATCGATTTGGTCTTTATATAGGCGTGAGAGGGAAAGGATGAGATAAGCCTTTTCATTTGAATCTGAAATGATCGAGGGATAAGAGATAGAGCTCTATCCAATCATTTTGACATCTTATCAGCTCAGTGTGATAGCTTACCAGGCTAGGGCGGACATTGTCATGCTGATGTCGCATTGGCATCCAAGCATGGCACATTATCGCCAACTTCACTTGGCACCACCTTATCCGCTATTTTTCGGAAGTTGATCCATTAGCGATCTTTTGAGATCCTGATCCTTTCCTATGTTTTAGGGGGTTTATCATCTCTTGGCATGGAATCACTGGCATCTCTCTGCCAACAAGTGCTTAGCACACCACTAGTCCATCTATGCCCAAGGCTCTTGGAATTCCTAACTGGGTTCCTAACTTTGTAGCTTTCATTCCTCCATTTCTATGCCAAACCTGCAAAATAGCCACAATACAACCCTTCACTCTGGCATAGGTAACCTACTAACTTATTGATGAATATGCATGGTCCTAGCAAATTAATGCAACTAAATGTACCCAAAAACAACCAAAAGCATATCAAAATAGGTATAAAAAACAATACTTTTGAGGAGGTAACAGACACATTTTACAACGTTCCATTTACAATACCCTTTAGATTGATTAAGGTGATCAGAAGTTTTAAAAAAGGGTGTCCCCAATATCATGACAGAATTTAAGATTAAAAAATAACTCCACTTATTCAAACATAGGCATTTTTAACTTGATCCTAACATTAGTACAATCCAAGTTCTTATAGATTCCATGTGACTACCTACATTTAACTTAACATGGTTTTATAAAGCAATCTCTTGATTATAACCATTTACATGTGACACACAAGAGAAAATTTAAATATAATATTTGATGATTAAACCCTTAATTATCAAACAAGCTAATCTAAGTACTTCTACCTCATGCATAAGACACATCACAAACAAGTGATAATCCATACACTAAACCATCTTACAACCTCAAGTTTTCATTTTCAAGCATTCAAAGATCAGTTGAATACTCATATACATAGTGCCACAATTCTAGGAGCTTAAGATACTATTTAGATAACTACAAACAATCTCTATAGTAACTTGAAACCTCCCAACACGATCAACTTAATGATAATCATAAAACATGCATATACATGAAAATGAACGTATTAGGCTTATATATCCTAAGTAAGGTAGTGACTCTTAAATGAAAAAGCATAATAGCAACGATATCAAATAGAAATTCAAGGAAAATACAATAATTTAATAACACTAGGTGTTTATATCTTAATCTTAGTTTATGAAATGGCTTCGATTATTAGAAACTTAACCAGAGTTCATATTATTTTAATTCTTAATCAAAATTCTTTTCAATTTTAAAATGGATTCTTTATGATTTGGTATTGAACTTATATAAGTTTGTATCTTGTCTTATTGAAGTATTCTCAAAGCTTATCAATGATCTTAAGAGAGCTTATCTGAATTTCTCATCGAAGCTTGGTATCTGAGTTCGTATCTTTAGAACATTTGCCTGGGAAAAATTAGGACATTGAAAGCATCAGTTCGAGTTTGTTCATATTGGTTCGAGTTACACATAGCTCAAAGCACAAAGCAATGGCTAGTGTCGGAAACATATCAATTCTAATTTCTCAAGTATCCAACCAAACTATCGCCAATCTCCGTAATATCTCCTTCGTTACCTCATACTGTCACCAATATATCACATATATAAAGGGGCGTCCCCCGAGCCGTAGCTCATGGACCGTAGCCCTAGAAATGTACACCTTTGCAGCAAGCCAAAGTGTCCAAGTTCTTCCATTTCTCAGGCAACTTAAGTATTTTATACTTCAATGTTAGAAGGTATCTTATTTCACAAGTTAGTTTCTTTATTTCCTTTTTCGTATCTTATCACATAAGATAAGCTTTTAGTTCCTTACAGTCTGAATTCTTATAACTTTAAGGCTTGATGTTGTTTCATATATTTTATGCTTTCAAGGATTAAGGGTCATAACCAATTTAAAGTGAAGTTCATACATAAGTATACTTTAATTCTATAATCAGCAAACATCATAATAAAGCATACAATGCACTCATGATGCACATTTAATGCATACCTTAACCATGAGACTTCAATGCCATGTTTGTGACCCAAAATTCGAGATGCTCTATGCGAGCCTTATGCTAAATGATCATGTATGATCCCTACTTGAACATTTAAGACAACAATTCCTTAGAAGTAAAGATCGGAGTGACTCCGTGTAACCCGAAACAAATGCAACTACACTCACCTCTTATCCTAAAGTTACGGGATACCTAAATCAACAATTTCCTTAGCTTCCACTAACTCAATCTCCTATTCTTCCATAACATGACATGTAACTCAAGCCGATTAACAAATCATTAAAACAGTCTCAATTATATCTACATATGAATACACAACAAAACCAATCCAACAAACATCCATTTTAATGGCAAATTAGTCCCTACACTACAACAATATAGGTTTTTAATGTTTCCATTATTCAAAACAGTCCACTAGACTTCGTTAATACAACATTTATCATACATTTTGTTACATATAACTATACAAAACAGTCCATTAACTTTCTTATCCATGCAAGACAGTTCACAACAACCTCAAATACTCAAAAACATCTCGTATTCTTGTCTATTCAAAACAGGCCAATAATTCATATGTTTACACATTTATACACAAAACAATCATACATAAATTTTTATGTGTAAAACAGTCCTTTAAATTTCCATATTATAAAACAGTGTAAAAACAGTCCATTAGGTATTCATATACACACCAAACAATTTATTTATACATACCAACACGTTTACACATCCAAACAGTCCATCATGCCTTTAATTATACTCAAACAGCCCAAAAATTCATGTAAATATGTTCTTGTGATCAAAACAGTTCATTGATTCCTTATACATTCCTTCAAGCTTTCAATGATATTTTAAGTCACTTAAAGAGCTGTTGCCCGGCAAAATGTGCACTACCCGATTAAAAATTCATATCTTCAATTCCGTATGTCAGAATTTCAAACATTTTACATCGTTAGAATGCTGGCTCAAAACCCTTTCTAACTATTTAAGGCTTATATTTTTACTATTTATGAATTAATACATAATTTAATTAAAAGACACACCTAGTTCTGCCACCGGGCCGATTGCACTAACCTTAAAAAATCATCTCTATAAATTGTTCTATAGCCCAGAATTCAATTCCGTTTGCTTAAAAAAACTAGATAGAGTAGTCTTTCTAACCATATAAATTATAACTTCCAATTAAACTTATACAATTTATAGCCAATTGTCAAAGTTACTGCTAATGCAAATTTTAAAAAAGTTTAAAAACCAGTTTTGACTTCCCTTAACTAAAAAATTCATATATTTATTTCACAATTCGAAATTCATCTCCTTTAAAAAAAACTAGATTCACGCACAGTTCTATGCATATAAAGATCATTCTCTAATTTAACCTATAGAATTTTTTGTGAATTTTTAAACTTACTTTCCAATATAGAATTTCTGGGCAGATTTTAATGTCGAGACTTTTCCCCTTGTTTTCTATATGCTCACAGCAGTTCCATTTCCTTATTCATTTATGCATGCTCAAAACTTCCATTAATAAACACGTGTAGATATTTCTTACTCCAAAACTGTCCTTATATGTTCTTTTAAATGCAACGCATAGCATATACTGCTAATGCAATAAAATCAGAACCAGTGCCTTTCAAAAACAAAGAAGTATTAGAGGAAGCTTGATGAAAACCTTATTCTTTTAAAGAAAATGTGAGTCTCTCATTCCATTGTCTACTGGCTTGTTTGAGCCCATACAAACTCTTTTTTAATTTACAAACTAGACCAGGCTTACTAGGAATGAAACCAGGTGGCAAATCCATGTAAACCTCTTCATGTAATAGACCATGCAGAAATGCATTATTAACATCTAATTGATGCAAATGCCAATCTTTTGCAGCAGCCACAGAAATATGCATACGAATAGTGGTCATACGAGCAACAGGACTAAAAGTGTCAAAATAATCCAAACCAGGTTGCTGAGTGTATCCTTTAGCAACTAACCTAGCTTTGTACCTTTCTAAGGTACCATCAGACCTATGTTTAGTCCTATATACCCATTTACAACCTATAGTTTGTTTGCCACTAGGTAAAGAAACTAGATCCCAAGTGTGATTTCTTTCTAAGGCAGAAAATCTCTTCATTCATTGCATGTTTCCAACATTCTAGTTTAGCAGCTTGTTTATAACTAGTGGGTTCTTTTAACAAATCAACACTATTTACAAAATTCTGATGCTTAAAAGAAATATTATCATAAGATAAAACTTGAGAAATAAGATGAGGAGTAGTATGAGAAGAGTTTTTACTCCCTGGTAAATGAACTTGATAAGCATCATATTTTGCAGGCAGTCTAGTGACCCTAGATGGTTTTACAGAAGGGATAGAAGGTACATCGCCAGAATTATTAGATTCAGAACATTGATCCTGAACATTGGAACTTTCTGCTGTAGGAAGAGAAGAACTAGGACATGCCTCTGGAACACTTGAATTATGTGTTGGAACTACTTCTGAATGCTCATGAGAACTGGGATTTTGATTATTGAAATCTGAAGGTGCACAATCGTCAAAAGCATTGTTAGTGTCACAAGTAGGAAAAACTAAATCATTATAAGAATCAGAATTACCTTTAGAAAAAAAGGGAATTGATGTTCTGAAAATGTAACATCCCTTGAAACAAAAACTTTCTTATTATGAATATCATATAGTCTGTAGCCCTTAACATTTTTCGGAATTCCAAGAAAAACACATTTTATAGCACGAGGATGTTGTAACACCCAAAAATTACTCCAATTTGAAAACCTTAATTTTTAAAATCCCTAATTCGAAACCCTAGAATTTGGGGGATTTTGTTTCTAAAATCCTAATTTGAGTGTGGGGATTAAATAAAGTAAATTCAGAATTTTGTGGCTTGATTTAGAAATATTGATGGGTTATTTTGTAATATGGGTAAAGTTCTGATGCTTTTATGTAAACCCTAAAATGCTCAGTGACCATTCGTGTAATTCACCCTTTTTGTTGCGATATTTAACCATGTTTTCAGCCCTAAAATCAATTTAACTCCCATTTTGTTCTGTCAGCCGCACCCCTCTTCCCTTTACTGTCATTGTCCCCACCTTTCCCGAGTCCGGCCAAGCTCCGATCAGGGACTTATCGGCCGCCGTTCATAAAACCGAGACCACCCCTGTGTTTCCCTTTGCCGTCTGATCAAAGCCCAAGCCTCGTTTTCCCCTTAGCGCCGGCCGTTCACCTGGAAACGGTAAGAAACCTTTCGGTTTCATTGCATCGCTGTCGGTTCCGCTTCCTTTTTTAGATCCAGAGTTGTTTGTGCTTTGAGTTGCCGGTGAGCCGTTGTATTGATTTAGATCTGCCGCCGCCGTCCTTGTCGGTCGCTGTTCTTGAGGAAACGACCTTAGAGTCGTTCGAATCTGTGGGTTTTGGTGTCGAAACCTTTTGGTTTCCACTTGAGCTTTTCGCCACTGTCACCGTTCGTTCTTGCGCCTCTGCCGTCGTCACCGTTGTCAGTTTTGGGTAAGCTTTCTTCGAGTGAGTTCTATTTCAGATTATTTGATGTTGAGTATTGTTTGTTGTGGAGTGCTGATCGTTGGTTGTGTTGTTGCCATTGCTGTTGTCTTTTTGGACGAGTCTGGGCCGCAACCTCTCATCCGTCTGTGGCGTGCCGCCGTTGAGTCCACCGCCGTTCGTGGAGCTTGCCGCCGCCGTCAAAGGTTCTGGAAACCCTAGTGTAGTTTTGGTAAAACTGTAGAGTTGGGCTGAATGTGCTATGGGTTGAGCCCAAGTGTTAGTGAAGCTAAGTGGGTTGTGTGTGTTGGTGTTTGTGGGATGGTAAACCCAACGGGTTTGTGAGTGTGGGTGAATGGAGTTGGGTGTTGTGGCCCGTGTGCGTGTTATGTGAGCCTATAATTATGAGTAAATCAGACCCATGATCAGACCGGACCATGTTACCAAACCAGTATTGAACCGAACCGGATCAATGAAACTTGGACCAAACTGAACCGAACCATGAGTCTTGAACTGGACTATTGACTTTGACCTGCATGAATCTGTTTTGACTTTGACCAATTGGACTGAATTGACCGTTGACCCGTTTGACCAGAGTTGACTAGTTTGACTTCGACTTTGACCAGAGTTGACCAAGAGTTGACTTTTTTCGAAAAACATTCCTTTTGACCTTTCTCGACGCTCTGAATCCGTATCCACTGCCCGCTTTGTCAAATTAGAATCCGAAAGTTCCGTTCTGCTAATTTCAGTAAATTATTCAGAAAATCTGATAAGCTGTGAATTTTAGAATCTGATTCGAAATATTCTTGTGTTCAGGTGATAACGTCTTCGATGTCGACGAGTTACCTCCAGTTGTTCAGATCGATCGTGCATGTTCTTCGAGATCTTCACGTGAGTATATCTTAGTTCAGTTTTCAGTGTTTTAGTTGGTGGCTTAGTGTTAGTAATAAATACTAATATAGTATTCATACCTCGTAGGTCCCGATTCAGCTAGATCTGAGCGTAAGACGCGCTTTTCTCGGCATTAGAGCTTCTGTTGCTTAAGGTGTGTCTCTTCCTGTTTTATAAACTTATGTGTTTCTTTCTGTGCTATAAAGTTTATGTGTTTTTCTGGTATTAATATAAGTAAATGTTTTGTACATTTTGTGTGCATACTCTGTTGTGATTGAGTGAATGTTTTCAGACATCATGCATAACATGTCATACTGTGATTTAAGTGAAATATCGGATTTTCAGAACAATAAAACTTATAGTATTTTGCAACTTGAAATTTCATAATTCAAGTTTCGGATCAGACTCAGATTTTAAAATCTGCATCATATCATTGTGGGTATATGGATTGAAATTTGTTCGGGGAAGTTCAGTGGTTTCAACCTTCAGGTTGAATTCTGCTTCGGATCAGTGGTTTCAACCTTCGGGCTGAATTCCGCTTCGGATTAGTGGTTTCAACCTTCGGGTTGAATTCCGCTTCGGATCAATGGTTCCACCCTTCGGGCTGAGTTCCACTTCGGATGGTGACATGGAGAAAGTAGGTTCTGGGGAACCTTACTTTTCGGTGTATCGGAGATGGGTACTATGATTCATGTGCATCAGACATCATATCACCATGATTCAGTTTTATTGTGTTTTCAGAAAAGTATTTATCAGAAAATAAAATATTGTTTTGTTTTTGTTTTGTTTTCGTTGCACTTTAGAGACACACTAAGCTCTTTAGCTTACACCCTTTAGTTTTTACTTTTCAGATATCTCAGACTCTTTTTAGGCGATCGGTACTTGGAGCATCTCTTGTTTATTCAGATAAATTATAATTCAGTATGAACTCTCTTTTAATTATTTTAGACTACTGTTTTGAAATATTTTAGAGCATTTATGTAATTCGAACATTGGGACTGTTTACTGTTTTTAATTTTGGATTTATTAAATGCATGCATCTATGAAGTTATTTTTAGAATTTTAATTAATTATCGGAACATCGTTTAAAAGATTGGGTTTTATTTTAATCAGAATATTTGTTAAGTTTTACTTATCTAATCGATCCCTTTTGAATTACAAAATATTTTAACCTAAATTGTATCTTGGGGGACAAGTTTTCAAACCTAACTTCTTAGATTCGGCCCAATTCTTCTTGGTCGGGTTTAGGGGGTTACATTTAGTGGTATCAGAGCCTCCAGGTTCAACCCTCGGACTGTGGGGCTCCCAAAAGTTGTTTTCAAATATTTTTAACTTTTGCATGCATCGAAAATAATTTAAGATAAATTGAGATTTTCTGAAAAATATATTATGGTATTCTGTGATTTTGTGTTCAACGTTTTCAATGTGTTTTAAAAATGAGACTCCAATACCGATTTTGAGTCTAGGTTATTAGCTTCTAGTATATAGTTCATTATGCTTTTCGATTTTGAGTTTAGGGGGTTACAGATGTAATTTAGTAGATGGCTTAGGAAGAACAGAAGCAAAAGCCAAGCAACCAAACACCATAATATTTTCTAATACTGGCTTAGATCCAAACATAACTTCAAAAGGTGTTTTATGTTGAAGAACAAGTGTAGGTGTCACATTTATTAAATGAGCAGCATGCAACACACAATCCAACCAAAAATGCAATGGCAATTGGGCTTGTATATTTAAAGCTCTTGCAACAGCAAGAAGATGCTGAAGCTTCCTCTCTACTATGTTGTTTTGTTGTGGAGTGTGTGTGCAGGAATTTTGATGTATAATTCCTTTTGAATTAAAAAAATCAACCATAGAGAACTCTTTAGCATTACCTGTACGAATACACTTAATCTTAAGACCAAACTGAGTAATTATCATCTCATAAAATTCAACAATTATGTTCCTAACATCAGATTTTACTTTTAAGGGAAAAATCCAAGTAAATCTGCTCTTGTTATCTACCACAGTTAAAAAGAAGGTACAACCATAAACACTTGTCACTGGGAAAGGACCCCAAACATCAATGTGCAACAAATCAAAAATAGAAACAGAAACAGATTCACTAATAGGAAATGGTAACCTCTTTTGTTTTGACAAATGACAAACATCACAATCCATATAAACAGAATGAACATGAATTTTATTAGAAAATTGTGCAAAGAATTTCATTCTCCTTTAAGAAGGGTGACCAAGACGAGCATGCCAAAGTTTAAAATCACTAGAAACAAAATTACAAGTATTTTGAACAGAATTACAAACTGTAGAATTTGAAAAAAGAAACAAAATCCAGATAGTAAAGATCATGAACCTTATTAGCTAAACCAATCATCCTCCATTGAGCTACATCCTGTATACAATAGAATTTAGAAGAAAATATTAATGCAACATTATTATCCGTAGTCAATTGACTAACAGAAACAAGATTAAAGTTGAAATTTGGAATATAAAAGACATTCCTTAGAATTAATGAATCAGAAAATCTAACATTACCAATATGACTAACTCTAACAAGATCACCATTGGGCAGTTTGACAAACTTATTAATGATTGAAGAATAACACTCAAAAAATTCTAGAAAACTACAAATATGATCTGTAGCCCCAGAATCTAAAATCCAAGGCACATCACTAGCAGCATTTAAAAAAGAACAACTTAAAACCATACCTGTAGCATCGTTAAAGGGCACAACAAAAGCAGACTGCAACATGTTTACTTTGGAAGAATCCTGATTTACAGAATTAGCAGCAGACCCTTTCTCATTCAACAAACGCAACAGATTGTTATATTGATCCTTGGTAAAAGCCATAGGGACAACATCACGAGACTCAGACTCAGGAACATCAATGTCAGCAGAGGAACCTATCTGATTCGATTTATTCGGGTAATTATGAGTTTTATAACCAGGAGGGAAACCATGTTTCCTGTAACACCTGTCTTCGGTATGACCATAAAGCCCACAATGAATACACAGAGGTCGTTTAGACCCAGAAACAGACTTCTTGAAACTATTCCTAGAATCTTTAGGTTCAGAATTAGAGTAACGACCAGCCAACAACACATTCAAATCAGATAAAGAAACATTAGACGCAAGAGACCTCTCATGTTGTATAATAATGGAGAAAATTTCATTTATACTGGGTAAGGGTTTCATCATCAATATCTGGGTTTTTGGGACTGAAAAATTATCATTTAGCCCTCGAAGAAAATGAAAGATGAAATCTTGCTTACGATACTTCGAGGCTTGACAATCACAAGTAGGCAAGGGCCTCAAATTATAGACTTCATCCCATACAATCTTCAATTGAGTATAAAAGGATGAAACCGAAAGGTTACCTTGACTCAGACTGAAAAAATCCTGAAGCAAGTCTGAGATGCGAAGCAAATCGCCCTGGCTAAAACGGTCATGTAAATCGGCCCACAACTCCGAAGCATTGTCAATCCAGATCACACTCTGGGCAATCTCATGGACCAAAGCGCGTTGAAGCCAGGATAACACTAGGTTATTGCATTTAACCCAGGCAGAGAACCGAGAGTCATCTTTCTTCGGTTCTTTGAGCGACCCATCAACAAAAGACAGCTTATTCTTTGAAATAAGCGCCATACGCATAGATCGAGCGCCGGATTCTCGTTCAGGTGGATGTAATAGGCATCGCAAGGGTCGTCATTCTTGAAACCTCCACGAGCAGTGTCGGCAGAACGGGAACGGGAATCATCCGAATCAACTGATACCATGTTGAAACCTAGATTTAGGTTTTAGATTTGGGAATTTTCGATTTGAAAGAGAGAGAAGATAAAAAATGTTTCTTTATTATCAGAGAAAACCAAAAAAGTATATTGTACACGTGTTTATAATATTACTAATAATATTAATATATAGAGAAAAAAAAAGTAAAACGACCTAACTAACAAAGGCCTTAATCCTAACTAACAAAACTAACAATCTTAACACCTCACCAAGACCAAGTCCCTCCTTTGCCACATGCCTCCAAATTCATCGACATGTGTATAAGTCCCATGGATATTTCTACTTTGCATGCAAGGTTTTTTTTGTTTTCCACAATGTTTGGTTTAGTCCTTAGTTTATAGCCCCTTACATTTATCTTTACTTTAGTTTGATCCTAAAATCATGTGGCAATACTCCTAATAAATATATTTTTAAACCAAACAAGCAAATAATCTAGCATTTTAAAATCTTAACATACTTTTAGACCGGTATTTGGAGTATTACAATTTCTCCTGCAAGAAAAGAAATGCGTCTCCAAATTTCTCTCAATCTAAGAAATTAATACTCCCTCCATCATAAAAATATAGTCCATTTTCAATATTAAAAATGTCCCAATCAAAATGTTTCTTTTCGAAAAGTCAACAAATAATAATACTTGTATTTCTTTTTTCACCCTTTATCATATTTGAAGTTTTCAAAGTTATAGAAAATTGATCTTCAAATTTTTGACCCCATTAAAACTTGTCAAACCCATCAATTACGTTTTAATGTCAAATTTATATTAATACAAAAACATTTAACTTTGCTTTGAATTTTATAGATATCAATAAGTGTCGGTGAATAATCGAACCAAATTCCTAAACTAAAACATGATAATCAACCATGGATACTCAAGTAGTAAGAAATCACTACTTTATTAATAATGCAAAGCATCATAATGCAAGAACAAACAAAATAAAAGCTACAACAGAGTACTCCATCTAACTTGAAAGATGGTTAACTAAAATCAGTCCACCAAGCACAAAAGGCAACTCAATAAAACAAAGTCAAAAAAGTCACTCGAAAAGACTTAAAATGAACAATAGCTTATAAAATTATCTAAGAAACTGAAACAATGGCCACTGAAATGAATCAATTTCTTTTCAAAATAAATGACTTTTCATTATAATTTTTTTACAATAGTTACAGAAAGTCATTTTATACTTATCTATAAATAACTTCAACACCACCAACATCTTACTTACATTAGTCATATACGATCTATGTTCACAAAAATATTTAATATGGTTGGTCAAAAAAGACAAAATATCAATAACAGTACCTATAAAGTTAGGACATTCACTGTTTTTAATGTTGAAGTTGAATATCCAACAAAGCTTCTTGCACAACATCATGGTCACAATGAAGTCGAATAGGAAGTTCTTCATTTCTTTCAAACCTTTGCTTAATCATATGTGGCAACCTATAATTGTTTCCTCCCTTAATCTTCATAATCTCAATCATGCAAGATTGCAAGGATAAAAACACATTGTTCAAACTTTCAGGTGATAACTCATTAAATGATTTTTCTACCAATTTCTCCAACTCATCAATTGTTGTAGGAGATTCTTAATGCTGCAAAGATTGTATTGCTCTAAAATATCCAAGATCCAATACATTTAAATCGGGACTGTTTGGAAGTTGAAAAAATAATTAAAAATTAAAATCATCAACACCTACGACTTGAAGAAATTGTTCATCATGTATGTCTATATGAGGGTTTGCATTGTTTTGTTGAATGAAAATTGTCTTATCACTAAAACTAGTCTATCTAGCTCTAATAGCTAGTAAAACTTTTTAATTAAGCATGATCTTGTCACATGTTTTGTTACAGATAATATTGGTTTAGTCACTAATGTTCCAGCTTGTCTATTTTTGTTGTTACACATAGTAAGTTCCTTGAAGACAAATGGAAAAATTCCAATCTTTCCAGAAAATAAGCAATTAGAAGATTCATCAAAATCTGGTCTAGCCACTATAGCTAAAAACATCATCATGGTAATAAATCTTGTAACCCCCTCGACTCGGCCTAGACGCTATTTTTTATTTTTATCTTGTCTAGATGCACATTAACATCTTAAGTGATAGGACTCGCAGCGGAAGAAACAACAACTCAATCAGACATCGATTTGGCATTTAAATGGTTATGAACATTTATTAGTGACGAAATTGTAATTTTAACAAATTATAATTTTTAGGTTACCAACCTTTAATTAGTCATATTACATGCCACTGTATCAAACCTCAACTCAATTCGATTATTCATTCTCTTTTAACTACATCCACATCGTACAAGGGCTAAAACGTAAGAAATAGAAATTCCAAAAAGATTCCAAATAACTACTTAACTGCCAGCCGTAACAAAATGACTAACCGTGCATCGATACGCCTATATCGAAACAGCTTCAAGTGTTCTGAAAACACAAAACCGTATCGATACAGTCTTTAAGTGTTTCGGTAAATGAAATTCTAGTAACCAAATTATCCCAGCCCTTTTCGATACACCAAACACTGTACTGAAACACCATGCCCATTTCAGTCTAACCGTATCGATACACTTGGGCCTGAAATGTCACAATTTGCTGGGTTTTTCAATCTTTAATGCAATAGAAACTACCTAAACATGCTTCTAACATATACGCAACATATCTAGGAAACAAAACTCAACCAAACATGGTATTTTCAACATCAAAACATAGCTTCATGCTTCAATTGAAAATCTATAAGAATGCTTCCTAAAAACCAAGCCAAGCAAAGACCAAAAACCATATCAAGGCAAATACCTATCGACAAAGACCATTTACGAATCCAAAACAGCAATAGAAACTTGCTCAAACAAGGAGTTTACACATATCTCCCCAAAATACAACAGATTCCCCATTGCCCTTATTACATATAGTCTAAACCGAAAACATACTTTCAAGAATGAAATCTCTCCTGATCTCTTGCCCCGCGCTGCCTTCCGAACCTCAATTCTCTGTATTGATGGACATAAATAGACCATAAGCACACAATGCTTATTGAGAAGTGCGCAAAAACAAAACACCATTAATGCATTTAAAACCATTTATCGAATCCACATTGAAATCTCATTTCAATTACTTTTAAATCATCATTTGAAAATAATCATGCTCTTTAACCATGCACTTAAACTAATAAAAAACCAGCATAGAAATCTATATGCAACTTGTATCATGAACCAACACAAAATTCCATTTCTAACACTCAAATTAATCCTTCCCATGCATAACTACCATTTGCAAAGCTTAATGAGTAAACATGTATAAATCACATATGATACATCATCAATTATATTGGCTTACAAGTGATCATTAACCATGTTCCCTTCTCAAAATATCATATTGAATATGCGGATTCAACAAGTATTCTCATAACACTTCAAGCCATCTTAACCGGAATAATGGTACAATCAAAACCAAAGGGGACAACAACCCCTAACATATGTTAGATGCTTAACCCACTAACGAGAGACGGGACACCAACCTCCTCGATCGTTAGGGTACTTGGATGGGGACGGGACACCAACCTCCTCGACATCCAAGGCGACTTATTTATAGTGCACTCAATCCTATAGCCGGGTGACTATATCCGATAACATTTAAAAACTATTTTTCTTACCATCACTTGCCAATATAATTCACATATAACCACAAACCTCATTGTTTTCAAAGCATCAATAATAATCATTTTTCCAAAGCATTAAACCATGCTTTAAATCACAAGTATAAACATGAACTTACAGGGATCTCTTACCATGTGCATCCTACATCATCTCATCATTAAAAACAGTAAACCACATGCTTAAAACATGCTTTAACAGTAGGTGACATGAATTCAAAACCAAGTGCATAAACCATTCCATAATAACACAATAGAGAAAGAAATTCATTATACGTACTTCTGAACTTAGACAAGTGTTTGAAGCTTACATCTAAGATCCCAAAACCACCTTTAAAACATTCAAAGCTTAAATCCACGTTCTCACTCACCGACACGCGAATCCTTGACTAGCCGACGTGAAACTAAGCGTTCGAAGCTCACAAAGCCTCACCGGTTGATTCTGAAACGTTCTCCCCTTTTTAACCACATAATAACATAGGATTAATGCATCTAAATGCATTCAAAACTCCAACAAACAATTCCACAACAATGTCTTTCCCAAAACTACCAAATCGCCCATTCGAAACAACCGAAAACATCATTGATTAACCTCTAAACTTAACCCAGCCAAAACCCAACACTTCCAAACATTGATTAACATCCAAAATCATCCTATTATCAACCTTATACCTCCAGCACCCACAAAACAAAAAATAACACCACAAAAACCCAATTGAAGCAATCTAAACAACTAGAGATTCACATAGTTTCGGGATTACCATGCTTAAACCTTTATCTTAACATTATTAAACTTCCAAATCATGATTAAAATCAACCTTAAACCCAGAAAAATAGAACCATTACGAAAACTATGCAAAATCATCAATTAAAGCTTGATTTAACCATCTTCTTCAAATCAATCATGAAACCTCATTAAGAAACATAATTAAAGAGAAAAATACTTGGGGATTTCAATAACGAACCTTGATTAGAGGAGAAGAATGAAGATTACCTCTTATCCCTTGATTTTCCCTCAATTGACAAGATTTCATTGAAAATCTTCAAGAAACCATTGAAGACAATTGAGGAATCCATAGAAATCATTTGGGTATCAAATTGATTTCTTTAGAATAACCACCTTTTAATCAAATGCTTTTAATAATTTTTAATTAAAACACCTTTAAAACAAGTCAAATTAAGAGAATAGGTTATTAAAATTACAATAAGGTCCCTAAAAGATTCTAAGCTTTGACTCTTTGCGAAATAGTCATTAAAAAGTTTTCAAATTTTACAATTTAGTCACTAAATTGAAATGTCCACATTCCAATAACGATTTCCAAAATCGATTTCACCAAACCCTTATTCATATTTAAAAAGGATTTTAGATAATTTTTCCATATTTTTCTCACCTTTCGAACTAGGTTCTCCTGAATTCATCTCGAAACTAACATGAATCTCTAGTCTCGGTCCAAACGGAGCCTGAACCAAACCTAAAAACTTCTAAGCCTAAAATCGGGGCATTACAACTCTCCCTCACTTAGGAAATTTCATCCTCAAAATTCTACCTGGAGGAAAAAGGTGCGGAAACTACTTCTACATGCCCGCCTTGCTCTCCCACATGGCTTCCTTAACTCCTCGATGTCGCCACAACACCTTTAGAAGTTCAATCATCATACCACGAAGAAATTTGTTACTAGAATCAAGAATCTCAACGGGTTTCTTATCATAAAACAAATCTGGTCGCAACAAAATATCATCTACTGGCATAACATGCGACGGATCTGACCTATACCTCAGCAACATGGACACTTGAAACACATCATGAATTTCCTCTAACTCAGGATGTAACCTCAACTGATACGCAACAGGACCAACATTCTCCACAACTTCATATGGTCCAATAACCCTTTGATTAAGCTTACCCTTACGTCCAAACCTCACCACATTCTTCAAAGGGGGCACTTTCAAAAACATGCGATCACCAACCGCAAACTCAATCTCACAATGCCTTTCCCCAACCTTAGCCCAACACAAAGGTGTACGACACCTTGTACCATACAAAGCCTCGTACGGTGCCATTTGTATACTAGCTTGGTAACTATTATTATACGCAAACTCCACCAAAGGCAACTATCTCTCCCAAGTTCCTTGAAACTCTATAACACAACATCCCAACAAATCTTCCGAAATCTGAATCAAGCATTCAGATTAACCATCCAACTGAGGATGATACAAAGTGCTGAAATTCAAACATGTACCCAAAGCTCAATGCTAGAACTTCCAAAACCTTGTTGTAAACCACGGATCTGTAATGCCCTGGCTTTGCACCTGATGTTTTAGATGTTGAATCGGGCCGGTAGGAAACGGTTCGAACCTTTGAGGTGTGTTTAGGGAACACCTAGTTTGGGGTGTTTTAAAAATATGGAAAAATATCTAAAAATCCTCATTTATTATATAAATTAATGTGGTAAAACAATTTTACAAAATGAGATTTGGAAATATTGCATTTTGGTATAGTGACCAAAATGCGGTTTTTGCAAAAGTTAACTAGTGATTGTTTTGTAAAGGATTGAAACTTTGAATCTTTAAGGAGCTAGAGTTTACCATTTGTTTTCATCAGATTTCTCTTTAATTTGGGAGCTTTTAATAATGATTTTATTAAAGAAATAAAAGAGAATTAAAAGAAAATCAAAGGTTGACTTTTCATAACCTACTTTACGATAGATTTTCTCTTTTCATTTTCTCACAACTTCCAATCAGCCAATCACTTTTTCTCTCATCAAAGAACCTCTTATTTTCATCTTGTTTGCTTTGGATTTTCAAGAAAACTTGCCCCAATTGAAGAGAGATCAACCATTATAGGTAAGCTTCGTCATTCTCCTCTAATGATCAGTTCTTTACTGAAATTCTCAATTTATCATTTCCTTGTTAATGGTTTTTGAGTTGTTTTAATGTTATAAACATGGAATAGTTGTCAAATTCAAGATTCTTGACGAGATCTTGATGATTTTTGTATTTCTATGATAAGCTCTAATTTAAGGTTGATTTCTAACATAATTTGGATGTTATTTGATGTTGAGAGTGAGGTTTTAACAAATAAATCCCGATTAGGTTTGGGTTCCTAAGTTTGAGATACTAGATTTGTGGTTTTTGAGGTGTTTTTGGTGATATGCTATTGCTAGAGGTATAAGGTTGTGTTTATGGTGATTTTTTATGTTGATTGAGGTTTAGAAAAGGTTAGAATTGATAGATCTTTACTGGGCTTTGATTTGAGAAAGTTTGGAAGTAATTATGGTTATTTCGGATAGCTGAAATGCTAGTTTTGAGTAGAGCAGCGAGTTAGAATGAGTGGCTGGTGATTTTATTGCATGATGATGCATTAATCCTCTGCTCTATTTTGTAATGAACAGAGAAGACTTCAACAGAGAAGACTTCATCAAATGCTTTTGACATGCTCTTGATTTGAGATAGACAAATTCTTACTTTTTTGCATGATTTATGACATGAAATGATGTTTCATATTGATCCCATGAGATAAAATAACATTGCAAAGAGTTTTGAGATTTTTTATTAAATACTATGCATGAATTGTGTTTTTCAAATGGGATGAGATTGATTTTAGAAATGTTGCATCAAAACAGTAGGTGAGATGATGATTTTAATGTAATATATTGGCATAAATGATGAGATGATTACCGAATATAATTGGTCGACCAATATGATGTCAAGTGCACTATAAACTAAAAATTTGTATGTGCTCTTTAGAGTCGGAAAATGGGGGTAGTGCCATCCTGATCCAAAGTGAGAGTCTGATGATGAGAGATACCATCAATATAGGTCTTGGTGAAACACCCAAGCTTTGTGGCGAAGATAGATACCGCCATGAGAGTCCGGTGGCGAGATCCCACCGGGGTAGGACTTGGCCTCGAGTCAAGCTATCTGCATATCCGAGTAAAGATAGAATATAAAATGCAAATATATGAGAATAAACTTTGATTCACATGTACCAATGTCGAAATGATTTTATGCTATGAGAAATGCATATGAGATTTTGAGATTATGAAATGCTTTTGTATATCAAGCATGTGTGGCTTTGCCATGAGATTTGCATTGGTTGAATGCATGAGATACATAGATAGATGGTACATGTGATTTTCAAATCGCGATTTGCTTTTAAATGGTTTTCAAGCATGAGATAGAAAGAGCGTGGTTTTAGAAAAGGTTTTCAAGTTAGAGTTTTAATGTTTGCATTGTTGTGTTGGTGTTACTAGAGCATGCCTCACTAAACTATTGTACTTACGCTCTCTTTTACCAAAAATGCAGATAATTTAGACATCTTGGGCAGCGAGGAGCCTTAGGGAATTCAAGGATTGTTAATCTCAAGTATGGTGATACACTTTTTCTTTAGTAATGATACATGGCAATGAGATTAAATGGTTGTTTGAGAGATGTGTTTTGGACTCCCTGAAGTTGATGCATGTTAAATATGGCTTATTTAGTTTGTAAAAGGCCTTTGTATTGGTTTTGATGCATTATATTGCTTTGTTGTGTTTGTGGTTTGTGTTTTAAGCTTGCTCTAATACATTCCTTGTTATGCTTGTGATGATCTATCGAATGTTTATCACACGCTTAGAATTGCATGCTTATATGTTAATGTGGTTACCATAAGTGTGTCCATATGATTTGGTGATGATTTGTTGAAGTTTGACACGAATTTGGGGCTGTTTTTGTGACACTTCTGGTATGCGTATCGATACTCAGGCTTGTGTATCGATACGCGAAGCCAAACTTGTTCAATTTTGTACGGGGGTATCAGTACGGATGTAAGTTGTTTCGATACGGGTAGGTCAAGTTTGAAGGGTGTATCGATACCCTTTCTATGTGTTTGGTCACTGCCTTCCCGCGTATCGATACGGCTCCTACGTGTACCGATACGCGACCGTTAATTTCATTTTGTGACATCTTTTAAAGCTTGAAAATGTTGCATTTTAGTCCCTGAACTTCATGTTTGCAATTGGATGAGTATGAGAGGTCTGATTGTAATGAAAATTGACAGAGAAACATGAAATGTGACTAATTGAATAAAGGCAACTTTAAAATCATAGAATTCCTTGTGTTTTGCTGAAATTACATTTTGGTCTCTAAATATCAAATTTGTGAAATTAAACCCCCTAAACGTTTTCTGATCGCTGTGTCGTTTCTTCCTAGGCTCTTTGGTGATCACATAGATTTTAATTTGCATCTAGTAAAGATAAAAAGAAAAAAAGGGTCATAAATCGAAGTCGGCTTTAACGAGTTGGCTACGGTTTTTCTTGTGTAATCACCTCGGTTCAGGTCAAACGACTAGACCGAGCTAAGAGGGTTACATTTCTATCTGAAACAATAGACCTGGGCACTTCGTGAAAATACACAGTCTTCGCAATGTACAAATCCGCCAACTTATCCGAAGTATACGTCGTATGCACGGGCAAAAATTGTGCACACTTCACAAACCGATCAACAATCACCTGAATGGAATCTTTCTTGATTGGTGTTAACGGCAACCCAAACACAAAATCGATGGTGATTCTCACTCATATCCATTCCGGTATCCTCAAAGGTTGCAACAACCCTGAGGGAAACTGATGTTCAACCTTAATACACTGACACACCATGCACTTGGCAATAAAATTAGCCATATCTTTCTTTAAACAAACCCAGTAGTACGCTTCCTTCAAGCCTCGATACATCTTAGTACTACCGAGATGTATATAAAAAGAACTATTATGCGCTTCGGTCAAAATAATATGCCTCAACTCATCATCATTAGAAACTACTATCTGATCCTTGAAACATAACACTCCATCATCATTAAAATGAATATATGGCAGAATCCCATCCATGATATCCTTAACATGTGGTACTAAATCCTCATCATAAGGATGATTTTCCTTAATCGATTATGACAAAGATGGCTTAACTAACAACTCAGCCAACAAACCTCCATCTTGCGTCACACTCTACCGTGCAAACATGGCCCTCAACTCAATCGCAACCTTTCTACTCAAAGCATCGACTACCATATTAGCTTTCCCTGGATGATACTCAATTGTCAATTCATAATCCTTAAGCAACTTCAAACATCTACGTTGCCTAAGATTCAAGTTCTTCTGTGTCATCAAATACTTTAAACTCTTATGATCTGTATAAACAACACACTTCTCACCATAAAGATAATATATCCAAATTTTCAAAGAATACACAACCGCGACAAGCTCAAGATCATGGGTAGGATAGTTTCGCTCGTGCAAATTCAATTTCCTAGATGCATAAGCCACAACATTTTCACCTTGCATTAGAACACAATCCAAACCAGCATATGATGCATCACTATAAACCACAAACTCTTTACCTGACTCGGGTTGAATCAAGACATCAGCTTGCGTCAAAGCTTCCTTCAACTTCTCAAAAGCTCGTTGTCTATCATTCGTACACTCAAAGTGGATATTATTTTGTAACAACTTAGTTAACGGCGCAACAATATTATAAAAACCATCCTTAAAACAATGATAATAACCAGCCAACCCAAGAAAACTACAGACTTCTGTCACAGGTTTAGGTGAGTTCCAACCCATCACTGCCTCGATCTTAAGTGGATCAACCCGAATACCCTTGACTGACAAAACATGTCCAAGGAAGACCACTTATCTAAGCCAAAACTCACATTTACTCAACTTAGCATACAATCGGTTATCCAACAAAGCTTGCAACACAATTCACAAGTGTTTATCATGGTCCTCCTCGGTACGTGAGTACAAAAGGATATCATCAATAAACAGAACCACAAACTAATCAAAGAATTCATGAAACTCATGATTCATCAAATCCATAAATGCAACAGGCGCATTTTTCAAACCAAACGACATTACCATGAACTTATAATTCTTGTACCTCGTACGAAAAGCTGTCTTAGGTATACATCTACATACTTCATTTTCAACTGATAATAACCGAACCTCAACTCAATCTTGGAAAACACTAAAGCACCTCGAAACTGATCAAACAAATCATAAATCCTTAGAAAATTGTACTTATTTTTAATCATCAACTTGTTCAATTTTCAATAACCAATACATATTCTCATCGTGCCATCCTTCTCTTTCACAAACAACGCCGGCACACACCGAGGTGAAATACTAGGCCTAATAAACACTCAATCAAGCAACTCTTGAAGTTGCATTTTCAACTCCTTTAATTCCATTAGGGCAATACGATAGGAAGCAATAGACACTGGAGTTGTATTTTCGTACAACTCAATGCCAACCTCAACCTCTCTATTCGGCGGTAAACTAGTCAATTCTTCTGGAAATACGTCCGAATACTCACATAGAATACGTATGTAATGAACATGCACTTCTATCGATCCTGAATTCATAATATAATCTAAGAAAGCCTCACAACCCAATTCCATCAAGCGACTTCCTTTCAGAATCGAAACAACATTGAACAAGAATCTAGCATTCTCACCCACGATAACCACTTCGTAATAATCAGCAAGTTTCAAGGTAACTTGATTGGTCTCAAAATCAACTATAGCCTTATGCTCGGTCAACCAATCCATACCAAGGTTTATATCAAAACCATGCAACGGTAATTCCATCAAATCAACCGCAAACACATGACCTTGAACAGTCAAATAACATTTCCTAAAAAACCTTCTTGTAACAATCATTTCACCAAAAGAACTAGTTGCTTGTATTTCCACATCTAACACTTTTAAGACGATCACTCAAACCACATCTCCTACAAGCGTTAGCAACAACAAGCGTGGAATTCTATACCCCACAGATCAAATATGGACAATCTAGCCTCATGTGATCACATGATACTCTGACCCTATGGTCCTCGCCCAATGCTACTGCCACCTCGCCTCAACTCAGGTGATACCTTTTATCATGATTCTTCTTAAACTGACTCCCATCAAAACCAGAGTCCGCAACTCTCTATTTCCAAAGCAAGAACGTCCCACGTGAATTGATAAACCTAGGTTTTGCTCAATACACTTCGCTTGTGTAACCAACACGTCGAAAACGGTGTAGCCAAAAGCTAACATGTATATCCTAACATCCCGTACAAAACTATAATGGAATTAATCACATCGATGTCTCACATCTAATACCACTTCAAGAGTATACCAGCTCAACTAAACAAACTATACCTCAAACTTGATTTGGACCAAAGCCTTGTATTCACATTCCTTCTCATCCAAGTATCTAACTCCTAGATACTTCTTCTTAAAGGCAGCTTGAAAGAACTCCCAATTCACATCATTAGGCTCCATAGCTGCAATAACAGTCATCCACCAACTGTAAGCATCCCCTTGCAACAACGAGACAACACATCCTAGCCCACGTACATAATTGCACCCCATTTGTTCCAAAATTAGTATTGTACTAGCCATTCAAGCTTCGGATGCATCGGGCGACAAACCACGATAATCAACGCCGCCCAAACTACGTAAATGTTCTAACGACAACCCCGGTTGCCTAGCAACTGATGCAGTCTCATGCATTCCAACAATGATAGCTTCACAAACTCCAGTCATCGCCTATATCTCAGGCGCTATGTCACCCAACACTGGCCTAACTGGTGAAAATTGTACTTACTTCGGGGCGGCAAACCCCCAAGAGATATTCCATTCTCCTCAACTCCTTGCCCAAAGTCAACCGAACCACGCTAGTTCTTACTTCTCTCTCGGTCGTAACATAACACATTTCTAAGGCATGATAATAAACCAAACAAAACAAAACAATCATGCCAGCTTCAAGAAAGGATCCAAGACTTCCTTTCTAAATCAAATCATTTCAGAAAACTTTCCAAAGTATTGTAATAAGGCAATGGGCATTCGGATTTCCCCCCAACATGGCATTAAACAATCAACACATGTTTTACAAACACCGTGCATAGCAAACAACATAATTCAATTTATAACAACATCATACCATCATACTAACATCTGAATTTTTCGAAAACTTACTTCACATAGCATATCAAAACAACATTATATAAAAATCATCATACATAACAATCATCAACATTCAACCAATGTCAAAAATCCAAATTATTACAAACTTAGTTTAAGTAATCAATAAAAATACCATCCAATCACAACTTACCTCTCAATTATCGCAAACCTAGATCTCTTACAACCAAATGTAACCCCTTAGACGAGAGACCGAACTGAACGAGTTACATGGGGAATATTAGAGTAAACCATGAATGTTTACTCAATAATCAACCTTAATTTTTCTTTATATCTTGTCTAGTTGCACATTAACATCCTAAGTGACACGACTCGTAGCGAAAGAAACATCAATTCAATCAGACATCGATTTGGCATTCAAATGGTTATGGACATCTATTAGGGACCAAATTATAATTTTAACAAACTACATGGACTTCATTCAATTCTAGGTTACCAACCTTTAATTAGTCATATTATATGCCATTGTGTCAAACCTCAGCTCAATTCGATTATCCATTGTTTTTTAATTGCATCCACATCGTACAAGGACTAAAACATAAGAAATAGAAGTTCCAAAAAGATTCCAAATATCTACTTAACTGTCAGTTGTATCAAAATGACTAACCATGTTTTGATAGGCCGATATCGAAACAGCTTCATGTGTTCCAATACATGAAACCGTACCAATATTATTTTTTAGCATACACGAAATTCCAGTAACCAAATTATCCAAGCTCGTTTTGATACACCAAGCACTGTATCGAAACACCATGCCTATTTCAGCCTCACCATATCGATACGGCCATAGGCGTATCGATACACTTGGGGTTGAGATGTTACAATTTGCTGTTTTTTCAATCTTTAATGCAACACAAACTACCTAAACATGCTTCTAACATATACACAACATATCTAGGAAACAATACTCAACCAAACATGGTATTTTCAACATCAAAACATAGCTTCATGCATAAATTGGAAATCTATAGGCATGCTTCCTAAAAACCAAGCCAAGCAAAGACCAAAAACCGTATCAAGGAAAATACCAACCAACAAAGGCATTTTACAAATCGAAAACATCAATAGAAACTTGCTCAAATAGAGAGTTTACACATATCTCCCAAAAATACAATGGATTCCCTATTGCCCTTATTACATATAGTCTAAACCGAAAACATACTTTCACGGAAGAATTCTCTCTTGATCCCTTGCCTCTCGCTACCTTAAGAACCTCAATTCTCTGCATCGATGAACAAAAATAGAGCGTAAGCACACAAGGCTTAGTGAGAAGCGCTAAAAAACAGAACACCATCAATGCATTTAATAACATTTATCGAATCCACATTGAAATCTCATTTCAATTACTTTCAAATCATAATTTGAAAATCATCATGTTCTATAACCATGCACTTAAACTAATCAAAAACCAGCATAGAAATCCATATGCAACTTGTATCATAAACCAACAACAAATTCCATTGCTAACACTCAAATTAAGTCTTCCCATACATAACTACAATATGCAAAGCATAATGAGTAAACATGTATGAATCACATTTCACAACATAAATCATTTTATGATACATCATCAATTTTATTGTCTTACATATGATCATTAACCATGTTCCTTTCTCAAAATATCATATCGGATATGCGGATTCAACAAGTGTTTTCATAATACATCAAGCCATCTTAACCGGAATAATGGTACTATCAAAACCAAATGGTACAATCACAACCAACAGGGGCAACAACCCCTAACATCGGTTAGATGCTTAACCCACTAACGAGAGACGGGAAACCAACCTCCTCGACATCCAAGGAGTCTTATTTATAGTGTTCTCAATCTTATAGATGACTAACTATATCCGATAACATTTAAAAACTATTTTCATACCATACCTCGTTATTATCAAAGCATCAATAATAATCATTTTTCTAAAGCATTAAACCATGCTTTAAATTACAAGTATAAACATGAACTTACAAGGATCACTTACCATGTGCATCCTTCATCATCTCACCATTAAAAACAATAAGCCACATACTTAAAACATGCTTTAATAATAGGTAACATGAATTCAAAACAAAGACTATAAACCATTCCATAATAGAACAAACGAGAAAGAAATTTCTTATACTTACTTCCGAACATAGACAAGTTTTTCAAGCTTATATCTAATTCCAAAACCACCTTTAAAACATTTCAAAGCTTAAATACACGTTCTCACGCACCAACAAGCGAAACCTTAACTAGCTGACGCAAAATTAAGCACATGAAGCTCCCAAAGTCTCATTGGTTGCTTCCTAAACGTTCTTCCCTATTTTAAACACATAATAATAGAGTATTAATGCATCTCAATGCATTCAAAATTCTAGAAAACAATTCCACCATATTGCCTTTCCAAAAACTACCAAATCGTCCATATGAAACAACCGAAAACATCCTCGATTAA
Source organism: Hibiscus tridactylites (assembly GCA_958450335.1). Taxonomy (NCBI): domain Eukaryota; kingdom Viridiplantae; phylum Streptophyta; class Magnoliopsida; order Malvales; family Malvaceae; genus Hibiscus; species Hibiscus tridactylites. Next base: position 22,853,828 of record OY288291.1, on the reverse strand, counting down.
CCTCCAAACTTAACCCAGCCGAAACCTAACACTTTCTGTAACACCACCTCTCCGTCCTGGTCGAGAATCGGTTCTGAGCATGTTACCGATGAACATTGTGATGATTAGTGTGATAAAATTTCAATCTTATTAATAACATTTAATCAATATTACGTAAACAAACATTACCAATATACATATTAATACATTTCAGTCATAAAAGACCATAATTACCCATTTGGGACCAATTTATATCTTTTACAAGTTTTAGGGACTATTCTATAAATGTTACAAACTAAAGGTCCTCTGATGCATTAGACTACACCACGATGAAATTCAGTGCAACATTGATTAACTTATAAAATCTCATGCATAAAGGATATCATTTACCCATTCAATTTACTCGTGCAAAACTCACTAACAAAAATGTAAACTGTGTAGACTTTTAGATTAGGCTTTAACCACTTTAACTAACCCTGTATCGAAACGCTTAGAGCTGTTTCGATACGAGTGGATGATAGTCAACCTTGTTGACTTTTCCCTTTTAATCGTATCGATACGAGCAAGCATTATATTGGTACGAGTTAACTTCCTTTAACTTTGACTTTGACCCGTTTTGATACGCTATGAACTCGTATCGAAACAAGGGATTCTAGATACAAAATGTTTCGAAATGAACCTAAATTGTTTTGATACACCCTGACCCCTGGGTTCAATTATGCTTACCCATATCGAAACGCCATCACGCGTTTCGATACGGCCTGACCTGTAATGATAGATTCTTGTTGATTTTTATCCATTTTACCATTTCAAACAATGTCCAAATGCAGTGAAATTTTACACACAACATTATAAACACAAATTCTACTAGCTTGTCAAATTTTAGAGTCTATGAATCCATTTACCAAAGTTTTACCTTTTAGTGCCAAAACATGCTTTTAGTGCCCTTTATTACTACATAAAGTCTCAACTTTAACATATCATACTTTTAGCACTTAACCACAACATAGGCACATCAAAAGAGACTTAATAGACTTATACATAGACCTTGCCACAATCTAGGAGTTCAAAGGGTCAATATACATTACTTAGAGCTTGATTGTGACTTGTGTAACGCTTCAACTTCTCCGATATCGATCCAAAACTTGACTAACCCAAAATGAATGCAATGGAATGCATTAGGCATACTTTGCCTATTGAGGTAATCACAAAATCAATGTGTAACCCCCCTCGACCCGGCCTGGTCGATAAACCGAACCGAACAGATCACATGAGGAATATTGAAGTAAACAGGGAAGGTTTGCCTCAATAAACGACCCTTTTTCTGTTTATCTTGTCTAAATGCAATTAGGTTCCTAAGTATACACACATAAGCAGCAGATTAGTCTACAACACAATCGCCATTTGATTTCAACTCAATTAATGTTTAGGGACCATTTTGTAAATTTGATGTAATATAAGGGTTATATGCAATTCAGATTACTAACCTTTAATTAGATTCATAACATACTTCTCAGTGAAATCTCAGATCAAAACGACATCTAGAACTAATCCAATTGCATACGAGGCCAACGAGGATCAAAATGTAAGAAACAGAAACTCAGAACAATTCAAAAACTGCACTAACGGTCGGATGTTTCAATACATAGAGCCTCATATTGGAACAATCGTTTCGAAACAGAGCTGACTATTTCGATGTGCTGATTTGTTTTGAAACCCACCAGTCTTATTTCGGAACACTAGCTCACATAGGCAAAATGTTTCGAAACATGCCTCACTGTTTCGAAACACCAAGGCCATTTCAGGCCACTGTTTCGAAACATGCAAGGGTGTTTCAAAACACCTGGGCCTATAATGTTTCAAAATGCTATTTGAACTCGATTTAAACAGTCTGAAATCATCCTGACACATGGCCAACCCAGATGGCAACTCAAATACACATCAAAGACGACTTACACGAAGCATAGGTAACAACATAGCATCATCTCAAAAGCAATGACACTAGAGGCATGCTTCCTAAGATTTAAAAACACCAAAAGGCTAAAATCCAAATACAAGCGTAAATCAAAAACACAACGTACTTTTAGAAAATGTCTTGGTAAGATTCCCTTGAAGATGCTGCCTCCAAAAGCTTAATTGTCTACTATTGTCACTAAATTTTCACCCTAACTTTTAAGCAAAATAAAACCAAAGGAAAAAAGTCGAAAAAAACAATAAAATAAAATCCTTTTAAAAGACTATTCTTTTATAAAAAAAACATTTTAAATAAAAAATCATTTAAAAAAACTCATTTTTTTAAAGAAAAACACATTCTTATAAAAAAAAACCATAAAACCCATTTTCAAAGAGCCCATTTTTTTAATAAAGCCCACTTTAGTTTGAATCCCATTTATTTAAGTAAAAAAAAAAAGAAAAAAAAACATCAACAAAAGGGAGTCAAAATAGTAAAAAAAAGAAATAAAAAATAATAAATAAAAAGGGGGAAAGCTAGCCAGAGCATGATGCGCTGGCGCGTGACGACCACGCGCGCGAGCCTGGGCTCTCCAAACCCCTGCCGCGAAGCTGCCAGCCGTCGTTCTCCGTTCACCGGGCGCGGCAGCTGGCGTGGTTTGTGCCGTTCAAACCGCCTGGTTGTCGTTGTCCGTTTGCCACCGACCCCGCTTGCTGTCGTTGCCTATAGCCACCGAAATTTGTGAAAAACCGAAATGAAATAATAAGCCCTAGATTCGAATTAAATGGGAAATTTTATCCCGAATTTGGATCAAAATGGATGATTTCATGGGGGGTTTTACCGGGTATCAAGCTTTGTGTCTAAATTAGGCTCCAATTTGGGAATTGAATCCGGGATTTAGCTTGATTTTGAAGCTCAAAATCATGTATAACCCCCTCTTTACCCACTTGTTCTACAAACCAAAAATTTGAGAAAATACACTAAAAGGGTTCAAGGAAAAATCATAAAATTCTTTGAAAATTCTCTTGAGTTGGCTGGAAATTTTTGAAAGAAAAATTGAAGTTTGGAGCAATTTTTCGGAGGTGATTTGAAGCATTTCAAAGAAGCTTTAAGTTCGAGTTCATCGTACGTTGATTTCTCGGTAACTTTCTAACTTTTCGTTCTTTTCTATGTTGATTTTATTGTTTGTTCTTGGTTGAATTTTGGAGTTTTTGTTTCTATTGTTTGTGATTTTTAGGTTGCTTTCTCAAAGTTTGAAATTGTTCGCGATTTCGGTAATCTTTTTCGTTTTAAATTTTGTTAAAGATCTAGTTTGAACTTAGACTTTTTGCATGATTTTAGAAAATGTTGTTAAAGTAATTTTGATCTTTAGAAATGTAGGATTTAATTTAAAAGGTGTTTTGAATTTTAATTTATGAATAAAATTGAATAAATGTGGTTAAATAGAAAAACTTAAATTTAGGGGTTTAATTAGAAAAAGTGATAATGTAAGGTTAAATAATAATGGGCTAGATCTTGAAAAAAAATTAAAAACGATTTTTATGAATTTTTTTTAGTTTTAAGTAATAAATTGGAAAAATGATTTTAAAAGAAAAAATAATGAAGATGTTTTTTTTTTGGAAAAAATAAATGGGCAAAATGATTCTAAAAGAAAAAAATAATGAATGGGCAAATAAAAAGGTTTTAAATAAAATTTTATGGTCTAGTATAAAAATAAATTTTTGAAAGGGAAAAAAATAAATTTTTAAAAGAAACTGAAAAGATAAAAATGAGTTTTAAAAAAGAAATTCTTTTAGAAAAGAATAAAACATGAAAAGATAAAAAACACAAAAAGTGAAAAATAGTAAAAAACGTAAAAAGTCGTTTTGGCTTAGAAAATAAAAGATGTAAAAAAGAAATAAATTTTTTAAAGGAATAATAAAAAGGGTAAAACTCAAAAGAATAAGAAGTTGCTTGCTTGTTTAGAAATAGGTGAAAACTTAGGATTAGGGACTAAAGCTTAGATATAGACTTTTTTTGTTTGTTGAAAAATGTTCTTCATAAAAATAAAATATACTTAAGCAAACTTAAACCTTAACTTAGGAATAAAAGACTTAGATGTTTTTAGGGTTTTAAATAATCAAATTTAGAATTAAATAAAATGCTTAACGCACTTAACTTTCCTTGTTGCTTGAAAAGTGAAAACATAATTCAATGTGGTGTCTTATCAAACAGGAATGATGGATTAGCGCCTAAAATGTTGGCGGTGATTAAAGTTCATCTCTCGGGCGATAAGGTCGTTAAAATAGACTAATAGTCATTAAATGGACAAGTAAAGTCGAACCACTTTGAACTTGCAAATTCTAGTTTTGAAAACTATTTTAAAACCAATTAGGTACCAATTTTGGTCGTGGGGGTGTTAATCATTCCCCCACACGTAACCGACCCCTGAACCTATTTTCTAATTTTCGCAGACCAAACCGTTTTTTTATTAAAACCAAAAAATGTTTTATTAAAATAACCCTATTTTTAAAAGTGATCCAATCACACTTTTTTTTCAAAAAAGATTGGTGGTGACTCTGTTAATTTTTTTAAAGTGTTTTCTAAAATAGTCAAAGCCTCCCGTAAAAAAGCGGTCGCGAAAGCTTGGCCTCCCGTAAAAAGGCGGTCATGCCATAAATTAGTTTTAATTGATTTTCAAAAAAAATGTTTTTTAAAATGAAATTTTTTATTTCAACATAGGTTCTATTTATTTGCTCGTTTACATGAATTTGGCACTATTTTGCGCATTTAAGACTTAATTCCAAGCTCTATTCTCTAGCTTTGTCCCTTTCGTTTAAGTGGGGAGAACACACTTTGCTCATGTAAGAATATTGATTCTTCGTATGACCATCGCAAAGTACCTCCAGGTCTCCACCCCTTTGCTTTCGTAAGGATATTGATTCTTCAAGAAGGCTTCGACGGTGAGTCCTCCTGAGTGGAACTCGATTCGTTTGGAACCTATAATGGGTGAGAATCGAGGGCCTTGATACTCTTAGTAGAGGACATCAAGGACAGCTCATGTATCTTTTTAGAACTAAACCAAGTTTGAGAATTTAGAGCCTACCCCTAATAGAGCCATGCAGAAAGCCTAGGGTGTTGAGTCGCATGTAATCCGTTGGGACATGTCCTGAAATGTTGGAATGCCAGCCCAGAATTATAATGCATTTAAAATGTTTTTGATTGTTTTTTATTATTTTATCTGTTTGTTCTTGCTTGTTGATCTGTGTTTATTATCTTGTTTCTTTTTGCATGTGCATCACTTCATATTAGAAGGGGTTGATTCTGGAAAATTGTTCAATTATGAATGGAAAGTTCTTAGAGATGGTGGAGGACGAAGCATGTGACAATATTAGCAACTGAAGTTGCAGCCCTTCGATAGTATGTCAAGCCTGTTGGAGAAGTGGGACCAAGACTCACGTGGCTAATTGAAGAAATCAAATAGTTAGGCGCTCGAGCAGAAAAAAAATATTTGTAATTTCAAGAGTTGTAATAAAACTTTCGTATTTAATGAAGAGTTTCCTTTCATGGAAAGATTTTCAATGGAATTGATGGCCCTTCGACTGCATTCATGCATTTGCATTGTCTTGTTAGCTTTGTTGTTTGTTTTTTGTGAATTCATTTGTGCATACATTCATTTATTCATAAACTAACTTAATAACAACAAAAAATAGAATATCCAAAATTGCTAAGACAACCCATAAATACGGTACCCAAGCCCAAACCCGAGCCATGAACTCTGAGGAAGGGTTGGAAACTTTGGAGGCGAATCAAAAGAATATTCAGTACAAGCTGGAGAAAATGGAAGTTGACATGAAAAAACAAGTTGAAGCGGTCAACAAAAAGACGGTCAATTCGATAGCTGCATTGCTTGGATTCAAGGACCCAGATGCGACTGAAGAAGGGGGAAATACTTCTGCCATTCATCGATTCCCATGGATGATTTTTAGAAAGGAGGTTGCTACCAAGGACAAAACACCCAGTCAAGTAGCTGAATCCTCCACTCATATTCCAAATGTGGAGCCCAATAATTACAAGGTCCCTGGCCTCGATGAAGTTGTTGATAAGGCTCGAGCTGAAAGGAAGTTGGAAGAGAAGTACACGAAGTTGGAAGGAATGTTCAAGTCTTTCCAAGACGAAGCTACCTATGGTGGAATGGATGCGAAGGATCTAAGCTTGGTAACTAACTTAGTTGCGCCACCAAAATTTAAAATCCTCGATTTCGAGAAATATAATGGGAGCACATGCCCGTCAGCGTATCTTATCATGTACTGCAGAAAGATGTCCATGTACCTCGGCAATGAAAAGCTGGTCATTCACTGTTTTCAAGATAGCCTAGTAGGGTCTACTGCACGTTGGTACTCGCAGTTAAGTCGAGTAAACATTAAATCATGGAGAGACCTGTCCAGAGCCTTTAGTGAGAAATACAAGCATGTTTCAGACATGGTTCCAACTCGTTTGGTTTTACAAGGGATGGAGCAAAAGCACCATGAGAGCTTTCGGCAATATGCTCAAAGATGGAGTGACGTAGCGGCACAAGTGCAGCCACCATTGCTAGAAAACGAGATCACCCTGATATTTGTGGAAACAGTAAAGGGTCCCTTTTATGATCGTATGCTCAACCACGCCACAAAGAACTTTGCAGACATGCTAATGAATGGCGAACTGATTGTGGCAGCCATGAAGAGCGGAAGGTTGGACAGTGGGGAAACAAAAAAGACATATAGAAAGAAGGACGACAATGAAGTTAATGCAACAAATGTCTACAACCCCAACTATTCAACAGGTGTGGTGTTCAACAAGCCCAACACTTCGGCTCTGACGGTTGCAAATGCCCCAAAATGAGAACGAAGATATCAAGGAAATTCAAGGCCTTACTTTCCTCCTATCCCAATAACTTATACAGAGTTGTTTTCCGAGCTTGTTAAATCACAAATGGTTTTACCAAGACATGTTCCTCCATTCTCACCTCCCTATCCACAGATGTATGACGAGAAGGCCCAATGTGAATATCATGCAAGAGTAAGGGGGCATACCATTGAAAACTGCACCACATTCAAACGGGTGGTAGACGATCTAAGAAAATCAAGCATGTTGGCATTTGAAAATTCCAAGGAAAAAAGAAACCAATTTCCAAACCACCAAAAGACGGAGGTGAATGTTGTGCTCAAGGAAGAAAAGAGGATAGTTAAGAGGAATGTTGAAGAAATTAAAGCACCCATGATTTGGGTATGTGATCAGTTAGTAGCAACCGAGATATTGAAAGATTAGAACTTGAAGATAGAGGATGTCGAAAAACCATACTATAAGTATCATAGGGCTGAAGGACTTGAGATCCAGTGTTTCCCAAAGTTTAAACTGATGATTCAAGCCAAGATGAATAACAAGGAATTGGTGTTCTTCGAGATGGGAAATGTAGAGTACGTAGCAAATATGTGTACCACGGAGGAAATCTCCTTCGGGAAATTAGAAGAGGAGGTTAAAGAAGAAAGGCGAGGAAGGCCTTTTCCTGTGGTGATCCTAGTGAAAAGGGGTCGATTCGGTTTGGGCTTTATGTCCGATAAATGGAAAAAGAAAGCCGAAGAGCAGCAGGAAAGCATGGAAATGAAGTGGAATGAAGGATTAGTTGAAGGGAAGCCAATGATGTACCCACCCCTAAACGCCAGTTTCAAGACTGGTGGGCTTTTAGACCCTAATGCCCGCTTCGATGAGAAGGTGAAAGGAAAGAACAACCTATGCGATGTCTTTGAGAATTTGAGCATCAACGCCATCACATATAAGGAGGAGGAAGAAAACAAATTTCTGACTAAGATTCGCCTTTGCCCTGAATTGAAGAACTGGACCGCGGAAATGGTCCCTGAAGTTTTTAAGACTGCCTCAGAGTAATTATCAAAACAAACTCTTTTACCCTAAGACCCTGGGGTAATTAGAGATCTTATGTAAAAGGGTCTATTGTCAAAACCATGATTTAAGTTTCAATAAAGATACATTTTCCTCAATTCTATCTTGTGGCAAACTTTCTTTCACAAAAACCAATAAACCAAAAAATCATAAAAACCCAAAAAGCAAAAACAAATCCTAAAAACATAACAAATCATATCATTTATTCTTTTTTTTCTTGGTATATATTAATATTTTGCCTCCATTTATTTGCAGGTTTTTAGATATCAATGGTCCAAATGACTCAGAATCAGATTCCGAAGTTAATTTTGAGTTGTCGTTATGTTTAGAAGAAGTTGAGAATACTAGTGATGAATAAGGGTATGACTTGTCAGAGGATTTTCTTAGAAAGGTAGAAGGGGAGGAAAAGAAAATTTTGCCTCATAAAGAACAGTTAGAAGTTTTGAACCTTGGAACCGAAGAAGAAAAGCACGATGTCAAGATTGGTACCACCATCTCAGTTGGGACACGACAACATTTGATTGAGCTTCTACAAGAATACAAGGACATCTTTGCCTGATCATACCAAGATATGCCTGGACTCGACACATATATTGCCATGCATAGGCTTCCTATAAGAGAAGGATGGGAGCTCGTGAAACAAAAACTTAGAAGAATGAAGGCCGATACACTCTTGAAAATCAGAGACGAGGTCAAGAAGCAGTACAATGCGTGATTCCTCGAAGTAACTAAGTATCCAGAATGGGTGGCAAACATCGTCCCAGTTCCCAAGAAAGATGGAATAGTAAGAATGTGCATCGATTACAGGGATCTCAATAAAACAATCCCTAAAGATAATTTTCTACTTCCACATATCGACACTTTGGTCGACAATACAGCTGGCCATTCCCTTTTCTCATTCATGGACGAATTTTCCGGTTACAATCAAATCAAGATGTGCCTAGAGGACATGGAGATGGCTACATTTGTAACGTTTTGGGGAACTTTCTGCTATAAGGTAATGCCTTTTGGATTGAAGAACGTAGAGACAACGTATCAGAGAGCTATGGTTACTCTTTTCCATGCCATGATGCACAAAGAAATAGAAGTTTATGTGGATGATCTGATCGCCAAGTCAAAAACTGAAGAAGAGCATCTAATGAACTTCAGTAAGCTTTTTTAAAGATTAAGAAAATTTCAGTTAAAGCTTAATCCTGCTAAGTGGACATTTGGGTTACTTCTGGGGAATTGTTAGGCTTCATATTAAGTAGAAGAGGAATCGAAATCGACCCAGACAAGATAAAGGCCATACAAGAGCTTCCACCTCCTCAAACACATAAGCAAGTTCGAGGATTCTTGGGGAGGTTGAATTATATAGCTCGGTTCATCTCCCAACTCAAAAATAAGTGTGACCCAATATTTTGGTTGCTTAGAAAGAACAACCCAGGGACCTGGAATGAAGAGTGCCAAACAGCTTTGGAAAAGATCAAGGAGCAACTAACTAATCCTCCAGTGTTAATGCCACCTGTTTCGGGGAAGCCATTAATACTCTATCTGACGGTGTTTGAAAACTCAATGGGTTGCGTACTAGGACAGCATGACGAAACTAGAAAGAAGGAAAGGGTGATATATTATGTGAGCAAGAAATTTACAGAGTGTGAAACAAGAAATACGCCAATCGAAAAGGTGTGTTGTGCTTTGGTGCGGGCCACTAAGAGGCTTAGACAATATTTGTTGTATCACACCACATGGTTTATTTCACGGCTAGACCCATTGAAGTTCATGATGAAGGCTCCAACCTTATGAGGAAGAATAGTGCGATGGCAAATGTTGCTTTCAGAATACGACATCTAGTATGTGAATAAAAAAATAGTAAAAGGAAGTGCCATAGCATATTTTCTTGCAAGTCGTACACGAGATGTTATGAGGCATTGGATTTCAGTTGCCTTGATGAAGATTTGTTGTGTATCACGAAAGATGAAGAATCACCAACAGAATCTTGGGTCATGCATTTTGATGGTGTTGTAAATGCTCTAGGAAGAGGTATTGGGGCAGTTTTAGTCTCGCCAAAAGGAGATCATTATCCTTTTACTTGTCGTTTAAAATTCTTCTACACCAGTAACATGGAAGAATACAAAGCTTGCATAATGGGCCTAAGGGAAGCCATTAACAGGAGAATCCAAAAGTTGAAAGTCTGTGAGGATTCAGCTTTGATCATTTACCAAACACGTGGCGAATGGGAAACAAAAGATGCAAAATTGATAGAATATCACAATTTGGTCTTCAAGTTAGCTAAAGAGTTTGAGGTAATTTCTTTCAAGCATCTCCCAAGAGAAGATAACCAGATGGCAGACGCGTTAGCTACCTTGTCTGCCACGTTTAAAGCAAGTGAAGGTTACAGATGATACCTATTAAGTTACAAGTGATGGAGTCCCCATCATATTGGTATAATGTAGAAGAAGAAGATGGCTTACCATAGTTCCGCGATATCCTACAATACTTACAGATGCAACAATACCCAGCACAGGCTTCAGAAAATGAAAAGAAAATGATCAGGAAAATGGCATCAGGATACATGCTTGTTGGAGAGATTCTTTACAAACGAAGTCGAGACCATGTATTACTAAGGTGCGTAGGTGCAAAAGAAGGGCAGTTGATTTTGGAAGAAGTTCATGAAGGAATTTGTGGAACCCATCCTAGTGGTTTCACTATGGCAAGAAGAATTATGCGCTTTGGATATCATTGGTCGACAACGGAAGGGGATTGCATTACCTATTCCCGTAAATGTCACAAGTGTCAAGTATATGCTGACAAGGTTCATGCACCTCCTCAGTCTCTTCATTTCATGTCGTCTCCATGGCCATTCTCTATGTGGGGCATATATGTTATTGTGTAGATTCATCGGAAATCGTCAAATGGTCATCATTTTATCTTGGTAGCTACTGATTACTTCACAAATGGGTGGAAGCGGCCTCATATACAAATGTAACTAGATCAACGGTATGCAAGTTTTAAAATAAGGAAATCATTTGTCAATATGGTGTACCAGAAAGCATAATCACAGACAATGCATGTAACCCCTTAGCCCGACCTAGACGGTTGACCCGAACTACAAAGATTACACGGGGATAACTAAAGTCAACCTGAAAGTCAACCTTGATTAACAACCTTTTTTTCTTTTTAGTCTTATCTATATGCTCATTAATCTTAAGCATACTCTAATGAAAAACATACTTGAAAATCACAGCGATCGGAAAGCAATAAGGGACTCAATTGCACAACATACAAAGTTAGGGACCAAATTGTAAATTCTGGAAAGATAAAAGTCTTAGCTGATTTTTAAATTACCAATAACAAATTAATCACATTTCATGCTTCCCTGTCAAATTTCAGCTCAAACGGACATCTCAAACTCAAGCAATTGCAAATACAAAATTCAGGACTAAAACGTAAAGCTTGCAAACCTTAAACCATTCAAATCAGTATCCAACGGTCTAGTGTTTCGGAAAGGGGCTTGACCGTTCCGAAACGCGGGTTCGTTTCGAGACCAGTATCAAAACAGGCCCTGACACTGGCAAAAGAGTTTCGGAACGACCCTATTCGCTTCGATACACGAAGGCCATTACAGGCCCCCGTTTCAAAACGTTAGTGCCCGTTCCAATACGGACTGCCCAGAAATTGCAGATTTTGCTGGTTTAACATTCCTTTAATCACTCAAACATACCCTAATGACTTCCTAATCATGCCAACAAGTCATCATACATATTAGGTACATGTTTGCATCATCAAAACACGATCATAGCATCAATTAGGAAAAATTAACAAGACTATAGGAATGCATCCTAATGTCCAAAGAAAATAACCATCAAAACATCAAAGCAAGCACCAAAATGGCCATTTACATATCCAAAACATTTAAGGCATCATGCCACAACTAGGGAGTCCAAAACATCTCCCAAAATCACATCCTAGGTTACCATTGCCAAATATCAAAATCTAATAATGTTGTGAAAAAGTCACCATACATGAGCTTTGTAACGCCCCGGTTTTGGGCTTAGAAGTTTTGGGCTTGGACAGGTTCGGTCAAAGTGCTGTTCGAATATAAAAAGGTGAAATTAGGAAAGCCTAGTTCGGGTTGCATTAAAAATATGGAAAAATGTTCTAAAATCTTCTTTTAATATATATAAGTGAACTATGAAATCAATTTTACAAAATGAGGTTTGGAAGGGTGACATTTTGGCTAGTGACCAAAATGTAAATTTTGAAAACTGCGTGACTGTTTTAGAAAGGATTGAAACTTTGAATCTTTAAGGAGCTATTTACCCAAAGGGAGTTTCTCCAGATTTTTCTAAGATATTTAATGATTTAATTCCGAGTTTTAAACAAAAGAAAAGTGGAGGGAAGTTATTTTCCATTTTCAACTAACTTTTCCAATTTTCCTTTTCTCTCATTGTCTCTCAACCCAAACATTCTCTCCAGAGCTTTTTCCTCTGATTTTGTCACCTAAATACCTCTTTTCAATTCTCTTTGGATTCCTAATCATCTCATCAACAAAACCTCACCAATTGCTAATTGGATTTTCAAGATTTTGGTTCCAAAAAGGGAGAAACTCAAGTTTGGAGGTAAGAACGTCCTTCTCCTCTAAACTCTCAGTTCTTTACTGAAATTCCTAAGTTCTCAATCCTTAATTGATGTTTTATAAGTGGTTTTTAAGTTGTGTAATGGATCTTGGCTTAAAATGCAAGATTTGGTGATTTTTGATGGATTTTCGTTTGATCTGATTGGGCTGTGTTTTAAGGTGTTAATTTGATGATAAATGAATGTTAATTTGATAAGGAATTGAGTTTTAATTAATGCAATCCCGGATAGGTTGAATTTCCTAAGTGTAGCTTGTGATTCTTGGTTGTTTTGGTGTGATCTTGTGGATCTGTTGTTGCTGGAGGTATAAGGATGTTGTTAGGCTCTTTTTAGATGTTAAATGATGTTTAAATATGTTTAGTTTTGATGGATCATGGCTGGGCAATGTTGAGGAGTTGTTTGGATGCATTTTTGGTTGTGTTTGGTGGCCGAAAATGGAGTGTGGATGAGAGCAGCGAGTTTAGGTGCTTTCATTGAAGCTATTAATGCATGATGATGCATTAATCCTCTGCTTTGATGTGTTTAAAATAGGGGAGTCATCTTTGGATCCAAGTGATGGTGTTTCGGAAGCTTGATTGGTGTTTCGGCAAGAGGCGAAACGGAATCGGTGAGTGGAATTTGGTTTTCGGCTTTGAAACCAGTGTTTTGAAGGTTTGGGAGCTTAGTTTTAAGTCTAAGCAACTTAGCTAAGCTCAAGAGTAAGTTTTTGGAAAAACTCTCTTGGTGATGGCCATGGTTTTGGTTGTAATGCAATGTGATGTTTGCATGATTTTAAATCTGTTTTGAAAGCATATCTAGCATGTTTATTTGCTGAGATTATAAGCCATGTGTTAAAGGAAACTCAAGGTAAGAGTTCCTTGTTTTTGAACATTGTTTAAATGTGGTTTGATGCTTAAAGATGCATGATGTTCATGGCTTTGTAAAATGCTTTAAAACAGTGAGATATTGATGATAATGATACATATTGGCAAGTGATGGTTAAGGTCAAAAAGGTGGTTAAAAGTCCTTGTGTGAGCCTTGTATATTTAAGAACATCAAGGTGGTTAAAAGTCCTTGGATGGTTCTTGGTTAAGATCACAAAGGTGGTTAAAAGTCCTTGTGTGAATCTTGTGAATTTTAAGAACAACATGGTGTTTAAAAGTTCATGGTTGGTTATTGGTTAAGGCTCAAGGTGGTTAAAAGTCCTTGTAAGCCTTGGTTACTTAAGAACTCCAAGGTGTTTAAAAGTCCTTCGGAGATTCTTGTTAAGGACACAAAGGTGGTTAAAAGTCCTTGTGTGGTCCTTGCCATGGTGTTTAAAAGTCCATGGGTCCATGGTGTTTAAAAGTCCATGGGGATAAGATCACAATGGTGTTTAAAAGTCCATGTGTGGATCTTATGTGAAATGTATCACTTGTTGCCAATATGACTTGTTATGAACTTGAAGCATGAGATGCTTGTTTTAAATGTTTAAGAGCATGTGTAAATGTTGCTTGAAGCATGGTTTATAAATGAGTTTTATAAATGCATTATTGAATGGTTTTAAATGAGCATTCCTCACTAAGCTTTTGCTTACGCTCTCTCTCTTTTCTTAACCCAATAATGCAGAGCATTAAGGTGCATTGAGGGCAGCAAGGAAGGCAAGCAATCAAGTGGAAATTAAGCTCAAGTATGGGAAGGTTTTCTTATACACTTTTAGCTTTTGGCATTTGGCAATGGGGGACCAATGTGGATGTTTTGGGAGATGTTTTGAACTCCCTAAGTTTGTTTAATGTTGATAATAATGCTGGAACATGTAATTAGCCATTATGTGATTGATTTGAAGGTTTTATGCTTGAATGGTTGCTAAGTAGGAAGCATGCCTTTAGATTTGGGGCTTTTCATATATGATGTTATAATGATGAATGGTTGTTGCAAATATGTTTCTTGTATGTTGTATGAGTTGCTGGTAAAGTTTGGTTGCATTTGGAGCATGTATGGTTGATCAATTGTGAGTTTTAGCAGCCATTTCTCTACTTTCTGAGCAGGCCGTATCGGAATGGAAGCTACCGTTTCGGAACGGGTGCCCTGTAGTAGCCCAGTCGTCCGAAACGGAAGACACCGTTCCGAAACGGAAAGGCCTCTGCCAGCCCTCGTTTCGGAACACGTTGCGGAACGGTCCCACCTTTCGAAACAGGTTCTCTCTGTTTCGGAACACCTGACCGTTGGGGGCTGACATTGGCAGTTTGAGCTGAAATTTTGCAGAGAAGCATGAAACCTGATTAATTATAAGTTGGTAACTTCAATTGGGATTAAGACCTTATAATTTACAGAATTTACAATTTGGTCCCTAAAGTTGTAAATTGTTCAATTGGGTCCCTGTTTGATCTCTGATGTTCGTGATCTTTGAGCATGCTGTTTGAATGATCATATCTAGGGTTAATATGCATCTAGACAAGTTTTAAAAGAAAAAAAGGGTCGTTAATCAAGGTTGACTTTCGGGTTGACTTTGGTTTTCCCCGTGTGACTTTCTTAATTCGGGTCAACCGTCTAGGCCGGGTTAAGGGGGTTACATTTGGTGGTATCAGAGCTGAGTTCTCGAGTATATGGGAATGAATGTGTGCATGATTGAAGCATGTATGCCTTGTATGCTTGTTGAGTGAAAGCATGTTCAGTAGTATGTGAATTTGATGTAATTGAGTTGTATGCTGTGATGAAGCATGTTGTGAGTACCCATTGCCAAATCAAAGCTAATGAAATGATGTTGTTTTTAAGTGAAATGAGCTTGAGTACTTGGATTGCTTACCTTGCTGGGCCTGATTTTGTTTGTTTGCATTGTGATTGCATTGTTAGAGTATGGCACCTCGTAGAGAGTTGAGGAGTAATGTGCGAGCTACGGCTCAGAATGAGAATGAGAATGAGGAGAATGCGGGAAGTGCAGTGTTACCTCCTCCACCTGGTGGTGGTGGTGCTGAGGGTGAAAGAGCTGAAGCTGCAGCTGGTGCTGGAGCTGCTGGACCTGAAGCTGGTCAGGGGCAAGCTATGCCTGACATGATGATGTTGGTGCAAGCTATTGCTGGTGCTTTTCGAGCGGCAGTAGCTGGGGCACAAGGAGCTGGGCATCAGGGAGATGCTGGTGTTAAACTTCCCTTGGAACGTTTACGCAGTCTAGGTGGGACCGAGTTCAGGGGTTTGTCTGCAGAAGGTTCTGAATCTTGGATGGAGAGTACCAAGAGGATCTTGGGTCAGATGAGTTGCACTGATGTGCAAAAGCTGGGGTGTGTTGTATCCTTGCTACAGGATGATGCTTATACGTGGTGGACAACCACTATTGCTGGGATGGCTGATGCTGATATAACGTGGACATTCTTACAGAATGTGTTCAAGAGAAGGTATCTAGGGGTGAGGTACCTAGATGAAAAGAAGAGGGAGTCATGTCTCTTACCCAGGGGAGCATGTCTGTGGCTGAGTATGAAATGCAGTTTGTTCGACTCAGTCAGTATGCGCCTGAGTTAGTCCCTGATGAGCGGGCGAGGTGCGAAAGATTCCGTTATGGTTTAGTGACGGATGTGAAGATGTATGTGCTGGCTACCGAGTATGATGATTTTGATGTGCTGGTGGGCCGAGCCAAGGATATTGAGATGAACTTGGGTTTATCTGCTAAGAGTGCTGGTTCTAGTGCTGGGAAGCGATCAGCTGAACATAGTTCCGGTGGTGGACGGAACAAGAGGGGACGTGATCAGAAGTATCAGTCCTCGGCTAAGCGAGGTGGTGGTGCACCTGCTCGGGGAGGCAATGCTAGAGCTGATCCGAGTGCTTGTTGGATTTGTGGGTCACGTGGTCATATGAAGCGTGATTGTCCTCGTACTGTGAGGGAGGTGCAAGCTCCTGTTGCGGCAGCTGGTAACGGGTGCTGGAATTGTGGATCTGCGGATCACTTGAGGAGGGAGTGTCCTATGTTGGCTGGTGGCCAAGTGCGTGCTCCTGTTGTTGCTGCACCGCAGAGAGGTCGTGGGCGCGGCCGTGGTAACTTTCAGCGAAGAGAGGAAGGTGGTCGAGGAGTGGCCCATGTTGTGGCTATTCAGCCTGAGGGTGGAGGTCAAGCTAGGGTGTATGCTCAGCGGGAGGGGAGGAATGACGCGGATGTGATTGCAGGTACCTTTACTTTGCAATCCTTGTCATTACTTTCCTTGATTGATTCTGGATCTACGCATTCATACATTTTGCGTGAGCATGCTGAATTGTTTGGTTTGCCTGTTGAGTCTTTGGATGTTGGAGTTCGTGTCACTAGTTCTTTTGGTGAGACTGTTGTGACTCGAAAGCTGTATAGAAGGTGTCCTTTGGTTGTTCAAGAACATGTTTTTCATGTTGATCTTATGGAGTTGCCTTTCTATGGTTTTGATGTAATCCTTGGTATGGATTGGCTTGCTGAGCATCGTGCTGTTGTGGATTGTGAAAATAAGCGAGTTTCGCTGAAGCTTGTGGATGATTATGAAGTGGTTGTGGTTGGTGAGAATGTGAAGTTTCTTGCCAATGTGGTGTCTACCTTGGAGGCGAGCCGGATGTTGAGGCAAGGTTGTGAAGCTTACCTAGCTTTTGTGATGAATCCTAGCTCTAAGGAGTTGCGTGTGCAAGATATCAGAGTAGTGAGGGAGTTTCCTGGTGTGTTTCCTGAGGAGTTGTCTGGTTTACCTCCTAATCGCGAGGTGGAGTTTGGAATTGAGCTGTATGAGAATACAACTCCTGTGTCCATTACCCCTTATAGAATGGCACCTAAGGAGCTGAAGGAGCTGAAGACGCAATTGTAAGAATTGCTTGATCGTGGTTTCATTCGGCCGAGTGTGTCACCTTGGGGTGCACCGGTCTTGTTTGTGAAGAAGAAGGATGGCACTATGAGAATGTGCATTGATTACCGTCAGCTGAACAAGTTGACTATCAAGAATCGGTATCCCTTGCTGAGAATTGATGATCTCTTTGATCAATTTCGGGGAGCTGCTGTGTTCTCTAAGATTGACTTGAGGTCAGGGTATTACCAGTTGAAGGTGAAGGATGTGGATGTGCCTAAGACAGCTTTCAGGACAAGGTATGGGCATTATGAGTTCCTTGTGATGCCGTTTGGTTTGACAAATGCTCCTGCTGCTTTCATGGACATGATGAATCGTGTGTTTCATGAATACCTGGATAAGTTCGTTGTGGTGTTCATTGATGATATCCTCATGTACTCGCGTACTAAGGAGGAGCATGAAGAGCACTTGAGGATTGTGCTGCAAGCTTTGTTGGAGAATCAGCTTTATGCCAAGCTGAGCAAGTGTGAGTTCTGGCTTAAGGAGGTGGTGTTTCTTGGGCATGTAGTTTCTGCTGAGGGGATTCGTGTTGATCCTCAGAAGATTGAGGCGGTGATGAACTGGAAGGTCCCTAAGTCTGTTCATGAGGTTCGTAGTTTCCTTGGTTTGGCGGGATACTACCGGAGGTTTGTGGATGGGTTTTCTAAGATTGCTGCACCTTTGACGAAGCTGTTGCAAAAGGATGTTAAGTATGAATGGACGGAGGCGAGACAACGGGCTTTTGAGAAGCTTAAGGAGGCTTTGACGCAAGCTCCTATCTTGGTTCAACCTGAATCAGGGAAAGAGTTTGTGGTCTACAGTGATGCGTCCTATGTTGGTTTGGGATGTGTGCTGATGCAAGAGGGTAAGGTTGTGGCTTATGCATCGCGGCAGTTGAAGGTGCATGAGCGCAATTATCCTACGCATGATATTGAGTTGGCTGCGGTGGTTTTTGCTCTGAAGATCTGGAGACATTATCTGTATGGTGAGAAGTGTACTGTGTACATGGATCAAAATAGTTTGAAGTATCTGATGTCTCAGAAGGAGTTGAATCTTAGGCAGCGGCGTTGGGTGGAGTTGCTCAAGGATTATGATCTGACGATTGAGTACCACCCTGGAAATGTATGCGTTTTGGTCCTGAAATTTGTTTATGCAATTGTATGAGTTTGGGAGGTCCGTTTGAGCTGAAATTTTGCAGAGAAGCATGAAACCTGATTAATTATAAGTTGGTACCTTCAATTTGGATTAAGACCTTATAATTTACAGAATTTACAATTTGGTCCCTAGAGTTGTAAATTGTTCAATTGGGTCCCTGTTTGATCTCTGATGTTCGTGATCTTTGAGCATGCTGTTTGAATGATCATATCTAGGGTTAATATGCATCTAGACAAGTTTTAAAAGGAAAAAAAGGGTCGTTAATCAAGGTTGACTTTCGGGTTGACTTTGGTTTTCCCCGTGTGACTTTCTTAATTCGGGTCAACCGTCTAGGCCGGGTTAAGGGGGTTACAAGCTTAGCTTTCCCTTGGATTCTTGGCCTCCTTGCTGCCCACAAACACCTCAATTATCTGCATTATTGGTTCAAGAGAGCACAAATGCTTAGTGAGGCATGCTCTAAAGAAACAACACAATAATGCATTTTGTAAAAACACTTTCCATAAAACCTTTTAGCACATAAACACCATTATTCTTGCAACATTGCATTCACATCAAGCATCTCATGCTTCAATACCATTAACATGTCATATTGGATTACAACATAAAACACAATCAGATACGTGGATTACAAGCGTTATCCCATACGCTTCATCCACACTACCGAACACACAAGGTGGAGTTTACCGGTACAATCACAACCCCTCAACACCCGTGATGGAGTTTAACGGTACAATCACAACCCCTCCACATTACTCATCGGTATCACTAACGAGAACACGGGACACACAACACAAGATCCACACATGGACTTTTAACCACCATTGTGATCTTAAACACCTCGTTAGTGTACTTGGATGGAGTTTACGTTACAATTACAACCCCTCAACATCCAAGGCGACTTTATTCACGGTGCACCCAATCATATAGCCGGCTAACTGTATCTGATCCAAGTACTTTAAAACCAACACATCACTTGCCAATATACATCAATTATCATCAACAATCCACTGTTTTTTAAGCATCTAAATCAAAGCCATTTACAACATGCATCAATATGCATCAATCCACATTTTTATCAAATCAAACCAAGGATCTCTTACCTTGAGCATCCTTCAACAAATAGCTTACATAACCAGCATTAACCATGCTAAACAAGCTTTCAAAAACAAAATTTAAACATGCAATTATCAACAAATGCATCGAACCAATCCATGGCTCATCCAAGAGAGTTTTTCTGAAAACTTACTCTTGAGCTTAGTTAAGTTGATTAGACTCAAACTAAGCTCCCAAACCTTCAAACATTCGATACAAAGATGGAAATCCAACTCCACTCACCAATTCTGTTTCGCAAGCTTGTCGAAACGCCATTCAAGCCTGCAGATCAACACCACAAGGATCCGAAGATGTCTCCCCTGTTTTAAACACATCAAAGCAGAGGATTAATGCATCATCATGCATTAAAATCTTCAGCCATTACACCTAAACTCACTGCTCTAACCAAATCTAACATTTCGGCTACCAAACACAACCAAAATCACATCCAAACACTTCCCCAAAATTACCCATCCAAGATCCATCACTTCTAAACATTCTTAGACATCAATTAAAATCCAAAAAGAACCTAAACTCGTCCTTATACCTCCAGCTATAACAGAACACCAAGATCACCCCAAAAACCACCATTTTCACAAGTAAAAACTTAGAAAAATCAACCTATTCAGGATTGCATTGATTAAACCTCAATTACACATCATTAAACATCGAAATTACATTAAAAAGCCATCTCAAAACAGAGCTCAAACAATCACCACGAATTTCTTCAAGATTTAATCCAAATCTTGAGTTTTAAGCCAAAATCAAGATCACAACATTAAAACCTTTTATAAAACTTAATTTAAGGATTGAGAACTTGGGAATTTTAGTAAAGAAATGAGTATTTAGAGGAGAAGAACATCCTTACCCCTAAATGTAGATTTCTTCTTGATTAGAGCCAAAATCCTTGAAAATTCAATAAGCAAATGAAGAGGATTTGATGTAAAAAGGATTAGGAATCTTTTGATGATTGAAACCTCATCATTTAGTGTGAAAATCAAAAGGAATGTTGCTGTAGAATTGTGTTTGGCTAAGAGAATTTTGAGAGAAAATGAGATGAGAATGTTTTCAAGAAAGTTAGTTATGAAATCTCAAAATTGTTTTTTCCCATTTTCCTTTTATCAATTAAACATTAAATTAGCTCCTTAAAGATTCAAAGTTTCAATCCTTACAAAACAGTCACCACTGAACTTTACCAAACCTTATTTTGTAAAATTGATTTCACCACTCTCTTATATATATTAAAAGAGGATTTTTAGATATTTTTCCATATTTTTAATGCAACCCGAACTAGGCTTTCCCTAAAACCACCTTTTATATTCGAACCGAAAATCTGACCGGTCCGATTCAGACCCTAAACTTCCAAGCCCAAAATTGGGGTGTTACAAATCTCCCCCCCCTTAAGAAATTTCGTCCTCGAAATTTACCTGGAAGAAGAAGGTACGAAAACTGCTTCTTCATGTCATCCTTTCGTTCCCACGTGGCTTCCTCAGCACCACAATGCTTCCACAACACCTTTACCAACTCAATGGTTTTACCTCAAAGAACCTTACTGTCCTAATCCAGAATTTCCACCGGCTCCTCATCATAGGTCATGTCTGGATTCAACTCCACTTCCACCACAGGCATAACATGCGAAGGATCCGATCTATACCTCTGAAGCATAGAGACATGAAACACATCATGAATCTTTTCCAACTCTTGTGGCAATCTCAACTTGTACGCAACAGGACCCAGACGCTCAATTACCTCGTATGGTCCAATGTACCTAGGGCTCAACTTACCCTTTCGGCCAAACCTCATCACCTTCTTCCAAGGCGAAACCTTCAAAAACACACGGTCACCTACCGCATACTCAATCTCCTTACGCTTCAAATCTGCGTAAGACTTTTGTCGATCAGAAGCTGCCTTCAATCGCTCACAAATGAGCTACACCTTCTCGGTGGTTCCTTTCAACAAAGCTGGTATTGAAACCAACTTCTGACCTGTTTCAGCCCAACAAAGAGGAGTTCTACACTTCCTCCCGTACAAGGCTTCATAAGGTGCCATTTGAATACTTTCCTGGTAGCTATTGTTATAGGCAAACTCCACCAAAGGCAAATGCTTCTCCCAAGAGCCTTGAAACTCAATCACACAGCACCTCAACATATCCTCCAGCACTTGGATAACACACTCAAACTGTTCATCCGACTGTGGATGATAAGAAGTACTAAAAGTCAGCCGTGTACCCAAAGCTTGATGTAAACATTCCTAGAAACGCAATGTAAACCTCGGATCTCTATCCGACACGATCGACTTTGGCATACCATGCAGCCACACAATCTCAGCAATGTACAACTCTGCAAGCTTATTGTAACGCCCCGGTTTTGGGCTCAGAAGTTTTGGGAGTTGATCGGTTCGGTCAAAGTGCTGATCGAATATATAAGAGTGAATTTAGGAAAGCCTAGTTCGGGTTGCATTAAAAATATGGAAAAATGTTCTAAAATCATATTTTAATATAGAAAGGTGAACTGTGAAATCAATTTTGGAAAATGAGGTTCGGAAGGTTGACATTTTGGCTAGTGACCAAAATGTAATTTTTGAAAGTTGCGGGACAGTTTTATAAAGGATTGAAACTTTGAATCTTTAAGGAGCTATTATTCCAAAAAGGATTTCTCCAGATTTTTCTAAGATATTTTAAGGCTTTATTCTGATTTTTTAAGTTTATGAAATGTGGAGGGAAATCATTTTAACCATTTCCTAACTAATTTTCCATTTTCTCTCAATTTTCCTTTTCTCTCATTTTCTCTCCACCCAAACACATTTCTCCAGATTTCCTTCTCTGATTTTGGCATCTAAATCACACATTTCAACTCTCTTTTGATTCCTAATCATCTCATCTACAAAACCTCTGAAATTGCAAGTTGTTTCATCAAGCATTTTGGCTCTAAAAAGGAGAAATTCAAGTTTGGAGGTAAGAACGTCCTTCTCCTCTAAACTATCAGTTCTTTACTGAAATTCCTAAGTTCTCAATCCTTGATTTGTGATTTGTTAATGGCTTTTCAATTGAAATCTTGATTTTTGGCTTAAAATGCAAGATTTGGTGATTTTGGTGAAATTTTCGTGTGATCTGTTTGGGCAGTGTTTTGAAGTGTCAAAATGATGTTAAATGAATGCTAAATTGATTAGAAGTTGAGGTTTAATCAATGCAATCCCGGATAGGTTGAATTTCCTAAGTTTGGCTTGAGTTTTTTGTTGTTTTTGGAGTGTTTTTTGGTGATCTGTTATACCTGGAGGTATAAGGATGTGTTTGTGATCATTTTGGATGTTATTTGATGTTTAAAAATGGTTAGAAGTGATGGATCTTGGCTGGGTTAAGTTTTGGAAGTGTTTGGAGGTGATTTCGGTTGTGTTTGGTAGCCAAATTGTTGGATTTGGGTTGAGCAGCGAGTTGAGTCTTGTTGCTGGTGTTTTTAATGCATAATGATGCATTAATCCTCTGTTGTTGTGTGCTTGAAACAGGGGAGTTTGATCCGTGAGCTTTGAAGGTGTTGCGGAAGGTTTTCGGATGCTTGGAAGGCTTGTCGGCTAGCCTTGTTTTGAGTATCGGTGAGTGAAGTTGGGTTTTCAGCTTTTAAACCAAGGTTTGAAGGTTTTGGGAGCTTAGTTTAAGTCTAAACAACTTTGCTAAGCTCAAGAGTAAGTGATTGGGTTTTCGCTCTTGAATTGTGTTGTGATTGGTTTTAAAAGCTATTGTGGTTGATGATTGAGATGCATATGTTTTGTATGGTTTAAATCTGGTTTTGAAAGCCATTTGTGAAGGATGCTCAAGGTAAGAGATCCTTGGTTTTGTACATGGTAATTGTGATTTTGATGCATGATGTCGTATGTTGATCTATGGCTTTGTATGATTCTTTAAAACAGTGGATTGATGATGGTAAATGTTACTTTTTGCATATTGGTTATGCATGTGAATCATTGGGTTAATGAGGTAATGGTTTTGCATATTGGTTATGCATGTGAATCATTGGACTATTGTGATGATGGTTTTTGCATTGTGATTATGCATAAGAATCATTGGATTATCATGGTAAGATGGTTATATTGGCAAGTGGTGAAAGTGGTTTTTGGTTCGTTGATCGGATATAGTTAGCCGGCTATAGGATTGGGTGTACCGTGAATTAAGTCGCCTTGGAGGTGGAGTGGTCAAGAGTGGACCGGTAAGCTCCCTTCAAGTATCCTAACGAGATGGTTAAGGTCATAATGGAGGTGTTGCCCATTCGAGGACCTTGGTTGAGCAAAGGTTATATGGTGTTTAAAAGTCCATATGTGAGAACCTTGTGCTTGTTAAGATCACAATGGCGGTGTAAGACCATGTGTGGATCTTGTGTGGGGTGTCCCGGATCTCGTTAGTGATTTATACAACTACCAATCGGTTATGCAAAGGTTGTATGGTGTTTAAAAGTCCATACAAGGAGACCTTGTGCATGTTGAGGTTGTATGGTGTTTAAAAGTCCATGCATGGGAACCTCGGGAAAAGCTAAGGTTGTATGGTGTTTAAAAGTCCATACATGGGAACTTTAGGCTTGTAAGGTCAAATGGTGTTTAAAAGTCCATTTGGGAGGCCTTGGATTTGTAGGGTGTATGGAGCGTAGGGACAACGCTCGGAATCCGCGTATCCGATCGGGTTGTTGAGTTGAAAAGTGGATGTGGTTGATCACTTGGAGGCCAATGTAATGTTCTTGATCATAAAGAAGCATGAGATGCTTGAAAAGATGTATGGTTGCATGAAAAGTGTTTAATGCTAGTGAATGCATGTTTACTTGTTATGTTGAACAAGTGTTGATTATCATTTGATAAATGATGCATGTGTACATGAAATCTCCTTAATGCATTGGAGTCTAGTTAAGACTGGTTTTAAAAGGCATGTGATAATAATGATGTTGTGGCTCATGAGTTGCCTATGGTTAATGCATGTGTTGGATTGCTTGGATAATGGGTTAAAAGGGGTTTTCTTGCTTGAAGTGATGTTCAAGGTTATGAATGAGTAATTTGAAATGGAAGTGTTTTCCAAGGTTTTTAATTTAGCTTTGCATATGGTGTTTATGCATGAAATGTTTAAATGGATGTTCTTGCAAGTTGTACATTGAGATGGTTTTCTTAGTTTGCTAAGCTAAGGTTTGGTTTCATGTAAGTGCAATGCATGGTTTAAGCATGATGTTGGAAAGGAGTTTTCAAACATGGTTTTGGTTTGATAAATCGGGTTGTTTTAAAGTGTTTTGTAACCCGCTGCATTGATGGTGTTTTGGTTTTGAGCATTCCTCACTAAGCATTATGTGCTTACGCTCCTTTTTGTCCATCAATGCAGATTCTTGAAGCTTGGACAGCAAGGAGCAAGGGATTCAAGGTGGACTCCAATTGAGATGTATGTCTCGGTGAATAGCTATAGTTAATAAGGGCAATGGGGGTAGAATCTCTCGGATTGATGTTTTTGTATTCGTGTATGTTCGGACAAGTATGTTTAAAGTTGTTGGGGTTGCTGAAACATGTTTTGGCTATATTGAGTTTGGTTTGGAAAGTTTGTGCTTAAGTGGTTGCTTGTGTAGGAAGAATGCCTTTAGATTTGGGGCTTTTCATATAAGATGTTAAATTGTTGATTTGATGATGCCTACAAGTCATATATATGTTGAATTGCATGTTGGTAAAGTTTGGTGGCTTTTGGAGCATGTTTGAATGATTAATTGCATGTTTTGGAATGCCATTTTGCTGCAATCTGTGCAGGCGTTTCGGAACAGTGTGCACCGTTTCGGAACGGGTGCCTTGCATGAACCCAGGCGTCCGAAACGGTATGCACCGTTTCAAAACGGTTTGGTCTCTGCCAGACCCCCGTTGCGGAACGCGTTGCGGAACGGCCCCGAGTTTCGAAACGGGCTCTGCCTGTTTCGGAACGGGTGACCGTTGGGGGCTGACATGGGCGGTTAAATGTTTCAAAATGTTTGCATTTTGGTCCTGAAACTTGTTTGTGCAATTGTATGAGTTTGGGATGTCCGTTTGAGCTGAAATTTGGATGAGAAAAATGAAACCTGATTAATTTTAAGTTGGTAACTTAAAATTTGGTTTAGTCCTTAAAGTTTTCAGTATTTACAATTTGGTCCCTAAAGTTGTAATTTGTTCAATTGGGTCCCTGTTTGATCTCTGATGATTGTGATCTTTGAGTATGCTGTTTGTATGATCACACCTAAGGTTAATGTGCATCTAAACAAGATTAAAAAGAAAAAAAGGGTCGTTAATCAAGGTTGACTTTCGGGTTGACTTTGGTTTTCCCCGTGTGACTTTCTTAATTCGGGTCAACCGTCTGGGCCGGGTTAAGGGGGTTACACTTATACAATGTATACGTAGTATGCACAGGTAAGAAATGCACACACTTCGTAAAGCGATCCACAATCACCCACACCGAATTCTTTTTCGATGGCGACATAGGCAACCAAGACACAAAGTCCATGGTAATCCTTTCCCACTTCCACTCAAGAATCCTCAACGGTTGAACAACCCAAAAGGGAACTGATGTTCAACCTTAACTCACTGACAAACCATACACTTTCTCACATACTCAGCAACATCTTTCTTGAACCCCACCCAATAGTACTCATCCTTAAGATCATGATAAATCTTTGTACAACCTGGGTGCATAGCAAAAGGACTACTATGAGCTTCAGTCAGAATAGCACGCCTCAACTCAGCATCATTGGGCACTACTATTCGACTCCTAAAACATAAAACTCCATCATCATTAAAACAGAAGTTTGATGGCCTATCCTCAGCAATATCCTGAACATGTGGCACCAAGGAATCATCCAACTACTGCTTATCCTTTATCAACTGAACCAAGGATGGTTTCACTTGCAATTCAGCCATAAGACTGCCATCTTGCGAAATGATCAAGCTGGCAAACATAGCCCTCAACTCCACTGCCACCTTCCTACTCAAGGCATCCGCTACAACATTAGCTTTTCCCGGATGGTACTCAATCGGCAAATCGTAATCTTTAAGCAACTCCACCAAACGATGTTGCCTAAGATTCAACTCTTTCTGAGACATCAGATACTTCAAACTCTTGTGATCCATGTATACCATACACTTCTCACCATACAGGTAATGTCTCCAAATTTTCAAAGAAAAAACCACTGCAGCTAACTCAATGTCATGCGTAGGATAATTGCGCTCATGCACCTTCAGCTGGCGCAATGCATAAGCCACTACCTTACCCTCTGGCATCAACACACAACCCAAACCAACGTAGGATGTGTCACCATAAACCACAAATTCTTTCCCTTATTCAGGTTGAACCAAGATAGGAGCTTGCGTCAAAGCTGCCTTAAGCTTCTCAAAAGCCTGCTGTCTCGCTTCCGTCCACTCATACTTAACATCCTTCTGCAACAACTTCGTCAAAGGTGCAACAATCTTCGAAAATCCATCCACGAACCTCCGATAGTATCCCGCCAAAACAAGGAAACTACAGACTTCATGAAAAGACTTAGGAGGCTTCCATTTCATCACTGCCTCAACCTTCTGAGGATCAACACAAATCCCCTCAGCAGAAACCACATGACCAAGGAACACCACTTCCCTGAGCCAGAATTCACACTTACCCAGCTTAGCATAAAGCTGATTCTCCAACAAAGCCTGCAACACAATCCTCAAATGTCCCTCATGCTCCTCCTCAGTACGAGAGTACACAAGGATATCATCAATGAACACCACAACAAACTTGTCCAAATATTCATGGAACATTCTATACATCATGTCCATAAAAGTTGCAGGAGCATTCGTCAAACCAAACGACATCACAAGGAACTCATAATGCCCATATCTCGTTATGAAGGTTGTCTTTGGCACATCCACATCCTTCACCTTCAACTGGTAATACCCTGACCTTAAGTCAATTTTAGAGAACACAGCCGCTCCCCGAAATTGATCAAAAAGATCATCAATCCTCGGCAATGGATACCAATTCTTGATAGTCAACTTGTTCAGCTGACGGTAATCGATGCACATTCTCATAGTACCATCCTTTTTCTTCACAAACAAGACCGGTGCACCCCAAGGTGACACACTCGGCCGAATGAAACCATGATCAAGCAACTCCTGAAGTTGCGTCTTCAGCTCCTTCAACTCCTTAGGTGCCATACGATAAGGAGTAATAGACACTGGAGTTGTGTTTTCATACAGCTTAATCCCAAACTCCACTTCTCGATTAGGAGGCAATCTAGGAAACTCCTTCGGAAACACACCAGGAAACTCTCACACATTCCTGATATCTTGCACCCGCAACTCCTTAGAGCTAAGATTCATTACAAAGGCTAGGTACGCTTCACAACCTTGCCTCAGCATTCGGCTTGCTTCCAAGGAAGACACCACATTGGCAAGAAACTTCACGTTCTCACCAGCCACCACTACCTCATAATCACCCGCAAGCTTCAACGAAACTCGCTTGTTTTCAAAATCCACCGCAGCTCGATGTTCAACAAGCCAATCCATACCAAGGATTAAATCAAAACCATAGAAAGGCAATTCCATGAGATCAACATGAAAAACATGATTTTGAACAACCAAGGGACATCTTCTATATAACTTTCGTGTCACAACGGTCTCACCAAAGGAACTAGTTACACGTATACCAACATCCAAAGACTCAATAGGTAAACCAAGAAATTGAGCATGTTCACGCAATATGTATGAGTGTGTAGATCCAAAATCAATCAAGGAAAGTAATGACAAGGATTGCAAAGTGAAGGTACCTGCGATCACATCCGTGTCATTCCTCCCTTCTCGCTGAGCATACATTCGAGCCTGGACTCCACCCTCAGGTTGGACAGCCACCACATGAGCCACATTCCTTCCACCATCATCTCTGCGCTAAAAGTTACCACGGCCGCGCCCACGACCTCTCTGTGGTGCAACAACACCAAGAACACGTCCCTGACTACCATCGGCCAACAGAGGACACTCCCTCTTCATATGGTCTGCCGAACCACAATTCCAGCACAAATTACCGGTCACTACAACAGGGGCTTGCACCTCTCTCGTAGCCCGAGGACAATCACGTCTCAAATGACCACGCGATCCACACGCCCAGCATGTGTTCTAATCAACTCTCGCCCTGTCTCCCTGAACAGGCGCATCCTGCCCTCCACTACCACCCCTAGTGGAAGACTGATACCTCCTATCATGTCCTCTCTTGTTTCGTCCACCAACGGAACTATACTCAGCAGCTCTCTTGCCCGAGCCAGAACCAGCACTCCTAGAAGACAAACTCAGATTCTGCTCAATGTCCTTCGCCCTACTAAACATCACATCAAAATCAGTTTACTCAGCGGCAAGAATAAAGGTCTTTACATCCGTCACCAAACCATACCAGAAACGTTCACACCTTTCCCGCTCATCAGGAATAAGCTCAGGTGCGTACTGAGTGAGACGGACAAACTGGACCTCGTACTCAGACACTGTCATGCTCCCTTGTGTAAGAGACATGAACTCTCTTTTCTTTTCATCCAGGTATCGCACACCTAGATACTTCCGCTTGAACGCGTTCAGAAAGAACGACCAAGTCACATCAACTTATTCCATTTCGGAGACAGTGGTCGTCCACCAGGTATACGCATTATCATGTAACAGCGATACCACACATCCTAGCTTCTGCACATCATTGCAGTTCATTTGTCCGAATATCCTCTTGGTACTTTCCAACCAAGATTCGAAACCTCTGCAGACAAACCTCTGAACTCAGTCCCTCCAAGACTGGTCAAACGTTCCAAAGGTAATCTCGCATTGGCATCACCCTGATGCCCAGCTCCGTGAGCTCTAGCTACTGCTGCCTGAAAGGCTCCAGCAATAGCTTGTATCAACACTGTCATGTCAGGAGCGACCCCAGCTCCAACACCAACACCAGCTCCAGCACCTCCATCACCACCACCACCGGGCGGTCCACCACCAAGAGGAGGAGGTATATCCACAACATTTTCAGCATGGTTCTCATTCTCATTTTGAGCCGTAGCTCGCATATTAATTCTCGTTTCTCTACGAGGTCCCATTCACTAAAACAATGCACTAACACAATTGCAATAAACATAATCAGGCTAAGTAAGGTAAGAAATCCGAGTACTCAAGCTCATTTCCAAACAAAACAATTCATTTCATTAGTTTTGTTATGGCAATGGGTTCCTCTAACATGCTTCATCACAACATACATCACAATTGTAACATACTTTACAATTCACACATCATACTTTCATTTTAAAGGCATATCATGCAATCATACATACATCACCCACATAATCATTCCCGTTTACTCGAGAACTCAGCTCTGATACCACCAAATGTAACCCCCTTAGCCCCGCCTAAACGGTTGACCCGTACTACCAAGATTACATGGGGATAACCAAAGTCAACCTGGAAGTCAACCTTGATTAACGACCCTTTTTTTCTTCTTTTTAGTCTTATCTAGATGCTCATTAATCTTAAGCGTACTCTAATGAAAAGCATACTTGAAAATCACAGCGATCGGAAAGCAATAAGGGACTCAATTGCACAATATACAAAGTTAGGGACCAAATTGTAAAATCTAGAAAGATAAAGGTCTTAGCTGATTTTTAAATTACCAATAACAAATTAATTACTTTTCATGCTTCCCTGTCAAATTTCAGCTCAAACGGACATCTCAAACTCAAGCAATTGCAAATACAAAATTCAGGACTAAAACGTAAAGCTTGCAAACCTTAAACCATTCAAATCAGTGCCCAAGGGTCTAGTGATTCGGAACGGGGCTTGACCGTTCCGAAACGCGGGTTCGTTTTGAGACCAGTATCAAAACAGGCCCTGACAGTAGCAAAAGTGTTTCGGAACGACCCTATCTGTTTCGATACACGAAGGCCATTACAGGCCCCCGTTTCGATACGGACTGCCCAGAAAGTACAGATTTTGCTGGTTTAACATTCCTTTAATTACTCAAACACGCCCTAATGACTTCCTAATCATGCCAAAAAGTCGTCATACATATTAGGTACATGTTTGCATCATCAAAACACGATCATGGCATCAATTAGGAAAAATTCACAAGACTATAGGCATTCATCCTAATGTCCAAAGCAAATAACCATCAAAACATCAAAGCAAGCACCAAAATGGCCATTTACATATCCAAAAGATTTAATGCATCATGCCACAACTAGGGAGTCCAATACATCTCCCAAAATCACATCCTAGGTTCCCAATGCCAAATATCAAAATCTAATAATGTTGTGAAAAAATCACCATACATGAGCTTAGCTTTCCCTTGGATTCTTAGCCTCTTTGCTACCCACAAACACCTCAATTATCTGCATTATTGGTTCAAGAGAGAGAGCGTAAGCACAAATGCTTAGTGAGGCATGCTATAAAGAAACAACACAATAATGTATTTTGTAAAAACACTTTCCACAAAACCTTTTAGCACATAAACAACATTATTCTTGCAACATTGCATTCACATCAAGCATCTCATGCTTCAATACCATTAACATGTCATATTGGCTTCCAAGTGATAAACCATAACCTTTTACAACATAAAACACAATCGGATACGCGGATTACAAGCGTTGTCCCATACGATTCATACACACTACCGAACACACAAGGTGGAGTTTACCAGTACAATCACAACCCCTCAACACCCGTGATGGAGTTTAACGGTACAATCACAACCCCTCCACATCACTCATCGGTAGTTGTATAACATCACTAACGAGAACACGGGACACACAACACAAGATCCACACATGGTCTTTTAACCACCATTGTGATCTTAAACACCTCGTTAGTGTACTTGGATGGAGTTTACAATACAATTACAACCCCTCGACATCCAAGGCGACTTTATTCACGGTGCATACAATCCTATAGCCGGCTAACAATATCCGATTCAAGTACTTTAAAACCAACACATCACTTGCCAATATACATCAATTATCATCAACAATCCACTATTTTTAAGCATCTAAATCAAAGCCATTTACAACATGCATCACTATGCATCAATCCACATTTCTATCAAATCAAACCAAGGATCTCTTACCTTGAGCATCCTTCAACAAATGGCTTACATAACCAGCATTAACCATGCTAAACAAGCTTTCAAAAACAAAATTTAAACATGCTTAATTAAGTTGATTAGACTTAAACTAAGCTCCCAAACCATCAAACATTCGATACAAAGCTGGAAATCCAACTCCACTCACCAATTCCGTTTTGTAAGCTTGCCGAAACACCGTTCAAGCCTCCGGATCTACACCACAAGGATCCGAAGATGCCTCCCCTGTTGTAAACACATCAAAGCAGAGGATTAATGCATCATCGTGCATTAAAAATCTTCAGCCATTACACCTAAACTCGCTGCTCTCACCAAATCTAACATTTCGGCTACCAAACACAACACAAATCACATCCAAACACTTCCACAACATTACCCAGCCAAGATCCATCACTTCTAAACATTCTTAAACATCAATTAACATCCAAAAAGAACCTAAACTTGTATATACCTCCAGCTATAACAGAACACCAATATCACCCCAAAACCACCATTTTCACAAGTAAAAACTTAGGAAAATCAACCTATTCGTAATTGCATTGATTAAACCTCAATTACACATCATTAAACATCCAAAATACATTAAAAGACATCTCAAAACAGAGCCCAAACAATCACCACGATTTTCTTCAAGATTTAATCCAAATCTTGAATTTCAAGCCAAAATCAAGATCACAACATTAAAACCTTTTATAAAACTTAATTTAATGATTGAGAACTTGGGAATTTCAGTAAAGAACTGAGTATTTAGAGGAGAAGAACATCCTTACCTCTAAATCTAGATTTCTCCTTGATTAGAGCCAAAATCCTTGAAAATTCAATAAGCAAATGAAGACGATTTGATGTAGAAAGGATTAGGAATCTTTTGATGATTGAAACCTCATCATTTAGTGTGAAAATCAAAAGAAATGTTGCTGTAGAATTGTGTTTGGCTGAGAGAATTTTGAGAGAAAATGAGATGAGAAAGTTTTCAAGAAAGTTAGTTATGAAATCTCAAAATTGTTTTCTCTCATTTTCCTTTAATCAATTAAACATTAAATGAATCATTAAAAACTAAGAAAAATCTGGAGAAATCAATCTTGGGTAAATTAGCTCTTTAAAGATTCAAAATTTCAATCCTTACAAAACAGTCACCACTGAACTTTTCAAAAATTACATTTTAGTCACTAATTCGAAATGTCACACTTCCAAACCTTATTTTGTAAAATTGATTTCACCACACTCTTATATATATATATATATATTAAAAGAGGATTTTTAGATATTTTTCCATGTTTTTAATGCAATCCGAACTAGGCTTTCCCTAAAACCACCATTTATATTTGAACCGAAAATTAGACCGGTCCGGTTCAGACCCTAAACTTCCAAGCCCAAAATTGGGGTGTTACAATGCCTCTAATCTGAACAACCGAATGATTGTTGGGGTCACTGAGCAGTTCAACATCAAACATAGCAATCCGGTAGTATACCGCCCAAAAATGAATGGAGTAGTAGAAGCAACCAATAAGAATATTGAAAAGGTAATCGCAAAGATGACTGCTATGTATAAAGATTGGCATGAAAAGTTACCATTTTCTTTGAATGCATATCGAACAGCGGTACAAACATCCACTGGGGCAACGCTGTTCTCATTAGTATATGGAGTTGAAGCTGTGCTACCAATCAAGGTGGAAATACCATCGTTGCGTGTCTTGATGGAAGCCAAGTTAGATGAAGCAGAATGGGTTCAGGCGAGGTATGGCCAGTTGAACTTAATCGAGGAAAAGAGGTTGAAAGCCTTATGTCATGGTCAAATGTACCAAAAAAGATTGATTAGGGCTTATGAAAAGAAGGTTCGCCTTAGAGAATTCCAAGAAGGCGATCTGGTCTTAAAGAAGAAGCTGCCAATTCAAAGTGATCCCCGAGGAAAATGGGCGCCTAATTGGGAAGGACTGTACAATGTGTCAATGGTTCTTTCAGTTGGAGCATTGATCTTAGCCGAGATGGATGGAAACAAGTTTCAAAACCCGGTAAACTCTTACACTGTAAGAAGTACTATGCTTGAAGAAGAAGAAGGAAAAAAGAAGAAAAAAAGAAAGAAAGAAAGAAAGAAGAAAAAGGAAAGAGAAAGAAAAGAGAAAGAAAAGAAAAAAGAGAAAAAAAAGAACTAGAAAAGGAGGGTTCAAAATGAAAACTCGTAAAAGGCGTTTTGAAACCAAATGAGGGTCTAAGTTGAAAACCCGTAAAGGGCAGCTCAAATAATTTGTCAGATTTTTAGGCTCCATAGATCATGTGTTGTATTCAAGTCTTCCTCGACACTGGTGGCATTCAAGTTTGCTTTGGGCGTTTGAAAAAGAGAAATTTGGACTATTGATATTTGAACACTTGTTTTCCTCCCTTTTTTAAACCTTTTCGTGTTTGCCACAACATTAATAAATTTGATTCATAAATTTTTCTTGCTTTCTTGTTTCTTTCCCTATCTTTGTTAGCATTTTGCTTTGAAATAAGGATTCATGGATTTGAAAATCATTTATACATGCAAAAGATTTTTTAGCATTACTTTGAGGATGTTTTGAAAAGTTCAGAGACTATAAGTGTTCCATAATTATTTGAGGCATACGATGTTAAGAAGTTTAAAGGAGAAAAAGTAAAGCCTTGTTGAGAAATTTTCTAAAAAGGAAGAAAGTCCATATGAATGTCTGGAGCTTAAGTAGCATCTCTTAGCTATCAACTCCCTTTACATGATAATAGAAGCGGTCTGACAAGATCGAAACTTGACCTAGGGTGTGCATCCCTGAATACGAAAAAAGTTGTCTCAAAGGATAGATAAGGATTAGATGTTGAACCAATCAGCAGAAAATCAGAAAATGAGGAAGAGTCAGAGTAGCTCATAATTCGTGGGTAGTTTTCAAAGCAAAAGAAATGTCCTTCCCTTAGTGAAAAGTGAATTCAAATTAAAAACCAAGAAGGGTGGAAAGAAGAGTGAAGGAAATTGTTTCGACCTACAAAAGTTCAGGAGGAGTTCATGATTAATCGGGCTGGTCTCGATAACCATAATTTCATCAAAATTATAAAAAATGGTCTAAGCAAAAGAAGTTTTTAAAAGGAAAACTTGTTATGCATTCATGTTTTAGACATCCCTAAAGGCGTGTACATCATATTGCATGTTGCATTTTGTTTTTCAGGTACATGGAAGACCTGCTCAAATGTAGTTTGCTTATTCATCCAAGCATAAAGAGGATGAAATTTTTTGAAGTATGCGTGCTTATTCATCCAAGCATAAGGAGGATGAAAGCTTTTTAGAAGACTTGGCTTAATTGAGCATTCGGGAGAACAGAGCCTAGCTCATTTGTTTAGGCCTTTTAGGAGAATAGAACCCAACTCATCTATTCGAGCATAAGGAGAATAGAACCAGCCTATTCGTTCGGACATTTGAAGAATGGAACCCATCTCATGTATTCGGGCATAATGAGAATAGAACTAGCCTATCTGTTCGGGCATTTGGAGAATGGAACCCATCTCATCTATTCGGGCATAAGGAGAATAGAACCAACCTATCCGTTCGAGCATTTGGAGAATGGAACCCAGTTCATCTATTCGAGCATAAAGAGAATAGAACCAGTCTATCCGTTCGGGCATTTGGAGAATGAAACCCAGCTCATCTATTGGGCATAAGGAGAATAGAACTAGCTTATCTGTTTCGGCATTTGGAGAATGGAACCCAACTCATCTATTCGGGCATAAAGGAGAATAGAACCAGCCTATCCGTTCGGGCATTTGGAGAATGGAACCCAGCTCATCTATTCGGGCATAAAGAGAATAAAACCAGCCTATCCGTTTGGGCATTTGGAGAAAGGAACTCGGCTCATCTATTCGAGCATAAGGAGAATAGAGCACACCTATCCGTTCGGGCATTCGGAGAATAGAGCGAGTCAGTAAATCATTTGAAAATTTGTATCTTTTTTGTCTTTGCTTTGTCTTTGTTTCACAAAGATAAGCAAAGAGGGGCAGCTGTTGTCACTAAATTTTCACCATAACTTTTAAGCAAAAAAAATAAAAGGAAAAAAATCAAAAAAAAAAAGAATATAATAAAATCCTTTTAAAAGCCCATTATTTTATAAAAAAACCATTTTTAAATAAAAACCCATTTTTTAAAATAAAAGCCCATTCTTATAAAAAAACCATAAACACCCATTTTCAAAGAGCCTATTTTTAATAAAGTCCATTTTAGTTTTAAGCCCATTTATTAAAGTAAAAGGTAAAAAAAGAAAAAAAAAACAAAAGGAAAAAAACCAAAAAAAAATTATTTGTAGTGTTTAATAATTGTAAAAAAAGAATAAAATAGGATAATAATTAAGTGTGAAAAATGAAGAAAAAAATAGCAACAAAAAGGGGTCAAAATAGTAAAAAAAGGAAAAAATAAAATAATAACAATGGGGGGAAAGCCAGCCCGCGCGTCACTCGCGCAGGGCTGAGCTCTCCAAACCACTGTCGCGAAGCTGCCAACCATCGTTCTCTGTCCATCGGGCGTGGCATCCGGCGTGGTTGGTGCCGTTCAAACCGCCTGGTTGCCACCGTCCATTTCCACCGACCCCACTTGTCGATGTTGCCTATAGCCACCAGAATTTGTGAAAAAACTGAAATGAAATAATAAGCCCTAAATTCGAATTAAATGGGAAATTATATCCCGACTTTGGATCAAAATGGATGATTTCTTGGGGGTTTTACTGGGTATCAAGCTCTGTGTCTGAATTAGGCTCCAATTTGGGGATTGAATTCGAGATTTAGCTTGATTTTTAAGCTCAAAATCAAGTATAAAACCCCCTTTACCCACTTGTTCTACACACCAAAAATTTGAGAAAAAAAAATAGTAAAAGGGTTCGAGGAAAATTCCAAAAATTCTCTTGAGTTGGCTGGAAAAAATTTGGAAGAAAAATTGGTGTTTGGAGCAATTTTCCGGAGGTGATTCGAAACATTTCAAAGAAGTTCTAAGTTCGAGTTCATCGTTAGTCAATTTCTCAGTAACTTTCTAACATTTCGTTCTTTTTTATGTTGATTTTATTATTTGTTCTTGGTTGAATTTTGATGTTTTTGTTTGTGTTGTTTGTTATTTTTAGGTTGCTTTCTCATGGTTGAAAATTGTTCACGATTTCGGTAATCTTATTCGTTTTAAATTTTGTTAAAATTTCTAGTTTTATCTTAGACTTTTTGCATGATTTTAAAAAATATTGTTAAAATAATTTTGATCTTTTGAAATGTAGGATTTAATTTAAAAAGTGTTTTGAATTTTAATGCATGAAAAGGTAAAAAACACAAAAAGTGAAAATAGTAAAACACATAAAAAAAAGTCGTTTTGGCTTAGAAAATAAAAGAAGTAAAAAAGAAATAAGTTTTTTTTAAAGGAATAATAATAAGGGTAAAACTCAAAAGAATAAGAAGTTGCTTGCTTGTTTAGAAATAGGTGAAAACTTAGGATTATGGACTAAAGCTAAGATAGAGACTTTTTTGTTTGTTGAAAAATGTTCTTCATAAAAATAAAATACACTTAACAAACTTAAACCTTAACTTAGGAATAAAAGACTTAAATATTTTTAGGGTTTCAAATAATCAAATTTAGAATTAAATAAAATGCTTAACACACTTAATTTTCCTTGTTGCTTGTAAAGTGAAAACATAATTCAATGTGGTGTCTTATCAAACGGGAATGATGGGTTAGCGCCAGAAATGTTGGCGGTGATTAAAGTTCATCTCTCGGGCGATAAGATTGTTAAAATAGACTAATATTCATTAAACGGACAAATAATGTCGAACCATTTTAAACTAGCAAATTTCAGTTTTGAAAACTATTTTAAAACCAATTAGGTACCAATTTTGGGCGTTGTGGGGGTGCTAATCTTTCCCCACGCGCAACCGACCCCCGAACCAGTTTTCTGATTTTCGCAGACCAAAACGTTGCTTTATTAAAACCAAAAAATGTTTTATTAAAATAACTCTATTTTTAAAAGTGATCCAATCACACATTTTTTTTTCAAAAAAGATTGGTGGCTACTCCTTTAATTTTTTCTAAAGTGGTTTCCAAAATAGTCGAAGCCTCCCGTAAAAAGGCGGTTGCGACACATGCATTGATGAACGAAGAGAGCATAAGCATACAAGCTTAGTGAGGATTGCTCAAAACCACAAGCATCATCAATGCACAAAACCATATTTCGTTCCTTCCAAAACCACATTGCCTTTCTTGACAAAACATGCACCTTAACATCAATATCATCGTATTAAACATCATGCAACATGATTCATCTAAACTCAGCAATTAAACCATTGTTACATGTATTCAAAGCCTTCCAAGCATAAACAGCATTATGCCAAGCTTTAATCAAAACATGCATCTTCCAAAATATGCATTAACATATTTTTCCACATTAACTCATTTCATTATTTTGGCTCACAAGTGATAAGAAACAATTCAAAACATATATCGGATACACGAATTACCAAGGGTTGTCCCACACCCTTCATACACTCTACCAGCATTACAAGGCTCACAAACAAGGGCGACCCTCCATCGTTGTGACACTTGCGGTGGAGTATTCGGTACACTCACAACCCCTCAACACCACTCATTAGTAGATGCATAACCCACTAACGAGAGACGGGACATACACAAGGTTCGCACCCGGGAGCTACCCTCAACCGTTGCAACCTTAAACAATCCTCAATCGTTAGGGTACTTGGATGGAGTATTCGGTACAATCACAACCCTCAACATCCAAGGCAACTTGTTTACAGTGCACTCAATCCTATAGCCGACCAACTATATCCAATTTCATTTATAAAACACTTTATTCAACATCACTTGCAAATATAACCCATACCTCATGTATAAATCACTATTTTTACAAAGCATTCATGATAAGCCATAAATCAAGCATTAAACCATGCTTCAAATTCTCATGAATCAGCACATGCATACAAGGATCACTTATCGACTGCATCCTTAAATCACATAGCATCATTATACACATTTTATACATTCAAAACATGCTTTAAAACAGTAGGTAATTGCAATTAAAATCAAGTGCAACAATTGATTCAAAACTAGAACAATCCAAGAGTAAAATTCACTTTACTTACTTCCAAACTTAGTAAAGCGTTTCAAGCTCTTACTAAGTTCCCAAAACTTTTTCTAAAATGTTTCCACGATGGAAAACCAAGTTCCACTCATCAACTTGCGAAACCACGCTTGCCGACGCAATTATCGATCGTCCGAAGCCTCTAAAACCACTTTGTTTGCTTCCGGAATAATATCCCCTGCTTTCAACACACCAAAATAGAGGTTCAATGCATCCAAAACACCAGCACTCACAAGAAATCCCGCAGCCCTGCTCTAAAGCATCAAAACACCCATCTGAAACAACCGAAAACTCAATCGATTGACCTCTAACCTCAGCCCAGCCATTACCCAACTCATCCAACACATTTTAGGCATTAATCAACATCCAAAAACAACCTAAAACCATCCTTATACCTCCAGCAACTCAAATTGCTCAGGAACACCCCAAAAACTCAACCAAAAACACCTCAAAAATCAAGAAACTCAAGGACTTCGGGATCTCTATGATTAAGAATCAACTTCAACACCAAAAACCTTTTAAAAGTCATTTAGAAACAACCTCAAACCAGCTAAATCAAAAAAGATCTGAAAATCATATTAAAATCCATTTTTCTAAAAAGATTTCAATAGTTTATCAAACTAACAACAAAACCTCAATTAAAATCACTAATAAAGAGTCAAATATATTTAGAATTTCATTAAAGAGCCTAGATTAGAGGGTTAGCACGAAATGTACTTCCAATCCTTGCTTCTCCTATAATTTGGCAAGATTAGCTTGAAAAAACTTAAAGGCAAATGGAAGAAATCAACAAGAAAATATAGAAATCAAAAGAGGATTTAAGAGAAAATAATTTTTGGAAAATTGAGAGAAATGGAAAGTGTTTGGCTGAAGTGAAAATGAGAAATGAAAATCTCGGCAAAAATTTTGTTAACCGATTAACTAACTCTCATTTAATTAATTAATTAAAAACCTTTTAAATTATTTAATAAACATTTAAAACACATGCCAAATTAGGGAAAAGACATAATTGCCGAATAGCTCCCTAAGGATTCTAAGACATTGACTCTTCTTGAAGAACGCATGTTTCCTAACTTTTAAATCTTTACATTTTGGTCACTACCCAAAATGTATACTTTCGAAAAACCCGTTTTGTAAAATTGATTTAGCCAACCTCTTAAATATATTTTTAGAAGATTTTAAGAATTTTTACCATATTTTATCCCATCCTGAACCTTGATTTCTCTAAACCACCTTCTAACGGATTGAACAACCGACACCAGTCCCACCGGCTCAACCTGACTCGCCAAAACATCTAACTGCAAAACCGAGGCGTTACAACTCTCCCCCACTTAGGAAATTTCGTCCTCCAAATTTTACCTGGAGGAAAAAGATGCGGGAATTGCCTCAGCATGTCCGCCTTGCCATCCCACGTGTCTTCCTCAACACCTCGGTGTTTCCACAACACCTTCACAAGCTCAATCGTCTTGCCACGATGAACTTTACTACTCGTATCAAAAATTCTCACTAGTTCCTCATCATATAATAAATTCGGATTCAACTCAACATCCTTAATTGGCATCACATGTGAAGGATTCGATCTATATCTCCATAACATAGATACATGAAACACATCATGAGGTCTAATAGACCTCAGACTAAGCTTTCCCTTACGTCGAAATCTCATCACCTTCTTCTAAGGTGATACCTTAGGGAATACACCATCTCTAATCGCAAACTCAATCTCTTTACGCTTTAGATCCGCGTAAGACTTCTGACGATCCGATGCAGCCTTCAACCGCTCACATATGAGCTTCACTTTTCAGTTGTTTCCTATGACATATCCGGCAAGGAAAGCAACTTCTGCCCCACCTCAGCCTAACAAAGAGGCGTTCGACACTTTCTCCCGTATAGGGCAGCATACGGTGCCATCTGTATACTTGCCTGAAAGATGTTATTATAAGAAAACTCAACTAACGGCAAATGCTTTTCCCAAGAACATTGGAAATCAATCACATAGCATGGAAACATATCCTACAACACTTGGATAACTCGTTACAACTGCCCATCCGATTGCGGATGATATGACGTGATGAAATTCAACCGCGTACCCAACGTCTGATGTAAACATTCCCAAAACCTCGTTGAGAACCTCAGATCACTATCCGACACTATGGACTTGGCCACACCGTGCAAGCGCACAATCTCAGCTATATATAACTTGGCCAACTTATCCAACGTATATGTAGTATGCACGGCTAAGAAATGTGCACACTTCATAATATGATCCACAATCACCCACAGAGAGTTATTTTTTATGGTGTCAAAGGCAACCCGAATACAAAATCCATCGTAATCCTTTCCCATTTCCACTCTAGTATCCTCAAAGGTTGTAACAAACTAGAAGGAAATTGATGTTCAGCCTTCTCTTGTTGGCAAACCATACACTTGCTTACAAAATCAGCCACATTCTTTTCCAATCCCACCAAATAGTACTCATCCTTCAAGCCACGATACATCTTAGTACTACCAGGGTGCATAGCAAAAGGACTGCTATGAACCTTAGTCAAAATAGTACACCTCAACTTAACATCTTCCGACACTACTATCCGACTTTTGAAACATAGAACTCCATCATCATTAAAGCATAAGTCTGTAGCCTTACTGTTGGGTTGTGTGGGGCTCGATTCGATCAACCAATTTAGCTCACCAAGTGGTGGAGAGGTGGATATTTGGGTGGAAGGGTTATGGAAGCTAGAAAGATTAAAGACACAATGATTTATAGTGGTTCGGCCTTCTAACAAGCACCTACATCCACTACCTTAGCTTCCCACTAAGGATTTCACAATCAATCCACTAATTGATTCGTCCCCTTTTCTAGGATTAGGAGGAAACCCTTACAACCGATCAAGCTTCTACCCAAAGCCTTGATCAAAACCCTCTTTTACAAAGAGATAAATAAAGCAAACTTAAACCCTCTAATAGGTGTTTGTTTGCACAATGAAGCACTCACCCAAAACCTAAAACACTTGAGCAAATTTGACAATTTTGGCTCACTAGTGTTTGTCTATACAAGAAATGACACTTTAAGCACTAAGACCGTTTTATACTCCCAATTGAGTTTATAGCCGTTTAGGGATATTTGTTGATTGACAATTGAAGCATTAGCCTTCTCTTGATGCTTGGAGGTCCCTTTTATACTCCCAATTGAGTTTATAGCCGTTTAGGACCGTTGGGGTTGAAATAGAGTCGTTGGAGCCTTTAATTCCCTCCATAAATGCAGTTCTGCAGCTCCCCGTTTCGAAACGCTCGAAGCCGTTTCGAAACACCCTCAATATAGAAAGAGCCGTTGCAGTCTGTCAGGGTACCCGTTTCGGAACACCCCCTTGTCGTTTCGGAACGCGTATCGGAACGCTATAAGCCCGTATCGAAACGACCTGCATTTAAAAGTTAGTTGGGAAAGAGCCGTTGGGGTTTATGACCGTTGTGGTCAGTGCCACGTGGGCGTATCGAAACGGCCTAGCCTTTTTCGAAACGCTGGCCTCGTTTCGATACAAGTATCGAAACATTTTGGCCACTGGAGGCACCTATTTTGAAACGCCCTAAGGTGTTTCGAAACACTTGGTCAGTTTTGTTAAAATTGGCCTTTGAAAACATGAAAAACCTTTATGAAAAATTCCTTAAATATTATTTCAAGTTGTTTGGACTTTGGAAATGTTTTAAATACTTTTTAAATCAGTCCAAAACATTTTTCAATTATTATATCAAAACATTAGTTCTACAATCTCCCCCTTTTTGATATAATAAAACCACTTGAAAAATTGTTTGGAATTCTCCCCCTTTAACTTATAAAATGTGAATAAGAGAATAAAATTTTAATTCACATAAGGCTCCCCCTTATTCATTTTGAAAAATCAATTTTTCAAACCATTTCTCCCCCTTTTTGTTATATCAAAAAGATTTAAAACATTAAGTTCAATAATAACAATAGAGGTAAAAAAATGACAAAAGTAAGAATTTGGTTTTAAAATGGCTCCCCCTTACTCAAGGCATCATTGAATTGTTAGTCACAACATATATGATCATCTAGTTGAATTAAAAAAAATAAGACAAATAAATTCAAAAACAACTAGAAATTTTACCAACACTTGAACTCAAGGAAGGATGTGAAGCCTTCCTTCTTCAAGTGTTCTTTCTTGTGTGTATGGAGCTCTCCCTCAATGTTTGACTTGTTGAACATCTCCATCACACCTACAATAGACAATCAAGTAACTTTTGGTATCCAAATTGCTTTGGATCCATAAACGTTAGTTGCACAAAATTTAGTCCCCTTAGGAATCCATTTTTCAATTTCATCCTTTTTAGTTGAAGTGGTTAGTCCTTTTGGGACCCAAACACTTCTAAAACATTTTCCATTTACAAATCTACGGGCACTAGATTGTCTAACATAAAAAAATTTGATTTTCCAAAATTGTTTTTCTTTTCAAGTTCCTTGGAAATCAAATCTTTTTCTTCTTGAACTTTTTGAAGCAATTTTTGTAAATCAAAACATTTTAATTCAAACTCTTCAAGTTTTGCTTCAAGTTCAAGTTTGGTTTTAGAAAGCAAATCATTTTGAATTTTTAACTTTGAAACCAATTTATTGTTTTTCAAAATGTGGCTTTTAAAATCTAAAACCAATTCATCATAGGCATCTTGTAATTCATCAAAAGTGTAAGAACATGAAGTAGATGAATTAGAAGTTACCCTTGAATCTTCTTCGATGGCCATAAGGCAAAGGTTGGCTTGTTCATCATCGGTGGAGTCCTCATCACTCCAATTAGCCACATGTGCCTTCTTCTTATGGCTTGAAGTGCTTGCCCTCTCCTTTCTCTTAGGTTGTCGTTCAAGCTCTCTCAAGGCTTTCTTCATGAATGGGGCACACTTCTTGAAGAGATGAACTATCTCTTCATCTTCATCCTCCTCTTCACTTGTGTAGACATGATGGCAAGTGGAGGATTTGAGAGCCATGGCACTAGCATTGATGCCAAGCCCTTTGATTTTCTTCTCTCCCATAGCTCTAATTTCTTCCCTCTTCTTCTCATCCTCTTTATTCTTCTTCATGATTTGATGAGTAAGGAGTGACCCCATGAGTTCATCAAGCTTCAAAGTCTTCAAATTTTTGGCTTCGATGATGGCGGTCCTCTTTGAGTCCCAAGACTCGGGAAGTGAGTAGTTGAGCTTTCGAACAAGCTTCTCCTCTAGGATGGCTTCTCCATATCCTTTAAGACCGTTGGTGATGGTGGAGAACCTATCAAACATCTTCTCGATGTTCTCTTCTGGATCCATTTTGAAGTTCTCATAC
The DNA here is from genome assembly GCA_958450335.1 of Hibiscus tridactylites. NCBI lineage: Eukaryota > Viridiplantae > Streptophyta > Magnoliopsida > Malvales > Malvaceae > Hibiscus > Hibiscus tridactylites. Next base: position 22,809,799 of record OY288291.1, on the reverse strand, counting down.
TCCAAGGTTAGGAGCCCAATCTTGGTCTCCTTGACTTCATTTGTCCCCTCGTATGTGACTTCAAGCTTGTCCCATACCTCCTTGGCACTCTCACAAGAAGACATCTTCTCATAGATGGATGGACCAAATGCACAAAATAGAATGTGCAAGGCTTTGCAATTTAGCTCCATCTTCTTGCGATCGTCGGCACTCCATTCCGCTTTACTTCTTTTAGGCACGAACGGGCCATCTTCAACTGCATCCCATAGCTTGTAATCTTTTGATTTGATGAAGAACTTCATCTTTGTCTTCCAATGGGCATAGTGAGCTCCGTCAAAGAAAGGCGGTTTGTCGATTGATTGTGCCATTGAGCCGGTTGATGAAAAAGTGATCGAGCTTGCCGGATCTTCTCAATAGGATGTTAATCCTCACCGATTGAGCCAAGCTCTGATACCAATTGTTGGGTTGTGTGGGGCTCGATTCGATCAACCAATTTAGCTCACCAAGTGGTGGAGAGGTGGATATTTGGGTGGAAGGGTTATGGAAGCTAGAAAGATTAAAGACACAATGATTTATAGTGGTTCGGCCTTCTAACAAGCACCTACATCCACTACCTTAGCTTCCCACTAAGGATTTCACAATCAATCCACTAATTGATTCGTCCCCTTTTCTAGGAATAGGAGGAAACCCTTACAACCGATCAAGCTTCTACCCAAAGCCTTGATCAAAACCCTCTTTTACAAAGAGATAAATAAAGCAAACTTAAACCCTCTAATAGGTGTTTGTTTGCACAATGAAGCACTCATCCAAAACCTAAAACACTTGAGCAAATTTGACAATTTTGGCTCACTAGTGTTTGTCTATACAAGAAATGACACTTTAAGCACTAAGACCGTTTTATACTCCCAATTGAGTTTATAGCCGTTTAGGGATATTTGTTGATTGACAATTGAAGCATTAGCCTTCTCTTGATGCTTGGAGGTCCCTTTTATACTCCCAATTGAGTTTATAGCCGTTTAGGACCGTTGGGGTTGAAATAGAGTCGTTGGAGCCTTTAATTCCCTCCATAAATGCAGTTCTGCAGCTCCCCGTTTCGAAACGCTCGAAGCCGTTTCGAAACACCCTCAATATAGAAAGAGCCGTTGCAGTCTGTCAGGGTACCCGTTTCGGAACACCCCCTTGCCGTTTCGGAACGCGTATCGGAACGCTATAAGCCCGTATCGAAACGACCTGCATTTAAAAGTTAGTTGGGAAAGAGCCGTTGGGGTTTATGACCGTTGTGGTTAGTGCCACGTGGGCGTACCGAAACGGCCTAGCCTGTTTCGAAACGCTGGCCCCGTTTTGATACAAGTATCGAAACGTTTTGGCCACTGGAGGCACCTGTTTCGAAACGCCCTAAGGTGTTTCGAAACACTTGGTCAGTTTTGTTAAAATTGGCCTTTGAAAACATGAAAAACCTTTATGAAAAATTCCTTAAATATTATTTCAAGTTGTTTGGACTTTGGAAATGTTTTAAATACTTTTTAAATCAGTCCAAAACATTTTTCAATTATTATATCAAAACATTAGTTCTACACTTACCATCAGCTATATCCTGAAAATGAGGCACCAACGAATCATCCAACAATTGTTTCTCCTTAATCAACTGAATCAAGGAAGGTTTTACTTGCAATTTGGCTATCAAGCCACTGTAGAACGTTTGGGTGTTCTCTATTTATGAGCGCAAGTGCACACTATTGTCAAGTTATCATATAAATGATATCGTCTCCCATAAGGATTAGACAACTTGATTCGAGTTGTAAGTCCTGCACAAGAAAAGTAAATGCATAATTAAATTGGATGGTCGAAAGACTAAGTAAAATAAAAACACAAGTAATAAAAGAGGAAGTGATCAATAAGATAAAGAGGGCAGGGTTATGTTGTTGCTTAGTGTGAAACTGCGTTAAATAGGACAAGTTGTTTTGTGATTCCAGATTTTGTTGCCTCGGCGGATGATGGCAGGTAGACTACTGAGACCCTCTCGCTGCCTCGACAGGGGAATAGAACTGTGTCTCGCCAGCAAACTCGGCAAAACTACAAGGCTCGGCAGAACGCTTCGAAAGTGACTCTGTTTATGTCTACGTCACATTTCTATTGATAACCACTGCAGATAATACCAGTCGCGACGTGAATCATGCAAATACAACAATGTTGATTTGTCCACTTTTAGCCGCCTTAAACCCTAAACCTATGTCTAGGCCAGATTGATCGCACCGTCTATAGATGAAATCCTACTTACTCCTTTCGTGAGTTCGACTCTCTCGATGCCGAACAAATGGATAGAATTCAACTAATCTTTCGCCTTAATTGAAAACTATGAAGAACATGGAATAAGTAAACCTTGTAAATTTTTTTGCAAAAACAACCTTGAAATCATAAACAACCGTTCTCAAAACTAAGTACAACATAGCCCAAACCGAAGGAGAAATTTAGAACATATCGGCGACAAGAAAACCTAATATATGCCTAAGGAAAACCTAAGCGATCTTGAATTATAGTTACAATGGGTATATATAGGGATTAGCTAGGTCTAGTCCTTCTTGAAGTAGAAGTCTTCAAAGTAGCATTTTTTATTAAATGTGGCTTTAAACTCTCACTTCTTTGAATTGAATGTGGACTTAATCATGTTGCCTTACTCCGCAAGTAATCTCGAGATCCTTCTTCAATGCCTCTGTCCGCTGGTACAGTCGTTGAAAAATTGAGTGGACAACATCGATAGAATTAAGATTTTATACTCTACAGATCGCACACCGATTCTCCAACTCCACATTCTACTATATTGGGCAGCAAGGTGGGCGGCGGCAACTACTCAGCAGATGTTGTCTCTAACATTAACTGCTTTAATACAGCCTCTAGTACCTAAAACCAAAAGTACACTAAATCAATACTTTTTCTTTACCAAATAAACGATAATCTAGAAAAACATGGCAAAGTAAAGAAATACTGTAAAATGCAATGCATGGTCCTAATTATGCCTAAAATACGCTAAAAACAACAATAATATGAGATGGAATGTGAATGAAATATAGAACTTGTGGACAATTTACACACTCCAAACTCGAACTATTGCTTGTCCTCAAGCAATGCAACCTAAACATACTTGCCCTTATATTAACCAGAAAGCAAAATTTGTTTTCAACTTGATTTAGTACCTCAGAGTTGTGGCACCTACATTAGATTAGTGAAGGGAACTTAAAAGAAAATAACTCATAATTAATTTCTATAATGCTAGTGCAGTGTGTGCAGAGCTGTGTACAGGCTGGATATGCAGAATAACTAGATAAACAAAGATGATGTTATGATATATAAGGTTGCTGTCGAGACAGCACAGTTAAGCACAATATTTAATAATGGCAATGAGGGTTTCAGCTTATCACAACTACTCTTTTAGGTCTGAAATTAAGATAGGAGCAAACTACAAAACCCCGAACCCATGTAGTAGAGTCATCCCGTGAAGACTTTCACTCACTCATGCTAATTTGTCTGTCACTTCAAAATTTTTAGATTCATGGACTTTGATAGCAGTGGAGTGTCCTTCCACATGATTCTTCCTAGAGCATGTTGTGAGCACCTCTAGGGTAAGACAACAATGTTTCTTTGTTTTTTTTTCTACTGTCGTGGCAGTGCTTTATTTTTCTGTTTATGTTCTTTGCCTCGGCGGCTACCTGCAACCATTGTTAGAACTTTGCAAAGAATTCTAAAAACAAAGCAGGCAATGTTCATTAGATAATCTAGCAAATTCAGCAAGTAACAGAAGTGATTGACAACTTTGGAAAATTTTAAAAAATTCTTAGTCATTTAGCATGCTTTTCCCATATTAAGTTCAATTTATTTATTGGTGGGAAAAGAAGTAATCGACTAACCTATCATAGGCACAAGTTATATAATAAATTTTTCTGTTCCAATTAACATTAAGGCAAGTACAATACAACCTATATGCTACTAAGTATGCCTAGACAAAAAGATGCGACAACTATCCCCCCCAAGTTGAGATGGGCATTGCCCTCAATGCACAAAATTAATAACAAAAAAACAGAAATACAAGTGATATAAAAAAATAGAAAATAAAATAAAGAAAAGAGAAAGATAAAAAAACTAGAAATTGGTTGAGGGTTGAGAGGAGGCTTGAGTCTTTGCTGCTAAGGAGGAGGAGGATGTTTGGGTGATTAGGCGGCGGCCGAAAGATGTCTTGGCAGGAGAGACCTTTGGTGTCTGCATCGGCTAGACTCTTTTGGGCATGGGACGAGGCTTTTGTTGGGGTTCGGCAGTGGGAGCGGTAGGAGGTGCTTCTCTCTCTTCTGACTCTGTCTCGTCGTCCACAAGCTTGACAGCTATGATGCGCTGCTTTCTCTTCCTCGTTCCTTCCACTATTAGTGCTGGCAGACGGTCTACTACCATTGGGATGGCCACTGCTACCGGTGTCGGCGGCTGTTGCTCTATCTCCTATGATGAGGAACTCTTAACCACTATTGCCGCCGTGCAGGGAGGTGAATGGTGTTGCTGATGCCTCTCAGGGGAGTCTTCCACTGTGTTGGAAGCAGAGGTAGCTGAGTATGGTAGTGCGTCAGAGACGACATCTGTCTGTGGAAGGCGGCGTGGCGGGCAATGGTGGCTGATGGCGTTCCTTGTTATGGGGTAGCCGCAACAGCTAGGTCTTTCGAGTAAGGTGGCAAGTTGGGGCCGTCATCGGGATACTTCTCCATGAAATAAGCCAGAGAGGCTTCTTTGACATCCCCCATATATTTCATGAAAGTCACCTGCTGCTGCTCGATGCACTTGGTGTTGTCGATAAGGGTGTTTAGCAGCGTGAGGACTGCACTAGATGGGGCAGCTTCAGTACTGCCAAAGGCGGCTGGAGTATCAGGCTGGGCGGCAGAGGGTTGGCTAGGCGTTATGGGCTCTGTCTCTAGAGTCTGTATCATCTACATGCAGACTCTCCTGATCCGCCCTTCCTTTGTTGTCGTCATCTCATCTTTGGGTTCAGTCGGAACTTTAAATTGACGCAAAAGCCGGTGATGAGTGACAGGAAGTATAGTCTGCCCTTCGTCTTGTAGAAAAAATTGTGGATCTTCTTGCAAATGATCTCCCCCGTGTTGATGGGCCTGTTCGTCATGATGTTGTGGATGAGTGTAAGGTGCGGCCGGTCAATGGTGGAGGTATGGGAGGTGGGCAACAGACGCCTCTTGATGAAGGTAATCCACAGCATTGCCCCGGGCAGCAAGTGGCAGCGTTGGAAAGAGCCTCCATGCTTTCCTACCAACCACGACGTGTTGGGCTTGCACAGTTTGGCCTTGAGTTTCTCAAAATCGGCAGCCGTCAGTGACTGCCTCCACTCCTCGCGAGGGTTGCCCTTCATATCCAGGCCATAAAAACTGTTGATGACGGCGATGTTGAGCTTAACAGGTTCCCCTCAGATGAAAACGAATGGCATTTCAGGGCGGGGATGGTGGGCATAGAACTCGCTGACCATGGTGATGTTGGCTATCTCTGGCTGCCGTGCGAATATTTCACATCCTTTGTTGTGGATGGTTTCTAACATATTTGGTTCTAGGTCGAGATCTCATGCCTGCCTTGTTTAGTGAAAGCCTTCTCCTCCCAAATGGCTTGTTTGGAAAACTATGTTCGGTATCTCTTTTCGTCCTCGCGGGAGAAAAAATGTTTGAAGGTGGGTTTGGGTGTCGATGTTGAATCCATGTGAGACGGTTCAATTTTACTGAAACTTGAGGGAAAATAAAGTGAGAGCAGTGGATGCAAGAATAAGTTAGCAAGAAGGTGAAGTAAAATAAATGAATGAAGTGAGAATTGTTTAAATAGAGGTTGTCGAGCGGTGTCGGGGAAGCATTAAATGTCCAACGGTCCAATTGTTGCACGCACGTTACGTGATTTATGCCTGTTATTTTTGTAGTCGTTGGCAGCTAGCGGTTAGTGAGCAACTAGCCATTACGCGTTTTCTGTGCTGGGCTGCCCTGGGCTGTCTCGACGGGATGGTGGGTGGGCTTCTAGTTGGGCCTTCTTCTTGATCTGGCTCTTTTAATCCTAATCCTGAAATACTAAATAAGGATAATTAAATATTAAAAATAAACTATGAAAATTAAAACTGTGGAAATTAATTAATCATAATAAATTACAATAAATTAAATTCTAATGCATAAAATAAAATAAAAATAAAAATAAAGAAAATAAAAATTAAGTTATGTTGGGAGTGCATTTGGGTGCATATCCCAGACATAACCACTTCCTGAGGTAACTTGGCTTGTCCTTCCCTCCTGGGGGGTCCTCTTGTTCTTGCAGGAGATGTGCTGTTGGGTCCTTTAGCCTGCCCTTGGGTCTGTCGTGAGAGCTGCTGACTTGGCCCATCTCTATGATGATTTCGGCAACCTTAGCATCTCGGCGTCTTTTCTTTTCTTTTCCAAAGGGCTGTAACACATTTAACTTTATGCTCTGGTTGTCTACCCTGGGTTCATCCAACTGCTTCCCACTTATGGTAGAGATTGCTTTGCATTGTTCATAAGTGGGTTTGGTTGTTGCGTCTGTGAAGTTGGATGTTTCTCCCATTGTTCTGCTGTTAAGGATCTCCGTGAACTACCCAAATTGGGTATCCAAGTTCTTTATAGAAGCCTCCTGGTTGTTCATCTTCATCTCCGTGTTGTCCATGAAATACTCAATTTTATCATTAAATTTATTAGTGTGAACAATAAAATCACTAGTTCTAGACATAAAGGTATGAAGAGTTGCTTCTAGTGAATTATTGTTTTGCGGATGCTGAGCCTGCTGTCTAGACATGTTTTGTTGGTAGCCTCCCTGTTGTTGTGTGTTTGCAACAATCTTTGGGTTGCTCCAGGAGAAGATGGAATGGTTCTTCCATTAAGGGTTGTAGGTGTTTTGGGCATGCTTGTTGTTCCTCTCGTATCCTCCCATAAAGTTGGCAGATCTTGTAACCCCCTTAGCGCGGCCTAGACGGTTGACCCGAACTACGAAGATTACACGGGGAAAACCAAAGTCAACCCGAAAGTCAACCTTGATTAACGACCTTTTTTTTTAGTCTAGTCTAAATGCATATTGATCCTAGGTGAACTCTTCAGATAAGCATACTCAAAGATCACATCAATCGAAGAACGATTAGGGATTCAATTGCACAATATACGAATTTAGGGACCAAAATCTAAATCTTGGAAATTACGAGGACTTTGACAACTTTTGGATTACCATTATAAAATTAATCATGTTGCATGCGTCTCTGCCAAATTTCAGCTCAAACGGACATCACAAACTCAAACAATTGCATAAGCAAAGTTTAGGACCAAAACGAAAGGATTTCAAAACATATAACCATCAAATTCAGTGCCCAACGGTCGAGTGTTCCGAAACGGGGAAGAACCGTTCCGAAACGCGGGACCGTTCCGAAACCTGTTGCAGAACAGGACTTGGCAGTGGCAAATCCGTTCCGGAACGGCTCTACCCGTTTCGAAACGCCATGGCCATTTCAGGCCACCTGTTCCGAAACAATAGCACCCGTTCCGATACAGAATGCCTAGAATTGCAGAATTTTTCTGGTTTAATACACTTTTGACCCACCAAACACAATCATATGACCTCCATATCATATCCACAAATCATCAAACATCAAAAGAACATACTAGCATCATCAGAACTCAATCATGGCATCATTTAAGGAAAATCCCAAATTTATAGGCATGCATCCTATAAAAGAAATCATGCAATCATCAATTCACCAAACCAAAACCAAATGGCTATTTACATGTTCCAACATCATCAAAGACATCAAACCAAACTTAGGGAGTCCAAAACATCTCCCAAAAATACAATCTAGGTTTCCATTGCCAAATACCACAAAGCTAATAATGTTGTGAAAATAGTCACCATACATGAGCTTAAGCTTCCACTCGGATTCTTGACCTCCTTGCTGCCCTTAAAGCACTTCAATGCTCTGCATTATTGGTTCAAGAAAGAGAGAGCATAAGCACATAGCTTAGTGAGGAATGCTCAATTAAAACAACACAATAATGCATTTTTGTAAAAACACCTTTCCAAGGTCTTTAGATTCAAAACAACATTTATCATGCATCAATGCTTACAAAACAAGCATCTCATGCTTCAATTCCTCAACATGTCATATTGGCTTTCAAGTGATAATCCATAACCATTTTACAACTCAAAACACAATCGGATACGCGGATTACAAGCGTTATCCCATACGCTTCATACACACTACCAATATCAAGGTGGAGTTTACCGGTACAATCACAACCCCTCAACACCCGTGATGGAGTCTACAGTACAATCACAACCCCTCCACATCACTCATTGGTAGTTGTATAACATCACTAACGAGAACACGGGACACACAACACAAGATACACATATGGACTTTTAACCACCATTGTGATCTTAACCATACACAAGATCCACACATGGACTTTTAACCACCATTGTGATCTTAACCATCTCGTTAGTGTACTTGGATGGAGTTTACGGTACAATCACAACCCCTCAACATCCAAGGCGACTTTATTCACGGTGCACCCAATCCTATTGCCGGCTAACTATATCCGATTCAAGTACTTTTAAACCAACACATCACTTGCCAATATACATCATTTAACATCATCAATCCATTGTTTTAAAGCATTTAACAAAGCCATTAAACCATCATGCATCACTATGCATCAAAACCACATTTAACAATGTTCAAACAAGGATCTCTTACCTTGAGAATCCTTCAACACATGGCTTACAAAACCAGCATTAAACATGCTAAAAATATGCTTTCAAAACAGAATTTAAAACATGCAAATAAACCACATTGCATCCAACCATCTCATGGTTCATCAAAAAGAGTGTTTTTCCGAAAACTTACTCTTGAGCTTAGCTAAGTTGTTTAGACTTAAACTAAGCTCCCAATCCTTCAAACATTGGTTTCAAAGCTTAAAACCAAACTTCACTCACCGATTCCGTTTCGCAAGCTTGCCGAAACGCCGATCAAGCCTCCGGATCAACACCACAAGGATCCGAAGATGTCTCCCCTGTTTTAAACACATCAAAGTAGAGGATTAATGCATCATCATGCATTAATATCTTCAACCAAGACACCTACCCTCGTTGCTCTCATCAACACTCACATTTCGGCTACCAAACACAACCGAAATCACATCCAAACACCTCTACAACATTACCCACCCAAGATCCATCAATTCCAATCATTCTTATACAACAATTAACATCCAAAAAGGATCTAATCACGTCTTTATACCTCCAGCTATAGGAGAACATCAAAATCATCCGAAAAACCACCATTAACTCAAGCAAAACTTAGGAAAATCAACCTATTCGGGATTGCATTGATTAAACCTCAATTACACATCATTTATACATCCAATATACATCAAAAAGACATCTCAAAACAGAGCCCAATCATTTAATACGAATTTCTTCAAAATTAAATCCAAATCTTGCATTTTAAGCCAAGATCAAGAACGCAACATTAAATCCTTTTATAAAACTCAAATTAAGGATTGAGAACTTGGGAATTTCAGTAAAGAACTGAGTATTTAGAGGAGAAGGACGTTCATACCTCTAAATGTGAGTTTCTCCTTGTTTAGAGCCAAAATCTTGAAAAATTCAATAAGCAAATGATGAGGTTTTAGTGTAGAAATGATTAGAAACCATTTGGAGATTGTAATTTCAACTTTATATGTGAAAATCAGAGGAAAAGAGGCTGGGGAAATGTGTTTGGCTGAGAGAAAATGGAGAGAAAATGAAATGGGAAAATTTTGAGAAAAGTTAGTTATAATACCAAAAATATCTAATTTCCCTCCTTTCCTTTTATTAAATAACTTAATTAAATCTTTAATATTTAAGATAAATCTGGAGAAACCCTCCCTTGGGTAAATTAGCTCCTTAATGATTCAAAGTTTCAATCCTTTTAAAACAGTCACCAACTTTTAAAAAATTACATTTTAGTCACTAACTTGAAATGTCATACTTCCAAACCACATTTTGTAAAATTGATTTCACCACTCTCTTATATATAATAAAAGAGGATTTTTAGATATTTTTCCATATTTTTAATGCATCCCGAACTAGGCTTTCCCTAAAATCACCTTTTATATTCGAACCACAATTTAAACCGGTCCGGTTCAGACCCTAAACATGTCATCCTTCCTTTCCCACGTGGCTTCCTCAACACCACAATGCTTCCATAACACCTTTACTAACTCAATGGTCTTGCCTCGAAGAACTTTGCTATCTGAATCCAGAATCTCCACCGGTTCCTCATCATAGGTCAAATCCGGATTCAACTCCACTTCTTCCACATGCATCACATGTGAAGGATCCGATCTATACCTCCGAAGCATAGAAACATGAAACACATCATGAATCTTTTCTAACTCTTGCGGTAACCTCAACTTGTACGCAACAGGACCCACACGCTCAATTACCTCGTATGGTCCAATGTACCTAGGGCTCAACTTACCCTTCCGACCAAACCTCATCACCTTTTTCCAAGGCGAAACTTTTAAAAACACACGGTCACCCACCGCATACTCAATCTCCTTACGCTTCAAATCCGCGTAAGACTTTTGCCGATCAGAAGCTGCCTTCAATCGCTCACAAATGAGCTTCACCTTCTCAGTGGTTCCTTTCAACAAAGCTGGCATCGAAACCAACTTCTGACCCGTTTCAGCCCAACAAAGAGGAGTCCTACACTTCCTCTCGTACAAAGCTTCATAAGGTGCCATTTGAATACTCACCTGATAACTATTATTATAGGCAAACTCTACCAAAGGCAAATGTTTCTCCCAAGAACCCTGAAACTCAATCACACAACACCTCAACATATCCTCTAGCACCTGGATAACACGCTCAGACTGTCCATCCGACTGCGGATGATAAGATGTACTGAAATTCAACCGTGTACCCAATGCCTGATGCAAACACTGCCAGAAACGCGACATAAACCTCGGATCTCTATCCGACACAATCGACTTGGGCACACCATGCAGCCCCACAATCTCAGCAATGTACAGCTCCGCAAGCTTATCCAAAGTATACGTAGTATGCACAGGCAAGAAATGCGCACACTTCGTCAGGCGATCCACAATCACCCACACCGAATTCTTCTTCGATGGCGACAAAGGCAAACCAGACACAAAGTCCATGGTAATCCTTTCCCACTTCCTCTCAGGAATTCTCAACGGTTGCAACAACCCTGAAGGAAACTGATGTTCAGCCTTAACCCGCTGACATACCATGCACTTGCTTACAAACTCCGCAACATCCTTCTTTAAACCCACCCAATAGTACTCATCACGATGATCACGGTACATCTTAGTACTACCAGGGTGCATAGCAAAAGGACTACTATGAGCTTCAGTCAGAATAGCGCGCCTCAAATCAACATCATTGGGCACTACTATCCGACTCCCAAAGCATAACACTCCATCATCATTAAAGCAGAAATCTGATGGCCTATCCTCTGCAATATCCTGAACATGTGGCACCAAGGAATCATCCAACAACTGCTTTTCCTTAATCAACTGAACCAAGGATGGTTTAACTTGCAACTCAGCCACAAGCCCACCATCACGCGAAATACTCAAACTGGCAACTATAGCCCTCAACTCAACAGCTACCTTCCTACTCAAGGCATCTGCTACAACATTAGCTTTACCCGGATGGTACTCGATAGTCAAATTGTAATCCTTAAGCAACTCCACCCAACGTCGTTGCCTAAGATTCAACTCTTTCTGAGACATTAGATACTTCAGACTCTTGTGGTCCGTGTACACAGTACACTTCTCACCATACAAATAATGTCTCCAAATTTTAAAAAGCAAAAACTGCTGCAGCCAACTCAATGTCATGCATAGGATAATTGCGCTCATGCACCTTCAACTAACGCGATGCATAAGCCACCACCTTACCCTCCTGCATCAACACACATCCCAAACCAACATAGGACGCATCACTATACACCACAAACTCTTTCCCTGATTCAGGTTGAATCAAGATAGGAGCTTGCGTTAAAGCTGCCTTAAACTTCTCAAAAGCCTGATGTCTCGCTTCCGTCCACTCATACTTAACATCCTTCTGCAACAACTTTGTCAAAGGTGCAGCAATCTTCGAAAACCCATCCACGAACCTCCGATAATATCCTGCCAAACCAAGGAAACTACGGACTTCATGAACAGACTTAGGAGGCTTCCAATTCATCACTGCCTCAATCTTTTGAGGATCAACACGTATTCCTTCAGCAGAGACCACATGACCAAGAAACACAACTTCTCTAAGCCATAACTCACACTTACTTAGCTTGGCATAAAGCTAATTCTCCAACAAAGCTTGCAACACAATTCTCAAATGCCCCTCATGCTCCTCCTCAGTACGAGAGTACACGAGGATATCATCAATAAACACCACAACAAATTTATCCAAGTATTCATGGAACACTCTATTCATCATTTCCATGAAAGCCGCAGGAGCATTTGTCAAACCAAACGGCATCACAAGAAACTCATAATGCCCATACCTCGTTCTGAAGGCTGTCTTAGGCACATCCACATCCTTCACCTTCAACTGATAATACCCTGACCTTAAGTCAATTTTAGAGAACACAACTGCTCCCCGAAATTGATCAAAAAGATCATTATTCTCGACAACGGATACCAATTCTTGATAGTCAACTTGTTAAGCTGACGGTAATCAATGCACATTCTCATAGTGCCATCCTTTTTCTTCACAAACAAGACCGGTGCACCCCAAGGTGACACACTCGGCCGAATGAAACCACGATCAAGCAACTCCTGAAGTTGCGTCTTCAGCTCTTTCAACTCTTTAGGTGCCCTTCGATAAGGAGTAATGGACACTGGAGTTGTGTTTTCATACAGCTAAATTCCAAACTCCACTTCACGATTAGGAGGCAAACCAGGCAACTCCTCCAGAAACACACCAAGAAACTCTCGCACAGTCCTGATATCTTGCACACACAACTCTTTAGAGCTAGGATTCATCACAAAGGCTAGGTAAGCTTCACAGCCTTACCTCAGCATCCGGCTCTTTTCCAACGTAGACACCACATTGGCAAGAAACTTCACATTCTCACCAACCACCACTACTTCATAATCGTCCGCAAGCTTCAACGAAACTCGCTTATTCTCAAAATCCACAACAGCTCGATGCTCAACAAGCCAATCCATACCAAGGATTACATCAAAACCATAGAAAGGCAATTCCATAAGATCAACATGAAAAACATGACCTTGCACAACCAAGGGACACCTTCTTTAAGGCTTTCGCGTCACAATAGTCTCACCAAAAGAACTAGTTACACGCATACCAACATCCAAAGACTCAACAGGCAAACCAAGCAATTGAGCATGTTCACGCAATATGTACGAGTGTGTAGATCCAGAATCAATCAAGGAAAGTAATGACAAGGATTGCAAAGTGAAAGTACCTGCAATCACATCCGTGTCATTCTTCCCCTCCCTCTGAGCATACACTCTGGCCTGGCCACCACCCTCAGGCTTAACAGCTACCACATGAGCCACATTCCTTCCACCATCCTCCCTGCGCTGGAAGTTACCACGGCCGCGCCCACAACCTCTCTGTAGTGCAACAACTCTAGGAGCACGTCCCTGACCACCACCTGCCAACAGAGGACACTCCCTCCTCATGTGATCCGCCGAACCACGGTTACAGCATGAATTACCGGTCACCACAACATGGAGCCTGTACTTCCCTCGCTGCTCGAGGACAATCACGCCTCAGATGACCACGCGATCCACATGTCCAACATGTGTTCTGATCAGCTCTCGCCTTGTCTCCTTGAACAGGCGCACCTTGCCCTCCACGCCTAACTGAAGACTGATACTTCCGATCACGCCCTCTCTTGTTCCGTCCGCCACCGAAACTATACTCAGCAGCTCGCTTGCCCGCACTAGGACCAACTCCTCTAGAAGATAAACCCAAATTCATCTCAATATCTTTCGCTCTACCAACCAGCACATCAAAGTCAGTGTACTCAGCAGCCAACATATAAGTCTTCACTTCTGTCACCAGGCCATAACGGAAACGTTCACACCTCTCCCGCTCATCAGGGATAAGCTCACGTGCGTACTGACTGACTCGAACAAACTGAACCTCGTACTCAACCACCGACATGCTCCCTTGAGTAAGTGACATGAATTCCCTTTTCTTTTCATCCAGGTATCGTACACCCAGATACCTCCTCTTGAACGCGTTCAGAAGGAACGTCCAAGTCACATCAGCATCCTCCATTCCGGAGATAGTGGTTGTCCACCAGGTATACGCATCGTCATGCAACAACGATATTATACAACCCAGCTTCTGCACATCATTGCAGTTCATTTGTCCCAAAATTCTCTCGGTACTTTCCAACCAAGACTCAGAACCTTCAGCAGACAAACCCCTGAACTCAGTCCCTCCCAGACTGCGCAAACGTTCCAGAGGTAGTCTAGCATTAGCATCTCCCTGATGCCCAGCTCCTTGAGCTCCAGCTACCGCAGCCCGAAAGGCTCCAGCAATAGCCTGAATCAGCATTGTCATGTCAGGAGCAGCTTGCCCCTGCCCAGTTTCAGGTCCAGTAACCCCAGCACCAGCACCAGCTCCTTCACCCCCAGCACCACCACCACCAGGTGGAGGAGGTAAATCCACCACATTTTCAGCATTCTCTTCATTCTCATTTTGAGCCATAGCTCGCGTATTAATCCTCGTCTCTCTACGAGGTCCCATTCACTAAACAATGCAATCAAAATGCAATAAACAAAGTCAGGCTCAGCAAGGTAAGCAATCCAAGTACTCAAGCTCATCTCAAATTAAAAACAAAACATTTCATTAGCTTTGATTTGGCAATGGGTCCCTCTAACATGCTTCACCCAAGCACAGACCACAATTGTAACATTCTTACAATTCATACATCATACTTTCACTCAACAAGCATACAAAGCAATCATACATATATCACCCACAAAACAATTCCCAATTACTCGAGAACTCAGCTCTGATACCACCAAATGTAACCCCCTTAGCCCGGCCTAGACGGTTGACCCGAACTACGAAGATTACACGGGGAAAACCAAAGTCAACCCAAAAGTCAACCTTGATTAACGACCTTTTTTTCTTTTTAGTCTTGTCTAAATGCATATTAATCCTAGGTGAACTCTTGAGATAAGCATACTCAAAGATCACAGCAATCGAAGAACGATTAGGGACTCAATTGCACAATATACGAATTTAGGGACCATAATGTAAATCTTGGAAATTACGAAGACTTTGACAACTTTTGGATTACCATTATGAAATTAATCATGTTGCATGCCTCTCTGCCAAATTTCAGCTCAAACGGACATCAAAAACTCAAACAATTGCATAAGCAAAGTTCAGGACCAAAACGTGAGGACTTCAAAACATATAACCATCAAATTCAGTGCCCAACGGTCGAGTGTTCCGAAACGGGGAAGAACCGTTCCGAAATGCGGGACCGTTCCGAAACTTGTTGCGGAACAGGGCTTGGCAGTGGCAAATCCGTTCCGGAACGGCTCTACCCGTTTCGAAACGCCATGGCCATTTCAGGCCACCTGTTCCGAAACAGTAGCACCCGTTCCGATACAGAATGCCCAGAATTGCAGAATTTTTCTGGTTTAATACACTTTTGACCCACCAAACACAATCATATGACCTCCATATCATATCCACAAATCATCAAACATCAAAGGAACATACTAGCATCATCAAAACTCAATCATGGCATCATTTAAGGAAAATCCCAAATCTATAGGCATGCATCCTATAAAAGAAATCATGCAATCATCAAATCACCAAACCAAAACCAAATGGCCATTTACATGTTCCAACATCATCAAAGACATCAAACCAAACTTAGGGAGTCCAAAACATCTCCCAAAAACACAATCTAGGTTTCCATTGCCAAATACCACAAAGCTAATAATGTTGTGAAAATAGTCACCATACATGAGCTTCAGCTTCCACTCGGATTCTTGACCTCCTTGCTGCCCTTAAAGCACTTCAATGCTCTGCATTATTGGTTCAAGAAAGAGAGAGCATAAGCACATAGCTTAGTGAGGAATGCTCAATTAAAACAACACAATAATGCATTTTTGTAAAAACACCTTTCCAAGGTCTTTAGATTCAAAACAACATTTATCATGCATCAATGCTTACAAAACAAGCATCTCATGCTTCAATTCCTCAACATGTCATATTGGCTTTCAAGTGATAATCCATAACCATTTTACAACTCAAAACAAAATCGGATACGTTGATTACAAGTGTTGTCCCATACGCTTCATACACACTACCAATATAAAGGTGGAGTTTACCGGTACAATCACAACCCCTCAACACCCGTGATGGAGTCTACGGTACAATCACAACCCCTCCACATCACTCATTGGTAGTTGTATAACATAACTAACGAGAACACGGGACACACAACACAAGATACACATATGGACTTTTAACCACCATTGTGATCTTAACCATACACAAGATCCACACATGGACTTTTAACCACCATTGTGATCTTAACCATCTCGTTAGTGTACTTGGATGGAGTTTACGGTACAATCACAACCCCTCAACGTCCAAGGCGACTTTATTCACGGTGCACCCAATCCTATAGCCGGCTAACTATATCCGATGCAAGTACTTTTAAACCAACACATCACTTGCCAATATACATCATTTAACATCATCAATCCATTGTTTTAAAGCATTTAACAAAGCCATTAAACTATCATGCATCACTATGCATCAAAACCACATTTAACAATGTTCAAACAAGGATCTCTTACCTTGAGAATCCTTAAACACATGGCTTACAAAACCAGCATTAAACATGCTAAAAATATGCTTTCAAAACAAAATTTAAAACATGCAAATAAACCACATTGCATCCAACCATCTCATGGTTCATTAAAAAGAGAGTTTTTCCGAAAACTTACTCTTGAGCTTAGCTAATTTTTTTAGACTTAAACTAAGCTCTCAATCCTTCAAACATTGGTTTCAAAGCTGAAAACCAAACTTCACTCACCGATTCCGTTTCGCAAGCTTGTCGAAACGTCGATCAAGCCTCCGGATCAACACCACAAGGATCCGAAGATGTCTCCCCTGTTTTAAACACATCAAAGTAGAGGATTAATGCATCATCATGCATTAATATCTTCAACCAAGACACCTACACTCGCTGCTCTCATCAACACTCACATTTCGGCTACCAAACACAACCAAAATCACATCCAAACACCTCTACAACATTACCCACCCAAGATCCATCAATTCCAATCATTCTTATACAACAATTAACTTCCAAAAAGGATCTAATCACGTTCTTATACCTCCAGCTATAGCAGAACTTCAAAATCACCCCAAAAACCACCATTAACTCAAGCAAAACTTAGGAAAATCAACCTATTCGGGATTGCATTGATTAAACCTCAATTACACATCATTTATACATCCAATATACATCAAAAAGACATCTCAAAATAGAGCCCAATCATTTAATACCAATTTCTTCAAAATTAAATCCAAATCTTGCATTTTAAGCCAAGATCAAGAACACAACATTAAATCCTTTTATAAAACTCAAATTAAGGATTGAGAACTTGGGAATTTCAGTAAAGAACTGAGTATTTAGAGGAGAAGGATGTTCATACCTCTAAATGTGAGTTTCTCCATGTTTAGAGCCAAAATCTTGAAAAATTCAATAAGCAAATGATGAGGTTTTAGTGTAGAAATGATTAGAAACCATTTGGAGATTGTAATTTCAACTTTAGATGTGAAAATCAGAGGAAAAGAGGCTGGGGAAATGTGTTTGGCTGAGAGAAAATGAAATGGGAAAATTTTCAGAAAAGTTAGTTATAATACCAAAAATATCTAATTTCCCTCCTTTCCTTTTATTAAATAACTTAATTAAATCTTTAATATTTAAGATAAATCTGGAGAAACCCTCCCTTGGGTAAATTAGCTCCTTAATGATTCAAAGTTTCAATCCTTTTAAAACAGTCACCAACTTTTAAAAAATTACATTTTAGTCACTAACTTGAAATGTCATACTTCCAAACCACATTTTGTAAAATTGATTTCACCACTCTCTTATATATAATAAAAGAGGATTTTTAGATATTTTTCCATATTTTTAATGCATCCCAAACTAGGCTTTCCCTAAAATCACCTTTTATATTCGAACCACAATTTAAACCGGTCCGGTTCAGACCCTAAACATGTCATCCTTCCTTTCCCACGTGGCTTCCTCAACACCACGATGCTTCCATAACACCTTTACTAACTCAATGGTCTTGCCTCGAAGAACTTTGCTATCCGAATCCAGAATCTCCACCAGTTCCTCATCATAGGTCAAATCCGGATTCAACTCCACTTCTTCCACATGCATCACATGTGAAGGATCCGATCCATACCTCCGAAGCATAGAAACATGAAACACATCATGAATCTTTTCTAACTCTTGCGGTAACCTCAACTTGTACGCAACAGGACCCACACGCTCAATTACCTCGTATGGTCCAATGTATCTAGGGCTCAACTTACCCTTCCGACCAAACCTCATCACCTTTTTCCAAGGCGAAACTTTTAAAAACACACGGTCACCCACCGCATACTCAATCTCCTTACGCTTCAAATCCGCGTAAGACTTTTGCCGATCAGAAGCTGCCTTCAATCGCTCACAAATGAGCTTCACCTTCTCAGTGGTTCCTTTCAACAAAGCTGGCATCGAAACCAACTTCTGACCCGTTTCAGCCCAACAAAGAGGAGTCCTACACTTCCTCTCGTACAAAGCTTCATAAGGTGCCATTTGAATACTCACCTGATAACTATTATTATAGGCAAGCTCTACCAAAGGCAAATGTTTCTCCCAAGAACCCTGAAACTCAATCACACAACACCTCAACATATCCTCTAGCACCTGGATAACACGCTCAGACTGTCCATCCGACTGCGGATGATAAGATGTACTGAAATTCAACCGTGTACCCAATGTCTGATGCAAACACTGCCAGAAACACGATGTAAACCTCGGATCTCTATCCGACACAATCGACTTGGGCACACCATGCAGCCCCACAATCTCAGCAATGTACAGCTCCGCAAGCTTATCCAAAGTGTACGTAGTATGCACAGGCAAGAAATGCGCACACTTCGTCAGGCGATCCACAATCACCCACACCGAATTCTTCTTCGATGGCGACAAAGGCAAACCAGACACAAAGTCCATGGTAATCCTTTCCCACTTCCACTCAGGAATTCTCAACGGTTGCAACAACCCTGAAGGAAACTGATGTTCAGCCTTAACCCGCTGACATACCATGCACTTGCTTACAAACTCCGCAACATCCTTCTTTAAACCCACCCAATAGTACTCATCACGATGATCACGGTACATCTTAGTACTACCAGGGTGCATAGCAAAAGGACTACTATGAGCTTCAGTCAGAATAGTGCGCCTCAAATCAACATCATTGGGCACTACTATCCGACTCCCAAAGCATAACACTCCATCATCATTAAAGCAGAAATCTGATGGCCTATCCTCTGCATAATCCTGAACATGTGGCACCAAGGAATCATCCAACAACTGCTTATCCTTAATCAATTTAACCAAGGATGGTTTCACTTGCAACTCAGCCACAAGCCCGCCATCACGCGAAATACTCAAACTGGCAACTATAGCCCTCAACTCAACAGCTACCTTCCTACTCAAGGCATCTGCTACAACATTAGCTTTACCCGGATGGTACTCGATAGTCAAATCGTAATCCTTAAGCAACTCCACCCAACGTCGTTGCCTAAGATTCAACTCTTTCTGAGACATCAGATACTTCAGACTCTTGTGGTTCGTGTACACAGTACACTTCTCACCATACAAATAATGTCTCCAAATTTTAAAAAGCAAAAACTGCTGCAGCCAACTCAATGTCATGCATAGGATAATTGCGCTCATGCACCTTCAACTAACGCGATGCATAAGCCACCACCTTACCCTCCTGCATCAACACACATCCCAAACCAACATAGGACGCATCACTATACACCACAAACTCTTTCCCTGATTCAGGTTGAACCAAGATAGGAGCTTGCGTTAAAGCTGCCTTAAACTTCTCAAAAGCCTAATGTCTCACTTCCGTCCACTCATACTTAACATCCTTCTGCAACAACTTCGTCAAAGGTGCAGCAATCTTCGAAAACCCATCCACGAACCTCCGATAATATCCTGCCAAACCAAGGAAACTACGGACCTCATGAACAGACTTAGGAGGCTTCCAATTCATCACTGCCTCAATCTTTTGAGGATCAACACGTATTCCTTCAGTAGAGACCACATGACCAAGAAACACAACTTCTCTAAGCCATAACTCACACTTACTCAGCTTGGCATAAAGCTGATTCTCCAACAAAGCTTGCAACACAATTCTCAAATGCCCCTTATGCTCCTCCTCAGTACGAGAGTACACGAGGATATCATCAATAAACACCACAACAAATTTATCCAAGTATTCATGGAACACTCTATTCATCATGTCCATGAAAGCCGCAGGAGCATTTGTCAAACCAAACGGCATCACAAGAAACTCATAATGCCCATACCTCATTCTGAAGGCTGTCTTAGGCACATCCACATCCTTCACCTTCAACTGATAATACCCTGACCTTAAGTCAATTTTAGGGAACACAGCTTCTCCCCGAAATTGATCAAAAAGATCATCAATTCTCGGCAACGGATACCAATTCTTGATAGTCAACTTGTTAAGCTGACGGTAATCAATGCACATTCTCATAGTGCCATCCTTTTTCTTCACAAACAAGACCGGTGCACCCCAAGGTGACACACTCGGCCGAATGAAACCACGATCAAGCAACTCCTGAAGTTGCGTGTTCAGCTCTTTCAACTCTTTAGGTGCCATTCGATAAGGAGTAATGTAACGCCCCGGTTTTGGGCTCAGAAGTTTTGGGATTTGATCGGTTCGGTCAAAGTGCTGATCGAATATATAAGAGTTAATTTAGGAAAGCCTAGTTCGGGTTGCATTAAAAATATGGAAAAATGTTCTAAAATCATATTTTAATATAGAAAGGTGAACTGTGAAATCAATTTTGGAAAATGAGGTTCGGAAGGTTGACATTTTGGCTAGTGACCAAAATGTAATTTTTGAAAGTTGCGGGACAGTTTTATAAAGGATTGAAACTTTGAATCTTTAAGGAGCTATTATTCCAAAAAGGATTTCTCCAGATTTTTCTAAGATATTTTAAGGCTTTATTCTTATTTTTAAGTTTATGAAATGTGGAGGGAAATCATTTTAACCATTTCCTAACTAATTTTCCATTTTCTCTCAATTTTCCTTTTCTCTCATTTTCTCTCCACCCAAACACATTTCTCCAGATTTCCTTCTCTGATTTTGGCATCTAAATCACACATTTCAAGTCTCTTTTGATTCCTAATCATCTCATCTACAAAACCTCTCAAATTGCAAGTTGTTTCATCAAGCATTTTGGCTCTAAAAAGGAGAAATTCAAGTTTGGAGGTAAGAAGGTCCTTCTCCTCTAAACTATCAGTTCTTTACTGAAATTCCTAAGTTCTCAATCCTTGATTTGTGATTTGTTAATGGCTTTTCAATTGAAATCTTGATTTTTGGCTTAAAATGCAAGATTTGGTGATTTTGGTGAAATTTTCGTGTGATCTGTTTGGGCAGTGTTTTGAAGTATCAAAATGATGTTAAATGAATGCTAAATTGATTAGAAGTTGAGGTTTAATCAATGCAATCCCGGATAGGTTGAATTTCCTAAGTTTGGCTTGAGTTTTTGGTTGTTTTTGGAGTGTTTTTTGGTGATCTGTTATACCTGGAGGTATAAGGATGTGTTTGTGATCATTTTGGATGTTATTTGATGTTTAAAAATGGTTAGAAGTGATGGATCTTGGCTGGGTTAAGTTTTGGAAGTGTTTGGAGGTGATTTCGGTTGTGTTTGGTAGTCAAATTGTTGGATTTGGGTTGAGCAGCGAGTTGAGTCTTGTTGCTGGTGTTTTTAATGCATAATGATGCATTAATCCTCTGTTTTTGTGTGCTTGAAACAGGGGAGTTTGATCCGTGAGCTTTGAAGGTGTTGCGGAAGGTTTTCGGATGCTTGGAAGGCTTGTCGGCTAGCCTTGTTTTGAGTATCGGTGAGTGAAGTTGGGTTTTCAGCTTTTAAACCAAGGTTTGAAGGTTTTGGGAGCTTAGTTTAAGTCTAAACAACTTTGCTAAGCTCAAGAGTAAGTGATTGGGTTTTCGCTCTTGAATTGTGTTGTGATTGGTTTTAAAAGCTATTGTGGTTGATGATTGAGATGCATATGTTTTGTATGGTTTAAATCTGGTTTTGAAAGCCATTTGTGAAGGATGCTCAAGGTAAGAGATCCTTGGTTTTGTACATGGTAATTGTGATTTTGATGCATGATGTCGCATGTTGATCTATGGCTTTGTATGATTCTTTAAAACAGTGGATTGATGATGGTAAATGTTACTTTTTGCATATTGGTTATGCATGTGAATCATTGGGTTAATGAGGTAATGGTTTTGCATATTGGTTATGCATGTGAATCATTGGACTATTGTGATGATGGTTTTTGCATTGTGATTATGCATAAGAATCATTGGATTATCATGGTAAGATGGTTATATTGGCAAGTGGTGAAAGTGGTTTTTGGTTCGTTGATCGGATATAGTTAGCCGGCTATAGGATTGGGTGTACCGTGAATTAAGTCGCCTTGGAGGTGGAGTGGTCAAGAGTGGACCGGTAAGCTCCCTTCAAGTATCCTAACGAGATGGTTAAGGTCATAATGGAGGTGTTGCCCATTCGAGGACCTTGGTTGAGCAAAGGTTATATGGTGTTTAAAAGTCCATATGTGAGAACCTTGTGCTTGTTAAGATCACAATGGCGGTGTAAGACCATGTGTGGATCTTGTGTGGGGTGTCCCGGATCTCGTTAGTGATTTATACAACTACCAATCGGTTATGCAAAGGTTGTATGGTGTTTAAAAGTCCATACAAGGAGACCTTGTGCATGTTGAGGTTGTATGGTGTTTAAAAGTCCATGCATGGGAACCTCGGGAAAAGCTAAGGTTGTATGGTGTTTAAAAGTCCATACATGGGAACTTTAGGCTTGTAAGGTCAAATGGTGTTTAAAAGTCCATTTGGGAGGCCTTGGATTTGTAGGGTGTATGGAGCGTAGGGACAACGCTCGGAATCCGCATATCCGATCGGGTTGTTGAGTTGAAAAGTGGATGTGGTTGATCACTTGGAGGCCAATGTAATGTTCTTGATCATAAAGAAGCATGAGATGCTTGAAAAGATGTATGGTTGCATGAAAAGTGTTTAATGCTAGTGAATGCATGTTTACTTGTTATGTTGAACAAGTGTTGATTATCATTTGATAAATGATGCATGTGTGCATGAAATCTCCTTAATGCATTGGAGTCTAGTTAAGACTTGTTTTAAAAGGCATGTGATAATAATGATGTTGTGGCTCATGAGTTGCCTATGGTTAATGCATGTGTTGGATTGCTTGGATAATGGGTTAAAAGGGGTTTTCTTGCTTGAAGTGATGTTCAAGGTTATGAATGAGTAATTTGAAATGGAAGTGTTTTCCAAGGTTTTTAATTTAGCTTTACATATGGTGTTTATGCATGAAATGTTTAAATGGATGTTCTTGCAAGTTGTACATTGAGATGGTTTTCTTAGTTTGCTAAGCTAAGGTTTGGTTTCATGTAAGTGCAATGCATGGTTTAAGCATGATGTTGGAAAGGAGTTTTCAAACATGGTTTTGGTTTGATAAATCGGGTTGTTTTAAAGTGTTTTGTAACCCGCTGCATTGATGGTGTTTTGGTTTTGAGCATTCCTCACTAAGCATTATGTGCTTACGCTCCTTTTTGTCCATCAATGCAGATTCTTGAAGCTTGGACAACAAGGAGCAAGGGATTCAAGGTGGACTCCAATTGAGATGTATGTCTCGGTGAATAGCTATAGTTAATAAGGGCAATGGGGGTAGAATATCTCGGATTGATGTTTTTGTATTCGTGTATGTTCGGACAAGTATGTTTAAAGTTGTTGTGGTTGCTGAAACATGTTTTGGCTATATTGATTTTGGTTTGGAAAGTTTGTGCTTAAGTGGTTGCTTGTGTAGGAAGAATGCCTTTAGATTTGGGGCTTTTCATATAAGATGTTAAATTGTTGATTTGATGATGCCTACAAGTCATATATATGTTGAATTGCATGTTGGTAAAGTTTGGTGGCTTTTGGAGCATGTTTGAATGATTAATTGCATGTTTTGGAATGCCATTTTGCTGCAATCTGTGCAGGCGTTTCGGAACAGTGTGCACCGTTTCGGAACGGGTGCCTTGCATGAACCCAGGCGTCCGAAACGGTATGCACCGTTTCGAAACGGTTTGGTCTCTGCCAGACCCCCGTTGCGGAACGCGTTGCGGAACGGCCCCGAGTTTCGAAACGGGCTCTGCCCATTTCGGAACGGGTGACCGTTGGGGGCTGACATGGGCGGTTAAATGTTTCAAAATGTTTGCATTTTGGTCCTGAAACTTGTTTGTGCAATTGTATGAGTTTGGGATGTCCGTTTGAGCTGAAATTTGGATGAGAAGCATGAAACCTGATTAATTTTAAGTTGGTAACTTAAAATTTGGTTTAGTCCTTAAAGTTTTCAGAATTTACAATTTGGTCCCTAAAGTTGTAATTTGTTCAATTGGGTCCCTGTTTGATCTCTGATGATTGTGATCTTTGAGTATGCTATTTGTATGATCACATCTAAGGTTAATGTGCATCTAGAAAAGATTAAAAAAAAAGGGTCGTTAATCAAGGTTGACTTTCGGGTTGACTTTGGTTTTCCCCGTGTGACTTTCTTAATTCGGGTCAACTGTCTGGGCCGGGTTAAGGGGGTTACATTTGGTGGTATCAGAGCTGAGTTGCGAATGCTTGGGGAAAACGGTAAATTGTTGTGATGTGTGCTTGTTGTTTACCTTGATGTGTAGTTGAAAGTTGGTTGAAACACGTGTTTCTGAGTATGCTGCTGATGTTTCTGAGAATGTTGCTGATGTATGCAAGCATGTTTTATGGTTATGAATCTTGGTTGAGTTTATGTGGATATGTGCTGATGTTGTGAGCTGATGTTATGCATGATGGAAGTGTACTGAGTATGTTATGTTGCTTTTATGCTGATTCAAATGGATGTTGTTTGATGTAAGCATGATCAAAGTATGTTGTTTGATATGCTTGATATTGTGATATCCATGTTGTATTGACTGTTATGTCATGTAAAGGGGGAGGATTCGGGATACCCATTGCCTTATTAATATAGCTATTGTGTTATTTGGAGTTGGAGTTTGAATCCTTGCTTAATGCTGGTCTAACTGGTTTGTTTGCTTGTTGTGATTGTTTGTGTTGTTAGTTGTATGGCAAAGATGATGGGAGAATGGCAGTTGGGTAAGATGGTTGCTGCCTTGGGGCAGGTTGTTAAGGCATGGAATTCACCCTTTTGTAGAGGTGTTTTGTTTCAGTCTTCTGTGCCTGGAGTTGAGGTGGTAAGGCAAGGGAAAGAAGCTGGTTCTGTGATGAAGAGTTCATCATCTGTTGTTCAGGAGGTGTTGGGAACATCTCAGGCTGAGGTAAAGGTAAAGTCAGTGGATGAGCTGGTTGTGGGATGTGTGAGTTTGCCGAAGCAGCATTTGCTTGATTTGGGTGCTGTGGAATATCATGGTTCGACACCTGAGGCATTTGAGGCCTGGTTGGCCAGTGTGGTTTTGATCTTGGATCAGGAAGGCTGTGATTATGCCTGTAAGCTGGGGAGTGTTGTTTCTTTGATGCTGGAGGATGCGTGTGTCTGGTGGGCATCCGTGGCGGAGGCGCCACATATTCCTGATATTGATTGGGATTTCTTTGTATCTGCTTTTTGTGAAAGGTATCTTGGAAGGGAATTTCCAAGGATTGAACAAGGTGAAGATAGTGCTGTTGTGGAGCGAGTGTTGCTTGATCAAGGAGTGGAAGCCCAACCACCAGTGTGTGACCATTGTGAAAGGCGTGGAATTCACCCTTTTATAGAGGTGTTTTGTTTCAGTCTTCTGTGCCTGGAGTTGAGGTGGTAAGGCAAGGGAAAGAAGTTGGTTCTGTGATGAAGAGTTCATCATCTGTTATTCAGGAGGTGTTGGGAACATCTCAGGCTGAGGTAAAGGTAAAGTCAGTGGATGAGCTGGCTGTGGGATGTGTGAGTTTGCCGAAGCAGCATTTGCTTGATTTGGGTGCTGTGGAATATCATGGTTCGACACCTGAGGCATTTGAGGCCTGGTTGGCCAGTGTGGTTTTGATCTTGGATCAGGAAGGCTGTGATTATGCCTGTAAGCTGGGGAGTGTTGTTTCTTTGATGCTGGAGGATGCGTGTGTCTGGTGGGCATCCGTGGCGGAGGCGCCACATATTCCTGATATTGATTGGGATTTCTTTGTATCTGCTTTTTGTGAAAGGTATCTTGGAAGGGAATTTCCAAGGATTGAACAAGGTGAAGATAGTGCTGTTGTGGAGCGAGTGTTGCTTGAGCAAGGAGTGGAAGCCCAGCCACCAGTGTGTGACCGTTGTGAAAGGCGTCATGTTGGAGGTTGTTGGGGCATGGGTGTTTGCTGGAATTGTGGTTCCAAAATGCATGTTAAGCGTGATTGTCCCCTTGGAGTGAAGTCAGCTTTGGTGTTAGCTAATGGGTCTCTGAAAGGTCGTGGGCACGGCCGAGGCAAGGTTCGGAGGTGGCAAAAAGAGCAGAAGGTTGTGAAGAATTTGGGAAAAGAGAATTGCTGGAAATGTGGGTCTGCTGATCACATGAGACGTGATTGTTTGATGTTGGCTCGGAATAGCCAAGGTTCCTTACCACAAGGAGTTGATGTTGACCCTGGTATGTTAGCTGGTGCTGCAGTTGTGCCGCAGGAGGATGATGGTTCCGCAAGGAAGAGAGCTCGTCTGATGAAGCTTCAGGGAGGTGTTGTGTTTTCAGGTAATCTTGTTAAGTAATCTTTGCTCTAGTTGCCTTAGTTTGGTTTCTGTTGGTTTTCCTTGCGTGGTAAGTTTAGTCTGGTTGCTAGCATGTTTGGGGTAATGGTAGTTGTTTGGGAACATCTTTGGTGTGAAGAAGGTTTAGTGAGTATCTTGTGGTTAGTGGTTGTTGGTATGATGGAGTTAGATAAGTTAGGAGTGAGTTGGGAGGTTGTTCTTAGACGGATTTGAGGATGTTGTTGGAGGGTGTGAACTGGCATTCATGCACAGTTAAAGTCATTGTTATATGCTATATTATATATGTTGGTCCATGCATACATGTGGCATGACATTAGAGGTTTTGCATACATGTACATCATGCATTGATAGGGCATGTAGGTGATCATGCATACGATGTTCACACTCGCTAATAACTAATCGAATCTGTTAGTGTGGTGGTTGGTTTGGATGATGGGTTTTAGAGGTTGTTTTGGTGCTGAGTGAGAGTTAGAAGTAATATTAAGCTAGTTGCTAGCAATGGTGAGAGTGGTATAGCCTGTGGTGGAAGGATAGTGTTTGTTGCTTAGAGAGTTTAGTGGTTTGGTGGTGAAGGGTACCGGTTGAGGCTAATATCGGTTAGATGGTTTGTGTGGCTAAAAGGAAGTGGTAGTTCCTTGGTGCTAGTGATGTTGCAATTTTGAGGTTGTGTTCCCAAGTGCTGAGGTAGCTTAGTTTTTAAGTTGTTGTGATAGGGCTGTGTTGGTTCTTAGAAGCCTTTGAGGAGTCCATAAGCTGTTATGTGTGTGTTTTGGGTAAACAATGTTCTGGTAATGCAAGTGTTATGGTTGAAGTTTGAAGTGGAAGGGCTATGAAAGATCGAAGATTTTTGTTGGTCGTTTGGGTTCTTGTGAGAAGTGGTTGGCTGGTTGTGGTTAAGGAGGTTCCGTTTGAAGTCAGCTGGTGGTGTGTGGAGCGGCTGACGAATTCAAGTTGGGGTTATGTTGTAATTCTTGGAATCTGGGTGAGTAATCCTGGTGAGTTGTTATGGTAATGTTAGCGGCAGATGTGAAGGATTATCAGCATTCGTTGAGGAGTTTGAGTAATCAGTTGACGATTAAGGATTTCTGCTTGTTGGGAAAATCCTTGGAAGAAGTTTGGGGGTTTGCAAGAGCTTTTGAAGCAGAAAAGTTTGCGTAGTGGCTGAATTGGATTGGTTGTTGTCTCTGTGTAAATAAGTTTTGGAGTTGTGTGTTACAGTGTGTGTGCTGTAGGAGCTGAAGTTCTTCAGGTTGATGTTGGGGCTGTGTACAGACCGGGTATGTGAAAGGTTAAGTTGTGGCTATTGTTGAGTGTTCTGGGTTTTGTAAACAGCATGTGGTGGTGCTGTGTTCGGTGGAGTTTTGTGTGGGAAGTGTTCAGTGTTGGTTGAGGCTTTTGTGTTGCCTTGTGTGTTGCTTGGAGTAGGTTGTTGTTCTCTTTTCGCCGGTTGAAATTTCGAGGACGAAATTTCTTAAGGGGGGGAGAGTTGTAACGCCCCGGTTTTGGGCTCAGAAGTTTTGGGAGTTGATCGGTTCCGTCAAAGTGCTGATCGAATATATAAGAGTGAATTTAGGAAATCCTAGTTCGGGTTGCATTAAAAATATGGAAAAATGTTCTAAAATCATATTTTAATATAGAAAGGTGTACTGTTAAATCAATTTTGGAAGATGAGGTTCGGAAGGTTGACATTTTGGCTAGTGACCAAAATGTAATTTTTGAAACTTGCGGGACAGTTTTATAAAGGATTGAAACTTTGAATCTTTAAGGAGCTATTATTCCAAAAAGGATTTCTCCAGATTTTTCTAAGATATTTTAAGGCTTTATTCTTATTTTTAAGTTTATGAAATGTGGAGGGAAATCATTTTAACCATTTCCTAACTAATTTTCCATTTTCTCTCAATTTTCCTTTTCTCTCATTTTCTCTCCACCCAAACACATTTCTCCAGATTTCCTTCTCTGATTTTGGCATCTAAATCACACATTTCAAGTCTCTTTTGATTCCTAATCATCTCATCTACAAAACCTCTCAAATTGCAAGTTGTTTCATCAAGCATTTTGGCTCTAAAAAGGAGAAATTCAAGTTTGGAGGTAAGAACGTCCTTCTCCTCTAAACTATCAGTTCTTTACTGAAATTCCTAAGTTCTCAATCCTTGATTTGTGATTTGTTAATGGCTTTTCAATTGAAATCTTGATTTTTGGCTTAAAATGCAAGATTTGGTGATTTTGGTGAAATTTTCATGTGATCTATTTGGGCAGTGTTTTGAAGTGTCAAAATGATGTTAAATGATTGCTAAATTGATTAGAAGTTGAGGTTTAATCAATGCAATCCCGGATAGGTTGAATTTCCTAAGTTTGGCTTGAGTTTTTGGTTGTTTTTGGAGTGTTTTTTGGTGATCTGTTATACCTGGAGGTATAAGGATGTGTTTGTGATCATTTTGGATGTTATTTGATGTTTAAAAATGGTTAGAAGTGATGGATCTTGGCTGGGTTAAGTTTTGGAAGTGTTTGGAGGTGATTTCGGTTGTGTTTGGTAGCCAAATTGTTGGATTTGGGTTGAGCAGCGAGTTGAGTCTTGTTGCTGGTGTTTTTAATGCATTAATCCTCTGTTGTTGTGTGCTTGAAACAGGGGAGTTTGATCCGTGAGCTTTGAAGGTGTTGCGGAAGGTTTTCGGATGCTTGGAAGGCTTGTCGGCTAGCCTTGTTTTGAGTATCGGTGAGTGAAGTTGGGTTTTCAGCTTTTAAACCAAGGTTTGAAGGTTTTGGGAGCTTAGTTTAAGTCTAAACAACTTTGCTAAGCTCAAGAGTAAGTGATTGGGTTTTCGCTCTTGAATTGTGTTGTGATTGGTTTTAAAAGCTATTGTGGTTGATGATTGAGATGCATATGTTTTGTATGGTTTAAATCTGGTTTTGAAAGCCATTTGTGAAGGATGCTCAAGGTAAGAGATCCTTGGTTTTGTACATGGTAATTGTGATTTTGATGCATGATGTCGCATGTTGATCTATGGCTTTGTATGATGCTTTAAAACAATGGATTGATGATGGTAAATGTTACTTTTTGCAAATTGGTTATGCATGTGAATCATTGGGTTAATGAGGTAATGGTTTTGCATATTGGTTATGCATGTGAATCATTGGACTATTGTGATGATGGTTTTTGCATTGTGATTATGCATAAGAATCATTGGATTATCATGGTAAGATGGTTATATTGGCAAGTGGTGAAAGTGGTTTTTGGTTCGTTGATCGGATATAGTTAGCCGGCTATAGGATTGGGTGCACCGTGAATTAAGTCGCCTTGGAGGTGGAGTGGTCAAGAGTGGACCGGTATGCTCCCTTCAAGTATCCTAACGAGATGGTTAAGGTCATAATGGAGGTGTTGCCCATTCGAGGACCTTGGTTGAGCAAAGGTTATATGGTGTTTAAAAGTCCTTATGTGAGAACCTTGTGCTTGTTAAGATCACAATGGCGGTGTAAGACCATGTGTAGATCTTGTGTGGGGTGTCCCGGATCTAGTTAGTGATTTATACAACTACCAATCGGTTATGCAAAGGTTGTATGGTGTTTAAAAGTCCATACAAGGAGACCTTGTGCATGTTGAGGTTGTATGGTGCTTAAAAGTCCATGCATGGGAACCTCGGGAAAAGCTAAGGTTTTATGGTGTTTAAAAGTCCATACATGGGAACTTTAGGGTTGTAAGGTCAAATGGTGTTTAAAAGTCCATTTGGGAGGCCTTGGATTGGTAGGGTGTATGGAGCGTAGGGACAACGCTCGGAATCCGCGTATCCGATCGGGTTGTTGAGTTGAAAAGTGGATGTGGTTGATCACTTGGAGGCCAATGTAATGTTCTTGATCATAAAGAAGCATGAGATGCTTGAAAAGATGTATGGTTGCATGAAAAGTGTTTAATGCTAGTGAATGCATGTTTACTTGTTATGTTGAACAAGTGTTGATTATCATTTGATAAATGATGCATGTGTGCATGAAATCTCCTTAATGCATTGGAGTCTAGTTAAGACTTGTTTTAAAAGGCATGTGATAATAATGATGTTGTGGCTCATGAGTTGGCTATGGTTAATGCATGTGTTGGATTGCTTGGATAATGGGTTAAAAGGGGTTTTCTTGCTTGAAGTGATGTTCAAGGTTATGAATGAGTAATTTGAAATGGAAGTGTTTTCCAAGGTTTTTAATTTAGCTTTGCATATGGTGTTTATGCATGAAATGTTTAAATGGATGTTCTTGCAAGTTGTACATTGAGATGGTTTTCTTAGTTTGCTAAGCTAAGGTTTGGTTTCATGTAAGTGCAATGCATGGTTTAAGCATGATGTTGGAAAGGAGTTTTCAAACATGGTTTTGGTTTGATAAATCGGGTTGTTTTAAAGTGTTTTGTAACCCGCTGCATTGATGGTGTTTTGGTTTTGAGCATTCCTCACTAAGCATTATGTGCTTACGCTCCTTTTTGTCCATCAATGCAGATTCTTGAAGCTTGGACAGCAAGGAGCAAGGGATTCAAGGTGGACTCCAATTGAGATGTATGTCTCGGTGAATAGCTATAGTTAATAAGGGCAATGGGGGTAGAATATCTCGGATTGATGTTTTTGTATTCGTGTATGTTCGGACAAGTATGTTTAAAGTTGTTGTGGTTGCTGAAACATGTTTTGGCTATATTGAGTTTGGTTTGGAAAGTTTGTGCTTAAGTTGTTGCTTGTGTAGGAAGAATGCCTTTAGATTTGGGGCTTTTCATATAAGATGTTAAATTGTTGATTTGATGATGCCTACAAGTCATATATATGTTGAATTGCATGTTGGTAAAGTTTGGTGGCTTTTGGAGCATGTTTGAATGATTAATTGCATGTTTTGGAATGCCATTTTGCTGCAATCTGTGCAGGCGTTTCGGAACAGTGTGCACCGTTTCGGAATGGGTGCCTTGCATGAACCAAGGCG
The DNA here is from genome assembly GCA_958450335.1 of Hibiscus tridactylites. Classification (NCBI taxonomy): domain Eukaryota; kingdom Viridiplantae; phylum Streptophyta; class Magnoliopsida; order Malvales; family Malvaceae; genus Hibiscus; species Hibiscus tridactylites. The sequence continues at coordinate 22,777,735 of OY288291.1, read as the reverse complement.
TCCGAAACGGTATGACCGTTTCGAAACGGTTTGGTCTCTCCCAGACCCCCGTTGCGGAACGCGTTGCGGAACGGCCCCGAGTTTCGAAACGGGCTCTGCCTGTTTCGGAACGGGTGACCGTTGGGGGCTGACATAGGCGGTTAAATGTTTCAAAATGTTTGCATTTTGGTCCTGAAACTTGTTTGTGCAATTGTATGAGTTTGGGATGTCCGTTTGAGCTGAAATTTGGATGAGAAGCATGAAACTTGATTAATTTTAAGTTGGTAACTTAAAATTTGGTTTAGTCCTTAAAGTTTTCAGAATTTACAATTTGGTCCCTAAAGTTGTAATTTGTTCAATTGGGTCCCTGTTTGATCTCTGATGATTGTGATCTTTGAGTATGTTGTTTGTATGATCACATCTAAGGTTAATGTGCATCTAGACAAGATTAAAAAGAAAAAAAGGGTCGTTAATCAAGGTTGACTTTCGGGTTGACTTTGGTTTTCCCCGTGTGACTTTCTTAATTCGGGTCAACCGTCTGGGCCGGGTTAAGGGGGTTACAAGTAATGGACACTGGAGTTGTGTTTTCATACAGCTAAATTCCAAACTCCACTTCACGATTAGGAGGCAAACCAGGCAACTCCTCCAGAAACACACCAAGAAACTCTCGCACAGTCCTGATATCTTGCACACACAACTCTTTAGAGCTAGGATTCATCAAAAAGGCTAGGTAAGCTTCACAGCCTTACCTCAGCATCCGGCTCACTTCCAACGTAGACACCACATTGGCAAGAAACTTCACATTCTCACCAACCACCACTACTTCATAATCGTCCGCAAGCTTCAACGAAACTCGCTTATTCTCAAAATCCACAACAGCTCGATGCTCAACAAGCCAATCCATACCAAGGATTACATCAAAACCATAGAAAGGCAATTCCATAAGATCAACATGAAAAACATGACCTTGCACAACCAACGGACACCTTCTTTAAGGCTTTCGCGTCACAACAGTCTCACCAAAAGAACTAGTTACACGCATACCAACATCCAAAGACTCAACAGGCAAACCAAGCAATCGAGCATGTTCACGCAATATGTACGAGTGTGTAGATCCAGAATCAATCAAGGAAAGTAATGACAAGGATTTCAAAGTGAAAGTACCTGCAATCACATCCGTGTCATTCCTCCCCTCCCTCTGAGCATACACTCTGGCCTGGCCACCACCCTCAGGCTGAACAGCTACCACATGAGCCACATTCCTTCCACCATCCTCCCTGCGCTGGAAGTTACCACGGCCGCGCCCACAACCTCTCTGTGGTGCAACAACTCTAGGAGCACGTCCCTGACCACCACCGGCCAACAGAGGACACTCCCTCCTCATGTGATCCGCCGAACCACGGTTTCAGCATGAATTACCAGTCACCACAACATGGAGCCTGTACTTCCCTCGCTGCTCGAGGACAATCACGCCTCAGATGACCACGCGATCCACATGTCCAACATGTGTTCTGATCAGCTCTCGCCTTGTCTCCTTGAACAGGCGCACCTTGCCCTCCACGCCTAACTGAAGACTGATACTTCCGATCACGCCCTCTCTTGTTCCGTCCGCCACCGGAACTATAATCAGCAGCTCGCTTGCCCGCACTAGGACCAACTCCTCTAGAAGATAAACCCAAATTCAACTCAATATCTTTCGCTCTACCAACCAGCACATCAAAGTTAGTGTACTCAGCAGCCAACATATAAGTCTTCACTTCTGTCACCAGGCCATAACGGAAACGTTCACACCTCTCCCGCTCATCAGGGATAAGCTCAGGTGCGTACTGACTGACTCGAACAAACTGAACCTCGTACTCAACCACCGACATGCTCCCTTGAGTAAGTGACATGAATTCCCTTTTCTTTTCATCCAGGTATCGTACACCCAGATACCTCCTCTTGAACGCGTTCAGAAGGAACGTCCAAGTCACATCAGCATCCTCCATTCCGGAGATAGTGGTTGTCCACCAGGTATACGCATCGTCATGCAACAACGATATTATACAACCCAGCTTCTGCACATCATTGCAGTTCATTTGTCCCAAAATTCTCTTGGTACTTTCCAACCAAGACTCAGAACCTTCAGCAGACAAACCCCTGAACTCAGTCCCTCCCAGACTGCGCAAACGTTCCAGAGGTAGTCTAGCATTAGCATCTCCCTGATGCCCAGCTCCTTGAGCTCCAGCTACCGCAGCCCGAAAGGCTCCAGCAATAGCCTGAATCAGCATTGTCATGTCAGGAGCAGCTTGCCCCTGCCCAGTTTCAGGTCCAGCAACCCCAGCACCAGCACCAGCTCCTTCACCCCCAGCACCACCACCACCAGGTGGATGAGGTAAATCCACCACATTTTCAGCATTCTCTTCATTCTCATTTTGAGCCATAGCTCGCGTATTAATCCTCGTCTCTCTACGAGGTCCCATTCACTAAACAATGCAATCACAATGCAATAAACAAAGTCAGGCTCAGCAAGGTAAGCAATCCAAGTACTCAAGCTCATCTCAAATTAAAAACAAAACATTTCATTAGCTTTGTTTTGGCAATGGGTCCCTCTAACAAGCTTCACCCAAGCACACACCACAATTGTAACATTCTTACAATTCATACATCATACTTTCACTCAACAAGCATACAAAGAAATCATACACATATCACCCACAAAACAATTCCCAATTACTCGAGAACTCAGCTCTGATACCACCAAATGTAACCCCCTTAGCCCGGCCTAGACGGTTGACCCGAACTACGAAGATTACACGGGGAAAACCAAAGTCAACCCGAAAGTCAACCTTGATTAACGACCTTTTTTTCTTTTTAGTCTTGTCTAAATGCATATTAATCCTAGGTGAAATCTTGAGATAAGCATACTCAAAGATCACAGCAATCGAAGAACGATTAGGGACTCAATTGCACAATATACAAATTTAGGGACCAAAATGTAAATCTTGGAAATTACGAAGACTTTGACAACTTTTGGATTACCATTATGAAATTAATCATGTTGCATGCCTCTCTGCCAAATTTCAGCTCAAACGGACATTAAAAACTCAAACAATTGCATAAGCAAAGTTCATGACCAAAACGTGAGGACTTCAAAACATATAACAATCAAATTCAGTGCCCAACGGTCGAGTGTTCCGAAATGGGGAAGAACCGTTTCGAAACGCGGGACCGTTCCGAAACTTGTTGCGGAACAGGGCTTGGCAGTGGCAAATCTATTCCGGAACGGCTCTACCCGTTTCGAAATGCCATGTCCATTTCAGGCCACCTGTTCCGAAACAGTAGCACCCGTTCCGATATAGAATGCCCAGAATTGCAGAATTTTTCTGGTTTAATACACTTTTGACCCACCAAACACAATCATATGACCTCCATATCATATCCACAAATCATCAAACATCAAAGGAACATACTAGCATCATCAAAACTCAATCATGGCATCATTTAAGGAAAATCCCAAATCTATAGGCATGCATCCTATAAAAGAAATCATGCAATCATCAAATCACCAAACCAAAACCAAATGGCCATTTACATGTTCCAACATCATCAAAGACATCAAACCAAACTTAGGGAGTCCAAAACATCTCCCAAAAACACAATCTAGGTTTCCATTGCCAAATACCACAAAGCTAATAATGTTGTGAAAATAGTCACCATACATGAGCTTAAGCTTCCACTCGGATTCTTGACCTCCTTGCTGCCCTTAAAGCACTTCAATGCTCTGCATTATTGGTTCAAGAAAGAGAGAGCATAAGCACATAGCTTAGTGAGGAATGCTCAATTAAAACAACACAATAATGCATTGTTTTAAAAACACCTTTCCAAGGTCTTTAGATTCAAAACAACATTTATCATGCATCAATGCTTACAAAACAAGCATCTCATGCTTCAATTCCTCAACATGTCATATTGGCTTTCAAGTGATAATCCATAACCATTTTACAACTCAAAACACAATCGGATACGCTGATTACAAGTGTTGTCCCATACGCTTCATACACACTACCAATATAAAGGTGGAGTTTACCGGTACAATCACAACCCCTCAACACCCGTGATGGAGTCTACGGTACAATCACAACCCCTCCACATCACTCATTGGTAGTTGTATAACATAACTAATGAGAACACGGGACACACAACACAAGATACACATATGGACTTTTAACCACCATTGTGATCTTAACCATACACAAGATCCACACATGGACTTTTAACCACCAATGTGATCTTAACCATCTCGTTAGTGTACTTTGATGGAGTTTACGGTACAATCACAACCCCTCAACATCCAAGGCGACTTTATTCACGGTGCACCCAATCCTATAGCCGGCTAACTATATCCGATGCAAGTACTTTTAAACCAACACATCACTTGCCAATATACATCATTTAACATCATCAATCCACTGTTTTAAAGCATTTAACAAAGCCATTAAATCATCATGCATCACTATGCATCAAAACCACATTTAACAATGTTCAAACAAGGATCTCTTACCTTGAGAATCCTTAAACACATGGCTTACAAAACCAACATTAAACATGCTAAAAATATGCTTTCAAAACAAAATTTAAAACATGCAAATAAACCACATTGCATCCAACCATCTCATGGTTCATTAAAAAGAGAGTTTTTCCGAAAACTTACTCTTGAGCTTAGCTAATTTTTTTAGACTTAAACTAAGCTCTCAATCCTTCAAACATTGGTTTCAAAGCTGAAAACCAAACTTCACTCACCGATTCCGTTTCGCAAGCTTGTCGAAACGTCGATCAAGCCTCCGGATCAACACCACAAGGATCCGAAGATGTCTCCCCTGTTTTAAACACATCAAAGCAGAGGATTAATGCATCATCATGCATTAATATCTTCAACCAAGACACCTACACTCGCTGCTCTCATCAACACTCACATTTCGGCTACGAAACACAACCGAAATCACATCCAAACACCTCTACAACATTACCCACCCAAGATCCATTAATTCCAATCATTCTTATACAACAATTAACATCCAAAAAGGATCTAATCACGTCCTTTTACCTCCAGCTATAGCAGAACATCAAAATCACCCCAAAAACCACCATTAACTCAAGCAAAACTTAGGAAAATAAACCTATTCGGGATTGCATTGATTAAACCTCAATTACACATCATTTATACATCCAATATACATCAAAAAGACATCTCAAAACAGAGCCCAATCATTTAATACGAATTTCTTCAAAATTAAATCCAAATCTTGCATTTTAAGCCAAGATCAAGAACACAACATTAAATCCATTTATAAAACTCAAATTAAGGATTGAGAACTTGGGAATTTCAGTAAAGAACTGAGTATTTAGAGGAGAAGGACGTTCATACCTCTAAATGTGAGTTTCTCCTTGTTTAGAGCCAAAATCTTGAAAAATTCAATAAGCAAATGATGAGGTTTTAGTGTAGAAATGATTAGAAACCATTTGGAGATTGTAATTTCAACTTTAGATGTGAAAATCAGAGGAAAAGAGGCTGGGGAAATGTATTTGGCTGAGAGAAAATGGAGAGAAAATGAAATGGGAATATTTTGAGAAAAGTTAGTTATAATACCAAAAATATCTAATTTCCCTCCTTTCCTTTTATTAAATAACTTAATTAAATCTTTAATATTTAAGATAAATCTGGAGAAACCCTCCCTTGGGTAAATTAGCTCCTTAAAGATTCAAAGTTTCAATCCTTTTAAAACAGTCACCAACTTTTCAAAAATTACATTTTAGTCACTAACTTGAAATGTCATACTTCCAAACCACATTTTCTAAAATTGATTTCACCACTCTCTTATATATAATAAGAGAGGATTTTTAGATATTTTTCCATATTTTTAATGCATCACGAACTAGGCTTTCCCTAAAATCACCTTTTATATTCGAACCGCAATTTAAACTGGTCCGGTTCAGACCCTAAACTTACAAGCCTAAAATTGGGGTGTTACAGATCTGGTGCATTCAGAGAAATAATGGTTGCCTCCACACTTATCACAGAATGGCTCTATGGTTGCCTCCAGCTTGTCAAAGCGGGCATTGACAGATTCGGAGGCTTGTACTTCATTCACAACAGTTGGCCGCCTAATTCCTCCTCGGTGGACTGTTGGGTACTTGTAATCGTTCTTGGCGGCTTGGTTCAAGATCCGCAGTGCCTCCTCTGATGGTCTGTTGAGGATGATTCCATTGGTTGAAGCATTAATCAACATCCGTGTTGGGTAGTTCACCCCATTATAGAACATTGATACATGTGTCCAAGCTGGGAAACCATGTAGCGGGTAGTTATTTAGCATCAGTTAGTACTGCTCCCATGCTTCATACATCGGCTCGTCATCCCCTTGTCAGAAGGCTGTTATTTCATTTTTGCAGTTTGTCACTGACACTGGATGGGCTAAAACGGTCCAGAAAGTCCTTACACAGCTCTGTCCATGTACTGAATGATCCTGCTGGCTGGTTGTTTAACCATTGTTTTGCCCTATCCCTCAGTGAATAGGGATATAGTCTCAGCCTCAGTACGTCTTGATGGACTTCGTGTATTTTGAATGCACTGCAGATGTCTAGGAATCCTTTCAAGTGCTTACATGCATCTTCTGTGACAGTCCCTCCAATTTTCCCTAACGTGTTGATCATGTTAAACATAACGGGCTTCGGCTCGAAGTGATCCGCCTCTATCTCAATTTCTATCTATGTCGTTCAAAGCATTGTTGGCAGGGTTGTCGTTCTCCATGTTTACCTTTACCTTTGCTTTTTCTTTTTCTTCTTTAGTTTTCCAAGGGCTTCTCTGATTTCCTTCTTGAGCTCTCTTGCTCTTCGTTCGATATCGTCGTAATAAAGGATTTCTCCTTTTGGGTTTGCCCTGGTCATACACTAGCAAAGGAAACCATAAAATTCTCTTCTTTTTTTGGTTACGAATAAAAATAAAACAAAATGTAAAGAAATAAAAGTGCAAAAATTAAAGATGAATTTCGATGTTACCAATCCCCGGCATTGGCGGCAAAAACTTGTAGAGCGCTTGAGTGTTCTCTATTTATGATCGCAAGTGCACACTCCTGTCAAGTTATAGTATAAAAGATGTCGTCTCCCACGGGGATTGGACATCTTGATTCGAGTTGTAAGTCATGCACAAGAAAAGTAAATGCACAATTAAATTGAATGGTCGAAAGTCTAAGTAAAATAAAAACACAAGTAATAAAAGCGGAAGTGATCAGAAAGATAAAGAGGGCGGGGTTATGCTGCTACTTAGTGTGAAACTATATTGAATAGGACATGTTGTTTTGCGCTGCCAGATTCTGCTGCCTCCACGGATGATGGCAAGTAGACTGCTGAGACCCTCTCGCTACCTCGACATGGGAATGGAACTGTGTCTCGGCAGCAAACTCAACAGAACTACAAGGCTCGACAGAACGCTTCAAAAGTGACTCCGCTTATGTCTAAGCCAGAGTTCTGTTGATGCCCACTGTAGATAATACCAGTCGCGGCATGGATTGTGTAAAGAAAGCAATGTTGATTCATCCTCTTTTAGTCGCTTAAACCCTAAACCTATATCTAGGCCGGATTGATATCAATGTCTATAGATGAAATCGTACTTACTCCTTTCGTGAGTTCGACTCTCTCGATACCGAACAAATGGATAGAATTCAACTAATCTTTCGCCTTAATTGAAAACTATGAAAAACATGGAATAAGTAAACCTTGTAATTTTATTTGCAAAAACAAACTTGAAATCGTAAGCAATCGTTCTCACAACTAATTACAACATAACCCAAACCCAAGGAGAAATTTAGAACATATCGGCGGCAAGAAAACCTAATATATGCCTAAGGAAAACCTAAGCTATCTTGAATTAGAATTACAATGGGTATATATAGGCATTAGCTAGGTCTAGTCCTTCTTGAAGTAGAAGTCTTCAAAGTAGCTTTTTTATTAAATGTGGCTTTAAACTTTGACTTCTTTGAGTTGAATGTGAACTTTATCACGTTGCCTTACTCCGCAAGTAATCTCTAGATCCTTCTTCGGCAGCTCTTCTCGCTGCTACAGACGTCGAAAAATTGAGTGGACAACATCCATAGAATCAGGATTTTCTGCTCTATAGATCACACTCCGGTTCTCCAGCTCCACAGTCTGCTGTCTTGGGCGGCAAGCTGGGTGGCGGCAGCTGCTTGGCAGGTACTGTCTCTATCTGGAACTGCTTCAGTACAACTCTAAATTCGATGCCTCAACATCACATCCTCAGCTCCTCTTTCCCTCTGTCAACCTCTAGTACCTAAAACAAAAAGTACACTAAAACAATACCTTTTCTTTACCAAATAAACGATAATCTAGAAAAACATGGCAAAGTAAAGAAATACTATAAAATGCAATGCATGATCCTAATAATTCCTAAAATGCGCTGAAAAACAACAATAATATGATATGGAATGTGCATGAAATATAAAACTTGGGGACAGTTTACAGCCACCATCACAGGATATACTCAAACAAGCAAACATAGCTCTCAGCTCAACAGCTACCTTCCTACTCAAAGCATCGACCACCACATTGGCCTTCCTCGGATGATACTCAATGGTCAGATCGTAATCCTGAAGCAACTTCAACCATCTTCACTGCCTAAGATTCAACTCCCTCTGAGACATAAGATACTTCAAACTCTTATGGTCAGTATAAACCACACAGCTTTCACCAAAAAGATAGTGTCTCCAAATTTTCAAAGAAAACACCACTGTTGCGATCTCTAGATCATGCGTAGGGTAGTTGCATTCATGCACCTTCAACTGTCTAGATGCATAAGCCACAACCTTCCCAGCTTGCATCAATACACAACCCAAACCAACATATGATGCATAACTATAGACCACAAACTCCTTACCCGATTCTGGTTGAATCAAGACAAGAGCTTGCATCAAAGCTTCCTTCAACTTCTCGAAAGCTTGTTGCCTAACATCAGTCCATTCAAAGTGAACATTCTTTTGCAACAACTTGGTCAAAGGTGTAGCAATCTTAGAGAAACCTTCGGTAGTATCTAGCCAACCCAAGGAAACAACGCACTTTCGTCACTGACTTAGGCATCTTCCAACTCATCACCGCCTCAACCTTGTGTGGATCAACCTGGATACCTTCGGCTGACACCACATGTCCACGAAAAAACACTTCTTTTAGCCAAAACTCACACTTGCTCAGCTTAGCATAAAGTTGATTTTCCAACAACACCTGCAACACAATTCTCAAGTTGATTTTCCAGAATCAATCAATGCTAACAAAGATAAGGATTGTAAGGTGAAGGTACCTGCATCACATCGGTGTCGTTACATCCCTCGCGATGTGCATACAACCTCGCGGGACCACCTCCTTCTGGCTGAATAGCAACTACATGTGCCACGCCCCTCTGGATATCCTCTCTCCTCTAAAAATTGCCACGACTACGCCCACAGCCTCTCTGTTGTGCAACAGCTGGTGCATGACCCTGACCACCTCCCGCTAATTGGGGACACTTATGCCTCATATGGTCGGCGGATCCACAGTTCCAACATGAATTAGCTCCAACCATAGGAGCTTGCACCTTACGAGCTGCATGGGGACAATCCCACCTCAAGTGCCCACACGAACCACACGTCCAACATGTGTTCTGCTCAAACCTCTGCCTATAGCCCTAGGCTGGTGCGCCTCCCCCAATGTTACCACGCCTGGCCGCATGCTGATATCTATGGTCCCGGTTCCACTTGTTCTGCCTACCACTAGGGCCAGCATCAGTAGCTCTCTTGCCCAAACCAAAACTCTCCCCACGCGAGGTCAGACTCAAGCTCAGCTCTATATCTTTAGTTCGAGTCACGAGCACATCAAAATCTGTATAATCAGTCACGAGCATGTACGTCTTTATGTCCTACACCAGGCCATACTGAAAACGATCGCATCGATGCCTATCACTCGACACCAACTCCAGAGCATATTGGCTCATCTGTACAAACTGGACCTCGTACTCAGCTATAGTCATATTCCCCTAAACAAAAGACATAAATTCTCTATATTTGTCGTCCAAGTATCTAACTCCAAGATACTTCCTCCTAAAAGCATACCGAAAGAATGTCCAATCTACCACTTCTGGTTCCAATGCTGCGGTCGCAGTCGTCCACCATTTATATGCATCACCATGCAACAACGATACTGCTCAGCCCTGCTTCCGTGCATCATTGCACCCCATCTGATCCAATATATGTATCGTACTGGCGATCCATGCCTCAGACGCCTCAGGAGATAATATGCGAAACTCTACTCCTCCCAAACTACTCAATCACTCCAATGGTAATCCCACTTACCCAGCAGCAGGAGCCTAAACATGCACTCCAGCAACAACAGCCTGGAATGCTTCCGTCATCGCATGCACCAAAGGCGTCCAATCTCCAATCCCCGAACCAGCTTTTCCTTGATGTTCCTGCTCCCCAACCCCAGGTGGTGGTGGCGGAGGAGGAGGTAAGTTTTCGCCAGGCAGAATCTCGTTCTCCTGGTCACGTTGCCCATCAGCATGCGCAACTGTTCCAGATCGTAACTCATGCCTCGGTCCCATTGTTCTAGTTAACATTAAAGCGTGAACATAAAACAAACAAAAGATCAGGCCAGTTCTTAAGAAGGATTCAAAGACTTCCAAAACCAATTTTAAACATTTCACTAGGTAATAAGGCAATATGCATTCCAATTTCCCTCCAACATAGCATAAAGCATACTGCATGCATATCTCAACCATTATGCGACTCAAGCATCAAGATTCAACCCAATCAAAAATCATAACAACTTGTATTCATATTCAATAATCATATAAATCACATCCCTATCACATACTTAACATTAACATGCTTTACTATTCACCGACCAAAGCAAATGTCACCAAAACACACATGATTACAATAACGTCACATACCAACAACTTACCATCATCCTAACCTTTCGTAACTTGGTTTTGATAACACCAAATGTAACCCCCTTGACCCGGCCTGGCCGATAGACTAAACTGAACGGATCAAACGGGGAATATTGAAGTAAATCGGGAAGGTTTACCTCAATAAACGACCCTTTTTTCCTTTTAGCTTGTCTAAATGCAATTAGGTTCCTATGTATATACACATAAGCAGCGGATTAATCAACAACACAATCACCCTTTGATTTCAACTCAATTAATGTTATAGACCATTTCGTAAATTTGATATAATATAAGGGTTATTGGAAAATTCAGATTACCAACCTTTAATTAGGTTCATTACATACTTATCAGTGAAATCTCAGCTCAAAACGACATCTAGAACCCATCCAATTGCATACGAGGCAACCGGGGACCAAAATGTAAGAAACATAAACTTAGAACAATTCAAAAACTGCACTAACAGTTGGATGTTTCGGAACAGAGAGCCCTATATCGGAACAGCCGTTTCAAAACATAGCAGGCCATCTCGATACGCGAATTCGTTTCGAACCCCTCAGGCTCGTTTCGGAGCATTGGTTCACATAGGCAAAATATTTCGAAACAACCATCATCATTTCGAAACACGAAGGCCATTTCAGGCCACCGTTTCAAAACATGCAAGGGTGTTTCGAAACACCTGGGCCTGCATTGTTTCAAAATGCTGTTTAAACTCGATTTGAACCGTCTGAAATCATCCCGAAACATGCCCAACCAAGTTGGCAACTCAAATACACATCAAAGACGACTTACACGAAGCATAGGCAACAACATAGCATCATTCTCAAAAGCAATGAGACTAGAGGCATGCTTCCTAAGAGTTAAAAACACCAAAAGGCTAAAATCCAAATACAAGCGTAAATCAAAACCCAAAGGCCATTTACAAGTCAAAATATGCATCTCAAACTTGCACAAAACCAGAAATTAACAAACCAATAACATTCATTGCATTGGACACCCTCATTGCCTTTAATACACTAGCTCAAGAACACAACGTACTTTTAGAAAAAAAGTCTTGGTAAGATTCCCTTAATGATGCTGCCTCCAAAAGCTTAATTGTCTGCATTGATGAACAAAGAGAGCATAAGCATACAAGATTAGTGAGGATTGCTCAAAACCACAAGCATCATCAATGCACAAAACCATATTTCGTTCTTTCGAAAAACATCATGCCTTTCTTGACAAAACATGCAACTTAACATCAATCTCATCATATTAAACATCATGCAACATGATTCATATAAATTCAGCAATTAAACTATTGTTACATGTATTCAAAGCCTTCCAAGCATAAACACCATTATGCCAAGCTTTAATCAAAACATGCATCTTTCAAAATATGCATTAACACCTTTTTCCACATTAACTCATTTTATTATATTGGTTCAGAAGTGATAAGCATCATATCAAAACATATATTGGATACACAGATTACCAAGGGTTGTCCCACACCCTTCATACACTCTATCGGCATTACAAGGCTCACACACGAGAAGGACCCTCCATCGTTGTGACACCCGTGGTGGAGTATTCAGTACAGTCACAACCCCTCAAAACGACTCATCGGTAGATGTATAACACACTAACGAGATACGGGACACACACAAGGTTCGCACCCGGGAGCTACCCTCAACCGTTGCAACCTTAAACAATCATCAATCGTTAGGGTACTTGGATGGAGTATTCGGTACAATCACAACCCCTCAACATCCAAGGCGACTTGTTTATAGTGCACTCAATCCTATAGCCGGCCAACTATATCCGATTTCATTTATAATACACTTTATTCAACATCACTTGCCAATATAACCCATACTTCAAGCATAACTCACTGTTTTTTTACAAAGCATTCATGATAAGCCATAAATCAAGCATTAAACCAGGGTTCAAATTCTCATGCATCAACACATGCATACAAGGATCACTTACCGAGTGGATCCTTAAACCACATAACATCATCATACACATTTTATACATTCAAAACTTGCTTTAAAATAGTAAGTAATTGCAATTAAAATCAAGTGCAACCATTGGTTTAAAACTAGCACAATCCAAGAGTAAAACTCACTTTACTTACTTCCGAACTTAGTAAAGCGTTTCAAAAACAAAGGTGTTTTCCACACAATTATCGATCGAAGCCTCAAAAACCACTTCGTTTGCTTCCGGAATAGTATCCCATTTTTTAACACACCAAAACAGAAGTTCAACACATTAAAATCCATCCGAAAACCAGCACTCAAAAGAAATCCCACAGCCCTGCTCTAAAGTATCAAAACACCCATCCAAAATAATCGAAAACTCAATCGATTGACCTCTAACCTCAGCTCAGCCATTACCCAACTCATCCAACACATTTTAGGCATTAATCAACATCAGAAAACAACCTAAAGCCATCCTTATACCTCCAACAACTTGAATTCCTCAAGAACACCCCAAAAACTCAACCAAAAACACCTCAAAAATCAAGAAACTCAAGGATTTCGAGATCTCTATGATTAAGACTCCACTTCAATACCAAAAACCTTCTAAACTCATTCAGAAACAACCTCAAACCATCCAAATCAAAACAGATCCAAAAATCACATTAAAATCCATTTTTCTAACAAGATTTCAATAATTTATCAAACTAACTGTGGAAATAATGTTTTGATATAATAATTGAAAAATGTTTTGGACTAATTTGAAAAGAATTTTAAACTTATCTTTAAGTCCAAACAACTTGAATTTATGTTTGAGGCATCTTAAAAGGTTTTTGGCAAAGTTTTTCATGCTTTAAAATAGCCAAACTTGAATTTTCAGGTTGCCCGAACCGATACGGTGTACCCCGTATCGATACCTTTTGCCCAAGTTTTGTTACTGCCAAAACCCGTATCGAAACAGGCTTTGTCGTTTCGATACGGAGAGGGACCGTTTCGATACGCCTATTAAACGTACTGATCCCTGTTTTAACAACCTCATCGGCTAGTTTCCCAACGGTCTTTTAAATAATATATCGTACCGATACGCCCTCAAGCGTATCTATACGCATAGGCTGGCAAGAGCCCAACAACTAGTTTCTGAATAAGGTCGTACTGTTACGGGTCCACGCGTATCAATATGGAATGCTGCAGAAGAACATTAAAGATGGGAATAAAGTCTCCAACGGCTCCAATTCATCCCCAACGGCTAGTAACGGCTATAAACTCAAAGAGGAGTATAAAAGGGACCTCCAAGCATCTAGTAATGGTTAATGCTTCAATTGTAACACAACATATGATCAAGAAATTGTCTTAGTGCTTAAGTGTCAATTTATTGTATAGACAAACACTAGTGAGCCAAAATTGTTAGATTTGCTCAAGTGTTTTAGGATTGGGTGAGAGTTTTATTGTGCAAACAAATACCTATTAGAGAGATTTAAGTTTGCTTATCTTTATCTCTTTGTAAAGAGGGTTTGATCAAGGCTTTGGGTAGAAAGCTTGATCAGTTTGTAAGGGTTTCCTCCTAAGCCTAGAAAAGGGGATGAATCAATAGTGAATTGATTGGAAATCCTTAGTGGGAAGCTAAGGTAGTGGATGTAGACCTTGGTTAGAAGGTTGAACCGCTATAAATCATCTTGTCTTTTATCTTTTTAGCTTCCACACTTCTTACACCCAAAATTCCTCTTCTCCACCACTTGGTGAGCAAGAACGGTGTAAGGAATCGAGTACCGAAAAACCCAACAATTGGTATCACAGCTTGGCTCAATTGAAGAGGATTAACATCCTATTGAGAAGATCCAGCAATCTCGATCAACTTTTCAAACAACCGGCTCAATGGTGCAATCAATCAATAAACCGCCCTTCTTCGACAGAACAGACTATGCCCATTGGAAGACAAGGATGAAGTTCTTCATGAAGTCAAGGGACTACAAGCTTTGGGACATAGTAGAAGATGGTCCATTCATGCATCAACAAAGCAAGGCGGATTGGAGTGCCGAAGATCGCAAGAAGATGGAGCTTAATTGAAAATCCTTGCACATCTTATTTTGTGCATTTGGCCCAAACATCTATGAGAAGATGTCTTCTTGTGAGAGTGCCAAGGAGGTACGGGAAAAGCTTGAAGTCACATATGAAGGAACTGATGAAGTAAAGGAGACCAAGATCAGGCTTCTCAACCTAGCGTATGAGAACTTCAAGATGCATCCGGAAGAGGACATTGAGAAGATGTTCGATAGGTTCTCCACCATAACCAATGGACTCAATGGTTATGAAGAAGCCATTGAGAACTTCAAGATGCATCCAGAAGAGGACATTGAGAACTTCAAGATGCATCCGGAAGAGGACATTGAGAAGATGTTCGATAGGTTCTCCACTATCACCAATGGACTTAAAGGTTATGGAGAAGCCATCCCATATGAGAAACTTGTTTGAAAGCTCATCTACTCCCTTTCTCGAGTTATGGGACTCAAAGAGGACTGCCATCATCGAAGCTAAGAATTTGAAGACCTTGAAGCTTGATGAACTCATGGGGTCACTTATCACTCATCAAATTTCGAATAAAAATAAAGAAAAGGGGGAGAAGAGGGAAGAAATTAGAGCTATGGGGGAGAAGAAGCTCAAAGGGCTTGGCATCAACACAAATGACATTGCTCTAAAATCCTCTACTTGCCATCATGTAGATTCAAGTGAGGAGGAGGATGAAGAAGAGGAGATAGTTTATCTCTTCAAGAAGTGTGCCCCTTTCATGAAGAAAGTCTTGAAAGAGCTTGAACAAGAATCCACAAAGAAGAAGAGGGCAAGCACTTCAAGCGATAAGAAGAAGACATATGTGGCTACTTGGAGTGAAGAATACTCCACCGACGATGAACAAGCCAATCTTTGCCTTATGGCCATCGAAGAAGATTCAAGGGTAACTTCTAATTCATCTACTTCAGGTTCATATTCTTTTGATGAATTACAATATGCCTATGATGATTTGGTTTTAGATTTTTAAAATCACATTTTGAAAAACAATAAATTGATTTCAAAGTTGAAAATTCAAAATGATTTGATTTCTAAAACCAAACTTGAAGTTGAAGCAAAACTCGAAGAGTTTGAACAAAAATGCATTGATTTACAAAATTTGCTTCACATAGTTCAAGAAGAAAAAGATTTGATTCCAAAGAGCTTGAAAAGAAAAATAATTTTGGAAAATCAAACTTTTATGTAAGACAATCTTGTGCTCCTAGATTTGTAAATGGTACATGTTTTAGAATTATTTGGGTCCCAAAAGGACTAAGTACTTCAATTAAAATATATGAAATTGAAAAATGGATTCCTAAGGGGACTAAAATTTGCGCTACTAATGTCTATGGATCAAAAGCAATTTGGATACCAAAAATTACTTGATTGTCTTATGATAGGTGTGATGGAGATTGATCAACAAGTCAAAAGTCAAGGGGGAGCTCCATGCTCACAAAGAAATAACACTTGAAGAAGGAAGGCTTCACATCCTCCCTTGGATTCAAGTTTGGTAAAAATCTAGTTGTTCTTGCATTTATTTTATTTATTTATTATTATTATTCATTTCAACTAGATGATCATATATGTTGGACTAACAATTGAATGATGCTTTGAGTAAGGGGGATCCATTTTAAAACCAAACATTTTAATATTTTCAAAATCTAAACCTCTATTGTTATTTTGAGCTTAAGAGTGTTTAAATTCTTTTTGATATAACAAAAAGGGGGAGAAATGGTTTGAAAAATTGAATTCTCAAATGAATAAGGGAAGCTCTAATTGATTTTGAATCTAAATTCTCTTATTCAAATTTTATTTAACAAAAGGGGAGAAATCTCAAACAATTTTTGAAGTTGGTTTTATTATATCGAAAATAGGGAGATTGTAGAAATAATGTTTTGATATAATAATTGAAAAATGTTCTAATTGTTTTTGAATCTAAATTCTCTTATTCAAATTTTATTTAACAAAGGGGGAGAAATCCCAAACAAATTTTCAAGTTGGTTTTATTATATCATAAAGGGGGAGATTGTAGAAATAATGTTTTGATATAAAAATTGAAAAATGTTCTAATTGATTTTGAATCTAAATTCTCTTATTCAAATTTTATTTAACAAAGGGGGAGAAATCCCAAACAATTTTTCAAGTTGGTTTTATTATATCAAAAAGGGGGAGATTGTAGAAATAATGTTTTTATATAATAATTGAAAAATGTTTTGGACTAATTTGAAAAGAATTTAAAACTTATCTTTAAGTCCAAACAACTTGAATTTATGTTTGAGGCATGTTAAAAGGTTTTTGGAAAAGTTTTCATGCTTTAAAATAACAAAACTTGAATTTTCAAGTTGCCCGTACCGATACGGTGTACCTCGTATCAATACATTTTTGCCCAGGTTTCGTTACTACCAAAACCCGTATCAAAACAGGCTTTGCCGTTTCGATGCGGAGAGGGATCGTTTCGATACGCTTGGTAAGCGTACTGATACCCATTTTAACAACCCTAACGGCTAGTTTCCCAACGGTCTTTTAAATGACATATCGTACCGGTACGCCCTCAAGTGTATCGATATGCTTAGGCTGGCAAGTGCCCAACAGCTAGTTTTTTAAGAAGGTCGTATCGATACGTGTCCACGCGTATCGATATGGAAGGCTACAAAACAACATTAAATATGAGAAATAAAGTCTCCAACGGCTCCAATTAATCCCCAACGGCTAGTAACGGCTATAAACTTAAAGAGGAGTATAAAAGGGACCTCCAAGCATCTAGTAATGGTTAATGCTTCAATTGTAACACAACATATGATCAAGAAATTGTCTTAGTGCTTAAGTGTCAATTTTTTGTATAGACAACCACTAGTGAGCCAAAATTGTTACATTTTCTCATGTGCTTTAGGATTGGGAGAGAGCTTAATTGTGTAAACAAATACCTATTAGAGGGATTTAAGTTTGCTTATCTTTATCTCTTTGTAAAGAGGGTTTGATCAAGGCTTTGGGTAGAAAGCTTGAACGGTTTGTAAGGGTTTCTTCCTAAGCCTAGAAAAGGGGACGAATCAATAGTGGATTGATGGGAAATCCTTAGTGGGAAGCTAAGGTAGTGGATTTAGACCTTTGTTAGAAGGTTGAACCACTATAAGTCATCTTGTCTTTTATATTTTTAACTTCCACACACCTTACACCTAAAATTCCACTTCTCCACCACTTGGCGAGCAAGAACGGTTGAAGGAATGAAGCACTGAAAAACCCAACACTAACAACAAAAACTCAATCAAAATCACTAATAATGAGTCAAATATCTTTGGAATTTCAGTAAAGAACCTAGATTAGAGGGTTAGCATGAAATTTACCTCCAATCCTTGCTTCTCCTCTAATTTGGCAAGATTAGCTTGAAGAAACTTGTAGGGAAATGGAAGAAGTCAACAATAAAAGATGGAAATCAAAAGATGATTTGAGAGAAAATAGAGAGTGTTTGGCTAAATTGAAAGTGGAAGTGAGAAATGAAAAGCTCGTCAAAAAATTTGTTAACCGATTAACTAACTCTCATTTAATTAATTTATTAAAACGTTTTTAATTATTTAATAAACATTTAAAACACATGCCAAATTAGGGAAAAGGCATAATTGCCAAATAGCTCCCTAAAGATTCTAAGATCTTGACTCTTCTTGAAGAACACATTTTCCTTACTTTTGATCTTTACATTTTGGTCACTGCCCAAAATGTATACTTTTGAAAACCCATTTTTTAAAATTTATTTAACCAACCTCTCAAATATAATTTTACAGGATTTTAGGAATTTTTACCATATTTTATTTCATCCTGAAACTTGATTTCCTTAAACCATATTCTAACGAATTGAACAACCAACACCGGTCCCACCGGCCCAACCTAACTCGCCAAAAAATCTAAGCCCAAAACAGGGGCGTTACACAATGAATGACACAGATGCCATATATCATGCTTCAATAAAAATCATAGTATCAACTATGCAATAATCATAGCATGCTCCTTATTCACATTAAAACATAGTATCATGTCATCAATAGCAATATCATGATTTCATAGCAACATTATCAATAATCAATAGTTCCCTTGGATTGATTCATGGTATATGGATACACGAATTCCACCTCCTCGCCAAATCAATAAATAGTCATTCCCGCTGACATCGTCAATAAGACCAATACACAATACATCCCTCCGCCTCGCCAAATCAATATAGGTCGTAACCCTAGACCGTAGTCCACCCGTACCAATAAGCTCATGAATTCTATGGTATGCCAATTGTATCCAATACTTCGAATCCAAGGTCTAATAATCCATAGTTCAATATCCATTATTCATTAACAATAATTTAATCACAATAGTATCATATCAATAACTCAACAAACAATATTTTCATGTCAACGAGCAATAACAATAATTCATGTCAATGATTCTCACATGTCAATGCTTCAATGATTTCCATGATAATGATAGCACTACCATGGACAATGAATCGATGCGATACTTACCAAAACTTACCAACATGTCTTACAATAATGCTTCATGTAAAGCCCTTAAAATCAATGGTTAGTAAATCAATAAAGAATGATTCGAGATGGCACCTAGCCACTCTCGAGACTCCGACTACACTCATCTTGACAATCCGAAGCTCCTAAGGCTCTCGGATGACGATACCCTTATCTCTAGCTTTCGATGGAGGTGATGGATTAATCTTTTCCACTTCTTGAACTATGAAAAGCAATAAGGAATCATTAGGATCAATATAAAAATATTGATACTTTAATGGCCATTAGCTATAGACAAAGCTTATCTTTAAGCTTGAAATTGATTATCTAATAATCAAGAGAGTCGATGATTAACTTAGGGCTTTCACTTACCCGGTCGATAGCTATAACTTGGTGTTCTTAAATCAAGGAAAGCCTAAGCTTATGGCTCACATTAGAGAGGTGTATGCTTGAGCTTGGTGGAGAAGACAACAATGGAGGTGTGTGCTTGTTCTCTTCAAAGCTAAAGGATGCAATGATTCTCGGTGAAGCTAAACAAAGATGAGAATCTCTCTTTTCTTCAATTCACTTTAAGGGATTTATCACATTAATCATTACTCACCTCACCTTTAGCCAATAGGAAGCTTTCCTTCCACCAAGGGAATGCTTAAAATATAATATTTTTACTCTCCTTTATCCTTTCCCAAATTAAACAATAGATGGCTATAAATCATCATTTCTTATCATTCACGTGAGAGAGGGTGATAGGCAAGCTGGTGAGTCATCACCTAAACATTTCTTTTACAATTTATCCTTCAAACTTATTTGAAACATGGGACCCGTTTCGAAACTAGAGGAACCGTGTCGAAACGGTCAAGAAAAAGTCCAAAAGTTAGTTATTACCGTTGGATTCATATCGGAACGCCTAAAAATGTTTCGAAACATCTTGCAGAGGTTGTTTCTATATGGGTTTGATCGTATCGAAATGCCTAGCTTAAAAACACTAATTCGAGCCTTCATAAAGCAGTCTTAACTAAGGACTTGGCTTAATTATGATCTTATAAGAATATAATTTATAACAAAGATTCAATATTTTAATAAAATTACTCCGATCATGGGAATCCAATTCTGACTAGACCGATTTTCGGGGTGTTACACTTTCAACCATCTATTAACATTGATAACATCCAAAATCATCCTATTATCAACCTTATACCTCCAGCATTCACAAAACCACCACAACACCACAAAAACCCAATTCAAGCAATCTAAACAACTAAAGATTCATATAGTTTCGGGATTACTATGCTTAAACATTTATCTTAACATTATTAAACTTCTAAATCATGACTAAAATCAACCTTAAACCCAACAAAACATATCCATTACGAAAATTACACAAAATCATTAATTAAAGCTTGATTTAACCATTTTCCTCAAATCAATCATAAAACCTCATTAAGAAATATAATTAAAGAGCCAAATACTTCTGAATTTCAATAAAGAACCTTGATTAGAGGATAAGAACGAAGATTACCTCTAATCTCTTGCTTTTCCCTCAATTAACAAAATTTGATTGAAAATCTTCAAGAAACCATTGAAGCTGGTTGAGGAAATCCATAGAAATCTTTTGGATATCAAAGTAAAATGAAAAGGAATAAATCTCTAGATGTTTTGGAAGAAAATAGGTAATTTGGCTGATGACAAAATAGAGAGAAGTCTTGAGGAATGAAAGTTACGTCAAATTGATTTTTTTAGAAAAACCACCACTTAATCAAATCCTTTTTAATCTTTTTTAATTAAAACACATTTAAATCAAGTCAAATTAAGGGAATAGCTGATTAAAATTAGAATAAGCTCCCTAAATATTCTAAGCTTTGACTCTTTGCAAAATTGTCATTAAAACGGTGTTCAAAATTTACAATTTACTTACTAAATTGAATTGTCCACATTCCAATCACCATTTTCAAAATATGATTTCACCATTCCCTTATTTATATTTAAAAAGGATTTTAGATAAATTTCGATATTTTTATCACCTTCTAAACTAGGTTTCCCCTGAACTCATACCGAAACTAACCCGAATCTTTAGGACACTAAACCCAACCTAAAAACTTCTAAGCCCAAATCTAGGGCATTACAAATCTTTCTCTTTTTCAATTACAAAAAGGTTCAACTTAACATAGATGAAGATAATATCTTGCTGATGTTTTTGACAAATGAAACCACTTCCCATCTATATGCATTATATTGAACAATTCAATAAAGAAAGTGGTTGTGGTGAGAGTACCTGAATCAAGCATTAATAAACAAAAATGTACATTGGCTCTTTTGTTTGCATTAGTCAAATAAGGTTTTATAGTATTAGTATGTGGCTTGATCAAACCTTGCTTAATTTGACGATGAAGAGTAGACTTTGACACATTTAGAGCTTTTGCCATTGAACGAATATTTGTCCATCTACGAAGTGGAATCTCCAAAATGCAATCAAGGTCTATAGAAACCCTCTTCTTTGTTCTTTGTTGATATAGACTACTAACATCAAACACTCTGCGTTGTTCCACACACTTTCTTTGCTCGTTTCCGTAGCCTAGTCACAATTTTTGTTGAGACTGAAAACATTGTTGCAGTTCTACTTATAGAGCCCTTTTTCAGCTTTTCATCTATACTTTGTTTTAACATTGTTTCAAATCAGGCTTGACGTTCCTCTTTAGTCAAGTGCTTATTTGGTTGCCTTGTTGCCATGAAAGACTCCACTGGCATATTCGTAACTTTAGATTCCATTAAGAAAGGTATATTTTCTAGTAAATATTGGTTCAAAGCAAAAGATGGAATTTTGCAAAGTATTGAAATCAAAGAAGAAAGGAAAGTATTTTTTAAAGAATATGTAATTTGGTTATAAAAACAGACGAAATGGAATTAAATTATTTTAATGAAATTTTAGTGCTAAAATTTAGGCACAAATTTTGACAGTTTTTGGTGTTAAAAATTTTAAGAAACATTTTACAGTAAATCTGGTTTGGCGCCATGAATTTAGTTTGCAACTTATTTTTTCCCAATTTGGAAAATATTGCTCATTTTAGTGGGCATTTATGTCTTTTTCGTTTTTTTATGTGACTTGACAATAGTTAGCAGGTTGAACTTTCAACTTTCTTAAACTTTGTGCCCAGTAAATAAGGGACATTATTTTAGGGCCAGAGGGAATAGTACAGTTCTACTATAGAACTTTTTTTTTGTTCAAAAGAAAACTTTACATCACTGAAAAGTTACAAGTACAGAAGGTGGGGGGAGATTGCAGGGCTCCAAGTCATTTGGCCCTGCTGATTTTTAGCAAATTTGGCAAGCCAGTTGGTTGTCTTGTTACAAATCCTAGAAACAAAAGCAAAACAACAAGAAGCGAAAGAATTCGTTGCCTCCTTAATGTCCTCCTCAATAGGTGATG
This sequence comes from Hibiscus tridactylites, assembly GCA_958450335.1. Classification (NCBI taxonomy): domain Eukaryota; kingdom Viridiplantae; phylum Streptophyta; class Magnoliopsida; order Malvales; family Malvaceae; genus Hibiscus; species Hibiscus tridactylites. The sequence continues at coordinate 22,754,869 of OY288291.1, read as the reverse complement.
TCACCCAATCAGCAGAGGTCCCAGACCTGAGCCTAGCAATTACTGCTTGACTGTCCGCTTCAATGATAACGTCGTTAAAACCATTCTGGTTGGCCATCGATACACCCAGTCTAATGGCTAGAGCTTCCGCTACTGCAGCAGTTAGAGCGGTACAAGGGGCAGAAAATCCAGAAAGAAGGGATCCCGAGCTCTCTCGTACAACAGCCGCAATTGAGGCTTTTCCTGTCAACTGATCGAAAGCAGCATCATAGTTTATTTTGACCTTCCCCGGAGGAGGTGGAGTCCATTGTTCTTGCAGTCTTAGTAACATGCGGCTCTCTAGGTTTTTAGTCGAACAAGTATGGAAGAACTCTATAAAGTCTCTATTCGCTCTCATCCACACATCCCAAGGAGAGTCTTTTCTACCTTCAAAGACCAGAGCGTTTCTCGATTTCCATATGGTCCATAGAAGGAAAGAAATGTGAGCACAGCCATCTCCAATATGTGCAATATTCTTCAGCTCGTTAACCTTACACCACCATTTTGGGAATCCAGGGAAGCCCGTAGCGGAAGGGGAGTAATTAAATCTAGATGCTTTCCAAATTTCATGTGTAGAAGGGCAGAAAAACAAGAGATGCTCGACTGATTCCCCTGTACTCCTACACCGGGGGCATATGTCTGGGTCTTTGAGCAAGTCGTGCAGGCGGGCTTTCAGGGCACTCTTGGAAGGAACAATGTTATGGCACAGTCTCCACAGGAAAGACCGGAACTTTGAAGGTACGTTCAACTTCAAGATAGAATTCCATAGTTCCTTCTTAGCCTTGGGGTCTTAGCTTGGTGAGGGGTTGGATGTTTCCACTTATCTCTCCTCAATAAATTTGTATCCCAATTTAGATGAATATTCACCATTTTTATTACCGGCCCAAATGAATGAATCTTGTATAGAGGGACCTCCGATCGGAAATGTCAAAATTTTCTTAGCTTCATCTGGTGAGAAAAGGTTGTTTATCTTTTGTTCATCCCGTGACCTTTGATCTGGATTCATGAGGGAACTAACAGAGTGCGAAGAAAGAACTGGCGGTGACTGAGCTAATAGTTTGAAGCTTGGAAGCTTTGGAACCCAGTTATCAAACCAAGTTGAGATGCTCCTACCATTTCCAACTCTCCACAGAGCACCATCCTTTATTACCTTAATCCCTTCACGAATCCCTGACCAAGCCCAGGAGGGGTTTGAGCACTTAGAGGCATCAAGTATGTTGCCATTAGGAAAATAGATCCCCTGGAGGGTTCGAGCAAGGAGGGATTCTGGATCTCTAATCACCTTCTAGGTTTTTTAGTGACGAGAGATTTGTTGAAAGTTCTAAGATTTCGGAATCCCATTCCTCCTTGGTCTTTTGGCCTGCATAGATCCTTCTAGTTAATCTAGTGTAGACTTATTTCCTTCTCTGCATAGTTATTCCACCAGAACTTTGCAATCAGTGAGCTGATCTCATCGCAGAAAGGAACTGGGAGGAGAAAACAATGCATAACATAAGTGGGAATGGCTTGAGCAACGGCCTTGATGAGGACTTCCTTGCCTGCACTGCTCAAAAATCTGGCTTTCCATTCCTTTAACCTGTTCTGAACACGTTCTTTGATGAAGCCCAAAGTTTCTTTTTTACTTCGACCCCAAAAAGAAGGGAGCCTTATGTATCTTGCATCTTCTTCCATCGCTCGGAAACCCAGAACATTTGACAGGTGAGCCTTGAGGCAGTTGCTAATATTTGGAGATAAAAAGAGAGATGACTTCAGAAAATTAACAGACTGTCATGTAGCAGACTGGAAAAGCTGAAGGATATGTAGGACAGCAACACAGTCTCCTTCATTCGCTGATGAGAAAACCAGGCAATCATCCGCAAACAAAAGATGACTCGGAATTGGGCACCTCCTCTTGATCCTTTAGACCCTAGAATCTCTCCATCCCGCTTTCTTTTTCAATGATCCAGGATAAGATGCTAGAGATGAATGTGAACATAAAGGGAGATAACGGGTCCCCTATCTCAATCCTCTTCCCGCTATGAATTCTCTGGTGCGCTCACCATTCAAGACTAAAGAAAAAGACACCGATGTAACACAAGCCATAACTTTACTAATCCACTAGTCACTAAACCCCAATTCGCTCAAAACAAACTACAGAAGGTCCCAATCCACTTGTCATAGGCTTTCTCCAGATCGATCTTAAGTGCCATGAAGCCTTTTTTTCCTTTTCTGGTCTGCTTTATTGCATGAAAGGCCTCATTTGCTAAAATTATGTTGTCGTGGATTGATCTTCCTTTCACAAAGGCTAACTGATGTTGCGGGATAATATCAGGGAGGAAAGACTTCAGCCTTGATGCAAGAATTTTGGTAATCACTTTCAAGGATAAATTGCATAAGCTTATCGGCCTTAAGTGTGAGACTTCAGTCTCACAAACCTCGGACTAAGCTTTCCCTTACGGCTAAACTTCATCACCTTCTTCCAAGGCGATACCCTTAGTAACACGCGGTCTTCAACTGTAACCTCGATCTCTCTACGCTTTAAATCTACGTAAGACTTTTAATGATCTGAAACAGCCATCAAGCTCTCACATATGAGTTTCACTTTCTCAATTGTTCCCTTAAGCGTATTCGACAAGAAAACCAACTTTTACCCCGCCTCAGCCCAACAAAGAGGTGTTCTACACTTTCTCCCATACAAGGCCTCATACGGAGGCACTTGTATACTAGCCTGAAAACTATTATTATAGGAAAACTCAACCAAAGGAAACTACTTTTCCCAAGAACCTTAGAAATCTATCACACAACATTGCAACATGTCCTCCAGCACCTGGATGACTTGTTCCGACTGTCCACCCGTCTGAGGATGATATGAAGTGCCGAAATTCAAACGCGTACCCAACGCTAGGTGTAAACATTCCCAAAACCTCGATGTAAACCTCGAATCTCCATCTGACACCATGGACTTAGGTACACCGTGCGAACGCACAATCTCGGCAACATAAAACTCTTCTATGCCATCCAACGTATATGTAGTAAGCATAGCCAAGAAGTGTGCACACTTTGTAAGATGTTCCACAATCACCCATATGGAGTTCTTCTTACATGGTCTCAAAGGTAAACTGGACATAAAATCCATCATAATACTTTCCCATTTCCATTATGGTATCCTTAAAGGTTGTAACAGACAAGAAAGAAACTGATGCTCAATCTTCACACACTGCAAACCATACACTTGCTTACAAAATCAGCAACATCCTTTTTCAACCCCACCCAATAGTACCCATCCTTCAAACCACGATACATCTTAGTACTACCAGGGTGCATAGCAAAAGGACAGCTGTGAGCCTCAGTCCAAATAGTGCGCCTCAACTCAACATCATCCGGCACAACTATTCGACTTTTGAAGGATAAAACTCCATCATAATTGAAACAAAATCCGTTGCATTACCATCAGCTAAATCCTGAACATGAGGCACTAACGAATCATCAAACAGCTGCTTCTCTTTGATCAACTGGGTCAAGGAAGGTTTCACCTGCAACTCGGCTACCAACCCACCACCACGCGACAAACTCAACCGAGCAAACATCGCTCTCAGCTCAACAGCTACCTTCCTACTCAACGCATCGGCCACCACATTGGCCTTTCTAGGATAATACTCAATCGTCAGATTGTAATCCTTAAGCAACTCCATCCACCTTCATTGCCTACGATTCAACTCCCTTTGAGACATGAGATACTTCAAACTCTTATGGTCGGTGTAAACCACACACTTTTCACCATTAAAAGTAGTGTCTCCAAATCATCAAAGCAAAATCCACCACAGAGAGCTCAAGATCATGAGTAGGATAGTTGCGCTCATGCACCTTCAATTGTCTAGACGCATAAGGTACAACCTTCCGACCTCGCATCAACACGTAACCTAAACCAACATATGATGCATCACTATAAACCACAAACTCCTCACCTGAATCTGGTTGAATCAAGACAGAAACTTGCGTCAAAGCTTCCTTCAACTTCTCGAAAGCTTGTTGCCTAACATCTGTCCATTCAAAGCGAACATTCTTTTGCAACAACTTGGTCAGAGAAGCAGCAACCTTAGAAAAACCTTAAAAACCTTCGATAATATCCAGCTAACCCAAGGAAACTTCACACCTCCGTCACCGACTTAGGCGTTTTCTAACTCATTGTCACCTCAACCTTGAGTGGATCAACCCGAATACCCTCGGCTGATACCACATGTCCAAAAAAAACCACTTCCCTAAGCCAAAACTCACACTTGCTTAGCCTAGCATAAAGTTGATTCTTCATTAGTACTTGCAATACAATCCTCAAATGCTTATCATGATCCTCCTCGGTACGCAAGTACACGAGAATGTCATTGATAAACACTACCACGAACTGATCTAGGAACTCATGGAACAGCCTATCCATCATATCCACGAATACAGTCGGTGCATTTGTCAACCTAAACGGCATCACCAATAACTCATAATGGTCATACCATGTCTGAAAATCTGTCTTAGGTACATCCACATCCTTAACCTTTAGTTGATAATACCTAGAACTTAAATCAATTCTTCGAAAACATCGAAGTATCACGAAACTGGTCAAATAAATCATCAATCCTCAGCAAAGGGTACTTGTTCTTAATCATCAACTTGTTCAGTTTCCGGTAATCTATGCACATACGCATCGTACCATCATTCTTCTTCACGAACAAGACTGGCGCTCCCCAAGGTGAAACACTTGGCCTTATGAACCCTCTATCAAGCAACTCCTGAAGTTGCATTTTCAATTCCTTCAACTCTTTAGGTGTCATGCGATAAGGAGCAATGGATACGGGAGTCGTATTCTCATACCACTCAATGCCAAACTCAACTTCTCGGTTGGGTGGAAACCCATGCAACTTTTTCCGAAAAAACACCTGAAAATTTACATACTATTCGTATGTCTTGCACATGCACTTCCTTCGTTCCAGGATTCATCACATAAGCCAAGAAAACTTCACAACCCAACTCCATCATCAGACTCGCTTCAAGAGCAGAAATTTCATCAGAGAAGAACTTCACGTTCTCACTTACGATTACTACTTCGTAATCATCCGCAAATTTCAAGGTAACTCGCTTAACATCCAAGATCAACCACAGCTCGCTGCTCAACCAACCAGTCCATTCTAAGAATCACATCAATACCATAAAAAGGAAATTCCTTCAAATCAACTAAAATCACATGGCCCTGAACAGATAAATGACATCCCCTATATAGTTTCTTGTAACAACAGTTTCACCAAAGAAACTAACTACTCACACTCCCACATCTAACACCTCCGAAACGAACGTTCAAGCCATCACTTCCGAAAGCAATGTGCAACAACAGGCACAGAAATTTATACCCCACCGATCAACGTGGCCAAACTCGCCTCACAAGTTCACAGGATCCACACACTTATTAGGTATTCAACACTTCCCGAGCCTTGACACACTGACCCTACGATCCTTGACCATTATAACTACAATCTTGCCTTGACCCCGGCGATACCCTCCTAGCAAGACCTTACACTGGATGTCACTGAAGATAGAGTACACAACTCATTCCATTATATTGGCTTACAAGTGATTAACAACATTCCCAAAAAGCATATCAGATACACAGATTACCAAGGGTTGTCCCAAACCCTTCATACACTGTGCTGGCATCTCAAGGCTCACACACGGGAGCAACCTTCAACCGTTGTGACACCCATGGTGGAGTATTCGGTACTATTACAACCCCTTAACACCACTCATCGGTAGATGTATAGCCTAATAACGAGAAACGAGACATACACAAGGTTCGCACCCGGGAGCTACCCTTAACTGTTGCAACCTTAAACAATCCTCGATTGTTAGGGTACTTGGATGAAGTTTTCGCTACAATCACAACCCCTCAACATCCAAGGCGACTTGTTTATAGTGCACTCAATCCTATAGCTGACTAACTATATTCGATTTCATTTATAAAACACTTTATACAACATAAATTGCTAATATAACCCACATTCCATGCATACCTCACTGTTTTTCCAATGCATTCATGATAAGGCATAACTCAAGCATTAAACCATGCTTCAAAACTCATGCATCAATACATGCATACAAGGATCACTTACCTAGTGCATCCTTAAACCTCTTGGCATCATCAACCACATTTCATATACTCAAAACATGTTTTAAAACAGTAGGTTAACATAATTAAAACAAGTGCATTCAAAATATCACAATAGCACAATTTGAGAGAGAAATTCACTTTACTTACTTCCGAACTTAGTAAAGCGTTTCAAGCTCTTGCTATGTTCCCAAATCCTCTTTTATGAAGTTTCAAAGAAGGAAATCTCATTTCCACTCACCGACTTGCGAAACCACACTTGCTGACGTAACACTCAACCGTCTGAAGCCTCCAAAACCACTTCGTTCGACTCTGGAACACTATCCCCTATTTTCAACACATTAAAAACAAAGATTCAATGCATCATAATGCATTCAAACGCCAGCACTCAGAAGGAAACACATTTTAAGCATAAATTAACATCCAAAAACAACCTAAAACCATCCTTATTCCTCAAGCAACTTAGATCTCACATTACACCACAAAAACCAAATCAAAAACACCTTAAAAACCTAGGATCTCAATGGTTTCTGGATTACTATGATTAAAACTCTATTTCAATATCATAAACCTTTCAAAACCTATTTAGAAACCATCTCATACAAATCAAATCAACACAACTCCGAAAATCACATTAAATCCACTTTTCTACCAGGATTTCATCATTTTATCAAATCAATAACAAAACCTCAATAAAAAAAATGAATAAAGAGTCAAATATCTTTGGAATTTCATTAAAGAACATTGATTAGAGGGTTAGCATGAAATTTACCTCCAATCATTGCTTCTCTTCTAATTTGGCAAGTTTAGCTTTCAAAAATTTTGAAGAGTTTGAGAGAAATCACAAAGATGAAGTTGGAAACCAAGAAAAGAAATGAAGGTGTAGAAAATCTAGAGTTTGAGAGCAAATAGGGAGTGTTTGGCTGAAGTGAAAAAAAGACAATGAAAATGATCGTCAAAATCCTTTCACCAAAATAACTACCTATTTAATTAAATCAATTAAAACAATTTTAATATTTAATAAATCATTTAAAACACATGTCAAATTAGAGAAAAGGCTTAATTTCCATTAAACTCCCTAAATATTCTAAGATCTTGACTCTTTTTGAAAAACACCCTTTATCCACAACTTTAAAACTTTACATTTTTGTCACTGCCCAAAATGTATACTTTCCAAACCCCGTTTTGCAAACTCGATTTAACCAACCTATTAAATATGATTTTTGGATTTTTTATCATATTTTTATCTCATCTCGAACCTTGATTTCCCTAAACCACCTTTTAACGATTCGAACAATCGATTACCGAGTATAGCTTAGTTTTTTTAAATAAGCCTAATAAGAGTGGAAAACATGTTTGATTAAATGTTTTTAAAAAATATTTTTATTTTTTTCTTTTTAACACTCGATAATTATATAGATAATTGTTAGGCTTGAACGAGCAACCGAATTCTCCAAAAGGGGCGAATTGGCCTTTGAGTAATTGTGGTAGAAGCAATAGAAAATAAGAAATTTGCACAATGATTTATAGTGGTTTGACTTCTAAACCAAGTCTACCTCCACTACCTTAGTTATTCACATTAAGGATTTTCCACAAATTTACTTATTTGTCTTTCTTTTTCCTAGGCTCAAGGAGATAACCTTTACCCAACCTCAAATCTTATACCCCAAAGCTTTGAGACTCTCTTTCTCAAAGAGAATACAAATTAAGCAAACAAGAAAAACCTCACAAGGCTGATATGTTATCAATTTTAAGCTCTCGCCCAAAACCTAACACTTGAGCAAGTATAACAATTAACCACAATAGTGTGTTCTAGAATAAAAAGGACAACTAAAGCTCAAAAGCACTTTCTCTATACATTAAATGTTGGCAAGTTGTTTCTTCTTGTTCCATGGCTTTTTCAAACTTACTTTTAAATCCTCTAAGTAGTTCTTGACTGTTACTAGCCGTTAAAGGGTTGATTAGAGCCGTTGAAGACTTTAATTCTAGTCATAAATGTAGTTTTGGGCTCATCGGTATCGGGACGCGACCTTTGTTATAAATAGTTGGTTTTATCAGAAATAGTTGTTTGGCATTTATTACCTAGGGTACCACTACTCGATACGTGTATCGATTCACGGAAGACTGTACCGGTTCTAGTCATAAATATTGGTAGAGCTAAGCATGTACCAATAAGATGAATGGCTACTAGAATTTTGAAATCGTTGGGGAATAAAAGGGAGTATCGATTCACGGAAAAACGTAACTAAACGAGCTATTGGGTATCAGTACAAGGAAGACTGTACCGGTTCTCATAGCTTATTTTTTACTTTTGGGTTATTTTCAAAGCATTTGGACATGTGTGTCAAGAGCTCCTAAGATTTCAAATTTGCCCATCAATGCTCAAGCACACCTATAAAAAGACAATAAAGTATATTTTGGTATCCAAATTGCTTTGGATTCATTGGCATTAGTCCCAAAAAATTTTGTTCTCTCTAAAATTTATTTTTAATGACTTCTTTTTTCTTTGAAGAAATGTGTTCTTTTTGGGACCCAAATTTTTTTATCATTTTTCCTTTGAGAAATCTAGGGGAACTAGATTTTCTTTGGTAAAAAAATTGGAGCTAACTCCGTTTTCACATCTTTAAAAAAATTGTTAAACAAATTCTTTTTAAGATCATCGATTTCTCTTTGATGATATTCTTGAACTTTTTGAAGCAAATTTTGTAAATCAAAATTCTTTTTCTCAAACTCATTGAGTTTTGCTTAAAGTTCAAGTTTGGTTTTAGAAATGAAATCATTTTCAACTTTTAGGTTTCAAACCATTTTCTTGTTTTTCAAAATACAATTTTCAGATTCTAAAACCAAATCATCATAGGCATCTTGTAATTCATGAAAAGTATATGAAATTGAAGGTGATGAATTAGAATTTACCATTGTATCTTCCTCGATGGCCATGAGACAAAGGTTGGCTACCTCATCATCGATGGAGATCTCTTCATCACTCCATGTAGCCACAAATGCCTTCTTCTTATGGCTTGATCCCTTCTTCTTCATCTTTGGAAAATTGTACTTGACATTTCTCGACTTCTTGCATTCGAAGCATATGATGGGATCCATTCTCTTCATTCTTGATTCATGTCTTGCTTCTTCTTCTTTTTTGCACTTTATGAATCGTTTGAGCTTCTTGAAGAGTTTTCCCATCTCTTCATCTTCACTATCCTTTCCACTTGAATCTTCTTGCCAGCTTGTGGAGGATTTAAGAGCAATATGCATCTCTTCATTGTCCTCTTTTTTATTCTTCTCCTTTGACATCATCATTTCTTGGGTTAGGAAAGATCCCATTAACTCGTCAAGCTTGAGTTTCTTCAAATTCTTTGCTTCGATGATTGCGGTCTTCTTCGAATCCCATGAATTGGGAAGTGAATAGATCAACTTCCTCGCATGCTTGTCTTTCAGAATCATCTATCTGAATCCTTTAAGTTCATTCACTATGACGGAGAACCGATCGAACATAACTTTGATGTCTTTTTCCGAGTCCATCTTGAAGTTCTCATAGTTGAGGTTGAGAAGTCTAATCTTGGTCTCCTTCACCTCGTTGGTTCCTTCATACACGACTTCAAGCTTGTCTTATGTTTCCTTGGCATCTTCATAAGAGAAGACTTTGAAATATTCTTCCGAGGCAAGAACACATGTGTTTCTTTAGTGTTGAATTGCATTTGTCTCCTTTCTTGATCACTCCATTCATATTTATCATTGAGGACAAGAATGTCTCCAACCCTCTTTTGTGGAAATTTAGAGTCATCTTCAATGATCTCCCAAAGCTTATAATCGATGAATTTAATGAAGATCATCATCATATTCTTCCAATAAGAATAGTTGGCATCGTTGAAGTAATAAGGCTTGGTGATGGATTGTGCCACAAGTTTCGGTTTATGTAGAAAGGTTAAGCACTTCAAGGATCGACTCTAGTATGTTAATCTGATGTAGAGACCAATCTCTGATACCAATTTTAGGGCTCGAACGATCAACCGAATTTGCCAAGAGGGGGTGAATTGGCCTTTGAGTAATTGTGGTAGAAGTAATTAGAAATTATAAATTTGCACAATAATTTATAGTGGTTCGACTTTAAAACCAAGTCTACCTCTACTACCTTAGCTATCCACACTAAGTATTTTCCAAAAATTCACTAATTTATCTTTTCTTTTTCTAGGCTCAAGGAGATAACCTTTACACAACCTCAAAACATATACCCCAATCTTTGCGACTCTCTTTCTTAAATAGAATAAAATTATGCAAACAAGGAAAACCTCACAAGGCTAATATGTTTGTAATTTTAAGCTCTCACCCGAAACCTAACACCAAATATAACAATTAAGCTCGCTAGTGTGTTCTACAATAAAAATGACAATTAAAGTTCAAAAAGACTTCCTCTATACGTTGAATGTTGGCAAGTTGTTTCTTCTTGTTCCTTGGCTGCTTGAAGCTTGCTTTTAAACTCTCTAAGGAGTTCTTGACCATTACTAGCCGTCAGGGGTTGACTAGAGCCGTTGAGAACTTTAATTTCAACCATAAATGCAGTTATGGCTCGTCGGTACTGGTACGCGACCTTCGGTATCGGTACCTGCTTTAAATAGAAAGAGTCGTTGGGTATTTATTACATAGGGTACTGATACTCGATACATGCGTTTCGGTGCAGTGCCTTGTGTATTGTACGACCAAGCCTGTACCGGTACGATGAATGGCTACTAGAATTCTAAAATCTTTAGGGATTAAAAGGGCGTATTGGTACACGGGAAACCGTACCGAAACGGGCTATTGGGTATCGGTACGAGGAAGACTATAGCGGTACTTAGAGCATGTTTTTGACTTTTAGATTATTTTGAAAGCATTTGAACATATCAAAAACCCTTTAAAAATCTTTCAAACAAATTTTTTAGGTTAATAGACCTTTGAAATATATTTACAAATTTATTTAAGTACAAAAATAATTTCCATTTAAGTAATATCAAAATCATATATCTCAACAATAACACCACCTAATTTGTTTAAGTTTCATCCACATATTTAATGTGCCCATTCGTACCTAGTAATGATAAAAACATGATTTTTTTTTTTTCAATTGGTAAAGATAAAAACATGAGATTTTGTAATAAGTGTTAATTTATACGGTCTGTCCATTTACCATGTTTTTTGCAACAGATCAATCGAGTTGCTGCACACTTTCCTGGTTCCTGCACAGTAATCCATTTTTTTTTTGGATGAATTCATTTTAAAACTTTTAGATTATGTAGTTCGAGTTAATTTTTTTATTTGGATCTCTTTTAGTTAGTGGGTTATTTTCGATTTTGGTCGATTGAGTTAGATGGACAATTTTTTTGGGTTAGATTATTATGATTTTGAATAAATTTAGATAATGATTAGTTCAGATTTCAGTTATTCTGCACATTTATTTGTCAATTAAATCTGAATAATTTTAGATTTGAATTAATTCTGATTCAAATTAAATAATTTGGTTGATATCGTTTTAATAATAAATTAGATTAAATTAAATTCGAATCGATGGGTTGCGTGCCTACTAAAACTTGATAACATAGACTGGTATAATCTCAATGAAACTGGGAGAACCATTTCCAAGCAATTCACAAAAGTAAAACAAAGGTACAAATGCAAACTTTCAAATCATAAATAGAAATAAAAAATCAAAAAGGCAAAGTATAGATAGTGTGATCCGGTTTTCCAATTCTCAGACTCAGTTCCTAGAAAAGAAGTCAGATTAAAATGAGCAGGATAATCATCTCTTCCAACTTCGAGTTCGAGATGATGGATAATTCAATCCACCAGCTCTGAAGAAACCAGGGTCGTATTTCAACACCACCAACCTTTCTTCTTCCATTAATGACCTCAAATTCTTTGTTTTCTTCTGGAGTTTCCTCTCGCATTCTTCGTCTTCATCATTTCCCAAGTTTTCCTCATCTTTTAACCAGCTTTTAGCAGGAGCTGACCTACAACGCATAAGCAATAGAGCATTCGGAGGTGGAGCTGCAGTTTGATCATCATCATCCACTTCATGGATCTTATTTTCTTCTTTGAAAAGCACGTTGCTTTGATTATCTTGCAGCACCATTAACCATTTCGAAAACATGGTTCTCGATGTCTCCTTGCCATCTGCATGGTTGTGGTTTTCTTGGTGTTCTTCATCTTTTACATCTTCGTCTTCGGTATTTATATCGGGTCGAGGGAAAGACCCGAAACATTGAAAATCAAAACGGATGCTCCGCAACCTAAAGCATGTTAAAAACTGCATCACTTCTTTCTTAAAACCAAGCGATTCCAGCCAACCGAACCGATTCTTGTTGTTGCGAATCCTTTCAATCTCTTCCATCACTGACTGCCAGCTTTTGCATGATCTGGTTTTAGACCTGACTTTGATCTGCCCCGCGCAGGTTACTTTAGGGGAAGTTGGCTCCGTGATCTCGGATACCATTTGCTTGTTTTTAGCCCATAGAAGAGGGCTAGCTTGGCCTGCTACTGCACCGTTTCTGGCTCTTAACTTCTTAATGAAATGGTGGTGGCGATGGCGGTTGTTGGGTTCTGACGGCCGTGCGGGGCTACAAATGGGCTTAGGCATTAAGGTTAGACGTGATCGAGATGGGAAACATACCAGAAAATCTGCTGAAGGAGGCCCTTTGGCTTTGGTGTCGCTTCCTTTCATGGCAGTGCAGTTCTGATTTTGTTTCTCTCTTATTCTGTTTAGCTCCGTTAAAATGTTTTCGTTTAGATTTCGACAGTGGGCACTTTTGAACTTTGTCTCTGGTTTTTTGTGTGTTTCTTGAGAATAATATTTTCAAAAATATTTGGAGGGAGGTGGCTGATAGCTTTGTTTTTTTACTTTCAAATTGGTACGAAAGTAATTTAAAACTCAAAAAGCAGTGTCATTCCATTCTTGCGCTTATAAAATACATAAAAAAATTCAGAAATTTTTTAAAATAATATAAATAAAAAGCATTCTTTTTGTCTCCTAAGTTATAAAAGCATTCCTTCTATTTCTTAAAAGCATTTAAATTTGAGAATGTTAACCAAAGCTCATGACATTAAAAACTGTTCCGTAATATACACTATTTTTTTAGTACTGATAGTATCTATCATGAGAAACGTTGTATTAATCAAAATGTTTGTTGAGCAAAGAATATTAAATTAACAGAAAATTATCTTCATAGTTTTTAATAATATCACATCACGTTTATTAATGGTTGAAAGTATATTTAGAACATATACTACTTATAATCACCTTAGCTTTAAAAAAATCACATATAACATAATTAAGATTGAAAATACTCTAGCTTTCTTCCTTTTTATTCAAAATTAAAAGAAGTTTCAAGAACACTATAGAACAATCAAAATTCAATTCGGTTTCAACAAATTTCCACAATTAAACTCTTTCAATTAAATACCATTCCAAATTCCACTAAAATAGTTCAGATGCAACTATGTAACCTATTAACCAGGTTCCAATCAACTAATTAGGGATTCGGGTAATGATATATCTTGTAATTAGGGTTCTTAATTTTGTAAAATCTTGAATTAGGTTCCTAATTGGCTTAATTTTAGAATTAGGATTATGAATTTTGGGAATTTTAAAATTAGGATTCTAAATTTGGGAAAATTTGAAATTAGGGTTCTCAGTTGAGAAATTTTGAAATTAGGATTTGGAAATTATGGTTTTTGGATGAATCTATCATTGGTATTAGAGTCTTCGATTTAGGGTTTGGGTTTTTGGCCTAGGAGTTTATATGTTGAGTTTAGGGTTCGTTGGATCGAGACTAGAGATCCGGGTTAGTTCGAGATTGGTTCAGGAGAAACCTATTTCGGGAAGTGACAAAAATATGCGGAAAATTGCTAAAATCCTTTTAAAATGTATATAAGGATTTGGTGAAGTCGATTTTGGAAAATGACATTTGGAAGGTGGACATTTCGATTTTATGACTGAATTGTAAAAATGGAAAAACTGTTTTTAATGGCTATTTTGTAAAAGAGCCAAAACTTAGAATCTTTACGGAGCTAAAGTAAATGTAATCAGCTATTCCTTTAATTTGAATTGTTTTAATTGTGTTTAATTAAAAATATTAAAAAGGGGTTTGGTTAAAAAGAGAACTAAGCTTTACAAACTTATTTTGACGTAACTTCCATTTCTCTCTTTTCTCTTCAGTCAATCACCTATTTTCTTTCAAAACTTCCAGAGATCTTTCATTTTTCATTTCTCTTTGATTTCCAAATGATTTCTATGGAGTTTCATCAACTTGTTTCAATAGATTCTTGAAGATTTTCAATCAAATCTTGTCAATTGAAGGAATAGCAAGGGACTATAGGTAATTTTTGTGTTTTTCCTCTAATCAATGTTCTTTAATGAAATTTCCAAGTATTTAGCTCTTTAATTGTGTTTCTTAAAAAGGTTTATGAATGATTTAAAGAAAATGGCTAAATCAAGCTTTAAATGATGATTTTATGTAATTTTCGTAATGAATCTATTATGGTTGGTTAATGATTGATTTTAATCATGTTTTGTAAGTTTATTAATGTTGAGATTGAAGTTTAAGCATGGTAATCCCAAAACTATTTGGATCTTTAGTTGATTAGGTTGTTAGAATTAGGTTTTGTGGTGTTAATGTGATTTTGGGGATGTTTGTAACACCCCAATTTTGGGCTTAGAAGTTTTGGGTTTGAATCAGACCGGTCAGATTTTCGTTTCGAATATAAAAGGTGGTTTTAGGGAAAGCCTAGTTCGGGATGCATTAAAAATATGGAAAATGTGTAAAAATCCTCTTTTAATATATATAAGAGAGTGGTGAAATCAATTTTACAAAATGAGGTTTAGAAATATGACATTTCGAGTTAGTGACTAAAATGTAATTTTTGAAAAGTTCGTGACTGTTTTAAAAGGGTTGAAACTTTGAATCTTTAAGGAGCTAATTTACCCAAGGGAGGATTTCTCCAGATTTTTCTTAAATTTTAAAGACTCATTTAATGTTAATTAATAAAAAGAAAAGAGGGAAAAGTCACATTTTGGTTTCATAACTAACTTTTGCCAAAATTTTCCCATTTCATTTTCTCTCAAAATTCCCTCAGCCAAACACATTTCCAAAACAACTTTTCCTTTGATTTTCACACCTAAAGTTGAGATTTCAATCCCTAAATGGTTTCTAATCATTTCTACACCAAATCCTCATCATTTGCTTATTAAATTTTCAAGGATTTTGGCTCTAAACAAGGAGAAATCCACATTTAGAGGTATGAACGTCCTTTTCCTCTAAATACTCAGTTTTATACTGAAATTCCCAAGTTCTCAATCCTTAAATTGAGTTTTATTAAAGGTTTTAATGTTGTGATCTTGATTTTGGCATAAAATGCAAGATTTGTATTTAATTTTGATGAAATTCGTATTCGATGATTGGGCTCAGTTTTGAGATGTCTTTTTGATTTCTAAATGATGTGAAATGGAGGTTTAATCAATGCAATCCCGAATAGGTTGATTTTCTTAAGTTTTTACTTGTGAAAATGGTGGTTTTTGGGGTGATTTTGGTGTTTTGTTAATGCTGGAGGTATAAGGACGAGTTTGGGTTCATTTTGGATGTTTATTGATGTTTATTAATGGTTAGAAGTGATGGATCTTGGCTGTGTTAAGTTTTGGAAGTCTTTGGAGGTGATTTCAGTTGTGTTTGGTAGCCGAAATGTTGGATTTGTGTAGAGCAGCGAGTTTAGGTGTGTTGCTGGTGATTTTAATGCATGATGATGCATTAATCCAATGTTGTTATGTGTTTAAAATAGGGGAGAATGATCCAGAGGCAATAGAAGTGGCGTTGGAGGTTTCGAATGCTTGGAAGGCTTGACGGCTAGTGTAGTTTTGTGTATCAGTGAGTGGTAAAGAGTTTTCCAGCATTGAAACTTTTTGGATGAGGCTTTGGGAGCTTAGATTAAGTCTAAACGACTTAGCTAAGCTCAAGAGTAAGTAAATGGAATTTCTCTATTGGTTTGGGCTATGCTTTGGTTTTTAAATACACTTGGAATGACTGTGTTTAATTTACTGTTTTAAGCATGTTTGGACATGGTTTAATGTTGGTTATTAATGCCATTATGTTAAAGATTCATAAGGTAAGTAATCCTTGACTTGCATGTGTTGGGTGCTTTTGATTAAAGCATGTGATACTTGTGGATTTGGCATTTTTGGTTATGCTTGTAAAAACAGTGGATTAATGTGGTAAAATGGTTATATTGGCAAGTGATGTAAGTGGTTGTTGGTTACTTTAATCGGATATAGTTAGCCGGCTATAGGATTGGGTGCACCGTGAATTGAGTCGCCTTGGATGTTGAGGGGTTTTGAGTGTACCGTAAACTCCATCCAAGTACCCCAGCGATTGAGGAAATTAGTGTCACCATGATGGAGGATTGCTTTCGTGGGTGGACTTGTTAAGTGTCACCGCGATGGAGGATGGCTCTCGTGGGTGGACCTTGTTAAGTGTCACCGCGATGGAGGATGGCTCTCGTGGGTGGACTTGTTAAGTGTCACCGCGATGGAGGATGACTCTCGTGGGTGGACCTTGTTAAGCGTCACAACGGTGGAGGGTTGCTCCCGTGTGTGAGCTTGGTTAAGGTGATTACAATGGTTGAGGTAGCTCCCATGTGTATGCCTTGTGGTGTGTCCCGGCTCTCGCTAGTGAGTTATACAACTTCCGATGAGTGATGTTGAGAGGTTGAGATTGTACCGCTAAACTCCATCACGGGTGTTGAGGGGTTGAGATTGTACCGGTAAACTCCACCTTGTGTTGTTCGGTAGTGTGTATGAAGCGTGTGGGACAACGCTTGTAATCCGCGCATCCGGTTGTGTCTTGTGTTGTGATGATTTGTGAATTATCGCTTGAAAGCCAATATAATGTGTTTGAATGCAATGAAGCAAGAGTTGCTTGGAAATGATGCAAGGTGCATGGGTAATTTGTAAATGATTCAGGAATGCATGTGACACTTGTTAAGGCTTGACCATAAGTGTGTTTTTTATTGTGAATGGTGCATAAGTGTGTTTTGGCCAGGGCGTTTCGAAACGGGTAGAGGTGTTTCGAAACACTTTGGCTACTTCCAATCCCTGTTTCTGAACGGTCTATTCCCGTTTCGAAACTCTTGACCGTTGGGCACTAATTTTGAATGGTTTTGAAGTTTGTAAGCTTTACGTTTTTGTCTTGATTTTTGTATGTGCAATTGCTTGAGTTCGAGATGTCCGTTTAAGGTGAAATTTGGCAGAGATGCATGAAACATGACTAATTTCATAATGGTAACTTAAAAATTGGTAAAGTCCTCTTAATTTCCAGAATTTACAAATTGGTCCCTAAATTCGTATGTTGTGCAATTGGGTCCCTTACTATTTTCCGATTGTTGTGATTTTTTAGTATGCTTATCTCAAGAGTACACCTAGGGTTAATGTGCGTCAAGAAAAGTTTAAATAGAAAAAAAAGCCATTAATCAAGGTTGACTTTCGGGTTGACTTTGGTTTTCCCCATGTAATCTTCGTAGTTCGGGTCAACCGTCTAGGCTAGGCTAAGGGGGTGACATTTGGTGGTATCAGATCTGAGTTGTGAATGTTTGGGACAATGGTAAGTTGTTTAATAAGTGTTTGGTGTTTATCCTGATGTGTGGTTGAAAGTTGGTTGAACTGTTGATGTTTTTATCATGCTTTTTGGTTATGAATCTTCATTGAGCTAATCTAAATTTGTACTAATGATATGCTGGTGTTGTGAGCTGATTTTTTGAATGATGAAAGTGAGATGGGTATGATATGTTGATGTTATGCTGTTGCGGGTGAATGTTGTTTGATGAGAGCATGATCTAAGTATGTTGATTGATATGCTCGAAGTTGTTATAACCGTGTTTTTATTGATTGTTATGTCGTGTAAAAGGGGAGAAATCGGGATACCCATTGCCTTATTATTATAGCTATTGTGTTATGTTGGAGTTGGAGTCTTGAATCCTTGCTTGAAGCTGGCCTGATCATTTTGTTTGTTTTGTTATGATTGCTTGTTTTTTTTAGCACGATGGAATCAATGAGAGAATGGTAGTTGGGTGAGATGGTTGCTGCTTTAGAGCAGATTGTTAAGTCTTGGAATTCACCTTTTGGTGGAGGTGTTTCGTTTCAGCCTACAGTGTCTGGAGTTCAGGTATTAAGGCAGGAGGAGGAAGTTGGTTCTGTGATGAATAGTTCATCACCTATAGTTCAAGAGGTGTCGAGAACATCTCAGGCTGTGGTGAAAGTGAGGCCTGGGGATGTGTCAACTGTGGGACACGCGAGTTTGTCAAAACAACGGTTATATCATTTGGGAGCTGTGGAGTATCGTGGTTCGACACTTGAGGCGTTCGAGGCTTGGTTAGCCATTGTAATTCTGATTTTGGATCAGGAAGGGTGTGACTATGCCTGTAAGTTGGGAAGTGTTGTCTCATTGATGTTGGAGGACGCCTGTGTCTGTGGACATCTGTGTCGGTGGCAACACATATCCACGATATAGATTGGGACTTCTTTGTGTCTGCCTTTTATGAAAGGTACATTGGAAAGAAATTCCTAAGGGTTAAGCAACGTGGGGGTGTGGCTTCAGATTATGGAGGTGAGAAAAGTTTTAACAAGAGAGCTGTGGATACTGACCTCGGGAGCGGTCAGCATAAGAGGTTACGTGATAGAAGGTTTTGCTTGAATCGAAGCCTGGATGGTAGTGCAGATGTGGGGCAAGTGCTACAAGATCAATGAGGGGTAGTTCGGTTGTCGATGTGCGATCGCTGTGGAAGGTGTCATGTTGGAGGTTGTTGGGGCGCATGAGTTTGTTGGAACTATGGTTCTAAGGAGCATGTGAAGCGAAATTGTTCTCAAGTGGTGAGATCAGCTTCAGTGGTAGCAAAAGGGTCTTAGAAGGGTCGTGGGCGCGGCCGAGACAAAGTTTGAAGGTGGCAGGAAGGGCAGAAAGGTGTGAGGAGCTTGGGGAATGAATCTTGTTGAAATTGTGGATCCGTTAGACATTTGAGATGAAATTGTTTGAAGTTGGCTCGGGGTAGTCAGGGTTCTTTACCACAGGGAGATGGTGATGACCTGAAGGTGTTAGCTGATGCTGCGGTGGTGCGGCTAGATAATGATGGTTTTGCGAAGAAGAGAGTTTGTCTGTTGAAGCCTCGAGGCAGTGATATGTTTATAGGTAACCTTGTTAAGTAACCTTTACCCTAGTTATCTTAGTTTGGTTTCTGTTTGGTTTTCCCTTGCGTAGTGGGTATGGTCTCATAGCTAGCAAGTTTGGGGTAGTAGTTGGTGTTGTTTTGAAAACAACTTTAGTGTGAAGAGGGCATTAATGGGTATTTTGTGGTTAATGGGTTGTTAGAATGGTGGAGTTGGACAAGTTAAAAGTGAGGTTCGAGGTTGTTCTTAGGCGGATTCTGAGGATGTTATTGGTGGGTGTGAACCGACATACATGCACAGTTAAAACCATTGTTGTATACTATATTACATATGTGTTGGTACATGCATGCATGTGACATGACATTAGAGGTTTTGTATACATGTACACAACATTGATAGGGCATATTGGTGACCATGCATACGAACATTCACACTTGCTAAGAGCTAGTTGGGTCCGTTAGTGTTGTTGTAAGATTAGGTTGGATGGTGGGTTTTAGGAGTTGTTACAGTGCTAGGAGAATGTTAGATGTAATAGGAGGGTTGTTTATGTAGGTGATGGCTCGTAGCAACCTTTGAGAAGTTGAGATGAGGTTGTGTTGAGGGTTGTAGAAAAGGTTTGGGCCTAGGGAGAGTAGAAGTTTCGTAATCTTAATATGTATGTATAGAATGGGCGGTGTCCTTGTAAGGCTAGTGTTGTAGTCAAAGCTTGAAGTGGAAAGGCAATGTAAGTTCAAGGGCCATTGTTGGTTGGACGGGTTCTTGTGAGAAGTGGTTGGCTAGTCGTGTATAAGTAAATCCCTTCTGAAGTCAGGTAGTGGTATGTGGAACGGCTGGCGGAGTCAAGGTTGGGGTTTTGTGACGTGAATTTTGAATGTTGTGTGAGTAGTTTTGGTGAGTCGTTATGGTAGTCATAGTGGCAGAGGTGAAGGAATGATATCAATACGTTGAGAAGTTTGAGTAAGCAGTTGATGCTTAAGAAATTTTTGCTTGATGTGGTCACCTTTGGAAGAGGTTGAGCAGTTTTGCATGGGGTTTTAGAAGCAGTGAAGGTTGTGGGTCACATGGTGACTGAACTGGATGGGTTGGTGTCACCGTGTGTGCGAGTTTTGGGAGTTATGAGTAAAGGTGGTGTGTGTTGTAAAAGTTTAGAGGTTCTTCGAGTTGTTGTTGGGGCTATGCGCAGTTCGGAAGTGTGAAAGGTTAAGCTGTGGTTAACATCTGAGTGTTCTGGAATTTGTGAACAGTATGTGGTGGTGTTGGGTTTGGTTATAGTGTAAGTTGATTTGTGGAGGAGTTGGTATGTAGAGCTTTGTGTGGAGAGTGTTTAGTGGTGGTTAAGTCTCTTGTGTTGCCTTGTGGGTTGCCTAGAGAAGTTTGGTT
Source organism: Hibiscus tridactylites (assembly GCA_958450335.1). Lineage (NCBI taxonomy): Eukaryota > Viridiplantae > Streptophyta > Magnoliopsida > Malvales > Malvaceae > Hibiscus > Hibiscus tridactylites. The sequence continues at coordinate 22,734,170 of OY288291.1, read as the reverse complement.
GTGCTCTTTTCGCCGGTTGAAATTTCGAGGACGAAATTTCCTAAGAGAGGGAGAGTTGTAACACCCCAATTTTGGGCTTAGAATTTTTGGGTTTGAACCGGACCGGTCGGATTTTCAGTTCGAATATAAAAGGTGGTTTTAGGGAAAGCCTACTTTGGGATGCATTAAAAATATGGAAAAATGTCTAAAAATCCAATTTTAATATATATAAGAGAGTGGTGAAATCAATTTTACAAAATGAGGTTTGGAAATATGACATTTTGAGTTAGTGACTAAAATGTAATTTTTGAAAAGTTCGTGACTGTTTTAAAAGGACTGAAACTTTGAATCTTTAAGGAGCTAATTTACCCAAGAGAGGATTTCTCCAGATTTTTCTTAAATTTTAAAGACTCATTTAATGTTAATTAATAAAAAGAAAAGAGGGAAAAGTCACATTTTGGTTTCAGAACTAACTTTTGCCAAAATTTTCCCATTTCATTTTCTCTCAAAATTCCCTCAGCCAAACACATTTCCACAACAACTTTTCCTTTGATTTTCACACCTAAAGTTGAGATTTCAATCCCTAAATGGTTTCTAATCATTTCTACACCAAATCCTCATCATTTGCTTAATGAATTTTCAAGGATTTTGGCTCTAAACAAGGAGAAATCCACATTTAGAGGTATGAACGTCCTTTTCCTCTAAATACTCAGTTTTATACTGAAATTCCCAAGTTCTCAATCCTTAAATTGAGATTTATTAAAGGTTTTAATGTAGTGATCTTGATTTTGGCTTAAAATGCAAGATTTGTATTTAATTTTGAAGAAATTCGTATTGGATGATTGGGCTCTGTTTTGAGATGTCTTTTTGATGTCCAAATGATGTAAAATGGAGGTTTAATCAATGCAATCCCGAATAGGTTGATTTTCCTAAGTTTTTGCTTGTGAAAATGGTGGTTTTTGGGGTGATTTTGGTGTTTTGTTAATGCTGGAGGTATAAGGACGAGTTTGGGTTCATTTTGGATGTTTATTGATGTTTATTAATGGTTAGAAGTGATGGATCTTGGCTGGGTTAAGTTTTGGAAGAGTTTGGAGGTGATTTCGGTTGTGTTTGGTAGCCGAAATGTTGGATTTGTGTAGAGCAGCGAGTTTAGGTGTGTTGCTGGTGATTTTAATGCATGATGATGCATTAATCATCTATTGTTATGTGTTTAAAACAGGGGAGAATGACTCAGAGGCAATAGAAGTGGCGTTGGAGGTTTCAGATGCTTGGAAGGCTTGACGGCTAGCGTAGTTTTGTGTATCGGTGAATGGTAAAGAGTTTTCCAGCTTTGAAACATTTTGGATAAGGCTTTGGGAGCTTAGTTTAAGTCTAAACAACTTAGCTAAGCTCAAGAGTAAGTAAATGAAATTTCTCTCTTTGTTTGGGCTATGCTTTGGTTTTTAAATACACTTGGGATGTTTGTGTTCAATTTACTGTTTTAAGCATGTTTGGACATGGTTTAATGTTGGTTATTAATGCCATTAGGTTAAAGATGCATAATGTAAGTAATCCTTGACTTGCATGTGTTGGGTGCTTATGATTAAAGCATGTGATGCTTGTGGATTTGGCATTTTTGGTTATGCTTGTAAAAACAATGGATTAATGTGGTAAAATGGTTATATTGGTAAGTGATGTAAGTGGTTGTTGGTTACTTTAATCAGATATAGTTAGCCGGCTATAGGATTGGGTGCACCGTGAATTGAGTCGCCTTGGATGTTGAGGGTTTGTGATTGTACCGTAAACTCCATCCAAGTACCCTAGTGATTGAGGAAATTAGTGTCACCGCGATGGAGGATGGCTCTCGTGGGTGGAGTTGTTAAGTGTCACCGTGATGGAGGATGGCTCTCGTGGGTGGACCTTGTTAAGTGTCACCACGATGGAGGATGGCTCTCGTGGGTGGACTTGTTAAGTGTCATCGTGATGGAGGATGGCTCTCATGGGTGGACCTTGTTAAGCGTCACAACGGTGGAGGGTTGCTCCCGTGTGTGAGCTTGGTTAAGGTGATTACAATGGTTGAGGTAGCTCTCATGTGTATGCCTTGTGGTGTGTCCCGGCTCTTGCTAGTGAGTTATACAACTTCCGATGAGTGATGTTGAGGGATTGAGATTGTACCGCTAAACTCCATCACGGGTGTTGAGGGGTTGAGATTGTACCGGTAACTCCACCTTGTGTTGTTCGGTAGTGTGTATGAAGCGTGTGGGACAACGCTTGTAATCCGCGTATCCGATTGTGTCTTGTGTTGTGATGATTTGTGAATTATCGCTTGAAATCCAATATAATGTGTTTGAATGCAATGAAGCAAGAGTTGCTTGGAAATGATGCAAGGTGCATGGGTAATTTGAAAATGATGCAAGAATGCATGTGACACTTGTTAAGGCTTGACCATAAGTGTGTTTGTTATTGTGAATGGTGCATATGTGCATAGAATTTCATAAATGCATTGAAGTCTTGTGAAGGCTTGTTTTAAAAGGCATGTAATGCAAATGTTGCTTTTGTGGTCTATGTGTTGCATTTGTTTAATGCATGAGATAGATTGAAGGAGTAAGTGGTTTTCAAAAGGTTTCTTGCTTTGAGATGATTTTCAAGAATGAGAAAAGTATATTGTGAAGTGGAAGTGTTTTCCAAGGAATTTGTGTTTAACTTGGCATATGATGTTCATGCATGGAAAGGTTAAATTGATGGTTTTGCATGAATGTGCTTTGAAGTGAGTTATTTAGCTTTTCTAAGCTAAGGGTTGGTTTTCATGATTGAGCAATGCATGATTTAAAGCATGTTGTTTAAAAAGGGGTTTTCAAACAATGCTTTGGTTTATCGAAATATATTTACTTTTTAAAGAGGTTTTATGTTTTGTTGCATTGATGGTGTTTTGGTTTTGAGCATCCCTCACTAAGCATTATGTGCTTACGCTCCTTTGTGTCCATCAATGCAGATAATTGAAGTTGGGGCATCAAGAAGCAAGGGATTCAAGGAGAGCTCCACTTGAGAAATATGTCTCGGTTAATAGCTATAGATAATAAAGGCAATGGAGGGAGAGTCTTTTATTTTAATGTGTAATGAGTTTGAGTATGTTGACCGGATTTGATTCGTGGTTTGAATCTTGTTGTTATCACTTTGCAACATTTGAATTTTTTTGCATGAGTTGTTACTTTATGCTTCTTGTTTTAAAAGCATGAACAAGTGTTGGATGTGTTGAAGGAGTTGGTGCACCTAAGGTTTGCTTTGCATCTAGATTTTACTGCAATTTGGTAGTTATGATGCTTGGCCTGTTGTTGATATGTTGAGGATTGATTTGGAGTATGTTTGATGGAGTTCGGATGTATAAAATAAGGTTTTTCTTCTGTTTCTGGGCAGGGTGTTTCGAAACACCCTTGCCTGTTTCGAAACAGGGGCATGTTTTGGCCTGGGCGTTTCGAAACGGGTAGTGGTGTTTCGAAACACTTTGGCTACTGCCAAGCCCCGTTTCTGAACGGTCTATTCCCGTTTCGAAACACTTGACAGTTGGGCACTGATTTGAATGGTTTTGAAGTTTGCAAGCTTTACGTTTTAGTCCTGATTTTTGTATGTGCAATTGCTTGAGTTCGAGATGTCCGTTTAAGGTGAAATTTGGCAGAGATGCATGAAACATGACTAATTTCATAATGGTAACTTAAAAATTGGTAAAGTCATCTTAATTTCCAGAATTTACAAATTGGTCCCTAAATTCGTATATTGTGCAATTGGGTCCCTTACTGTTTTCCGATTGCTGTGATTTTTGAGCATGCTTATCTCAAGAGTACACCTAGGGTTAATGTGCATCTAGACAAGTTTAAAAAGAAAAAAGGTTGTTAATAAAGGTTGACTTTTGGGTTGACTTTGGTTTTCCCCGTGTAATCTTCGTTGTTCGGGTTAACCGTCTAGGCCGGGCTAAGGGGGTTACAATGTTGGAGGTATAAGGTTGTTAATAGGTTGATTTGGGATGTTAATCAATGATTATAAAATGGTCTAAAGTGTTATGTTTTGGCTGGGTTGAGTTTGTAGAGTAATCGAAGGTGTTTTTAGTTGTTTCGGATGGGCGTTTTGGTGGGTTTGGGCAGTGCAACATGGTAGGATTGCTTGTTGGAGTTTTTAATGCATTCAGATGCATTAATCCTCTGTTCTTATGTGGTTTAAACAAGGGAGAATGTTTCAGAAGAAACCGATGAGGTTTTAGGAACTTCGGGTGCTTAGTTTCGCGTATCGATGAGTGAGAATGTGGATTTCAACTTTGAAATGTTATAAAGGTGGTATTGGAAACTTAGATGTAAGCTTGAAACCCTTGTCTATGTTCGGAAGTAAGTATAAGGAATTTCTTTCTCGGTTGTGCTATTTACGAAATGGTTTTTATGCACTTAGTTTTGAATACATGTTTACCTACTTCTAAGGCATGATTATAACATGTGGTTTGCTATTTTTAGTGTTAAAATGACGAAGGATGCACATGGTAAGTGATCCTTGTAAGTGTATGTTTTATACTTGTGATTTAAAGCATGGTTTAATGCTTTGGAAAATGATTTATTGATGATGCTTTTAAAATAGTGAGGTATGTGGTTAAATGTGAATTATATTGGCAAGTGATCTTGTAAAAATGGTTTATAAACAAAATCGGATATAGTTAGCCAGCTATAGGATTGAGTGCACTATAAACAAGTCGCTTTGGATGTTGAGGGGTTTATACGGTGTACTGAATACTCCATCCAAGTACCTTAATGATTGAGGTATGTGTATGCGGTGTTTTGTCTTTCGTTAGAGGGGTTATACGTCTATTGATGAGTGGTGTTGAGGGGTTTATACGGGGTACCGAATACTCCACCACAGGTGTCACAACGGTAGAGGGTAGCTCCTGTGTGTGAACCTTGAGTTGCCGCTGAGCATGTTTGAAGTGTTGGGGCAACACTTATGAATCCACGTATCCGATATAGTGTTTTGAGAAATGGACTTGCCTAATGATCACTGGTAAGTCAATATAACTGATGATGTATCATGAGATGGTTTATGTTGAATATTGAGATTTATACATGTTTTACTTTTTAAGCTTTGAATATGGTAGTTATGCATGGGAAAGCTTAAATTGAGAGTTAGCAATGGGAATTGTTGTTGATTCATGATACATGTTGCATAAGGTTTATTATACTAATTTTTCATTAAAGAAATCATAGTTTTAAAGGCATGATGGTTTCCAAATGATGATCTAAGTTAATTGAAATGAGACTTCAATGTGGACTTGGAAAATGGTTTTAATGCATTGATGGTGTTTTGCTTTTGAGCACTCCTCACTAAGCCTTGTGTGCTTACGCTCTATTTTGTCCATCAATGCAGAGAATTGAGGTTTTAGAGGCAGCATGGAGCGAGGGATCGCAAGAGACTTTATTTGAGAATGTATGTTTCGGTTTAGTCTATATGTAATAAGGGCAATGGGGGTCCGTTGTGTTTTTGGGAGATTTGTGCAAACTCCCTATTTGAGCAAGTGTTCATTGTTGTTTTAGACTTGTAAATGGCCTTTGGTAATTGGTTTGGCATTGCTATGCATTTTGGTATCTTGCTTGGCTTGTTTACTAGGTTGTATGCCAATAGTTTTCCTTAGATGTAAAATGCCATGTTATGATGTTGATTATGCCATGAATGGTTGAGGTTTGATGTTTGGATATGTTATGTATATGTTAGAAGCATTTTTGAGTGGTTATGGGTGCATTAAAGTGTGAAAAACCAGCAAAATGTTACATTACAGGCCTAGACGTACCGATATGCGGGCTACCGTATCGATACAGTATAGCCAAAACAGGCATATCGTATCGATACATGGTAGACTGTATCAATAGGGCTAAAAGGCAAAATGAGAAATCGTATTAGTATATGAGGCCGTATCGATAACCTTTTGTGCTACTGGAAATTTGAGAAATTGACGAGATAATGGCGTATCGATACGAGCTGAAGTGTATCGATACGTTCGGCTGGTAAGTTGGTTAATTAAGGATTTTTTATGTTCTATTTTCTTTTATTTTGGTCACTGAATGTTTAGATGTTTAATTGAACGAGTTTGAATGATCGGTTTGAGCTGAGATTTGATACATTTGCATGTAATATGAATAACTAAATGTTGGTAACTTAAGATTTGAAGAAGCTCCTGTAATTTGCTAAAATTACAATGGGTCCGTAACGCGTAATTGTAATCAATTGAATGCCTAATCGATGTCTATTTGAGTTAATGTTTCTTTCGCTGCGAGTCTAAACACTTAGGGTAATAATGTGCATCTAGACAAGATAAAAAGAAAAAAATAGGGTCGTTTATTGAGCTAAACTTCCCGGTTTACTTCAATATTCCCCATGTGACCCGTTCGGTTCGGTCGGGCGTCTAAGGTGGTCCGAGGGTGTTACATTTGGTTGTATCAAAGTCAGGTTGCAAATCTAAACCCCTCGACCCGGCCTAGTCACCAGACCGTATCGAGTGGACTACACAGGACTAACCGAAGAAAGATCTGAAGATTTCCCTCCGTTTAGCAACCATAGACGTGTTGATTAATATCTTTTATAGATGCTCGAATTTAATCTTAAGTTATCGAAATCGCAGCGGAAGAAAGAACAACAATCAAGCATCGATTCGAACCAAAAAGGCAACTAGGGACCAAAATGCAAAACTAGCATAATATAGGGACCTATGATGCAATTAAGGTGATCTTTGTTTAATTTAGTCCATTTCATGCTTCCATGATGAAAAGCTACATAAAACATGCACACAATCATCCACAATTGTAAACAACATAAACTAGGACCAAAACACAAGAAAAATAACTTCAAAGATGCCTTTTATGTAACCCCCTTAGCCCGGCCTAGACGGTTGACCCGAACTACGAAGATTACACGAGGAAAACCAAAGTCAACCCGAAAGTCAACCTTGATTAACGACCCCTTTTTTCTTTTTAATCTTGTCTAGATGCACATTAACCCTAAGCATACTCTTGAGAAACACATACGTGAATAGCACAAAGATCGAATTACAATAAGGGAATCAATTGCACAAAAATCCAAATGTTAGGGACCAAATTGTAAATTCTAGAAATTAGAAGGTCTTAACTGATTTTAAGGTTACCATTACTTGATTAGTCATGTTTCATGCTTCCCTGTTAAATTTCACCTCAGCCGGACATCTCAAACTCATGCAATTGCAAATACAATTTTCGGGACCTAAACGTAAAACTTGCAAACTCAAAACCATTCAAATCAGTACCCAACGGTCACCTGTTTCGAAACGGTATTGACTGTTCTGAAAAGCGGGTTCGTTTCGAGACTTGTTTTGAAACAGGACCTTCCAGTGGCCAAACCGTTTCGATACGGTCACCACCCGTTTCGAAACACCAAGGCCATTAAAGGCCCCCGTTTCGAAAAGCCTAAGAGTGTATCGATACGGGTTGCCCAGAAGCTGCAGATTTTGCTGGTTTAACATGCATAAAACCACTCAAACACATCATAGTGACTTCCTAAACATGCCAACAAGTCATCATACATATAAGGTACATGTTTGCAACTTCAAAACACATTCATAGCATCAAACAAGGAATTCCACAAGTCTATAAGCATGGATCCTAATATCCAAAACCAAACAACATTCAAAACACCAAAACAAGCATCAAAAGGCCATTTACAAATCCCAAAACATTAAAAGCATCAATCCACATTTATGGAGTCCAAAACATCTCCCAAAACACATCCTAGGTTCCCATTGCCAAAATATCAAAATCTAATAGTGTTATGAAAACATCACCATACATGAGCTTAGTTTCCCTTGGACTCTTAGCCTCCTTGTTGCCTTCAAACACTTCAATTATCTGCATTATTGGTTCAAGAGAGAGAGCGTAAGCACAATTGCTTAGTGAGGCAAGCTCTAAAGTAACAACACAATAATGTTTTTTTATAAAACACTTTTAACAAAGCTTTTCAGCACATAATCATCATTACTCATGCAACAATGCATACATATCAAGCATCTCATGCTTCATTAACATCAACATGTCATATTGGATTCCAAGTGATAATCCATAACCATTTACAACACAAAACACAATCGGATACGCGGATTACAAGCGTTGTCCCATACGCTTCATACACACTACCGAACACACAAGGTGGAGTTTATCGGTACAATCACAACCCCTCAATATCACTCATCGGTAGTTGTATAACTCCACTAACGAGAAAACGGGACACACAACACAAGATCCACACATGGACTTTTAACCACCATTGTGATCTTACCTTTCTCGTTAGTGTACTTGGATGGAGTTTACGGTACAATTACAACCCCTCAACATCCAAGATGACTTTATTCACGGTGCACCCAATCCTATAGCCGGCTCACTATATCCGATTCAAGTACTTTAAAACCAACACATCACTTGGCATATACATCATTTATCATCAACAATTCACTCTTTTAAAGCATTAATAAAGCCATTTACATCATGCATCATTATGCATCAAAACCAAATTTACAAATGTCAAACCAAGGATCTCTTACCTTGAGCATCCTTCAACACATGGCTTTCAAAACCAGCATTAACCATGCTAAAACATGCTTTCAAAACAGAATTTAAACATGCAATTTATAAACAAATGCATCGAACCACTTCATGGCTCATCCAAGAGAGTTTTTCCGAAAACTTACTCTTGAGCTTAGTTAAGTTGCTTAGACTTAAACTAAGCTCCCAAAACCTTCAAACATTTGTTACAAAGCTGGAAACCCAACTTCACTCACCAATTTCGTTTCGCAAGCTTGCCGAAACGCCGATCAAGCCTCTGGATCAACACCACAAGTATCCGAAGATGTCTCACATGTTTTAAACACATCAAAGCAAAGGATTAATGCATCACCATGCATTAAAATCTTCAGCCATCACACCTAAACTCGCTGCTCTAACCAAAACTAACATTTCGGCTACCAAACACAACCGAAATCACCTCCAAACTCTTCCAAAACATAACCCAGCCAAGATCCATCACTTCTAACCATTTCTAAACATCAATTAACATCCAAAATGAACCTAAACTCGTCCTTATACTTCCAGCTATAACAGAACACCAAGATCATCCCAAAAACTACCATTTTCATAAGCAAAAACTTTGGAAACACAACCTATTCGGGATTTCATTGATAAAACCTCATTTACACATCATTAGACATCCAAAATACATTTAAGAATCATCACAAAACAGAGCCCAAACAATCACAACGAAATTTTTCAAGATTTCCTCCAAATCTTGAGTTTTAAGCCAATATCAAGTTCATATCATTAAAACCATTTATAGAACTTAAATTAAGGATTGATAACTTGGGAATTTCAATAAAGAACTGAGTATTTAGAGGAGAAGAACAATCTTACCTCTAATTGGTGATTTCTCCTTGATTTGAGCCAATTTTCTTGAAAATCCAATAAGCAAATCAAAAGGATTTGATACAAGATGATTTAGGAACTAATTGATGATTGAAATCTCATCAATTGAATTGAAAATCAATGGAAAAGTTGCTGGAGAAAAGTGTTTGGATGAGGGAATTTTGAGAGAAAAAGAGATGAGAAAATTTTAAGAAAAGTTAGTTATGAAAATCTAAAAAGTGGTTTCCCTTTTTCATTTAATTAATTAAACATTAATTAAATCTCTTTAATTAAGGAAAAATCTGGAGAAATCCTTTTTGGGTAAATTAGCTCCTTAAAGATTCAAAGTTTCAATCCTTACAAAACAGTAATCACTGAACTTTTCAAAAATCGCATTTTAGTCACTAATCCAAAATGTTGTATTTCCAAACCTTATTTTGTAAAATCGATTTCAGCACTCTCTTATATATATTAAAAGAGGATTTTTAGATATTTTCCCATATTTTTAAAGCATCCCGAACTAGGCTTTCCCTAAAACCTCCTTTTATATTCGAACCGAAAATCAGACCGGTCCGGTTCAAACCCTAAACTTCTAAGCCCAAAATTGGGGTATTACAACTCTCCCCCCTTAAAAAATTTCGTCCTTGAAATTTACCTGGAAGAAAGAGGTACGAAAACTGCTTCTTCATGTCATCCTTTCTTTCCCACGTGGCTTCCTCAACACCACGATGCTTCCACAACACCTTAACCAAATCAATAGTCTTGCCTCGAAGAACTTTGCTGTCCGAATCCAGAATTTCAACTGGCTACTCATCATAGGTCAAGTCTGGATTCAACTCCACTTCCTCCACATGCATAACATGCGAAGGATCTGATCTATATCTCCGAACCATAGAAACATGAAACACATCATGAATCTTTTCCAACTCTTGTGACAACCTCATCTTGTAAGCAATAGGACCCACACGTTCAATCACCTCGTATGGTCCAATGTACCTAGGGCTCAACTTACCCTTCCGACCAAACCTCATCACCTTTTTCCAAGGCGAAACTTTCAAGAACACATGATCACCTACCACAAACTCAATCTCCTTATGCTTCAAATCCACGTAAGACTTCTGTGGATCAGAAGCTTCCTTCAACCGCTCACAAATGAGCTTCACCTTCTCGGTGGTTCCTTTCAACAAAGCTGGCATTGAAACCAACTTCTGACCTGTTTTAGCCCAACAAAGAGGAGTTCTGCACTTCCTCCCGTACAAGGCTTTATAAGGTGCCATTTGAATACTTGCTTGGTAGCTATTGTTATAAGCAAACTCCACCAAAGGCAAATGCTTCTCCCAAGAGCCTTGAAACTCAATCACACAGCACCGCAACATATCTTCTAGCACTTGGATAACACGCTCAGACTGTTCATCCGACTGTGGATGATAAGAAGTACTGAAATTCAGCCGTGTACCCAAAGCTTGATGCAAACATTCCCAGAAACGCGATGTAAACCTCGGATCTCTATCCGACACTATAGACTTTGGCACACCATGCAACCGCACAATCTCAGCAATGTAAAGCTCTGCAAGCTTATCCAAAGTGTACGTAGTATGCACAGGTAAGAAATGAGCACACTTTGTAAGGCGATCCACAATCACCCACACCGAATTCTTCTTCGATGGCAACAAAGGCAAACCAGACACAAAGTTCATGGTAATCCTTTCCCACTTCCACTCAGGAATCCTCAACGATTGCAACAACCCAGAAGGAAACTAATGCTCAGCCTTAACTCGCTGACAAACCATACACCTACTCACATACTTCGCAACATCTTTCTTCAATCCCACCCAATAGTACTCATCCTTAAGATCACGATACATCTTTGTACTACCAGGGTGCATAACAAAAGGACTACTATGAGCTTCAGTCAGAATAGCACGCCTCAACTCAGCATCATTTGGCACTACTATCCGACTCCCAAAACATAGAACTCCATCATCATTAAAATAGAAATCCGATGGTCTATCCTCAGCAATATTCTAAACATGTGGCACCAAGGAATCATCCAACAACTTCTTATCCTTAATCAACTGAACCAAAGATGGTTTCACTTGCAATTCAGCCACAAGACCTCCATCCCGCGAAATACTCAAACTGGCAAACATAGCCCTCAACTCCACTGCCACTTTCCTACTCAAGGCATCCGCTACAACATTAGCTTTTCCCGGATGGTACTCGATCATCAAATCGTAATCTTTAAGCAACTCCACTCAACGTTGTTGCCTAAGATTCAACTCTTTCTGAGACATCAGATACTTCAAACTTTTGTGATCCGTGTACACAGTACACTTCTCACCATACAAATAATGTCTCCAAATCATCAAAGCAAAGACCACCGCAGTCAACTCAATATCATGCGTAGGATAATTGCGCTCATGCACCTTCAACTGGCGCGATGCGTAAGCCACCACCATACCCTCTTGCATCAACATACACCCCAAACTATTGCGTGTAAAAGAGTCTATCGCAATTGTAGTGCAAGTGTACACGACGCAAGTAGTAAAGTGATACAAAGTATCAGATATCGTCTCCACAGGGATTGGGCTAATAGCTTCACCTTGTTTACTGCACGAAAGTAAAGGAAATAATTGAGAAAATTGTCAAGAGAATAATAAGAAAAACGTAAATAAAAAGATTGAAATATCAAGATAGAGAGAATGTGCTGGTATTGAATTGCTCGATAGTGCAGGTATTGAATTGTTTAGGAACTCCAGTTCTGTCGTCGCTCCCGTCGCCGACAGCACCTGTCGCGGCGGCTGTCCGTTGGCTGTCGCGGCAGCAGACACGCCAACTCCGTACTTCAAGTTTGGCAAGAATCCCAGATCTGCCTTGGCCTATCCCTAGGTCCAAGTCTGTCGATGAACACGTCTTTGATGATACCTCCCGGCGTGAATCGAAGGATGAACACCGATGTGTATGAATTCTTCCTTAGCCACTTAACCTTGCCCTATCCCTAGGCACAAGATAGTTCAACTATAAACTAGAGAACTCGCTCTTATTTCTTTCGTATACTTAACTCTCCCGATGCTAAGTAAATGGATAATCTCACAATGCTCTCCCGATGCTCTTGCAAGATGTTAAAACCAAAATAAGAGAACTTGAAGTTTATTTTATTGAACTGAAAAAATCCTAAGACAAAGCAACCCTTGCAACTACTTTACAAAACAACCCGTGGCCCTAGGGGGAATTTAGAACATGTCGGTGATGGGTAAACGGCAGGGGGTTTAGGTTTCGGTTATGGGGTATTCGATGATTCCTAGGTTAAATCTATGCCCTTATATAAGCTTTGGGCTCAAGTTATCTAAGGTAACAAGGATTACAACTTTAATTAAAAGTAAGATTCTAATAAAGACTTAATCTCTAAGGATTCCTACTTTGCAGCCGCCATCCTTGTTTCTAGGAATTTCCTCTCCTTGAGCTTTGGCTTGACATATCTTTTGATCCGGGGCTTGGAAAAATATGTGGCTTTCACACGACAGACGAGCAGATTTTTCTCTATCTATCGAGGTCCACTTTACTTTTCCTCTTCATAAGTCTGCTGTCACCATGCTGTCACGACAGGTCCATGGCAGCTTCGTCTGCTTGTCCAGTTCAGCTTTCATGCTTCTCTGCCCTGCGCCTGCCTTCAACGTCTACCATGGCAGATACCTGCAAAAATAGCCATCTTTTAGTAGAATCCGTGCTTTTAATTCATTTGTGATGTTTTACTGAAAACTAACCTAAATGCAATGCAATGATGCTTGAATGCAGCCGAAATATAGGTTAAAAAGGGTGTAAATAACAGAACTTTTACACACTCAACACACCCCCAAACTCAAGTTTTTTGCTTGCCCTCAAGCAATTAAGATTAAAAGAAAAATGAAAATTTTTGTGTTGGCCTTCAAACAATGAATTGTCCCTTACCCGTCGCTCATTCTGTATGGCGGCAGCAACCTGTGGGAAAGGTTAGGATCTATCCGGAATCTCCCTATAGCTCTCGTGCAGTGTGTGCATGCTTGTGAACAGTTATATGCTAAGACTCTCTTAGTTTCACTAGAATATTCAACTTCTTAACTCGAATTTTTATGCCAAAGTTTATTTTTTTAGAAAGCACATTTTCATGCTTCTTTTCTTCTATTTTCAAGCTAAGTTTTTATAGAGCCAGTTTCGGGCACCTCTAGTTAGCTTCCTAGCGCCGGTTTCGGGCACCTCTAGGTTTTTGATTTTCTTTTGCTAAACTTCTTTCCTAGAGCCAGTGTTAGGCACCTCTAGGGGCTATTCAAGTGCTAAGCTTCCTATTCTAGTTTGGCTAAAAGAAATCTAAGCAATATAACAGTCACAAAGGTGTTTAAGTATTCAGAACTATAGAAAGGCTCTAAACTTTTCCTTAACCTGTCCTAAAGATGCTGCCACGACAGAGTCGTCATGACAGGTAAGTTATCTTAACCGTTTTAAGCCAACAGTTTTATATTTTCTGATTTTTTTAAGAGAACTTAAATAAATACTAAGATACAACAAATAATAAAAAGATGTACTTAAGACTCCATTAATGATGGAGGGTTGCCACCCCCAAACTCAAGGGTTGCATTGCCCTCAATGCAAAATGACAGAAAAATAGAAACAAGAAAAATACATCACAAAAGATAAAAGCAGGCAACAATAAGAGGAAAATAAGAACTTAAATTTTCAGTCGCTGTCCTCGCTGCTGCTGCTGACACGGATCTGACGACGACGTCTGGGCTGTGGCGGAGGCTGGGCAGGTTCATGGGTAGGTTCAGGGGCAGATTGCTCTACAAGCTGGACATCAGAACTGCTGCCACTGTCCCAACTGCTAGTGGTGGTGGTGCTAGCTTTGGGTAGCCTTTTCTTGTTTGCCACATGTTTGATCCTCTTGACCGGCGTAAATTCCCTCTCCAAATTTCTCCGGATCAGAGGGCTGTCATCAGAGGCAGGCCGCTTTGTTCCTCGGGGAGAGGTGTCTGCCGGTGGGCTGCCTGCTGCCGTCAGAGCAGGTGATGTGGTGGAGGCGGTAGAGTGGGAATGTGGAGAGCCGGGTTGGGTGGGTGTGTGAACAGGGGTGTGGACAGGAGTGGGGATACGGAAATAATGGGCAGGAAAAGTAGGGAATTGAACATAAGGAAAATTTAAAGTTTGGGTAATAAAATTTACCGTCGAGTTTGCGAAGTCCCGTATGAACGTCATCAATCCCATTTGTCTCTCCTCGACCCATTGTAGCGTAGCAAGGAGGAGGGTGGTCTGGTCTGTCGGAGCGGTGGCGGCAGCAGGTTCCGGGGCAGGCTCCTCTGATGATTCTGCGGGGGAGCCGGCTGGGTTGAAAGATGAGACAGGTGTAGCCACGATCAGCTCCATGAGGCTGTTGATGTTGTTGTCTGTCCAGCCTCTGCCCTTCCTTATTTTGTTGGAGGGTTCCTCGGGCACAGCAGCACATCGGCAGAGAGAAGTAATTGTAAACGGCAGGCAGAGACGAGAGTCGGAGCGGAAGGCACAGTCCAGGATGCTGTCCCTCATATATCGGCCCACATTGATAGGCCTGTCGTGCATGATGGAATGTATGAGAGCGAGCCGCTGCCGGTTGACTGTCGTGTGGTGGGAAGAGGGCAGGATACACTTTTTGATGAAAGCGTTCCAAAGTTTGGCTTCTGGGAGGAGCTTCCCCCTGTTGACGGAGTGGGGGTTCTTCTTGCTGGTTGTCCATGATGTTCCCTCCTCTGTTAACTCCATCATGACAACATCATAAGCGGCAGCATCGAGGGTGTCAAGAAATTTCTGGTGAGCATCATCATCGGGGCCGAAGAAGAGGCCAAACATGTGGTTGATGCTGTCGGCAGTAAAGGGCACCTTGACACCTCGAACGGTGACAGATGTCGCCGTTTTGCTGTCTATGGCAGCATAGAATTCCCGGACTAGTGTGTCATTGAGCTCTGCCGGTTGTTCCGTGAAGTGCTCCCATAGTTGAGCCGTGATAGCCCGTACAATGAACGGCCGGAGTCCCATGTGGGGTGCCTTGCGGATGTATACGAAGCCACGTTCCTCCCATAACTCCTTGTTGGCAAAGGGCGTTGCTGCTGCTGAGGCAGCACTACGGCAGGTCTGTCTAGTAGACATGTTGGTTGTAAGGGTTGTGAAATCTGAAGAAAGCAAATAAAACTAGAGGAGAAAGCAAAGAAGAATAAGCAGAAGTGAGAGAAAAAATGAAAATGAGAATGGGGTTTTATAGCGGTCGAGTAGCTGCCCATTTAATGATGCAACGACAGGCGGGAATAACAGGGCGACATATTGGATTTAGCGTGTCTGACGCGTCTTACACGCATTTATGCGTCTGTTACGCACTGCCGCACGCTTCTGCGTCTGCCATGTCAGTCTGTTGACAGCCTGTAATATCCGTCCGCGGCGGCAGCCGAAACGACAAGTTTCCATAAATGGGCTTTATTGGGCTGATGGATGGGCGGTGGGCTTGGGTCACTTCTCCTTTTTTTCTTGACTCCTTTATTTCCTAAAAACTGAAATTAAAAAAACAAAACATTATTCGAAAAAAAAACCTAATTTCCTAATAAATAATAATAAATAATAACATAAATAAAAATAAAAATTAGGTTAAATTAGGGATGCCTTGTGGGGCATCACCTAAAGTAACCACTTCCTGTATTCCTGGGGCTTCAGTCCCCTGATAATGCTTGAGGCGCGGTCCATTGACTTTGAATTGGTGCCCGTCTTTTAATGACTGAATTGTGATGGCACCATGGGGAAAAACTTGTATCACTTGGAATGGGCCAGACCATCTAAACTTTAGCTTTCCTGGGAAGAGTTTAAGTCTAGAATTAAATAACAACACAAGCTGCCCTGGGCAGAACTGTCGTGGCAGCAGTTTCTTGTCGTGCCACTTCTTAGTCTTTTCTTTGTAGATCCTTGCGTTGTCGTAGGCCATTGTCCGTAATTCTTCAATCTCGTTCAGATCTAATAACCTTTTCTGGCCGGCCTTGTCCAAGTCCATATTCACTGCCTTGATTGCCCAATATGCTTTGTGCTCGATCTCGACAGGCAAGTGACAGGTGTTCCCATAAATCAGTCGGTATGGAGACATGCCCAATGGAGTCTTGAAAGCTGTCATGTATGCCCATAATGCATCATTCAGAAGTAAAGACCAATCTTTCCTAGTTGGTTTAACCATCTTCTCAAGAATGTTCTTCACTTCCCTATTGGATATCTCAGCCTGTCCATTGGTCTGTGGGTGGTATGCTGTCGCGATCCTGTGCTTGACACCATATTTCTTCAAGGCGGCAACAATTACCCTATTATCAAAATGCCTCCCTTTATCACTGATAATCGCCCTAGGGATGCCAAATCTAGAAAAAATGTTTTTGTGCAAAAACTTTTGGACCATCTTGGCATCATTCTTTTGAGTTGTGATTGCTTCAACCCACTTGGAGACATAATCCACTGCTAGGAGGATGTACAAATTTCCACATGAAGATGGGAAAGGTCCCATAAAATTAATCCGCCAAACGTCGAAGATCTCGACTTCTAAAATGTTCTGCAGTGGCATCTCGTTTCTCCTCGAGATGTTACCTGTCCGCTGGCACCTGTCACAGTTTTTGTAAAATTCCTGTGCATCTTTATATAGTGTCGGCCAGTAGAACCCTGACTGCAGCACCTTGGCAGCAGTCTTATTTCCTCCTAAGTGTCCTCCATATTGTGAAGCATGGCAGTGATGGAGAATGTCTTCTTGCTCTTCTTGTGGTACACACCTCCTTATAACCTGATCTGCGCACATTTTGAAAAGAAGAGGTTCGTCCCAATAATAATGCTTAACATCATTTTGGAACCTCTTCCTGGCTTGATAATTAAGATCAGAAGGTAATATTCCGCTAACTATAAAATTAACGAAATCAACATACCAGGGAAGGTTAGAAGACTTACCTGCCGCCATGGCTGTCGCGACAGCGATTGCGGCAGCAAAGAGCTGTTCATCAGGGAAGGTCTCCAGTATGTTTGTCTCGTCTATGGGTAGACTCTGTCCCTTTTCCAACCTCGACAAGTGGTCTGCCACCTGATTTTCTGTCCCCTTTTTGTCTTTGATCTCAAGGTCGAATTCTTGTAATAGCAAGATCCACCGTATCAATCTAGGCTTTGCATCCTTCTTTGCGAACAAATACTTGAGGGTAGAATGGTCGGTGTGTATTATTACTTTCGTCCCAAGTATGTAAGAACGAAACTTGTCGATGGAGGACACCACAGCTAACAGCTCCTTTTCTGTGGCGGTGTAGTTCACTTGGGCGTCATTCAACGTCTTGCTGGCATAGTATATGACGTGAAACAACTTATCTCTGCGCTGCCCAAGTGCTACCCCGACAGCATAGTCACTAGCATCACACATGATCTCAAACGGTTGTGTCCAGTCTGGTGGCTGTACTATGGGGGCTGTCACTAGCTTTTCCTTCAGAACCTTGAATGCTTCAGTACATTCCTCATTAAAGTCAAAGGGTCGGTTCTGTTCTAAGAGATGGCATAGGGGCTTCGTGATTTTCGAAAAATTTGCGATGAATCTCCGATAGAAACTCGCATGCCCTAAAAAACTCCTAATGCCCTTGACTGTGGTTGGCGGCGGCAGCTTCTCTATGACTTCTATCTTGGCCCTGTCGACTTCTATCCCACGGCAGCTAATCTTATGGCCAAGGACTATCCCCTCATCCACCATAAAGTGGCATTTTCCCAATTTAGTACAAGATTAGCTTTTTCACATCTTTCAAGTACCTTTTGAAGATTGCCGAGGTAGCTCTCAAAATCGTCTCCAAAGACGGAAAAATCATCCATGAAAATCTCAAGGAAGTAATCTACCATGTCGGAGAATATAGCCATCATGCACCTTTGGAAGGTGGCAGGTGCGTTACAGAGGCCGAACGGCATCCTCCTAAATGCGTATGTTCCGTAGGGGCATGTGAAAGTCATCTTTTCTTGATCCTCCGGTGCAATAGCAATTTGATTATAACCTGAGTAACCATCAAGAAAACAATAGTAAGGCTTACCCGCTAATCTATCAAGCATTTGATCAATAAAGGGTAAAGGAAAGTGGTCCTTTCGGGTAGCGTTATTAAGCTTCCGATAGTCCATACAAACCCTCCAACCGGTCACAGTCCTGGTTGGGATTAACTCATTGTTCTCGTTGGTTATCACGGTCATTCCTCCTTTCTTTGGAACGCATTGCACTGGGCTCACCCATTTGCTGTCGGAGATGGCGTAAATAATACAAGCGTCTAACCATTTAATTATCTCTTTACGCACTACCTCCTTCATCGCAAGGTTTAACCGCCTTTGGGCATCAATAGTCGGCTTATGGTCTTCCTCTAGGAGGATTTTGTGCATGCATATTGCCGGACTAATGCCCTATATATCTGCTATCGTCCATCCAATCGCCTTTTTGTGCTGCCTTAACATGTCGATCAGCTGTCGTTCCTGTTCCTGCGGCAGCTTAGCAGAGATGATTACGGGCAGTGTATCATTGCAACCAAGATAAGCATATTTAAGCTGCCCTGGCAGGGGCTTAAGTTCCAAGACAGGTGGTTCAACAGTAGAAGGCTTTTGGATTAAATGGTTATCCGAAGTGTAATTCAAAGGTTCGAATAACTTACCTGGATGATGATCTAACCAGTTTATCTCCTCCTGACCTTCAGTATCAGATATAATAGCTTCAGAGGAGTCAATGTCGTCGGTGCTGTCGTCGTTGCTGTCGTCATCACTGTCGTGACAGGCTTGTAGGTGGCTGTCGCAGCAGTGACCAAATTTTATATCACGGCAGCCCGACCTGATGCAGGGGTGATCAAAGGTCACCTCAATGATGGCCTTGCATTCCTCGTCCACATCAGCATGTTTCATTGCTTGGAGAACATTCAACTTAATCTCTTGATCGTTTACTCGCATGTTGAGTTCTCCTTTCTCCACATCAATCAACGATCTTCCCGTGGCTAAGAAGGGTCGCCCTAGGATAACTGGTGCGTTTTCGTCTGCATCACAATCTAAAATAAGAAAGTCAGCAGGAAAAATAAGCTTATCCACTCTTACCAAAATATCTTCAATTTTTCCCTTGGGGTGAACGTAAGAGCGGTCAGCTAGCTGTAGAGTAACTGTCGTGGGCCGCGCCTTGCCAATACCTAATTTCTGAAAAACAGATTTGGGCATTAGATTAACACTGGCACCAAGATCACAAAGTGCCTTACCCACAAATTTGTTGCCGATTACGCAAGGTATGATGAAGCTCCCCGGATCCTTCTTTTTCTGGGGTGGCTGCCGATGAAGAATACTCATGCAACCTTCTTGCATCCTTACCGTTTCAAATTCCCCAAGTTTAGATTTTTTTGACATAACATCCTTGAGAAATTTAGCATAACCAGGCATCTCCCTAACAGCATCTAACAACGGAATATTAATATGAACCTGTTTAAAAATATCATAAATCTTTTTAAGTTGAGATTCATGCTTAGCTTGCTGTACCCGTTGGGGAAAAGGTGGTGGAGGACGAAAATCAGCAATGCGTCCTTCCCACTGCATGCGAATCTGAGGACGGTAATCGTCTTTTTTCTCCTCTGTCGCTTCTGCTGTCGTGACAGGCTCATCGGCAGCAGTCTGTTTATCACCTTTCGGGGCAGCTTCCTCGGCAGGTTTATCCAAGGCAGGTTCCTTTTCTGCTTCAGCTTTTTTTTCCGGCCCTAGTAGCTTTTTCCCACTCCTAGTAGTAATCGCCTTACATTGCTCATGTGGGGGCGTTCTAGCATTTTCAGTATTGCTAGGGAATCCTCCATTCTGCCTTGGCTTAATATGTTGCGACACCTGACCCATTTGTGTTTCTAGAGATTTCAACGTAGCCTCATGATTTGTCATCCTCATCTCGGTTTTATCTATAAAATTTTCCGTCTTCTTGACAAACTGATTTATATTCTCCATATACGTACCGGTCTGAGACATAAAGGTGGCCAGAGTCTGTTCCAATATACTACTCGTGGCAGGTGGTGGCTGTTGTTGCTGCTGCGGCGGCAGGTGCTGCGGCAGGTTCTGCGGCGGCAGTTGCTGTCGCGTCAACAATCTAGGACCCCCTGATTCTGATTATATGCTTGCAGATTCAGGGCATTGTTAGGGTTACTCCAGGAAAATTTGGGAACCTTCCTCCAATTAGGGTTGTAGTTGTTGGAATTATAATTCGGCTTGTAATTTCCAACATATTTTCCCTCTTCCATATTTATTGGGCACTCATCCCTACTATGATTTCCCTCACAAATAGCACAAACTTCCTCGACAGCAAATCCTCGTAATTCTTCTTCATTTAATAAGTGTTTCATTGCCTTAGTAAGGAATGCTACCTGTGATTTCATAGTGCTGTCGGCCTCATAGTCCTTGACAGCAAGTACCCGTTTACCCCCTCTTTTAGCTGTCGGAAACTGCTCCTCATTCTTGGCCAGATTTTTCAAAACTTGCAGAGCCTCGTCTGGATCTTTATCCAATAATAGCCCATTTGCTGCAGAATCAATCCGAATGCGAGTTTGTAAGTTAGCAGCATTATAGAATTTAGTTACCTGATTCCAGACAGGGAATCCATGCATTGGGCAGCTCCGTATAAGAGTAGTAAATCTGTCCCAGGCCTCGTGCATTGGCTCGTCATCTTCCTGTTGAAAAGTAGCAATTTCATACGTAATCGCTCAGATAAATGCGAAGGATTAAAACGAGATAAAAATTCACGAGTTAGATCTGCCCAAGTCATAATAGAACCCGGTGTAAGTTTATTCCACCAAGTTTTAGCTCTATCCCTCAATGAATGAGGAATAACCGAAGCCTCAGTATCTCCGGACTAACTCCTGGTAGTCTAAATGAACCACAGATCTCCTGGAACGTTTTGAGATGCTCCCTAGCATCGTCTGTCGCAGAACCACTGAACTGCCCGGCGTTGTTGATCATACTAAACATGACAGGTTTAAGCTCGAAGTTGTCAACATCAATATCCGGCAGCGTGGTCTCCAGCTCTACATGATCATTCAGCATGTAGTCACGACATGACCGTTGTCCATCTGCCCCAGGCGGGTTGCCGACAGGCGGTATATCTCCACCAACGGGCTGGTTACGTGCCATCTGCTCTAGCTGTTCCTCGAGGTATTCGTTTCTGTCTAAGAGGCGGCGAAGTTGTTTCTTGAGATTGAAGGAACGTTCGATTTCCGGATCTAATGGATACTCAAGATCTTCACCTCTTTTGGATCTGCGCATAAACAAGAAAACCTCGTGAAAAGCAAGAGTTGAAAACAAAAAAAATTAAATAAAAATAAAAAACAAAAACGAAAAATAAAATAAAAATAAAAACGAAAAGTGCAATAAAAGAAAGATGTAGTTATGTTGCCAATCCCCGGCAACGGCGCCAAAAACTTGTTGCGTGTAAAAGAGTCTATCGCAATTTTAGTGCAAGTGTACACGACGCAAATAGTAAAGTGATACAAAGTATCGGATATCGTCTCCACAGGGATTGGGCTAATAGCTTCACCTTGTTTACTGCACGAAAGTAAAGGAAATAATTGAGAAAATTGTCAAGAGAATAATAAGAAAAACGTAAATAAAAAGATTGAAATATCAAGATAGAGAGAATGGGCTGGTATTGAATTGCTCGGTAGTGCAGGTATTGAATTGTTTAGGAACTCCAGTTCTGTCGTCGCTCCCGTCGCCGACAGCACCTGTCGCGGTGGCTGTCCGTTGGCTGTCGCGGCAGCAGACACCCCAACTCCGTACTTCAAGTTTGGCAAGAATCCCAGATCTGCCTTGGCCTATCCCTAGGTCCAAGTCTGTCGATGAACACGTCTTTGATGATACCTCCCGGCGTGAATCGAAGGATGAACACCGATGTGTATGAATTCTTCCTTAGCCACTTAACCTTGCCCTATCCCTAGGCACAAGATAGTTCAACTATAAACTAGAGAACTCGCTCTTATTTCTTTCGTATACTTAACTCTCCCGATGCTAAGTAAATGGATAACCTCACAATGCTCTCCCGATGCTCTTGCAAGATGTTAAAACCAAAATAAGAGAACTTGAAGTTTATTTTATTGAACTGAAAAAATCCTAAAACAAAGCAACCCTTGCAACTACTTTACAAAACAACCCGTGGCCCTAGGGGGAATTTAGAACATGTCGGTGACGGGTAAACGGCAGGGGGTTTAGGTTTCGGTTATGGGGTATTCGATGATTCCTAGGTTAAATCTATGCCCTTATATAAGCTTTGGGCTCAAGTTATCTAAGGTAACAAGGATTACAACTTTAATTAAAAGTAAGATTCTAATAAAGACTTAATCTCTAAGGATTCCTACTTTGCAGCCGCCATCCTTGTTTCTAGGAATTTCCTCTCCTTGAGCTTTGGCTTGACATATCTTTTGATCCGGGGCTTGGAAAAATATGTGGCTTTCACACGACAGACGAGCAGATTTTTCTCTATCTATCGAGGTCCACTTTACTTTTCCTCTTCATAAGTCTGCTGTCACCATGCTGTCACGACAGGTCCATGGCAGCTTCGTCTGCTTGTCCAGTTCAGCTTTCCTGCTTCTCTGCCCTGCGCCTGCCTTCAACGTCTACCATGGCAGATACCTGCAAAAATAGCCATCTTTTAGTAGAATTCGTGCTTTTAATTCATTTGTGATATTTTACTGAAAACTAACCTAAATGCAATGCAATGATGCTTGAATGCAGCCGAAATATGGGTTAAAAAGGGTGTAAATAACAGAACTTTTACACACTTAACACAAACCAACATAGCATGCGTCACTGTACACCACAAACTCTTTCCCTGATTCAGGTTGAACCAAGATAGGAGCTTGCGTCAAAGCTGTCTTAAGCTTCTCAAAAGCCTGTTGTCTCGCTTCTGTCCACTCATACTTGACATCCTTCTACAACAACTTCGTCAAAGGTGCATCAATCTTTGAAAATCCATCCACAAACCTCCGGTAGTATCCCGCCAATCCAAGGAAACTACGAACTTCATGAACAGACTTAGGAGGCGTCCAATTCATCACTGCCTCAACCTTTTGAGGATCAACACGAATCCCCTCAGCAGAAACCACATGTCCAAGAAAAACAACTTCCCTAAGACAGAATTCACACTTGCTCAGCTTAGCATAAAGCTGATTCTCCAACAAAGCCCTCAACACAATCCTCAAATGCCCCTCATGCTCATTCTCAGTACGAGAGTACACAAGGATATCATCAATGAACACCACAACAAACTTGTCCAAATATTCATGGAACACTCTATTCATCATGTCCATAAAAGCTGCAAGATCATTCGTCAAGCCAAACGGCATCACAAGGAACTCATAATGCCCACACCTCATCCTAAAGGCTGTTTTTCGCACATCCACATCGTCCACCTTAAACTGGTAATAACCTGACCTTAAGTCAATCTTAGAGAACACAGCCGCTCCCCGAAATTGATCAAAAAGATCATCAATCCTCGGCAAAGGATACCGATTTTTTATAGTCAACTTGTTCAGCTGACGATAATCGATGCACATTCTCATAGTGCCATCCTTCTTCTTCACAAACAAGACCGGTGCACCCCAAGGTGACACACTCGGCCGAATGAAACCACGATCAAGCAACTCCTGAAGTTGCGTCTTCATCTCCTTAGGTGCCATTGGGTATGGGGTAATGGACACTGGAGGTTGGATTCATAACAGGTAACTCCTCCGGAAACACACCAGGAAACTCTAGCACAGTCCTAATATCTTGAACTCGCAACTTCTTAGAGGTTGGATTCATAACAAAGGCCAGGTAAGCCTCACAACCTTGCCTCAGAATTCGGCTTGCTTCCAATGTAGACACCACATTGGCAAGAAACTTCACATTCTCACAAACCACCACTACCTTATAATCATCCGTAAGTTTCAACGAAACCCGCTTGTTTTCAAAATCCACCACAGCTCGATGTTCAATAAGCCAATCCATACAAAGGATTACATTAAAGCCATAGAATGGCAATTCCATGAGGTCAACAAGAAAACATGGTTTTGCACTACCAAAGGACATCTTCTATATAACTTCCGTGTCACAATGGTCTCACCAAAGGAACTAGTTACACGCATACCAACATCTAAAGACTCAACATGTAAACCAAGCAATTGAGCATGTTCACGCAATATGTATGAGTGTGTAGATCTAGAATCAATCAAGGAAAGTAATGACAAGGATTGCAAAGTAAAGGTACCTGCGATCACATCCATGTC
The DNA here is from genome assembly GCA_958450335.1 of Hibiscus tridactylites. Classification (NCBI taxonomy): domain Eukaryota; kingdom Viridiplantae; phylum Streptophyta; class Magnoliopsida; order Malvales; family Malvaceae; genus Hibiscus; species Hibiscus tridactylites. Next base: position 22,709,485 of record OY288291.1, on the reverse strand, counting down.
ATTTCTCCCCTCTCGTTAAGCATACACTAGAGCCTGGCCGCCACCCTCAGGTTGAACAACCACCACATTCCTTCCACCATCTTCCCTGCGCTGGAAGTTACCACGACCGCGCCCACGACCTCTCTGTGGTGCAACAACCCCAGGAGCACGTCCCTGACCCCCACCGGCCAACAAAGGACACTCCCTCCTCATGTGGTCTGCCGAACCACAATTCTAGCGCAAATTACCTGTAACCCCCTTAACCCGGGCTAGACGGTTGACCCGAATTAAGAAGTTTACACGGGGAAAACAAGAGTCAACCCGAAAGTCAACCTTGATTAACGATCCTTTTTTTCTTTTTAATCTTGCCTAGATGCATATTAACCCTAATCATACACTCGAGAACAACATACTCGAAAACCACAGTAGAAGGACAACGATCAGGGACTCAATTGCACAACGATCAAATTTAGGGACCAAAATGTAAATTCTAGAAATTTAGAGGACTCAATCAGTTTTAAGGTTACCAATATGAAATTAATCATATTTCATGCTTCTCTGCCAAATTTCATCTCAAACGAACATCTCAAACTCAACCAATTGCATATACAAACATTAGGACCAAAACGCAAGGATTTCAAAACATAAAACCGTCAATTTCAGTGCCCAACGGTCGTGTGTTCCGAAACGGGGATGATCCGTTCCGAAACGCGGGACCGTTCCGAAACAAGTTCCGGAATAGGGCTTGGCAGTGGCAAAACCGTTCCGGAACGAATCTACCCGTTTCAAAACGCCAAGGCCATTTCAGGCCCTATGTTCCGAAACGGTAGCACCTGTTCCGAAACGTGCTGCCCAGAATTGCTGATTTTTGCTGGTTTAATTCACTTTCAACCAATCAAACACATTCCAATGCCTTCAAATCATACCAACAAGTCATTGAACACTTAAGGAGCATAAAAGCAACACTCAAACTCAAACATAGCATCAAATGAGGAAAAACCCAATTCTATAGGCATGCATCCTATAATGAAAATCATGCAACCTTCAATTCATCAAAACCACATATCAAAAAGCCATTTACAAGTCTCAACATTACCAAAAGCATAAAACCAACTTAGGGAGTCCAAAACATCTCCCAAAAACACAATTTGAGTTCCCATTGCCAAATGCCAAAAGCTAAACAAGTTATGAAAATTGTCACCATACATGAGCTTAAGCTTCCACTTAGATTCTTGACCACCTTGCTGCCCATTTAAGCACTTCAATGCTCTGCATTATTGGTTTAAGAAAAGAGAGAGCGTAAGCACATAGCTTAGTGAGGAATGCTCAATTAAAACATCACAATAATGCATATTTGAGAAAACACCTTTTCAAAACCTTTAGCTTCAAAACAACATTTAACATACAAATACGTACACAAACCAAGCATCTCATGCTTCAATCCATCATCATGTCATATTGGCTTACAAGTGATCATCCATAACATTTTACAACTCAAAAACACAATTGACAATCGGATATGCGGATTATAAGCGTTGTCCCAAACGCTTCATACACACTACCAATATCAAGGTGGAGCATGGTACAATCACAACCCCTCAACACCCGTGATGGAGACTATGGTACAATCACAACCCCTCCACATCACTCATTGGTAGTTGTATAACATCACTAACGAGATCACGGGACATACAACACAAGATCCACACATGGACTTTTAACCACTATTGTGATCTTACAATACACAAGGTCCACACATGGACTTTTAACCACCATTGTGACCTTAACAATACACAAGGTCCACACATGGACTTTTAACCACCATTGTGACCTTAACACAAGACCCACCCATGGACTTTTAACAACCATGGTGTTCTTAACCATCTCGTTAGTGTACTTGGATGGAGTTTACGGTACAATCACAACCTCTCAACATCCAAGGCGACTTTATTCACGGTGCACCCAATCCTATAGCCGACTAACTATATCCGATTCAAGTACTTTTAAAACAACACATCACTTGCCAATATACATCATTTAACATCATTAATTCACTGTTTTAAAGCATTTAACAAAGCCATTAAATCCACATGCATCACTATGCATTGAAATCACATTTATCAATGTAAAACCAAGGATCTCTTACCTTGAGCATCCTTCAACACATGGCTTATAAAACCAGCAATAAACATGCTAAAATATGCTTTCAAAAACAGAATTTAAACATGCAAACAAATCACTTTGCATTCAACCAACTCATGGTTCATCAACAAGAGAGTTTTTCCGAAAACTTACTCTTGAGCTTATCTAAGTTGTTTAGACTTTAACTAAGCTCCGAAACCTTCAAAACATTGGTTTCAAAGCTGAAAACCAAACTTCACTCATCGATTCTGTTTCGCAAGCTTGCCGAAACACCAATCAAGCTTCCGGATCAACACCACAAGGATCCGAAGATGTCTCCCCTGTTTTAAACACATCAAAGTAGAGGATTAATGCATCATCATGCATTAATATCTTCAACCAAAACACCTAAACTCGCTGCTCTCATCAACACTCACATTTCGGCTACCAAACATAACCGAAATCACATCCAAACACCTCTACAACACTACCCAGCCAAGATCCATCAACTCCAAACATTATTATACATCAATTAACATCCAAAAAGGATCTAATCACGTCCTTATACCACCAGCTATAGCAGAACATCAAGATCACCCCAAAAACCATCACTAACTCAAGCAAAACTTAGGAAAATCAACCTATTCGGGATTGCATTGATTAAACCTCAATTTCACACCAATTATACATCCAATTTACATCAAAAAGACATCTCAAAACAGTGCCCAAACATTTCATACGAATTTCATCAAAATTAAATCAAATCTTGCATTTTACAGCCAAGAACAAGAACACAACCATAAAACCTTTAATAAAATTTAAATCAAGGATTGAGAACTTGGGAATTTTAGTAAAGAACTGAGTATTTTGAGGAGAAGGACGTTCATACCTCTAAATGTGAGTTTCTCCTTGTTTGGAACCAAGATTCTTGAAAATTCAATAAGCAAACGCTAAGGTTTTGATGTAGAAATGATTAGACACCAATTGAAGATTGAAATCTCATTTTTAGATGTCAAAATCAGAGGAAAAAAGGCTGGAGAAAAGTGTTTGGGCTGAGAGAAAAGTTGAGAGAAAATAAATGGAAAATTTTGAGAAAAGTTAGTTATGACAACAAAATATCTAATTCCCTCATTTTTACTTTCATTAAAAACCATTAATTAAATGTTTAATATTAAGAAAAATCTGGAGAAACTCTTCCTGGGTAAATTAGCTCCCTAAAGATTCAAAGTTTCAATCCTTTTAAAACAGTCACCAACTTTTCAAAAATTACATTTTAGTCACTAACTTGAAATGTCACATTTCGAAGCCTCATTTTGTAAAATTGATTTCACCACTCTCTTATATACAATAAAAGAGAATTTTAAGATATTTTTTCCATATTTTTAATGCATCCCGAACTAGGCTTTCCTAAAAATCACCTTTTTATATTCGAACCGCAATCCGACCGATCCGGTCCAAACCCAAAACTTCTAAGCCCAAAATTGGGGCGTTACAACTCTCCCCCCCCTTAAGAAATTTCGTCCTCGAAATTTACCTGAAGGAAAGAGGTGCGGAAACTGCTTCAACATGTCATCCTTCCGCTCCCACGTGGCCTCTTCAACACCATGATGTTTCCACAATACCTTTACCAACTCAATGGTTTTGCCTCGAAGAACCTTACTATCCGAATCCAGAATCTTCACCGGTTCCTCATCATAAGTCAAATCCGGATTCAATTCCACTTCCTCTACAGGCATCACATGCGAAGGATCCGATCTATACTTCCGAAGCATAGAAACATGAAACACATCATGAATCTTTTCTAACTCTTGCGGTAACCTCAACTTGTATGCAACAGGACCCACACGTTCAATCACCTCGTATGGTCCAATGTACCTAGGGCTCAACTTACCCTTTCGGCCAAACCTCATCACCTTTTTCCAAGGCGAAACCTTCAAAAACACACAGTCATCCACCGCATACTCAATCTCCTTACGCTTCAAATCCGCGTAAGACTTTTGCCGATTAGAAGCTGCCTTTAAACGCTCACAAATGAGCTTCACCTTCTCGGTAGTCCCTTTTAACAAAGATGGTATCGAAACCAACTTTTAACCCGTTTCAGCCCAACACAGAGGAGTCCTACACTTCCTCCCGTACAAAGCTTCATAAGGTGCCATTTGAATAATTGCCTGATAAGTATTATTATAGGCAAACTCCACCAAAGGCAAATGTTTCTCCCAAGAGCCCGGGAACTCAATCACACAGCACCTCAACATATCCTCCAAAACCTGGATAACACGCTCGGACTGTCCATCCGACTGCGGATGATAAGACGTACAACCGTGTACCCAAAGCCTGATGCAAACTCTGCCAGAAATGCGATGTAAACCTCGGATCCCTATCCGACACAATCGACTTTGGCACACCATGCAGCCGCACAATCTCCGCAATGTACAGCTCCGCAAGCTTATCCAAAGTGTACATAGTATACACAGGCAAGAAATGCGCACACTTCGTCAGGCGATCCACAATCACCCACACCGAATTCTTCTTCGATGGCGACAAAGGTAAACCAGACACAAAATCCATGGTAATCCTTTCCCACTTCCACTCAGGAATTCTCAACGGTTGCAACAACCCTGAATGAAACTGATGCTCAGCCTTAACTCGCTGACACACCATGCACTTGCTTACAAACTCAGCAACATCATTATTTAAACCCACCCAATAGTACTCATCACGAAGATCACGATACATCTTAGTACTACCAGGGTGCATAGAAAAAGGACTACTATGACCTTCAGTCAGAATAGCACGCCTCAACTCAGCATCATTGGGCACTACTATCCGACTCCCAAAGCATAACACTCCATCATCATTTAAACAGAAATCCGAAGGCCTATCCTCTGCAATATCCTGAACATGTGGCACTAAGGAATCATCCAACAACTGTTTTTCCTTAATCAACTGAACCAAGGATGGTTTCACTTGCAACTCAGCCACAAGACCACCATCACACGAAATACTCAAACAGGTAAACATAGCCCTCAACTCAACAGCTACCTTCCTACTCAAGGCATCCGCTACAACATTAGCTTTACGCGGGTGATACTCGATCGTCAAATCATAATCCTTGAGCAACTCCACCCAACGTCGCTGCCTAAGATTCAACTCTTTCTGGGATATCAGATACTTCAAACTCTTGTGGTCCGTGTACACAGTACACTTCTCACCATACAGGTAATGTCTCCAGATTTTCAAAGCAAAAACCACCGCGGCCAACTCAATGTCATGCGTAGAATAATTGCGCTCATGCACCTTCAACTGCCGTGAAGCATAAGCCACCACCTTACCCTCTTGCATCAACACACATCCCAAACCAACGTAGGACGCATCACTATACACCACAAACTCTTTCCCTAATTCAGGTTGAACCAAGATAGGAGCTTGCGTCAAAGCTGTCTTAAGCTTCTCAAAAGCCTGCTGTCTCGCTTCCGTCCACTCATACTTAACATCCTTCTGCAACAACTTCGTCAAAGGTGCAGCAATCTTTTAAAACCCATCCACGAATCTCCGATAATATCCTGCCAAACCAAGGAAACTACGGACTTCATGAACAGACTTAGGAGGCTTCCAATTCATCACCGCCTCAATCTTCTGAGGATCAACACATATCCCCTCAGCAGAAACCACATGACCAAGAAACACCACTTCTCTAAGCCAGAACTCGCACTTGCTCAGCTTGGCATAAAGCTGATTCTCCAACAAAGCTTGCAGCACAATTCTCAAATGCCCTTCATGCTCTTCCTCAGTATGAGAGTACACAAGGATACCATCAATGAACACCACAACAAACTTATCCAAGAATTCATGGAACACTCTATTCATCATGTCCATGAAAGCTAAAGGAGCATTCGTCAACCCAAACGGCATCACAAGGAACTCATAATGCCCATACCTCGTTTTGAAAGCTGTCTTTGGCACATCCACATCCTTCACCTTCAGCTGATAATACCCTGACCTTAAGTCAATCTTAGAGAACACAGACGCACCCCGAAATTGATCAAAAAGATCATCAATTCTCGGCAATGGATACCGATTCTTGATAGTCAACTTGTTAAGCTGACAGTAATCAATGCACATTCTCATACTGCCATCCTTCTTCTTCACAAACAAGACCGGCGCACCCCAAGGTGACACACTCGGCCGAATGAAACCACGATCAAGCAACTCCTGAAGTTGCGTCTTCAGCTCCTTCAACTCTTTAGGTGCCATACGATAAGGAGTAATGGACACTGGAGTTGTGTTTTCATACAACTCAATCCCAAACTCCACTTCGCGATTAGGAGGCAATCCCGGCAACTCCTCCAGAAACACACTAGGAAACTCTCGCACAGTCCTGATATCTTGCACACGCAACTCCTTAGAGCTAGGATTCATCACAAAAGCTAGGTAAGCTTCACAACCTTGCCTCAGCATCCTGCTCGCCTCCAATGTAGACACCACATTGGCAAGAAACTTCACATTCTCACCAACCAACACTACCTCATAATCATCCGCAAGCTTCAACGAAACTCGCTTATTCTCACAATCCACTACAGCTCGATGCTCAACAAGCCAATCCATACCAAGGATTACATCAAAACCATAAAAAGGCAATTCCATAAGATCAACATGGAAAACATGATCTTGCACAACCAAAGGACATCTTCTATAAAGCTTTCGAGTCACAACAGTCTCGCCAAAAGAACTAGTGACACGCATACCAACATCCAAAGACTCAACAGGCAAACCAAGCAATTCAGCACGCTCACGCAATATGTAAGAGTGTGTAGATCCAGAATCAACCAAGGAAAGTAATGACAAGGATTGCAAAGTAAAAGTACATGCGATCACATCCGTGTCATTTCTCCCCTCCCTCTGAGCATACACTCTGGTCTGGCCACCACCCTCAGGCTGAACAACTACCACATGAGCCACATTCCTTCCACCATCCTCTCTATGCTGGAAGTTACCACGGCCGCGCCCACGACCTCTCTGTGGTGCAACAACTCCAGGAGCACGTCCTTGGCCACCACCGGCCAACAGAGGACACTCCCTCCTCATGTGATCCGCTGATCCACAGTTCCAGCATGAGTTTCCAGTCGCCACAATAGGAGCCTGCACCTCTTTCACTGCTCGAGGACAATCACGCCTCAGGTGTCCACGCGACCCACATGTCCAACATGTGTTCGGTTCAGCTCTCGCCTTGTCTCCCAAAACAGGCGCACCTTGGCCTCCACCACCTCGCCTAGCTGAAGACTGATACTTTCGTTCACGTCCTCTCTTGTTCCGTCCGCCACCGAAACTATACTCAGCAGCTCGCTTGCCCACACTAGGACCAGCACCTCTAGAAGATAGACTCAAATTCAACTCAATGTCCTTTGCTCTACCAACCAGCACATCGAAGTCAGTGTACTCAGCAGCCAGCATGTAGGTCTTCACCTCCGTCACCAAACCATAACGGAACCGTTCACACCTCTCCTGCTCATCAGGGATAAGCTTAGGTGCGTACTGACTAAGCCGGACAAACTGAACCTCATACTCAACTACAGACATGCTCCCCTGAGTAAGAGACATGAATTCCTCTTTCTTCTCATCCAGGTATCGCACACCCAGATACCTCCTCTTGAACGCGTTCTGGAAGAACGTCCAAGTTACATCGGCCTCCTCCATTCCAGAGATAGAGGTTGTCCACCACGTATACGCATCGTCGTGCAGCAATGATATCACACAACCCAGCTTCTGCACATCATTGCAGTTCATTTGACCCAAGATTCTCTTGGTACTTTCCAGCCAAGATTCGGAACCTTCAGCAGACAAATCCCGGAACTCAGTCCCTCCCAGACTGCGCAAATGTTCCAAAGGTAGTCTGGCATTAGCATCTCCCTGATGCCCAGCTCCTTGAGCTCCAGCTACCGCCGCCCGAAAAGCTCCAGCAATAGCTTGTATCAGCATTGTCATATCAGGAAGAGCTTGCCCCTGACCAGCTTCAGGTCTAGCGACCCCAGCACCAGCCGCAACACCAGCTCCATCACCCCCAGCACCACCACCACCAGGCAGAGGAGGTAAATCCACAACGTTTTCAACATTCTCCTCATTCTCATTTTGAGCCATAGCTCGCGTATTAATCCTCGTCTCTCTACTAGGTGCCATACTAAACAATGCAATCACAATGCAATAAACAAAATCAGGCTCAGCAAGGTAAGTAGTCCAAGTACTCAAGCTCATTTCCAATTAAAAACAAATCATTTCATTAGCTTTGATTTGGCAATGGGTCCCTCTAACATGCTTCACCACAGCATACATCACAATTGTAACATACTTACAATTCTTGCATCAAACTTTCACCCAACAAGCATACAAAGCAATCATACACTTACCACCCACACAACCGTTCCCAATTACTCGAGAACTTAGCTCTAATACCAACAAATGTAACCCTCTTAACCCGGGCTAGACGGTTGCCCCGAATTAAGAAGTTTACACGGGGAAAACCAAAGTCAACCCGAAAGTCAACCTTGATTAACGACCCTTTTTTCTTTTTAATGTTGCCTAGATGCATATTAACACTAATCATACACTCGAGAACAACATACTCGAAAACCACAGCAGACGGACAACGATCAGGGACTCAATTGCACAACAATCAAATTTAGGGACCAAAATGTAAATTCTAGAAATTTATAGGACTCAATCAGTTTTAAGGTTACCAATATGAAATTAATCATATTTCATTCTTCTCTGCCAAATTTCATCTCAAATGGACATCTCAAACTCAACCAATTGCATATACAAACATTAAGACCAAAACACAAGGATTTCAAAACATAAAACCGTCAATTTCAGTGCCCAACGGTCGTGTGTTCCGAAACGGGGATGATCTGTTCCGAAACGCGGGACCGTTCCGAAACAAGTTCCAGAACAGGGCTTGGCAGTGGCAAAACCGTTCCGGGACGGCTTTACCCGTTCCGAAACGCCAAGGCCATTTCAGGCCCTCTGTTCCGAAATGGTAGCACCTGTTCCGAAACGTGCTACCCAGAATTGCAGATTTTTGCTGGTTTAATTCACTTTCAACCAATCAAACACATTCCAATGCCCCTCAAATCATACCAGCAAGTCATTGAACACTTAAGGAGCATAAAAGCAACACTCAAACTCAAACATAGCATCAAATGAGGAAAAACCCAATTCTATAGGCATGCATCCTACAATGAAAATCATGCAACCTTCAATTCATCAAAACCACATATCAAAAGGCCATTTACAAGTATCAACATCACCAAAAGCACAAAACCAACTTAGGGAGTCCAAAACATCTCCCAAAAACACAATTTGAGTTCCCATTGCCAAATGCCAAAAGCTAAACAAGTTATGAAAATTGTCACCATACATGAGCTTAAGCTTCCACTTAGATTCTTGACCACCTTGCTGCCCCTTTAAGCACTTCAATGCTCTGCATTATTGGTTTAAGAAAAGAGAGAGCATAAGCACATAGCTTAGTGAGGAATGCTCAATTAAAACATCACAATAATGCATATTTGAGAAAACACCTTTTCAAAACCTTTAGTTTCAAAACAACATTTAACATACAAATATGTACACAAACCAAGCATCTCATGCTTCAATCCATCATCATGTCATATTGGCTTACAAGTGATAATCCATAACATTTTACAACTCAAAAACACAATTGACAATCGGATACGCGGATTACAAGCGTTGTCCCATACGCTTCATACACACTACCAATATCAAGGTGGAGCATGGTACAATCACAACCCCTCAACACCCGTGATGGAGACTATGGTACAATCACAACCCCTCCACAACACTCATTGGTAGTTGTATAACATCACTAACGAGATCACGGGACATACAACACAAGATCCACACATGGACTTTTAACCACCATTGTGATCTTACAATACACAAGGTCCACACATGGACTTTTAACCACCATTGTGACCTTAACAATACACAAGGTCCACACATGGACTTTTAACCACCATTGTGACCTTAACAATACGCAAGGTCCACACATGGAATTTTAACCACCATTGTGACCTTAACACAAGACCCACCCAAGGACTTTTAACCACCATGGTGTTCTTAACCATCTCGTTAGTGTACTTGGATGGAGTTTACGGTACAATCACAACCTCTCAACATCCAAGGCGACTTTATTCACGGTGCACCCAATCCTATAGCCGGCTAACTATATCCAATTCAAGTACTTTTAAAACAACACATCACTTGCCAATATACATCATTTAACATCATTAATCCACTATTTTAAAGCATTTAACAAAGCCATTAAATCCACATGCATCACTATGCATTGAAATCACATTTATCAATGTAAAACCAAGGATCTCTTACCTTGAGCATCCTTCAACACATGGCTTATAAAACCAGCAATAAACATGCTAAAATATGCTTTCAAAAATAGAACTTAAACATGCAAACAAATCACTTTGCATTCAACCAACTCATGGTTCATCAACAAGAGAGTTTTTCCGAAAAATTACTCTTGAGCTTAGCTAAATTGTTTAGACTTTAACTAAGCTCCCAAACCTTCAAAACCTTGGTTTCAAAGCTGAAAACCAAACTTCACTCACCGATTCTATTTCGCAAGCTTGCCGAAACACCAATCAAGCTTCCGGATCAACACCACAAGGATCCGAAGATGTCTCCCCTGTTTTAAACACATCAAAGCAGAGGATTAATGCATCATCATGCATTAATATCTTCAACCAAAACACCTAAACTCGCTGCTCTCATCAACACTCACATTTCGGCTACCAAACATAACTGAAATCACATCCAAACACCTCTACAACACTACCCAGCCAAGATCCATCAACTCCAAACATTCTTATACATCAATTAACATCCAAAAAGGATCTAATCACGTCCTTATACCACCAGCTATAGCAGAACATCAAGATCACCCCAAAAACCATCACTAACTCAAGCAAAACTTAGGAAAATCAACCTATTCGGGATTGCATTGATTAAACCTCAATTTCACACCAATTATACATCCAATTTACATCAAAAAGACATCTCAAAAGAGTGCCCAAACATTTCATACGAATTTCATCAAAATTAAATCAAATATTGCATTTTAAAGCCAAGATCAAGAACACAACCATAAAACCTTTAATAAAACTTAAATCAAGGATTGAGAACTTGGGAATTTCAGTAAAGAACTGATTATTTAGAGGAGAAGGACGTTCATACCTCTAAATGTGAGTTTCTCCTTGTTTGGAACCAAGATTCTTGAAAATTCAATAAGCAAACGCTAAGGTTTTGATGTAGAAATGATTAGAGACCAATTGAAGATTGAAATCTCATTTTTAGATGTCAAAATCAGAGGGAAAAAGGCTGTAGAAAAGTGTTTGGGCTGAGAGAAAAGTTGAGAGAAAATAAATGGAAAATTTTGAGAAGTTAGTTATGACAACAAAATATCTAATTCCCTCATTTTTCCTTTCATTAAAAACCATTAATTAAATGTTTAATATTAAGAAAAATCTGGAGAAACTCTTCTTGGGTAAATTAGCTCCTTAAAGATTCAAAGTTTCAATCCTTTTAAAACAATCACCAACTTTTCAAAAATTACATTTTAGTCACTAACTTGAAATGTCACATTTCGAAGCCTCATTTTGTAAAATTGATTTCACCACTCTGTTATATACAATAAAAGAGAATTTTAAGATATTTTTTCCATATTTTTAATGCATCCCGGACTAGGCTTTCCTAAAAATCACCTTTTTATATTCGAACCGCAATCCGACCGATCCGGTCCAAACCCAAAACTTCTAAGCCCAAAATTGGGGCGTTACATTACCGGTCACTGCAACAGGAGCCCGAACCTCCCTCGCTGCTTGAGGACAATCACGCCTCAAATGGCCACGCGATCCACACGTCCAGCACGTGTTCTGATCAGCTCTCATCCTGTCTCCCTGAACAGGCACACCATTCCCTCCATTACCATGCCTAGCAGAAGACTGATACCTCTTAGCTCGTCCTCTCTTATTCTGTCCACCACCGGAACTATATTCAGCAGCTCTTTTGCCCGAGATAGAACTAATACCTCTGGAAGACATACCCAAGTTCTGCTCAATGTCCTTCGCCCTACTAACCAGCACATCAAAATCCGTATACTCAGCTGCAAGCATAAAGGTCTTCACATCCGGAATCAAACCATATCGGAAGCGCTCACACCTCTCCCGCTCATTAGGGATTAACTCAGGTGCGTACTGGCTAAGGCGAACAAACTGGATCTCGTACTCAGCCACCGTCATGCTTCCTTGCACAAGAGACATGGATTCTCTTTTCTTCTCATCCAGCTATCACACACCTAGTTACTTTCGATTGAACGCGTTCAGAAAGAACGTCCAAGTCACATCAACTTCCTCCATTCCGGAGATAGTGGTCGTCCACCAAGTATACGCATCATCATGCAACAACGATACTACACAACCTAACTTCTGCACATCATTTCAGTTCATTTGTCCCAATATCCTCTTGGTGCTTTCCAACCAAGATTCAGAACTTTCAGGAGATAAACCTCTAAACTCAGTCCCTCCCAGACTGCGAAGACGTTCCAAAGGTAATCTCACGTTAGAATCGCCCTGATGCACAACTCTGTGAGCTCCAGCTACTGCTGCCTGAAACGCTCCAGCAATAGCCTGTATCAATACAGTCATGTCAGGAGCAGTTTGCCCCTGCACAGCTTCAGGTCCAGCGACCACAGCACCAGCACCAACACCAGCACCAGCACCATCACCTCCAACACCACCACCGGGCGGTCCACCACCAGGAGGAGGAGGTATATCCACAATATTCTCCACATTTTCCTCTTTCTCATTCTGAGCCATAGCTCTCGTATTCATCCTCATTTCTCCACGAGGCCCCATTTACTAGAAAAACAATGCACTGACACAAATGCAATAAACATAATTAGGCTCAACAAGGTAAGTAATCCAAGTACTCAAGCTCATTTTCCAAAAACAATTCCTTTCATTAGTTTTGATATGGCAATGGGTTCCTCTAACATGCTTCAACATAGCATAGCATCACAATTGCAACATACTTTACAATTCATACAACATACTTTCATTCAAAAGACATATGAAGCAAATACACATACATCACCCACATAACCATTCCCATTTACTCGAGAACTCAGCTCTGATACCACCAAATGTAACCCCCTTAGCCCGGCCTAGACGGTTGACTCGAACTACGAAGATTACACGGGGAAAACCAAAGTCAACCCGAAAGTCAACCTTGATTAACGACCCTTTTTTTTAATCTTGTCTAGATGCACATTAACCCTAATCATACTCTTGAGAAACACTTACGTGAATAGCACAACGATCGAAATACAATAAGGGACTCAATTGCATAAAAATACAAATGTTAGGGACCAAATTGTAAATTCTGGAAATTAGAAGGTCTTAACTGATTTTAAGGTTACCATTACTTAATTAGTCATGTTTCATGCTTCCCTGTTAAATTTCACCTCAGCTGGACATCTCAAACTCATGCAATTGCAAATACAATTTTCGGGACCTAAACGTAAAACTTGCAAACTCAAAACCATTCAAATCAGTGCCCAACAGTCACTTGTTTCGAAACGGTGTTAACCGTTCTGAAACGCGAGTTCGTTTCGAGACTTGTTTCGAAACAGGACCTTCCAATGTCCAAACCGTTTTGATACGGTCACCACTCGTTTCGAAACACCAAGGCCATTACAAGCCCCCGTTTCGAAACGCCTAAGAGTGTATCGATACGGGTTGCCCAGAAGCTGCAGATTTTGCTGGTTTAACATGCATAAAACCACTCAAACACATCCTAATGACTTCCTAAACATGCCAACAAGTCATCATACATATAAGGTACATGTTTGCAACTTCAAAACACATTCAGAGCATCAAACAAGGAATTCCACAAGTCTATAAGCATGCATCCTAATATCCAAAACCAAACAACCTTCAAAACACCAAAACAAGCATCAAAAGGCCATTTACAAATCTCAAAACATTAAAGCATCAATCCACAATTAGGGAGTCCAACACATCTCCCAAAACACATCCTAGGTTCCCATTGCCAAAATATCAAAATCTAATAGTGTTATGAAAACATCACCATACATGAGCTTAGTTTCCCTTGGACTCTTAGCCTCCTTGTTGCCTTCAAACACTTCAATTATCTGCATTATTGGTTCAAGAGAGTGAGCGTAAGCACAATTGCTTAGTAAGGCAAGCTCTAAAGAAACAACACAATAATGTTTTTTTATAAAACACTTTTAACAAAGCTTTTCAACACATAATCATCATTACACATGCAACAATGCATACATATCAAGCATCTCATGCTTCATTAACATCAACATGTCATATTGGCTTCGAAGTGATAATCCATAACCATTTACAACACAAAACACAATCGGATACGTGGATTACAAGCGTTGTCCCATACACTTCATACACACTACCGAACACACAAGGTGGAGTTTACCGGTACAATCCCAATCCCTCAACACTCGTGATGGAGTTTAACGGTACAATCACAACACCTCAACATCACTCATCGGTAGTTATATAACTCCAATAACGAGAACAAGTGACACACAACACAAGACCCACACATGGACTTTTAACCACCATTGTGATCTTACCTTTCTCGTTAGTGTACTTGGATGGAGTTTACGGTACAATTACAACCCCTCAACATCCAAGACGACATTATTCACGGTGCACCCAATCCTATAGCCGGCTAACTATATCCGATTCAAGTACTTTAAAACCAACACATCACTTACAAATATACATCATTTATCATCAACAATTCACTCTTTTAAAGCATTAATCAAGCCATTTACATCATGCATCATTATGCATCAAAACCAAATTTACAAATGTCAAACCAAGGATCTCTTACCTTGAGCATCCTTCAACAGATAGCTTTCAAAACCAGCATTAACCATGCTAAAACATGCTTTCAAAACAGAATTTAAACATGCAATTTATAAACAAATGCATCTAACCACTTCATGGCTCATCCAAGAGAGTTTTTTCCGAAAACTTTCTCTTGAGCTTAGTTAAGTTGCTTAGATTTAAACTAAGCTCCCAAAACCTTCAAACATTTGTTACAAAGCTTGAAACCCAACTTCACTCACCAATTGTGTTTCGCAAGCTTGCCGAAACGCCGATCAAGCCTCCAATCAACACAACAAGTATCCGAAAATGTCTCCCTTGTTTTAAACACATCAAAGCAGAGGATTAATGCATCATCATGCATTAAAATCTTCAGCCATCACACCTAAACTCGATGCTCTAACCAAAACTAACATTTCCACTACCAAACACAACCGAAATCACCTCCAAACTCTTCCAAAACATAACCCAGCCAAGATCCATCACTTCTAACCATTTCTAAACATTAATTAACATCCAAAATGAACCTAAACTCGTCCTTATACCTCCAACTATAACAAAACACAAAGATCATCCCAAAAACCACCATTTTCATAAGCAAAAACTTAGGAAACAAAACCTATTCGGGATTTCATTGATAAAACCTCATTTACAAATCATTAGACATCCAAAATACATTTAAGAATCATCTCAAAACAGAGCCCAAACAATCACAACGAAATCCTTCACGATTTCCTCCAAATCTTGAGTTTTAAGCCAAAATCAAGTTCATATCATTAAAACCATTTATAAAACTTAAATTAAGGATTGATAACTTGTCAATTTTAGTAAAGATCTGAATATTTAGAGGAGAAGAACAACATTACCTCTAAATGGTGATTTCTCCTTGATTTGAGCCAATTTTCTTTAAAATCCAATAAGCAAATCAAAAGGATTTGATGCAAGATGATTTAGGAACTAATTGATGATTGAAATCTCATCAATTGAATTGAAAATAAATGGAAAATTTACTGGAGAAAATTGTTTGGATGAGGGAATTTTGAGAGAAAAAGAGATGAGAAAATTTTAAGAAAAATTAGTTATGAAAATCTAAAAAGTGGTTTCCCTTTTTCATTTAATTAATTAAACATTACTTAAATCTCTTTAATTAAGGAAAAATCTGGAGAAATCCTTTTTTGGTAAATTAGCTCCTTAAAGATTCAAAGTTTAAATCCTTACAAAACAGTCGCCACTAAACTTTTCAAAAATCGCATTTTAGTCACTAATCCAAAATGTTGTATTTTCAAACCTTATTTTGTAAAATTGATTTCACCACTCTCTTATATATATTAAAAGATCATTTTGAGATATTTTCCATATTTTAAAGTATCCCGAACTAGGCTTTCCCTAAAACCTCCTTTTATATTCGAATCGAAAATCAGACAGGTCCGGTTCATACCCTAAACTTCTACGCCCAAAATTGGGGTGTTACATTTTAACTAACTTCAACGACCCCTGTTTTGATACCCGTAACGGAATGGTGCTTCACAGTAGCGAAACGTTCCGAAATTGCTAGAGACCGTTCCGACCCTTTTAGCCCGTTTCGATACTCGTTTCGAAACGCCAAGGCAAAAAAAACGGTTGTTCCAAAATGTTCGAGCCTGTTCTGAAACACCCTGCTGCAGAAACAACAAATATGCAATTTCAGCATCTCTAAGGGTATTTAACTTGGTTCTAATCATTACATACAACAGAGAACCATAAAAAACAACATATACACACTAAAACCAACCATTACACATGTCCAAGATCAAGAGAAACATAAACATGCTTTACATACGATTAAAAGAGAAAGCCTCAAGATCAAACATATATAACACAATCCAAAATCATAACCACAAGATTTAAGGTAAGGAAAAACAAACAAGATAAACTTCAACATGATCTCAGCACAAGGAGTTTACAAACACTCCCAAAACATAAACAAAGTTCACCCTCATTGCCACACACACTATTATCTAAGCAAAGTTATACTTGAGCTATGAGTGGACACTTGGATCACTTCCCTTGCATCGTTGCCTTCCAAAAGGTCTACAGATCTATATTTTTGGAAAAAGAGAGCGTAAGCTATATAGCTTAGTGAGCGGAGCTCAAAACCAACTACAACAATGCAGTTTTGAAAACAATCATCATTTAGGAAATCAAAATCGTTTCATGAAATCTCTTTCAAAAATCATTCCAAAACCATTTCCTTTCAACATGCTAACTTGAAGCAAGTTTAAGCAATGCAACCACACATGCCATAGCATTGAACATGCATCAACCATGCATAAGCCATGTATGAAGCATATGTGCAAACCAAGCATATCGGCTCCTTTACCATACACATGCTTTAAACGTAAGAATAACCATATGAGTTTACCAAGCTCATATTGAAACCATAAGCGATTGAGTATATCAGCATCATTGACACGTTGCTCGGATAAGCGGACACCTTGATGGCACAACTCTCATCAAGTCACATGGTGAAACAACCCTTACCATAAACACACTTCGGCTGGGATGCCACTACCCGCATTGCCCGTTGGTGATAGCACAACCCCTACCACTCGCATAACAATAGCACAACCCCTATTGTGAAACCGAAGAAATCTCATGCGCGAATTTTATAATTATAGTGCACTTCACATCCTATTGATCGATCAATCTATCCGATATAACCCATGTGTCAATATACTCATCGCAACATAAAAACCACCGCTTTTCTCCAGGGATAACCACCTCCCCAAAGCACATCCCAAAAGCCAAGACACAAGCTCAAGCATAACATGAACTCAACCAATAGTCGAAACATAACATGGCATTCATGTGGGACTATAATAACATGGCATTCATGTGGGACTATAACAACATGATCATTTATAAGAAGGCAAAAAGTCGAAACAAATACCAAATCTTACCCTTGAGCTAGGATTGGCCTAATGGCTCAACCTAAAACCTTAAAACACTTCTTCAACCTTGATAAAACAGTAAAAATCATTTCCACTCACTAGCGATTACCACAACAAGCCGAAACCCCCTTTTCTAGCTTTCCGACTCACCCACTATTGAGTTCAACAAATCCGAATCTTGAATACCTACCTCTAACCAACCCAAAACAATAGATTTAGAGATACTTTCAACACACAAATTTGCTGGAAAGTAGAGATTCAAATACTCAACCAAAACACCTATCGAGTAAATCTGATACAAGCCCTAAACATCGAAGAGACCCAATTCGGATAATCTCCGACAAAACCTAGCGTAATATAACATCCAAACACATAGATAAACATCTAAAAACATCATACAGACATCAAATCAACACCAGCTATTGATTCACCTCAAAATCCACCCAAAAACCCATTTTTTCATACTTCAAAATTCAAAACCCAACCCCATTTCGAGATTCCTACCATTCATCCATCATCTCAACACAATAATCACATCAAAACAAAGGTAACAACATCAACAGACCCAACATTAATAGATCTTACCCAAAAATCTTACCAAAAGCTCATTTTCATCAAATTTAGCCAAATTACATTAAGATTAAGACAAAAGAATAAAACCTTGGTATTTAAAAGAATCAAAGTATGGGAATTTCATTATAGAAACTTACATTAGAAGAGAATCACGTTCCTCACCCCCAATGCTAGCTATTACCCCTTGTTTGGCAAAAATCACTAAGGAAAACAATGAAATAGACTTGGGTAATAGGAAATCAAGGTAGGAGAACCATTTAGCAATAAAAGATTAATAAGAAAACACTTTTACCATGAGGAAATCAAGCTCAAATTATGTTTTGCTGAAGAGAGGAAGTAAGAAAGCTTGAAAATAGTTTTTTTTTACATAAAATGAGGTTTTAGACAAACTCTTGTTTTAATTAAATCATATAAGCTATTTTAAAATATTTGAATAGTCAAAATAAAAGAGGATAATAACAAAATTGGCCCAGCCAAAAATAGCTCCTTAAAGATTCAATTTTTTTTGACTCTTTTACAAAATGGTCAGTAAAAACAGATTTTGCAAACTTTACAATTTGGTCACTAAACCAAAATGTCACAGTTCAGAAATCATTTTTCCAAAATTGTTTTTACCAAAACCTTTCACATATTTTAAAAGGATATTAAGGATTTATTCCATATATTTTCCAACACCCAAGGACCTTTTTCCTTGAACTTACTCAAAACATTCAACATCGGTCTTTTGGACCTCGAAATTTCATCGGACCTTCCAGACCCTAAACCAGGATGTTACAACTCTCCCCCACTTAAGAAGTTTCGTCCTCGAAATTTACCTAATGGAAAAAGATGCCCAACTTGACGCTTCATGCCGTCTTTCCTCTCCTAAGTGGCTTCTTCAACACATCAGTGTCGCCACTTCACTTTGACCTACTCTATCGAACTACCACGCAAAACCTTGCTGTCTGTAGCTAATATCTCGATCGGTTCCTCATCATATGACAAATCTGGGTTCAATTTGATTTCCCCAACAAACATTACGTGCGATGAATTTGACCTATACTTTCGAAGCATAGAAACATGGAATACATCATGTATCTTCTCTAATTCCGGAGGCAAACTCAATCTGTAAGCCACATGACCAACTCGTCCCACTATCTCATATGAACCAATGAATCTTGAACTCAATTTACCTTTTCTATCGAACCTCATCACTTTCTTCCATGGTGACACTTTCAAAAAGACTTTCTCACCACAGCATACTCAATCTCACTACGCTTCAAATCGACATATGATTTCTGTCGATCGGTTGCTTCTTTCAAGCGTTCACATATCAACTTCACCTTCTCAGTAGTGTCCTTAAGCATACCAGGTAAGGATACCAATTTCTGACCAGCTTCTGCCCAACATACCGGAGTTCTACACCTCCTACCATACAAAGCCTCAAACGGTGCCATCTGAATGGTAGCCTGATAACTGTTGTTATAAGAAAACTCAACTAATGATAGGTGTTTCTCACACAAACCCTGGAAATCGATAATACAACAACGTAGCATATCTTCAGGAAGTTGTATTACTCGTTCTGACTGACCATCTGACTGAGGATGGTACGAGGTACTGAAATCCAATCGGCTACCCAAAGCACTATGCAAGCAATCCCAAAATCTTGACGTGAATCTCAGATCTCTATCTGATACAATCGACTTCGGTACGTTGTGCAATCTCACTATCTTATGGATATACAAATCAACCAACTTATCCAAGGAATCAGTCGTGTTAACACCTAGGAACTGTGCACACTTGGTGAGTCGATTAACTATCACCCAAATTGAATTCTTTCGCGAATGAGACAATGGTAAACTTGATACGAAATCCATGGCTATCCTCTCCCATTTCCATTCCGGAATTCGTAAAGGCTATAACAATTTTGATGGAAACTAATGTTCGGCCTTCACGCGCTAACAAACCATGATTTACTAACAAATTCGACCACATCCATTTTCAAACCAACCCAGAAGTAATAATTTTTCAAATCTCGGTACATTTTCGTGCTACCTGGGTGCATAACAAACGGACTAGTTTGTGCTTCATTCAAAATAATGCGTCGCAAATTAGCATCTTCAGGCACAACAACTCTATTTTTGTAACACAAAACATTACCATTACTAAAACTTTACTCGGTTGGTTTACTTTCCGCAATATCATGAACATGTGAAGCTAAGGAACCATCTTGCAATTGTTTCTCACGGATCAACTATTTAAGAGATGGTTTCACCTGCAGTTCTGCAATCAATTCTCCATCATGAGACAAACTCAACCTAGCAAACATCACTCGAAGCTCAACTGCTACCTTCCTACTCAACGCATCAGCTACTACATTAGCTTTACCCGGAAGGTATTCAATAGTAAGATCATAGTCCTTCAATAACTCGACTCATCTACGCTGTTGGAGATTCAAATCATTCTAAGACATCAAAAATTTTAGGCTCTTCTGATCAGTATACATTGTGCAATTCTCACCATACGAATAGTGCCTCTACACTTTTAAAGCAAACACAACAACGAATAACTCAATATCATGCGTGGGGTAGTTCTTTTCATGAGTCTTCAACTGTCTCGAGGCATATGCGACGACTCTCCCATCTTGCATCAATACACAACCTAGGTCTATATACGAGGCATCACTATAACTCACATAGTCTTTCCCTATTACCAGTTGCACTAACACATGTGCTCTAGTCAATGCATCTTTCAAGAGATCAAAAGCCATCTATCTCGCTTTTGTCCACTCATATCTAGCATCCTTTTGTAAGAATTTCGTCAACGGAGTAGCTATCTTAGAAAATCCTTCTACAAACTGACGGTAGTAGCCTGCTAAGCTTAAGAAACTACGAACCTCAATCACAGACTTCAGTTGTTTCCAATTCACAACAGCTTCCACTTTCTTAGGATCAACTCTAATGCTATCTGCTGACACGACATGCCCTAGAAAGACTACCTCTCTAATCCAAAACTCGCATTTGCTCAACTTCGCATACAACTGATTATCTAGCAGTCGTCAACACAAGTCGCAAATGTCTATCATGGTCTTCCTCAGTGCGCATAAAATCAGTATATCATCAATAAATACCTCAACAAATTGATCTAGGAACTCATTAAACACACAGTTCATCATGTCCATAAACGCAGCTGGTGCATTAGTCAACCCAAACGATATAACCAAAAACTCATAATGGCCATAACGTGTCTGAAAAGCTGTTTTCGGTATGTCTTGCTCCTTCACTTTCAACTGATAATACCCAAATCTCAAGTCTATCTTCGAGAACACTGCTGCATCCCGCAACTAATCAAACAAATCATCTATTCTCGGCAATGAATACTTATTATTCATAGTTAACTTATTCAACTGGCAGTAATCGATACACATACGCATACTCTCGTCTTTCTTCTTAACGAACAAAACTGGTGCTCCCAAAGGTCATATACTTGAACGGATAAAACCACGAAATAATAATTCCTGAAGCTGAGTCTTCAGTTCTTTCAACTCCTTCAGAGCCATCCGATACAGAGCAATCGATACATGAGCTGAATCAGAATACAACTCAATAGCAAACTCAACATCTCTATCCTATGGTAAACCAGACAACTCTTCAGGAAACACCTCAGGAAAGTAACAAACTACTCTACTGTCTTTTGGTCAGACCATACTCATATCTGGATTCATCACATAAGCCATGTACGCCTGATATCCATGATCTAACATTTTCTGAGCCTCTAAAGCAGAAACTACGTTGGATAAGAATTTAACATTCTCACAACCACTACTACTTCATATTCATCTGATAATCTCAAGCTCACTCGCTTAGTCCCAAAATCTTCCTTTGCCTTGTGCTCTACCAACTAGTTCATTCCTAATATCACATCAAACCCATAGAAAGGCAATTCCACCATATCAATTGGAAACACGTGAACCTGCACCATCAACAGACATTTGCGATACATCTTTCTGACCACAATTGTCTCGCCAAACGAACTAGTCACATTCATACCCACATCAAGTATATCGCACGGTACATCCAACATCTTAGCATGATCACTCGGAATATAGGAATACGTAGAACCAGAATCAATCAACAAAAGCAATGTCAAAGACTGTAACATGAAATTACCTGCAATAACATCTGTGTCGTTCTTGCCCTCTCCGTATGCGCACACCCTCGCTGGTTCGCCTCCCTCAGGCTGACCTGCAACTACATGTGCCACATTCCTTTGTCCCTCATTTTGTGGTTGAAAGTTCCCTCGGCCGCGCCTACGGCCTCGCTGGTACTTGATAGCTCGTATCGGTGCCTGACCACCTCTAGCTAGCTAAGGACAATCTCTCTTGAGATGATCCTTCGATCCACACTGTCAGCATGTACCACAGGTTCCCCAACACTCTCCTAGATGAGACCTACCACACTTGGTGCACTCGGGTGCACGATGAGCAAAACCCTGGCCTTGATGGCCACGTTCGGGGTTGCCACCCCCACGTCTATGATCAAAATACTGCCTCATGCCCTTCTGCACCTTGGCTCGATCGCGATTCCACTCTGCAGGTCGTTTCCTTGAACTAGACCCGCCTCCTTTAGAAGACAAACCAAGACTATGCTCTATATATTTGGCTCAAGCTACTAGCACATCAAAATCTGTATAATCATTAGCCAACATATAGGTCTTCACTCCCTCGGTCAAACCATACCGAAACCTCTCACAACGTTCCTTCTCAGTAGGAACTAGCTCAGCACCATACTGACTCAGTCTAACAAATTGAACCTTATACTCCGAAACAGTCATGCTCCCCTGAACTAAGGCCATGAACTTGCGCTTCTTCTCATCTTGGAACCTCAGCCCCAAATACTTCTTTCGGAAGGTAGAACGGAAGAAATCCCAAGTGATATCAGCAGCAGTCATACTCGCGGTGATCGTAGTCCACCAAACATACGCGTCACCCTGAAGCAGAGATTCCACACAACCCAGCTTACGTGCATTACTACACTCCATCTGACCCTGAATCATGGTAGTACTAGCTAACCATGCCTCAGCTCCCTCGGGTGATAACCCACGATACTCTATTTCACCCAATTTGCGAAGCCTCTCGAGGAGTAACCCTTCCCTCTAACAATGCTACGGTGCAGCTGCCTGTAACCCAGCCAACGCAGACTAAAAAGCCCTAGTAATAGCATGAATCAATGGGCTCATATCAACTCCGGCCTGACCCTGGCCACCACGAGGTTCCTCACCTTGCACATTAGCCCCACCACCTGGAGGAGGAGGAGGAGGAGGAGGAGGAGGAGGTAACTCTCCCTCTAGCGGGTCTTCAGCACCTTCAACATGCTCCTCACGCGGCTCACCACCTGTCTGACCTCTTCTAGGTCTAGCCATAAGAACAAATGCAATGCTACAACAACAACAATAGATAAGACAAAAGGAAATGATTCGAGTCAGCAACGTCAAGGGTCCAAGGTGCTAAAGTATTATATATAGGTTTTCCTGATAATATTATGTGGCAATAAGTACCTTACACAGCAAACAACCTCATCAAGCAAGCATGCATCACCTCAATACACTTACCTCACTTACCTTCCCAGTTGCACTACAACAAACGTAAGCCTTTTCGAAGGAAACCTAGGCTCTGATACCAACAGATGTAACCCCCTCGACTCGGCCTAGCCACCAGACCGTATCGAGTGGACTACACGGGACTAACCGAAGAAAGATCCGAAGATTTCCCTCTGTTTAGCAACCCTATATGCATTGATTAATATCTTTTCTAGATGCTCGAATTTAATCTTAAGTTATCGAACACGAAGCGGAAGAAAGAACAACAATCAAGCATCAATTTGAACCAAAAAGGCAACCAGGGACCAAATGCAAAACTAGCATAATCTAGAGACCTATGATGCAATTAAGGTGATCTTTGTGTAATTTAGTCCATTTCATGCTTCCATGATGAAAAGCAACATAAAACATGCACACAATCATCCACAATTGAAAACAACATAAACTAAGACCAAAACGCAAGAAAAATAACTTCAAAGATGCCTTTAAGTAACTTCAACGACCCCTATTTCCATACACGTATCGGAACGGTGCTTCACAGTAGCGAAACATTCCGAAACGGCTTGAGACCTGTAACGCCCTGGTTTTGGGCTTAGGAGTTTTGGGCGTTGACCGGTTGGTCAAAGTGCTATTCGAATCTAAAGAGGTTAAATTAGGAAAGCCCAGTTCGGGTTGCATTAAAAATATGGAAAAATGTTCTAAAATCATCTTTTAATATAATTAAGTGAACTGTGAAATCAATATTGGAAAATGAGTTTTGGAAGTGTGACATTTTGGCTAGTGACCAAAATGTAATTTTCGCAAGTTTGGTGGCTGTTTTATAAAGGGTTGAAACTTTGAATCTTTAAGGAGCTATTAATCCAAAAGTGGTTTCTCCAGATTTTTCTAAGATATTTTGAGTTATAATCTGATTTTAAAGTATATCAAAAAGGAGGGAAAAGCCATTTGGCTAATTTCTTAACTAACTTCTCAATTTTCTTTCTCTCATTTTCTCTCAACCCAAACACTCCATTTCTAGAGAATTGTTTCTGATTTTCTCACCTAAATCTCTCCTTTCAACTCTCATTTGATTCCAAATCAACATATCTTCAAAACCTCTTCAATTGCTACTTGATTCATCAAGGGTTTTCATTCCAAAAAGTGGAGAAACACAAGTTTGGAGGTAAGAACATCCTTCTCCTCTAAACTATCAGTTCTTTACTGAAATTCCTAAGTTTTCAATCCTTAATTGATGTTTAATTAAAGGTTTTTAAGTGTTGAAATGGATCTTGGCTTATTATGCAAGATTTTGATGATTTTTGATGATTTTCGTTAGATCTGAGTAATCTGTGATTTGAGAGGTGTTTTTGATGTTAAATGATCTCTAAATTGATAAGGAATTGAGTTTTGATTGATGCAATCCCGGATAGGTTGAGTTTCCTAAGTTTAGCTTGTGTTTCAAGGTAGTTTTTGAGGTGATCTTGGTGATCTGATGTTGCTGGAGGTATAAGGTTGTTAATAGGTTGTTTTTAGATGTTATATGATGTTAATGGAAGTGAGGTTTTGCTGGTTTATGGCTGGGCTTTGTTTAGAAGTGGTTTGGATGCATTTTCGGTTGTGTTTGGTGGCCGAAAATGGAGGTTGGATGAGAGCAGCGAGTTTAGGTGCTTTCATTGAAGCAATTAATGCATGATGATGCATTAATCCTCTGCTTTGATGTGTTGAAACAGGGGAGGCATCTTTGGATCCAAGATTGGTTGATCCGGAAGCTTGATTTGGTGCTTTGGCTTGAAGCAAAAGTGGAAATCGGTGAGTGAGTTTGTGGAAATTGGATTTTCAGCTTTAAAACCAAGGTTTGAAGGTTTTGGGAGCTTAGTTTAAGTCTAAACAACTTTGCTAAGCTCAAGTGTAAGTTTTCGGATTTTCTCTCTAGTGGTGGCCATGATTTTTGTTGTGATGCAAGATGATGATTTGCATGTTTTTAATTACTGTTTTGAAAGCATGTTTTAGCATGGATTTTGCTGATTATGTAAGCCATATGTTGAAGGTAACTCTAGGTAGGAGTACCTTGCTTTTATACATTGAAATAATGTGGTTTGATGCTTTGAAATGCATGATGAAAATGGCTTGGTTTAATGCTTTAAAACAGTGGATTAAATGATGAATATGATGTATATTGGCAAGTGATGTTTTGAAAAGATTAAGGTCACTAAGGTGGTTAAAAGTCCTTGAGTGAGCCTTGTTACTTAAGATCATCAAGGTGGTTAAAAGTCCTTGGATGAGTCTTGTTGCGAACACTAAGGTGGTTAAAAGTCCTTAGGTGATCCTTTCCATGGTGTTTAAAAGTCCATGGGGCCAAGGTGTTTAAAAGTCCTTGGGGCCAAGGTGTTTAAAAGTCCTTGGGGTGATACAAGCATTGGACACAAAGGTGGTTAAAAGTCCTTGTGTGGTCCTTATTCATGGTGTTTAAAAGTCCATGGCCAAGGTGTTTAAAAGTCCTTGGGGCCAAGGTGTTTAAAAGTCCTTGGGAAGTTGATGAACTTGTTTTAAGAAATGAAATGTATCACTTGAGCCAATATGACATGTTAAGTATTTTGTGAAGCATGTGATGCTTGTTTTAATGTTTATGTTTAAGCATGAGATTGCTTGTTTAAAGTATGCTTTTGAGCATGTGCAAAGGTTGATTTAAAGCATGTTTTGTAAATGTTTTGAATTGCATTATTGAATGGTTTTTAAGAGCTTTCCTCACTAAGCTTTTGCTTACGCTCTCTTCGTTTTCTTAATTCAATAATGCAGAGCATTAGAGTATCTTGAAGGGCAGCAAGAAGGGCAAGAGTTCAAGTTCAAGTAAAGCTCAATGTATGGAAGGTTTTTGTTAAACATTTAGCTTTTGGGTGATTTGGCAATGGGGGACCAATGTGTATGTTTTGGGAGGTGTTTGAGACTCCCTAAGTATGTTGAATGTTGTTTTGAATGCTGGTTTTTGGATTGGATCATTGCATGCTTGTTTTGGAAGTTTTGTGTTTGAATAGCTAGCTTGTGTAGGAAGCATGCCTATTGAATTGGGGCTTTTTGCATATGATGTTAGATTGTTGTTTTGATGATTCCTATAAGTCATATATATGTTGAATTGCATCCTGGTAAAGTTTGGTGACATTTGGAGCATGTTTGAATGATCAATTGCATGTTTTGGTATTCTTGTTTGCTGCAATCTGTGCAGGCGTTTCAGAACAGTGTGCACCGTTTCGGAACGGGTGCCTTACATGAACCCAGGCGTCCGAAACGGTATGCACCGTTTCGAAACGGTTTGGTCTCTGCCAAGGCCATGTTTCGGAACCCGTTTCGGAACGGCCCGTGTTTCGGAACAGGGTCTACCTGTTTCGGAACGGTCGACCGTTGGGGGCTGACAGTGGCAGTTATATGTTTTGAATTGTTTACGTTTTGGTCCCGAATCTTGTTTGTTCAATTGTATGAGCTTGGGAAGTCCTTTTGAGCTGAAATTTCACAGAGAAGCATGAAATCTGATTAATTTCAAGTTGGTAACTTTAATTTGGGTTAAGTCCTTTTAATTATCAGAAATTACAATTTGGTCCCTAAAGTTGTAATTTGTTCAATTGGGTCCATGTTTGATCTCTGATGTTTGTGATCTTTGAGTATGATGTTTGTGTGATCACAATTAGGATTAATGTGCATCTAGACAAGATTAAAAAGAGAAAAAAAGGGTCGTTAATCAAGGTTGACTTTCGGGTTGACTTTGGTTTTCCCCGTGTGACTTTCTTAATTCGGGTCAACCGTCTAGGCTGGGTTAAGGGGGTTACAAGACCGTTCCGACCCTGCTTATCCCGTTTCGAATCTCGTTCCGAAATGCCAAGGCAAAAACAAAGGTTGGTCTGAAACGTTCGAGCCCGTTCCAAATCACCCTGCTGCAGAAACAACAAATCTGCAATTTAAGCAACTCTAAGGGTATTTAACTTGGTTCTAATCATCACATTAACCAGAGAACCAGCAAAAACAACATATACACACTAAAACCAACCATCACACATGTCCAAGATCAAGAGAAACATAAACATGCTCTACATACGATTAAAAGAGAAAGTCTCAAGATCAAACATATATAACACAATCCAAAACCATAACCACAAGACTTAAGGTAAGGACAAATCAACTAGATAAAAATCAACATGATCTTAGCACAAGGAGTTTACAAACACTCCCAAAACATAAACAAAGTTCACCCTCAGTGCCACACACACTATTATCTAAACATAGTCATACTTGAGCTAAGAGTGGACACTTGGATCACTTCCCTTGCAACGTTGCCTTCCAAAGGGTCTACTGATATGCATTTTTGGAAAAAAAGAGCGTAAGCAATATAGCTTAGTGAGCGGAGCTTAAAACCAACTACAACAATGCAGTTTTGAAAACAATCATCATTTAGGAAATCAAAACCGTTTCTTGAAATCTCTTTCACAAATCCTTTTCAAAACCATTTCCTTTCAACATGCTAACTTGAAGCAAGTTTAAGAAATGCAACCACACATGCCATTGCAATGAACACGCATCAACCATGCATAAGGCATTTGCAAACTAAGCCTACCGGCTCCTATACCATACACATGCTTCAAACATAAGAATAACCATATAAGTTTACCAAGCTCATAATGAAACCATAAGCAATTGAGTATATCGGCATCATTGACACGTTGCTTGGATAAGCGGACAAATTGATGGCACAACTCCCATCAAGTCACATGGTGAAACAACCCTTACCATAAACACACTTTAGCTGGGATGCCGCTACCCGCATTGCCCGTTGGTGATAGCCAAACCCCTACCACTCGCATCACAATAGCACAACCCTATTGTTAAACCGAATAAATCTCATGCGCGAATTTTGTAATTATAGTGCACTTCACATCCTATTGATCGATCAATCTATTCGATATAACCCATGTGTCAATATACTCATCGCAACATAAAAAAACCACCGCTTTTCACCGGGGATATCCACCTCCCCAAAGCACATCCCAAAAGCCATAGACACAAGCTCAAGCATAGCATGAACTCAACCAAGAGTCGAAACATAACATGACATTCATGTGGGAAAATAACAACATGCATTTAATGCATATTAACAACAGAGGAAACATCATTTAAAATGAAATGCATATGATCCAAAACATGATCAATTATAAGAAGGCAAAAAGCCAAAACAAATACCAAATCTTACCCTTGAGCTTGGATTGGCCTAATAGCTCAACCCAAACCCTTAAAACACTTCTTCAACCTTGATAAAACAGTAAAAATCATTTCCACTCACCAGCGATTACCACAACAAGCCGAAATCCTTTTTTCTAGCTTTTTGGCTCGCCCACAATTGAGTTCAACAAATCTGGATCTTGAATCCCTGCCTCTAACCAACCTAAAAATTTAGATTTAGAGATACTTTCAACACACAAATTTGCTAGAAAGCAGAGATTCAAATACTCAACCAAAACACATATCAAATAAATCTGATACAAGCCCTAAATATCGAAAAGACCCAATTCATATAATCTTCAGCAAAACCCAGCGTAAGATAACAACAAAACACATAGATAAACATCTAAAAACATCATACCGACATCATATCAACACCAGCTATTGATTCACCTCAAAATCCACCCAAAACCCACTTTTTCATACTTCAAAATTCAACACCCAACCCTATTTCGGGATTCCTACCATTCATCCATCATCTCAACACAATAATCACATCAAAACAAAGGTAACAACATCAACAAACCCAACATTAATAGATCTTACCCAAAATTCTTACCAAAAGCTCATTTTCATCAAATTTAGCCAAATTACATTAAGATTAAGACAAGAGAATAAAACCTCGGTATTTAAAAGAATCAAAGCATGGGAATTTCATTAAAGAACTTTACATTAGAGGAGAATCACGATACTCACCCCAATGCTAGCTATTACCCCTTGTTTGGCAAAAATCCTTGAGGAAAACAATGAAATAGACTTGGGTTTTAGAAAATCAAGGTATGAGAATCATTTAGCAATAAAAGATTTATAAGAAAACACTTTTACCTTGAGGAAATCAAACTCAAATGATGTTTTGCTTAAGAGAGGAAGTTAGAAAGCTTGAAAATGGTTTTTGACGTAAAATGAGGTTTGAGACAAACCCTTTTTTAATTAAATCATAAAAGCTATTTAAAAATATTTGAATAGACAAAATAAAAGGGGATAATAACAAAATTAGCCCAGCAAAAAATAGCCCCTTAAAGATTCAATGTTTTGACTCTTTTACAAAATGGTCACTAAAAACATATTTTGCAAACTTTACAAAACCAAAATGTCACAGTTCAGAAATAGTTTTTCCAAAATCGTTTTTACCAAAACCTTTCACATATTTTAAAAGGATTTTAAGAATTTATTCCATATTTTTTCAACACCCAATGATCTTTTTCCCTAAACTTACTCAAAACACTCAACATCGGTCTTTCGGACCTCGAAACTTCATCGGATCTTCCAGACCCTAAACCAAAATTTTACAGCAAAAGAGTGGGATATTGGTAAGTTGATATGACGTAATTACATATTGTACAATGATGTTGCTTTGCACGGTGATCGTACATACATGTTGATGTAGATTGAATTATGTTGATGATATGCACAATGGTTGTGATATATGTGTTATCTGTTATATATATGTTGATATGGGTTGGATCTTGTTGATTGTTACGCACGGTGATTGCTATATGCTTGTTCGTTAAGATATGTTATGTGGGGTAGGTACCTGAAAGATTGAAATGTTGGTAAATTGGTATGGTGATGCTGTAAAACGAAATTTGTTGTTTGTTATGCATGATGTTTGTGATATGTGCGTTGATTGTTTCATGCTATGATTGGGGGAAATTGGGATACACACTACCCTATTACTATAGTCTGAAATATTTTTATTTATAATGGAAGTCTTGGATCCTTGCTAGAAGCTGGCCTGAATGTTTTGTTTTGTTAGTTTATTATCATGCCTTAAATATTTCTTTTAGCAAAAAAACCGAGGAGAGAGTTGCGATCTGGTCTGATTTGTTGTTGTCGTTGGGCAAGGAGTGGAGGAGTGTGTTTTGTCTCCTAGGGTTTGACGCCTCGAAGTAAGTATTGTGTCAGTTGGGTAGGTGTTGGGTGACATGATTCCTGAGACATATGCGATGTCTGGAGCTTGAGAAGCTATTAATGCTGGAGTGAATAAGACTGCACTAGTTGTTGGACAACTCTAAGTTGCTGCTAGAACATTTCTGTAGTTTGGAAGAAGTTGAGTTCGAGGATTGTCACCTGAGGTATCCATGGAGTGGATGGCCTGTACTAATGGGATTATGGAACAAATGGGGTGTAATGATGGTCATAGGTTGAAATGTGTTGTGTATCCGTTGTAAGGAGATGTGTACATTTGGTAGACAACTACGGTTGTGAGCATGGAATCCGATGTTGTGACTTGGGGTTCTTTCGAGCTATCTTTAAGAAAAAGTATATGAGGGTTAGATACTTGGTTGACAAGAAATGTGAATTCATGGCTTGGGTTCAAGACAATATGTTTGTGGTCGAGTTTAAGGCACATATTGTTTAGTTGAGTGAGTACGCTTCTGGATGGGATTTGGATGTGAGACATCGATGTGATTGATTTTGTTATGAGTTGGTACTTGATGTTAGGCTATATATGTTGGTTTTTGGCTACACTATTTTCGACGTGTTGGTTACACGAGTGAAGTGCACTGAGCAGAACCTGAGTTTATCGATTCATGTGAGAGGTTCTAGCTCTAGAAAGAGAGTTGCAGACTCTAGTTTTAACGGTAGTCAGTGTAAGAATAGTCATGCTAAAAGGTATCGCTTGGGTTGAGGCGAGGTGGTGGTAATGTTGGGCAAGGACCGTAGGGTCAGTAATGTATGGGCTTAAGTAGCATTTGATACTTATTAGGTATGTGGATCGTGTGATCACGTGAGGTAAGATTGGCCACGTTTGACCTGTGGGGTATAGTTTTCTGCACCTGTTGTTGATAATGCTTTTTGGAGTTGCGGCTTGAACAATCATTTCAAAAGTGTTAGATGTGGGAAATGTAAGTAACTAGTTCTTTTGGTGAAAAGATTGTTACAAGAAGGTTGTTAGGAGATGTCTTTTATCTATTCAATGTAATGTGTTTGCGGTTGATTTAATGGAATTTCCTTCCTATGGTTTTGATGTGATCCTTGAAATGGAATTGTTGGCTGAGCATAGAGTTGTGGTTGTTTTTTATACCAAGCGAGTTACCTTGAAACTTGATGATGATTACGAAGTTGTAATCGTGAGCGAGAATGTTAAATTATTGTCCAATGTTGTTTCAGATCTGGAAGCGAGTCGCTTGATGGAATTGGGATTTGAGGCTTTCTTAGCTTATGTTATGAATCCAGGATCGAATGAAGTGCGTGTACAGGACATACGTACGATATGTGAGTTTTAGGGTGTATTTCTGAAAGAGTTGTCTGGGTTGCCACCGAGTAGAGAGGTTGAGTTTGATATTGAGTTGTATGAAAATACGACACCAGTGTCTATTGCTCCCTATCGATTGGCTCCGAAAGAGTTGAAGACGCAACTTCAGGAGTTGCTTGATCGAGGGTTCATTAGACCTAGTGTTTCACCTTGGGTTGCACCAGTTTTGTTCATGAAGAAGAAAGATAGCACGATGCGAATGTGTATAGATTATCGACAATTGTGTAACACCCCTCGCCCAGGTTAGGAGCGAGGATCGTTACTTGGAAGAAAAACAATCAATCAAGAAACATGAAAATTCAAGCCAATTTAAAACTTTTTGCAACTCATCACTAGTAGGTGAGTTGTTCCACTATAATGAACATATACAAGCATGCTTTACATTCAAATTAGACATTGTTGTTAATTAATTTCAAGTAACAAGATTAAGCATAACATTCGAACGTGTAAGAACATATAGATTAAGACATACAATTCAAACTAGTTACTTCTTAACCAAGAAATCTATATATATATATATATATATATATATATATATATATATATATATATATATATATATATATATATATATATATATATATATATATATATATATATATATATATATATATATATATATATATATATATATATATATATATATATATATTCGAACATGGTCATGGCATGGATATCAAGCAATCTCAATTAACAAAGATAAACATGGCATTCGTACCAGCAACCAAGATCATGTAAAACATGGTAAATAATTAATCAAGCATGTATTTAGAACAACGTCAATTCGATAGGGGTTACTTGTTTACAAGACATGTTTAAGATAGCCTACAATTCGTTTAAATGGTACTAGATGCATTCGATTAAGCAAGTATTTCATGGTATCTTCAATTCAAGACTTGTCAGTTCTTATACAAGTAATTTTATTCACATTTGAACACAACATAGCATAGGAGATTCAATCAACTTAAACATGATAAGCCATTTAACATTTGAACAAAGCATGTTTTCAAGTTTTGTACAAGGAGACTAGAATCAAGGTGGAATTTCAATACATGATAGCTATTTAACAAGAAAAGATAGCTTTTACAAGCATAAACAAAGCATGCCAAGATTCATTTAACTATTCTTTATTTTACGACTAACATGTAGGTACGGAAACATAGCAAGCTTCCACAAGATACAAGCCAATAACATGTACATGGTTTAAGACATTCATGAAAACATCAAGGCATTCAAGCATCAAGCTTAAACAAATTACAAATTAACAAGGCTTATACCTTATACATACATTACAAATATAAACAAACCAAGGATTATAAATTATACAAGCTTTCATGATTAAAATGCATGGTTAATATCTAAACACAAGCTAAGTGCCACCAAATAGGAGTAAACAAAAAGAACTCAAGAGAACCGTACAAAGCTGCACTTGTATGTATCTTACTTTGAGCTCAAGAAACCGGATTCAAGAACGAGATAACATGTGGGTTGGGAAGAACGGAAATGAGAGTGATAAGTACAAAATGTACTTAGTGAGGTAGCAACTAAAGCTAGCAAGTTTTAAGTTTAAAGGTCTTTTAAGTCAAGTACAACCTAGCTAGACTTTAAGCTCTATAGATCAACCTAGCTAAGGTTAAAAGTATCACAAGTATAGTAGGAAAGCAAGTAGGCATGTATAATTAATAACATTTAGGCATTTCATATCAAGTTCAAGCATATCATCAAGAATCATATCGCCCAAGCAACATATATCATGTTAAGCAAGAAACATCATTCATATAGTTTACAAATCGAAAACCAAGTAGCATGTAAGTTCATGCATAAAATAAAACATTCAAGTAGCAAGTCAATTAATTTAAGTTTCAAGTAAATTATATCAAGTATCAAGGTAAGCATATCTAGTTTCGTGTCAAGTATTTCAAGTATTAAGCCAAGTATATCAGGTTTTGATTCATGTTTACTTCTTTACTTGTTTACTTTAGATTTAGCCTTGTTGTATAGTTATGTATGTTAAAACCAAGAGAGCAAGTAAGTCAAGCACTCTAATTCAAGCCGGTATTCGAATATACAAGATAGATTACGGGTTCATTTTAAGGTTTTACATTTCTCATATCAATCATGTACACAAGTAACTTATAAACCAAGCATCAAGCTATTCAAGTAGTCATGTTTACATGTTATATATGTGTTCAAGAATCAAACAAATATAGTATACCTAACCATCATGTTATGTATGAAATTTCAAGTAGCATGCAAGATTGTTAACAAGGATCAAGATATTAAGTAAACTTAACCACTAATTATCAAGCATTCTATTTGTATGCACAAGACAAATTAAGAATCAATGATTTCACAATTCCACATTTCAATTAATATCATGGACACAAGCATTAGACAACTCTAGTAAGATTATCATATGATTCATTCGAACAAGAGCAATTTTTTAGTTAACTTGTCATTCAAGCATCAACAAATTCAAGTAAGCAAGATCATCATATTACAGATGTAGTTCAAGTATCAAGAAATTTCATGTAAGCAAGATATTAAGTTAAACGTGTAATTTCAAGTAACAAGCAATATCATTATCAAGGATCAAGAATTCACATCATTTATCAAGCATAGCTTATCTTGTTACAAGCTTAATTAGTATAATTTTGCCTTGGTATTTAGTTATGTCTAGGTAATCAAGTCACCAACCAACTGTCGCCGCAAGCTGGTACTTATAGTACCGGTCAAACCCTCCTAGTGTCACCAATTAACCACAACACTCTTCCCTCCTACTGTCACCAAATAAGGGCCTTGTCCTTGGACTGTTGTCCACCCGAAACACAATGAGCTCTAGACTCTAAGCCATTCTTTTCTACCTAAGACCAACTAGCAACCAAGGGCTTTATTAATTTTTACTTATCAAGCTTTCATGTATCAAGTGTTCAAGACATGATCATTCAAGTATCAAGCTTATTCAAGTTTCAAGCATGGTTTATCAAGATTAAGATTGCCCTTAGGCTTATTTTAGCCTTAGCTCCTAAGTTCAAGAACTCACAAGCTTGTTCGTGTTAACATTAATCAAGTGCTATCATGTAGCATTTAGCAAGACTTATTTCAAGCATGAACATTATCAAACCATGTTTTAAGCAATGATGCTTCAAGCTTATCCAATACATTCGAATTGAATCACGATACACAAGAAAACAATCAATGATCAATCAAGATAGCAAAGTTCAAACTTCTCATGTTCATATCAAGTTGCAAGACAAGACATTTCAAGTACACATTTATATCATTCATTTTCAAGCTTACCAATTAAGCCATTATTCCCTCTATTAAAAATAACAAGCATATTAAAACTCATATCATAACATAGGAATTATAAACAATAGGCATGATTTAAGCAAGCTTGGTTAGGACCTAAGTCCTAACCCTAACATTAAAGGTACACTCACAAGTCTTTCCAAGCTAAGTTTATTTGTCTTCAATCCAAATTCCTTTGTTTTTGCCATAAGCTTGACCACTCCTTTCTTCCTCCACAAGATTCACTTCTTGTTCTATAAATTCATACAAGTAATTACATGTCAAACAATGTATATTGAGCATAACAATTATTCATCTCAAGCAGTCCAGTTGTGTTCACACACAATCACTTAACATGGAAACAATATTCATATACTTCATATAAGAAACATGCAGCATCTTAATGTACACAAATTAATGCACGTTACTTCTATTGTTTATATTTTAATTTGGAAAAACATGACAATAACCAAATTGTCAAAACTGTTTACAAAACAATTTTCCAAAACTGCCAAGACACTAAACTGTTGCTGCTAGGCAGCAATTAACTGCTTACTTAAACATTCATAACTTTCATTTCGTACGTTGGAATTTCAAACCGTTTATACCGTTAGAAAGCTAACTTAACTATCATTCTAACCATATAGGTTTTACATTCATATTTATTACCAATTTATACAGTTTTCAACCTAAAGACAGGGCAGTTTACACCATTGTACAGTTTGAACTACATTTAGAATTTCATTTCTTTAATTTGTTTTGCAATTTGGAATTCAATTCTATTTGTTTCTGGTGAAACTAGACATACCATGATTTCTAACCATATCAATTATAGCTTTTAATTCAACAAATATCAATTATAGTGATTTTTTAAAGTTGCTGCATATGCAAGTTCCAAAACTGTTTTTATGGTGTGAAATAAGGCATTCCATTTCATTTCATTTACATACTAGTTCATGTTAGGTTCTGATTCTTTACTGTTTTTAACACATTCATAACATTTAAGATTCATCAATTTTACAGTGTTTTACCCACAAAACAGTCCCTAACAGTTTACGTTTTCATATAATAGTTCAGTTTGCATTTTAGTGCACTTTAGTGTACAAATCTGTCAGTTTTCATTAACATTTTCAATCTATCCCTTTTCCACTAATTCCCATATTTCGCCCTCTTTTTAACTCACAAAAACAGTCATTAAGTCAATAAATTTGGTCCTTAATTCATTCATTCTTTCAAAATAATCCGTAGCCATCAATTTAGCAAGCACTGTGATCACCTTGAACATTGTGACTCAATTGTTTGCTAAATTTAACATGATACCTATTGTTTATTCCTTAATTTAACATAGCTATAACATCAATTCAAGCATTATTGAATCTTTAAAAAATGGCTATCAACTACTAACATCAAAAAATTAGAAATTCAATTCAATCCAACCCTTAGTTTCTATTCGCGTGGAAAAAGGAAGATAGAAGCTTACATTGTTTTGCAAGATAATTTTTCTACCAAGGTTGATTCAAGCTCAATTATCAATTTCATTGCTGAATTCTCTTCCTTTCTCTCACATTCCTTATTCAATTTGGCATTTGAAGAATAAGAGAAGAAGATGACAAACCTTGTCATCTTGTTTTCATGCACTTAACCGAGTGGCAAGGTGTATAGACACATGGTGTTTCATTTTAATTACATGTGGCTTGGTGGCATTTTCTTAGGAATTTACGTGCATGGCATTTGGTTTGCAAAGTATTCATTTTAGTCATCTTATTTTGGTCACCAATCTTCCATTTTTTCTGTTTAACTCACTAAATATCCTAATTAGTTTAGGATCAAGCTTAATTGAGTTAGAAAATTAGGTAACAAGCTTTAATACTTCTAGGGAGTGATTTGGGGTATTACAAATTGAACAAGTTGACGATTAAGAATAAGAATCATTTTCCAAGAATTGATGATTTGTTTGATCAATTTCGAGGTGTTTTAGTGTTTTCTATGATCAATTTGAGATTTGGGTATTATCAATTGAGGGTAAAGGATGTGGATGTGCCTATTACTGCTTTTCGTACGAGGTATGAGCATTATGCATTTTTTGTGACGTAGTTTGGTTTGACGAATGCGCTTGTTGCATTCATGGACATGATGAATCGTGTGTTTCATGAATTATTAGATTAGTTTGTGGTTATGTTTATTAATGATATCCTCGTGTACTCTTGTACCGAGGAAGATCGTGATAAACACTTACGAATTGTGTTGCAAGTTTTGTTCGATAATTAGCTTTACGCCAAGATGAGTAAGTGTGAGTTTTGGCTTAAGAAAGTTGTCTTTCTTGGACATGTGGTGTCAGCCGAGGGTATCCGAGTTGATCCACATAAGATCGAGGCGGTGATGACTTGGAAGATGCCTACATCTGTGACGGAAGTCCATAGTTTCCTTGGATTGACGGGTTATTACCGTAGGTTTGTAGGTGGTTTTTCAAAGATTGCTGCTACGTTAACCAAGTTGTTGTAAAAGGATGTTCACTTTAAGTGGACGGATGTTAGACACATGCTTTCGACGGGTTGGTACTGCATGTTCAGGATATAACGGATAGTAATTTGACAGATTTTTGTTTTAATGATGATGGTGTTTTGTGTTTTAAGAGTCGAATAGTTGTGTCGAATGATGTTGGGTTGAGGCGCACTATTCTGACTGAGGCCTATAGAAGTCCTTTTGCTATGCATCCTAGTAGTACTAAGATGTATTGCGGATTGAAGGATGAGTACTATTGTGTTGGGTTGAAGAAGAATGTTGTTGATTTTGTGAGTAAGTGTATTGTTTGTCAGTGCGTGTAAGCAGAGCATCATTTTCCTTCTGGGCTGTTGCAACCTTTGAAGATACCGAAATAGAAATGGGAGAGGATTATGATGGATTTTGTGTCAGATTTTCCTTTGACCCCATCAAAGAAGAACTCTATTTGGGTAATAGTAGATCGTCTTATGAAGTGTGCACATTCCATAGTTGTGCATACTACGTATACGTTGGATAAGTTGTACATTGTAGAAGTTGTGAGGTTACATGGTATACCTAAATCCATAGTTTTGGGAGTGTTTGCATAATGCTTTGGGTACCAGCTCAATTTCAGAACCTCGTATCATCCTCAGATGGATGGTCAGTCTGAGCGAGTTATTCAAGCGCTTAAGGATATGTTGCGGTGTTGTGTTATAGATTTCCAAGGCTCTTGGGAAAAACTATTGCCTTTGGTGGAGTTGCTTATAATAATGGCTATCAAGTCAGTATACAAATGACTCTGTATTAAGCCTTGTATGGTAGGAAGTGTAAGATGCATTTTTGTTGGCCGGAAGTGGGGCAAAAGTTAGTTTCTTTGCCGTATCTGCTTAAAGGAACGACATAGAAGGTAAAGCTTGTTTGTGATCGGTTGAAGGCAGCTTTAGATCATCTTTCCGATTGGTGATCTCGTGTTTTTGAAAGTGTCACCTTGGAAGAATATGGTGAGGTTTGGACGTAAGGGTAAGCTTAGTCTAAGGTTTATTGGACCATATGAAGTTGTAGAGCGTGTTGGTCCTGTTGCATAGTGTTGGGAAAATCCATGATGTGTTTCATGTGTCGATGTTGCGGGGGTATTGGTCCGATCCATCGCATGTAATGCCAGTTGAGGATATTGAGTTACGACCGGATTTTTCTTATGACGAGGAACCTATTTGAATTCTTGATTCTAGTAGAAAAGTTCTTCGTGGTAAGAAGATTTGAACTTGTAAAGGTGATGTGGCATTATCGAGGAGTTGAGGAGGCCACGTGAGAAAGCAAGACGAACATGTTGAAGCAGTTTTCGTACCTTTTTCCTCCCGGTAAAATTTTGAGGATGAAATTTTCTAATTGGAGGAGAGTTGTAAAGCCTCGGTTTTGGGCCTAGGAGTTTGTAGGTTGAGTTTAGGGTCTGTTGGACTGAGACTAGAGATTCAAGTTAGTTCGGGATTGGTTTAGGGAAAACCTAGTTCGGTAAGTGATAAAAATATGCAGAAATTTGCTAAAATATTTTTTAAATGTATATAAGGGTTTGTTGAAGTCGATTTTGGGAAATGACATTTGGAAGGTGGACATTTCGGTTTAGTGACTAAATCCTAAAAATGGAAAAAAACAGTTTTTAAAGACTATTTTGTAAAAGAGCCAGAACGTAGAATCTTTAGGGAGCTAAAGTAAATGTAATAAGCTATTCCTTTAATTTGACATGCTTTAAATATGTTTAACTAAAAAAATTAAAAAGGGTTTTGTTTAAAAAGGGAACTAAGCTTTACAAACTTATTTTGACGTAACTTCCATATCCCTCTTATGTCATAAGCCAATCACTCATTTTCTTTCAAAACTTCGAGAGATATTTTCCTTTTCCTTTTACATTGATTTCCATGAAGTTTCCCTCAACTTGTTTCAATGGATTCTTGGAGATTTTCAATCAAATCTTGTCAATTGAAGCAATAGCAAGGGATTAGAGGTAATTTTCGTGCTTCTCCTATAATTAAGGTTATTTAATTAAATTCCCAATTATTTTGGCTCTTTAATTGTATTTCATAACAAGGTTTTATGACTGATTTAAAGAAAATGGCTACATCAAGCATTAAATAATGATTTTATGTAATTTTCGTAATGGATCTGTTATGGTTGGTTTATTATTGATTTTAATCATGTTTTGGAAGTTTATTAATGTTGAGATTGATGTTTAAGCATAATGATCCCGAAACTATTTGGATCTCTAATTGATTAGGTTGTTAGCATTGGATTTTTGTGGTGTTAATGTAACGCCCCGAGTTTAGGGGTTGGATGTTACTCGAGTAAATTGGGTTTGAGTCATGGGCTCATTTTAAATTAAATTGGGTTTTAGTTTAATTAAAAGGGTTTGAATTCATTAATGGCATTTTGATAAATTTTAAAATGAAGGGAAAATAAGATGACAAAAAGGGGTTTTTTTTTGAAAAAAAATGCTCATCTTCTTCATTCCACCATTTTTGAAAACCTAAAATCCCTCTTATCTCCTAAAGCACTATTTCATCAAATATCTTCATCAATTCAAGGGCTCTCTTCGAGGTAATTGCGTTTTGAACTCTCCTCATGATTTCCAACATTTCCATAGCTTTAGTTTTCATAGAAATCCTATTTTTGAGTTTTTGAAGTTTTCAAGTTTGAAGAAAAGCATGAAACTTTAATGGCTTCTTGGCTTGTTTTTTATTTGTAGAGTTTATATTTGAACTAATCTCACCCTAAGATACCTTATATCTTAAAATGGTGGGATTTTAACAAAAATCCCGATATGGCTTTTTAGGGGTATATTAAAAGTGCTAAAATTTGTGTTTTTGGAGGGGTTTTGTGAAAATATTGTTGGGTTGATGTTATAGTGACATTTGGTAGGTGTTTTTAGATGATATTTGATGATTTTTAAGTGGTGATAGTGTTGGTTTGAATGGATTCTCGTTGCTACTTCTGTAGGTGATTTTTAGGAGTGGAAAATAAGAGTTTTTAAGGTGTTTATGTGGGGAAATGAAGGGTTGATGGTTTTACAGCCTTAGGGTGATGTTTTGGACATGTTTTAAGTGTTTAAATGGAGAGGTAATGGTTGGGTTTTCCTGGAGTACGAAAATGGGATTATTTGGGAGGATTTCGGCTTTGAATTGTTGAGAAAATGTTAAGGAATTGAGAGCTGATGTGTAACGGTAAATTTGTGGTTGCTTAAGAGGTTAATACATTGTTTTTGATTTGTTAGAAATAGTGGATTTGGCCTTGGGTGGTTCGGATGCGGTTCCGGCAAGTTAAGAAACTTGAAACGACTTTGTGGTTTGCATTGGTGTGCGAATGATGAGTGGAAATGTTTTTAAGCAACGTTTTGGTTCAAAGATGGTTTTGAAAGAGTTTGGATTGAGCTTGAAAGGTCAATCTAAACTCAAGAGTAAGTTGATGTGAATCGCCTCTTTAAATTCCCTTTTTTATCGTTTGTTTTTTTTTCAATTACTTAAAATGATAACTTGTTGTGCATGAAATTTCAATACTTTGGGAGGAAGCATGTTGCTTATTATCATGTTGTTAATCATGTATGATGGAATCAATGGTGTTGTTGATATGCCTTGTAAAATATATGTAAGTTGGTGCAGGTTGTGCACAAAAATGGTAAGTAAGACCACTTGCGGTTGGTAAGATTGTAAGTAGTAAGTTTGTGCAAAATTATGGATTTTGTTACGAGTTGTTTTGGTCGTGCATGATATAGTGTGTTCATGTCGCATGATGGTGATTTGTATATCGTGTTGCATGGTTGGTGTCGAACCTTATGTGATGGTTGTCGTTACTACGGTGATGTGTGGTCCCACCGGTAGTGACTAGTATGAGACTACGGTGATGTGTGGTCTCACCAGTAGTGACTAGTAGAAGAGTACGGTGATGTGTGGTCCCATCGGAAAACTACTAGTCGAACGGTGATGTGTGCTCCCACCGTGTGTGTTTTGGGTTATGCTTGTGCATACCATGTATTGTTCATGTTTTTGTCTCACTATATCATTCCCTCTTAATGGTTTTGCTTTAAATTTAAGATTATGACTTTATGCATGCCATGAAGTGTGATGCCATGATAAATATCTATATTGTTGACTTGTGGTTGATCTTGTATGTTAGTAAGAGGTTTTTGTCGTTGGATGGAGTGTATGTGTTGGTCTTTATTTTTTTAAGAAAGATTTGAACCCTGCATTGTCGTTGTTAAGTTTTGAGCCCCGCTCACTAAGCTTTATGCTTACACTCTCCTTTTTCCGATAATGCAGATCATTAGCTTGGAGTTAGCAAGGAGCAAGAAAAGGGCGTCCAAGCTTGTGATAGTTTGCTTAAGTATGGTTTATTAAATAATGTAGTAGTTTAGCAACGGGAAATGCTACGTGTTTTAGGAGCATGTATCTAGACTCCTTTGTGTTGGCTTTATGTTGTTAATGCTTTGTGTTGATGGATTTGTAAACCATGTTACGTTGTTGCTTAAATGCTCGTGTTTAAAGGCTTATGACCATGTTCCACGTATGCTTGTGTGTTATGTTTTAAGGCATGTAAACCTTGTTATGAGGTGTTTATGTAAGTGTTTGCTTCTTAGGAATGAAATGGTCTAGTATATGTACATTTAGAATGCAAGTTTCTCTTAAGTGTGGATGCATAGATGTTAATGCTCAGTTGTTAGTTTAAAGTGCTTTGTATGTTGTTCCATGGTTGTTAAATGTTGTATGGATGTTTGTTTGTGGCTAGGCGAGTCGTAAATTGCATCTAGAGTTGAGTCTTAGTGCATTTAGTTGCTAATCTGAGTGTTGCATTGCAAGGCGTATCAGTACGCCCAAGGGCGGTATCGATACGGTCCTACACTTTGGGACTCAGATTAGGCTTAGCGTACCGATACACGAGGGTGTATCGATACGCAAAAACCTCTATGGAAACCTGAGATGTTGACGAGATTGTGGCGTATCGAAACGGAACCTAAGCGTATCGATACGGTTGTTTATCGCTGACCGTGAGATGTTGACCAGTGAGGGCGTATCAATACGCCCTTCTAGTGTATCGATACAGCCTGTTGAAAAGAGTAAAATGAGTTGTTTTAATTTCTTGTTTCGTATGCTTCGTATCCTTTCATTGTGTTTCCGCTGACATGTTCCACATAGGATGTATGAATGCCTCTAGACAAGATAAAAATTAAAAAAATAGGGTTTCTAATCGGAGTGGGACCTTAACGGGTTTCGCTTCGGTTTTCCCCGTGTAAC
Organism: Hibiscus tridactylites; assembly: GCA_958450335.1. NCBI lineage: Eukaryota > Viridiplantae > Streptophyta > Magnoliopsida > Malvales > Malvaceae > Hibiscus > Hibiscus tridactylites. Next base: position 22,665,789 of record OY288291.1, on the reverse strand, counting down.
CCGTTCGGACTGGTCAGTCGTCCAGACCGGGACGAGGGGTTATAGTTAATGTGATTTTGGGGATGCTAGAGGTATAAGGTTTTTAATAGGTTGATTTTGGATGTTAATCAATGATTATAAATGGTTGGAAGTGTTAGGTTTTGGCTGGGTTGAGTTTGTAGAGTAATAGAAGGTGTTTTGGTTGTTTCGGATGGGCGTTTTGGTGGTTGTGGGCAGAGCAACGTGGTAGGATTGCTTTGTGGAGTTTTTAATGCATTGAGATGCTTTAATCCTTTGTTCTTATGTGGTTTAAACAGGGGAGAACGTTTCAGAAGCAACCGGTGAGGTTTCGGGAACTTAGGACGCTTAGTTTCGCGTCGGCTAATCAATGTTTCGCATATCAGTGAGTGAGAATGTTGATTTCAGGTTTGAAATGTTATAAAGGTGATTTTGGGAACTTAGATGTATGATTGAAACACTTGTCTAAGTTCGAAAGTAAGTATAAGGAATTTCTCTCTTAGTTGTGCTATTTACGAAATGATTTTTATGCACTTGGTTTTGAATACATGTTTACCTACTATTAAGGCATGATTATAACATGTGGTTTTCTGTTTTTAATGTTGAAATGATGAAGGATATACATGGTAAGCGATCCTTGTAAGTGTATGTTTTATACTTGTGATTTAAAGTATGATTTGATGCTTTGGAAAATGATTTATTGATGATGCTTTGAAAAAAACGAGGTATGTGGTTAAATGTGAATTATTGGCAAGTGATGTTGTAAAAATGGTTTATAAATGAAATCGGATATAGTTAGTCGGCTATTGGATTGAGTGCACTATAAACAAGTCGCCTTGGATGTTGAGGGGTTTATACGGTGTACCGAATACTCCATCCAAGTACACTAATGATTGAGGTATGTGTATGTGGTGTCTCGTATCTTGTTAGTGGGGCTATACATCTACTGATGAGTGGTTTTGAGGGGTTTATACGATGTGTCGAATAGTCTACCAGGGGTGTCACAACGGTGGAGGGTAGCTCCCGTGTGTTAACCTTGAGATGTCGGTGAGAATGTATGAAGTGTTGGGGTAACACTTGTGAATTTGTGTATGCAATATGTTGTTTTAAGAAATGGACTTTCCTAATGATGACTTGTAAGCCAATATAATTGATGATGTAACTATAGATGATTTATGTTGAATATTGAGATTTATACATGTTTTACTCTTTAAGCTTTGCATATGGTAGTTATGCATGTGAAGACTTAAATTGAGTGTTAGCAATGGGACTTGCTGTTGATTCGTGATACATGTTGCATAAGGTTTATTATGCTGATTTTTTATTAAGAAAAGTGCATGGTTTTAAAGGCATGATGGTTCCAAATTGAATATTCAAGTTAATTGAAATGAGATTTCAATGTGGACTTGGAAAATGGTTTTAGTGCATTGATGGTGTTTTGCTTTTGAGAACTTCTCCCTAAGCATTGTGTGCTTATGGTTTATTTGTCCATCAATCCATAGAATTTAAGTTTTGGAGGTAGCGTGGAGCAAGGGATCGCAAGAGACTTTATTTGAGAATGTATGTTCCGGTTTAGACTATACGTAATAAGGGTAATGGGGGATCCGTTGTGTTTTTGGGAGATTTGTGCAAAGTCCCAATTTGAGCTAGTGTTCATTGCAGTTTTAGACTTATAAATGGCCTTTGGTTATTGGTTTGTGCTTTGCTATGCATTTTGGTATCTTGCTTGGCTTGTTTACTAGGTTGCATGCATGTAGTTTTCCTTTGATGCAAAATGTCATGTTATGATGTTGATTATGACATGAATGATTGAGGTTTGATGTTTGAATATGTTATGTATATGTTGGAAGCATGCTTGAGTGGTTATGGGTGCATTAAAGTGTGAGAAACTAGCAAAATGTGACATTACAAGCCCATGCATACCGATATGCGTGCTACCGTAACGGTACAGTATAACCAAAACATGCATACCGTATCGATAAAGCTAAAGAGCAAAATGAGAAACTATATCGGTACACGAGGCCGTATCGATACACATTTGTGCTACTAGAAATTTGAGAAATTGACAAGATAATGGCAAATCGATACGGGCTGAAGTGAATCGATACGCTCAGCTGGTAAGTTGGTTAACTAAGGCTTTTTTATGTTCTATTTTCTTCTGTTTTGGTCACTGAAATGTTTGGATGTTCAATTGAATGAGTTTGAATGATCAGTTTAAGTTGAGATTTGATACATTGGCATGTAATATGACAAATTAAAGGTTGGTAACTTAAAATTTGAAGAAGCCCTGTAATTTTCTATAATTACATATCCGTCCCTAACGCATAATTCTAATCAAATGAATGCCTAATCGATGTCTGTTTGAGTTGACGTTTCTTCCCCTGCAAGTCTAAACACTTAGGGTAACAATGTGCATCTAGACAAGATAAAAAGAAAAAAATAGGGTTTTTTGTTGAGGTAAACTTCCTGGTTTACTTAAATATTCTCCGTGTGACTCGTTTGGTTATGTCGGGCGTCTAGGCCGGGTCAAGGGGGTTACAATTGGGGTTTTGATTGGTCGGGGGAATTTTGGGGATAACAATGAAGGCTTTAAACGGCCGGTGACGGTGGGGATTAGCCGACCAATCTCGATGGCAGGGGAAAATATTCAGAAAAAATCTTTACCTTTTCGCGGCTGAAACTAGTGAAAGAGGAGCATGGCAAAGCGACACAACAACATGGACTGAGCAGCAGCAATGCAAATAGATCCGACAACACGACGACCGACGGTTGTAACCAAAGAAGGAGCGACGCGCGAGGGATGCAACCAGACGATCGGTGCTCGAATCCGATGAAAGACTTTGGTAAAGGGTTACCTGTAATTTCACCGACAAAGCATGCTTAAAAGCGATAATGACGACGGCGGTGGCAGTGTCAACAAGAAAAAAATAGTTCAACGTTAATGCTAGGATTTGTGATTGATGGAGATTTAATAGTAATATTTTAATCCTAAAACACTATACAATAAAACATGAAATAATTATTGATGCAAAATTTTATTTTATTTAAAAATATTTTTAAATGCAAGTCGAATCCTTCAAACTTTTAATATTTATTTAAAAGATATTAAAAAATTAATGATATTTAGCAGTGTATTGCGTTAGTTGTGTTCAACAGTGTGCAACACCTGCTCTAGACTCATTCCTATAATAATCATATTTAGCCATTTGAAAATTAAATTCAAGATTTGGATTTGCAAAATCTAGAAATTTTTCTCAAGAACATCCATAAAATTCATAAAATTTGGAACTTCCTATTTTTATTTGTTAAAGAAAGTACATAAACCTCTTAAATGAATCAAAAGAAGTTTAAAACAATTTAGAATTCAAGGTTTTATCAAGAAAATTAAACTTCATCTTTTTATATAAGACCATGTTAGAAAATTCCATATATATTTTATAAATTTCATACATATTTAGTCATTCAGCGATGATTTTCTGCATACATAAGGCATCGACCTCAAGACTTACTTAAGTGATACCAAGCTATTTAACACTTGGACGAATCCGTTGTTTTTTAACTTTAATAACCTTTCGTAAAATTCTTTAAAAATGAGTACCTGATTTTTTTGACTAAAAATTTATTTAATTAAAATATTAAGTATTTTTCCTTTTAAAACCCAAATTTAAGATAAAAATAAATCATTTTTCAATCATTTAATACTCATTTTGGGATCCAATTATTACCCAATTCTAGTAACTTTTAACGGAGGCAAGCAAATGTGTAAGGTTGTAGTGGTAGAATGAGATGTACTAATTCATTTTGGAGGTTGCAACAATTGCGAACGATGCTTGGGTGGCAATTGGGTGTGTAATAACAAAAAATTCTGGGAACCAAACTGACGGGAATGAGAAATAACTGAAACTTTCAACCGTTCTCTCAAACTTTCACCCGCGAGAACTAGAATGGGAAAATTTTATCACCGAAGTTCAAATAGAGATGAAAATAGAGATTGCTATATCTGAAGCATGAGGATAATCGAACCGTACCCATATAAATCATCATAGGGATCCTTGAATCGTAGGGATTCTCGATATTTTACAAATATCCTTTAAAAAAATATATACTCATTTACCTATATACCTTGTCTTAATAAAAAAAACTTATATGTTAAAAACACTCTAATTATATTATTATCACTTTAACTTTATCTCAAATCTAACCTAGCCACACTACCATGGCTCTCTTTTTTATATTCAATTTTCTTTTTATCTTGTATATTTTCCATTTTAAGGTAAATCATGTGTTTTTCCATTTTGTTTCCTGTCAGTAGAATGATTGTTTACATGTCAATGATAGCTCCATTACTTCAAAACTGATCTCAATACCCAATTTGCTTTTAAATGAACTCTTTGTAACCCCCTTAACCCGGCCCAGACGGTTGACCCGAATTAAGAAAGTCACACGGGGAAAACCAAAGTCAACTCGAAAGTCAACCTTGGTTAACGACCCTTTTTTTTTCTTTTTAAACTTGTCTAGATGCACGTTAACCTTAGATGTGATCATACAAACAGTATACTCAAAGATCATAAACATCAGAGATCAAACAGGGACCCAATTGAACAATTTACAACTTTAGGGACCAAATTGTAAATTCTGAAAACTTTAAGGACTTAACCATATTTTAAGTCACCAACTTAAAATTAATCAGGTTTCATGCTTCTCTGCCAAATTTCAGTTCAGACGGACATCCCAAACTCATACAATTGCACAAACAAGTTTCAGGACCAAATTGCAAACTTTCCAAAACATATAACCGCCTATGTCAGCCCCCCAACGGTCACGTGTTCCGAAACAGGCAGAGCCCGTTTCGAAATGCGGGGCCGTTCCGCAACGCGTACCGCAACGGGGGACTGGAAGTAGCCTTTCCGTTTCGGAACGGTCTCTCCCGTTTCGGACGCCTGGGCTGGTTTAGGGCACCCGTTCCGAAACGGTAGGCACAGTTCCGAAACACCCTGCACAGATTGCCTCAAGATGCATACTTAAACACACAATTGATCATCCAATCGTGCTCCAAAAGCCACCAAACTTTACCAACATGCAATTCAACATATAGGAGACATACTTGCATCAATAATACATCAATATAACAACATATGTGAAAAGCCCCAATTCTATAAGCATGCTTCCTACACAAGCAACCATTTAAAAACAAAATCTCCAAATCCATCTCATATAAGCCAAACATGTTCCAACAACATCAACAACATAAAACCATCCTTGTCCGAACATATACGAACACATAAACATCAACCCAAGAGATTCTACCCCATTGCCTTTATTAACTATAGCTATTCACCGAGACATACATCTCAAATGGAGTCCTCCTTGAATCCCTTGCTTCTCGCTGTCCAAACTTCAAGAATCTGCATTGATGGACAAAAAGGAGCGTAAGCACATAATGCTTAGTGAGGAATGCTCAAAACCAAAACACCATCAATGCAGCGAGTCATAAAACTCTTTGAAAAGCAACTCGATTTGTTTACCAAGCAAAATTTGAAAACACTTCCATTTCACAACATACCTTTCTTATACTTGAAAGTCATTCCAAGCAAGAAACCCTTTAAAACCATTACTCAAACAATCCAACACATGCATTAAACCAAGGCAATATATGAACCACAACATCAACATTACATGCCTTTAAAAACAAGTCTTAACAAGACCCAATGCACTAAGGAAATTCCATGCACTCATGCATCATTCACCAAATGATAATCAACACTTGCTCAACTTAACAAGTAAACATGCATTCACAAGCATTTAACACTTTTCATGCAACCGTGCATCTTTTCAAGCATCTCATGCTTCTTTATAATCAAGAACATTATATTGGCTTCCAAGTGATCAACCTCATCCACTTTTCAACTCAACACCCAATCGGATACGCGGATCACAAGCGTTGTCCCCCACGCTTCATACACACTACCAATCCAAGGTCTCCAAATGGACTTTTAAACACCATTTGACCTCACCATCCTAAGGTTCCCATGTATGGACTTTTAAACACCATACAACCTTAGCTTTTTACAAGGTTCCCATGTATGGACTTTCAAATACCGTACAACCTTAACTTTTCCCAAGGTTCCCATGTATGGACTTTTAAACACCATACAACCTTGACATGCACAAGGTTCCCATGTATGGACTTTTAACCACCATACAACCTTTGCATTCACCGATTGGTAGTTGTATAACATCACTAACGAGATCCGGGACACCCTACACAAGATCCACACATGGACTTTACACCACCATTGTGATCTTAACAAGCACAAGGTTCCCATATATGGACTTTTAACCACCATATAACCTTTGCTTAACCAAGGTCCTCGAATGGGCATTCAATCTCCATTACGACCTTAACCATCTCGTTAGGATACATGAAGGGAGTTTACCGGTTCACTCTTAACCACTCCACCTCCAAGGCGACTTTATTCACGGTGCACCCAATCCTATAGCCAGCTAACTATATCCGATCAAAGAACCAAGAACCACTTACATCACTTGCCAATATAACCATCTTACCACATTAGTCCAATGATTCACATGCATAACCAATATGCAAAAACCATCATTTACCATCATCAATCCACTGTTTTAAAGCATTACATAAAGCCATGAAACATCATGCAACACCATGCATCAAAACCACATTTTCAATGTACAAACCAAGGATCTCTTACCTTGAGCATCCTACACATATGGCCTTCAAAACCAGCATTAAACCATGCTTAAAATATGCTTTCAAAACAGAATATAAACCATGCAAATCACATGCATTGCAACCATCAAACACAATTGCTTTTAAAGCCAATTCACAACACAACCAAGAGCGAAAAAACCATTTACTTACTCTTGAGCTTAGCAAAGTTGTTTAGACTTTAACTAAGCTCCCAAAACCTTCAAACCTTGGTTTAAAAGCTGAAAACCCAACTTCACTCACCGATACACAAAACAAGGCTAGCCAACAAGCCTTCCAAGCATCCGAAACCTTCCGCAATGCCTCTAAAGCTCACGGATCAAACTCCCCTGTTTCAAGCACACAATAACAGAGGATTAATGCATCATTACGCATTAAAACACAAGCAACACAACCAAACTCGCTGCTCATCACAAATCCAACATTTCGGCTACCAAACACAACCGAAATCACCTCCAAACACTTCCAAAACTTAACCCAGCCAAGATCCATCACTTCTAACCATTTTTAAATATCAATTAACATCCAAAATGATCACAAACACATCCTTATACCTCCAGGTATAACAGATCATCAAAAACACTCCAAAAACAACCAAAAACTCAAGCCAAACTTAGGAAATTCAACCTATCCGAGATTGCATTGATTAAACCTCAACTTCCAATCAATTTAGCATTCATTAAACATCAAAAACACACCTCAAAACCCTGCTTAAACAGATCATACGAAAATTCCACAAAAATCACCAAATCTTGCATTTTAAGCCAAAATCAAGATTCCAATTGAAAAGCCTTTAATAAATCACAAATCAAGGATTGAGAACTTAGGAATTTCAGTAAAGAACTGATAGTTTAGAGGAGAAGGACGTTCTTACCTCCAAACTTGAATTTCTCCTTTTTAGAACCAAAAAGCTTGATGAAACAACTTGCAAATGGTGAGGTTTTGTTGTAGAGATGATTAGGAATCCAAGGAGAATTGAAAAGGAAGATTTGAGTGACAAAATCAGAAGTAAATCTCTGGAGAGAAATTGTTTGGGTTGAGAGAAAATGAGAGAAAAGGAAAATTGGAAGAAAATGGAAAGTTAGTTACAAAATAGTAAAATGATTTCCCTCCACTTTTCTTAAGCTTTAAAATCAGAATTTTGCATTAAAATATCTTAGAAAAATCTGGAGAAACTCTTTTTGGAATAATAGCTCCTTAAAGATTCAAAGTTTCAATCCTTTATAAAACAGTCACGCAACTTTCAAAAATTACATTTTGGTCACTAGCCAAAATGTCACCCTTCCGAACCTCATTTTTCAAAATTGATTTCACAGTTCACTTTTATATATTAAAAGATGATTTTAGAACATTTTTCCATATTTTTAATGCAACCCGAACTAGGCTTTCCTAAATTCATTCTTATATATACGATCAGCACTTTGACCGAACCGGTCAACGCCCAAAACTTCTGGGCCCAAAACCGGGGCGTTACAACTCTCCCCCCCTTAGGAAATTTCGTCCTCGAAATTTCAACCGACGAAAAGGGAACCACAACCTTCCCAAAGCAACACACAAGGCAACACAAAAACCTCAACCACCACTGAACACTTTTCCACACAAAAACTCCACCAAACTCAACACCACCACATACTGTACACAAAAATCCAGAACACTCAAAGATAGCCACAACTTAACCTTTCACATATCCGGACTGGACACTGCCCCAACATCAACCTGATGAACTTCAACTTTTACAACACACATCACTGTAACACACAACTCCCAAGACTTGTTTACACAGAGACACTAACCAAACCCATTCAGCCACTATGCAAACTTCTCTGCTTCTAAAACTCTTGCAAACTCCCAAACCTCTTCCAAGGATTTTCCCAACAAGCAAAAATTCTTAAACATCAACTGTTTACCCAAACTCCTCAACGAATGCTGATAATCCTTCACATCTGCCGCTACATTACCATAACGACTCACCAGGACTACTCACCCACAATCCAAAATTTACATCACAACCCCAATTCAACTCTGCCAGTCATTTCATACACCACCAGCTGACCACAAAAGAAGTTCACATACTCACAACCGGCCAACCACTTCTCACAAGAATCCTTTCAAACCACACTGGCCTTCGACCTTTCATTGCTTTTCCACTTCAAACTTTGACCACAACACCTGCCTTACCAGAACTTCGTCCAACCTAAACATACATATCAACTTCTCAACTCCTCAAAGGTTACTAAGAACCAACACTTACAACCACAACCCTTCCATAACAACTTAAATGCTAAGCTACTTCAGCACTTGGAAACACAACCACTAAACTGCAACATCACTTAGCACCAAGGAACTACCACTTCCACTTAGCTATTCAAACCACTTGACCGATTCTAACTTCAACCGGTACTCCTCACCACCAAACCACTAAATTCTTTAAGCATCAGACACTTTCCTTCTACCAACAGACTATACCACTCTCACTATTACTAGCAACTAGCTTAATATACTCCATTGCTACTAACTCTCACCCAGCACCAAAACAACCTCTAAAAACCAATCATCCAACCTATCCCAACCACCACACTAACAGATTCGATTAGTTATTAGCGAGTGTGAACGTCGTATGCATGATCACCTACATGCCCTATCAATGCCTGATGTACATGTATGCAAAACCTCTAATGTCATGCCACATGTATGCATGGACCAGCACATATATAATATAGCATATAACAATGATTTTAACTGTGCATGAATGCCAGTTCACACCCTCCAATAACATCCTCAGAATCCGTCTAAGAACAACCTCCTAACTCACTTCTAACTTATCTAACTCCATCGTACCAACAACCATTAACCACAAGATACTCACCAAAGCCTTCTTCACACCAAAGATGTTTCCAAACCACAACTATTACCCCCAACATGCTAGCAACAAGACTAAACTTACCACGCAAGGAAAACCAACAGAAACCAAACCAAGGTAACTAGAGCAAAGATTACTTAACAAGATTACCTGGAAACACATCACCACCCTGAAGCTTCATCAGACGAGCTCTCTTCCTCGCGGAACCATCATCCTCCTGCCGCACCACTGCAGCACCAGCTAACACTTTAAGGTCATCACCATCTCCCTGCGGTAAAGAACCCTGGCTATTCCGAGCCAACACCAAACAATCACGCCTCCTATGCCCAGCAGACCCACATTTCCAGCAATTCTCATTTCCCAAACTCTTCACAACCTTCTGCTCTTTCTGCCACCTCTGAACCTTGCTTCTGTAACGCCCCGGTTTTGGGCTTAGGAGTTTTGGGCGTTGACCGGTTGGTCAAAGTGCTGTTCGAATCTTAAGAGGTTAAATTAGGAAAGCCTAGTTCGGGTTGCATTAAAAATATGGAAAAATGTTCTAAAATCATCTTTTAATATAATCAAGTGAACTGTGAAATTAATTTTGGAAAATGAGTTTTGGAAGTGTGACATTTTGGCTAGTGACCAAAATGTAATTTTCGCAAGTTTGGTGGCTATTTTATAAAGGGTTGGAACTTTGAATCTTTAAGGAGCTATTAATCCAAAAGTGGTTTCTCCAGATTTTTCTAAGATATTATAAGCTATTTTCTGATTTTAAAGATATCAAAAAGGAGGGAAAAGCTTATTTGGCAATTTTCTCAACTAACTTCTCAATTTTCCTTCTCTCATTTTCTCTCAAACCAAACACTACATTTCTAGAGATTTGTTTCTGATTTTCTCACCTAAATTCCTCCTTTCAACTCTCATTTGATTCCAAATCAACATATCTTCAAAACCTCTTCAATTGCTTCTTGATTCATCAAGGTTTTTCATTCCAAAAAGTGGAGAAACACAAGTTTGGAGGTAAGAACGTCCTTCTCCTCTAAACTATCAGTTCTTTACTGAAATTCCTAAGTTTTCAATCCCTAATTGATGTTTAATTAAAGGTTTTAAAGTGTTGAAATGGATCTTGGCTTATTATGCAAGATTTTGATGATTTTTGATGATTTTCGTTAGATCTGAGTAATCTGTGATTTGAGAGGTGTTTTTGATGTTAAATGATCTCTAAAATGATGTGGAATTGAGTTTTGATTGATGCAATCCCGGATAGGTTGAGTTTCCTAAGTTTAGCTTGTGTTTCAAGGTAGTTTTTGAGGTGATCTTGGTGATCTGATGTTGCTGGAGGTATAAGGTTGTTAATAGGTTGTTTTTAGATGTTATATGATGTTAATGGAAGTGAGGTTTTGCTGGTTTATGGCTGGGCTTTGTTTAGAAGTGGTTTGGATGCATTTTCGGTTGTGTTTGGTGGCCGAAAATGGAGGTTGGGTGAAAGCAGCGAGTTTAGGTGCTTTCATTGAAGCAATTAATGCATGATGATGCATTAATCCTCTGCTTTGATGTGTTGAAACAGGGGAGGCATCTTTGGATCCAAGATTGGTTGATCCGGAAGCTTGATTTGGTGCTTTGGCTTGAAGCAAAGTGGAAATCGGTGAGTGAGTTTGTGGGAATTGGATTTCAGCTTTTAAAACCAAGGTTTGAAGGTTTTGGGAGCTTAGTTTAAGTCTAAACAACTTTGCTAAGCTCAAGTGTAAGTTTTCGGATTTTCTCTCTAGTGGTGGCCATGATTTTGTTGTGATGCAAGATGATGATTTGCATGTTTTTAATTACTGTTTTGAAAGCATGTTTTAGCATGGATTTTGCTGATGATGTAAGCCATATGTTGAAGGTAACTCTAGGTAGGAGTACCTTGCTTTTATACATTGAAATAATGTGGTTTGATGCTTGGAAATGCATGATGAAAATGGCTTGGTTTAATGCTTTAAAACAGTGGATTAAATGATGAATGTGATGTATATTGGCAAGTGATGTTTTGAAAAGATTAAGGTCACTAAGGTGGTTAAAAGTCCTTGAGTGAGCCTTGTTACTTAAGATCATCAAGGTGGTTAAAAGTCCTTGGATGAGTCTTGTTGCGGACACTAAGGTGGTTAAAAGTCCTTAGGTGATCCTTTCCATGGTGTTTAAAAGTCCATGGGGCCAAGGTGTTTAAAAGTCCTTGGGGCCAAGGTGTTTAAAAGTCCTTGGGGTGATTCAAGCATTGGACACAAAGGTGGTTAAAAGTCCTTGTGTGGTCCTTATTCATGGTGTTTAAAAGTCCATGGCCAAGGTGTTTAAAAGTCCTTGGGGCCAAGGTGTTTAAAAGTCCTTGGGAAGTTGATGAACTTGTTTTAAGAAATGAAATGTATCACTTGAGCCAATATGACATGTTAAGAATATTATGAAGCATGAGATGCTTGTTTTAATGTTTATGTTGTAGCATGAGATTGCTTGTTTTAAGTATGCTTTTGAGCATGTGCAAAGATTGATTTCAAGCATGTTTATAAATGGTTTTAATTGCATTATTGAATGGTTTTTAAAGAGCATGCCTCACTAAGCTTTTGCTTACGCTCTCTTCGTTTTCTTAATTCAATAATGCAGAGCATTAGAGTACCTTGAGGGGCAGCAAGAAAGGGCAAGCGATCAAGTTCAAGTAAAGCTCAATGTATGAAGGTTTTATAAGTACTTTTTAGCTTTTGGGTGATTTGGCAATGGGGGACCAATGTGTATGTTTTGGGAGGTGTTTGGAACTCCCTAAGTATGTTGAATGTTGTTGAGATTGCTGGTTTTTGAATTGGAACCTTATATGCTTGTTTTGGAAGTTTGGTGTTTGAATAGCTAGCTTGTGTAGGAAGCATGCCTATAGAATTGGGGCTTTTCGCATATGATGTTAGATTGTTGTTTTGATGATTCCTATAAGTCACATATATGTTGAATTGCATGCTGGTAAAGTTTGGTGACATTTGGAGCATGTTTGAATGATCAATTGCATGTTTTGGTATGCTTGTTTGCTGCAAGCTGTGCAGGCGTTTCGGAACAGTGTGCACCGTTTCGAAACGGGTGCCTTGCATGAACCCAGGCGTCCGAAACGGTATGCACCGTTTCGAAACGGTTTGGTCTCTGCCAAGGCCGTGTTTCGGAACGGGGTCGATCGGTTTCGGAACGGCCCGTGTTTCGGAACGGGGTCGATCGGTTTCGGAACGGCCGACCGTTGGGGGCTGACATTGGCAGTTATATGTTTTGAATTGTTTACGTTATGGTCCTGAAACTTGTTTGTTCAATTGTATGAGCTTGGGAAGTCCTTTTGAGCTGAAATTTCACAGAGAAGCATGAAACCTGATTAATTTCAAGATGGTAACTTTAATTTGGGTTAAGTCCTTTTAATTATCAGAAATTACAATTTGGTCCCTGAAGTTGTAATTTGTTCAATTGGGTCCCTGTTTGATCTCTGATGTTTGTGATCTTTGAGCATGATGTTTGTGTGATCACAATTAGGATTAATGTGCATCTAGACAAGATTAAAAAAAAAGGGTCGTTAATCAAGGTTGACTTTCGGGTTGACTTTGGTTTTCCCCGTGTGACTTTCTTAATTCGGGTCAACCGTCTAGGCCGGGTTAAGAGTGTTACAACTTCGGTCGTGCCCACAACCTTTCAGAGACCCTTTGGCTACCACTGAAGCTGACTTCACCCCAAGAGGACAATCGCGCTTAACATGCACTTTAGAACCACAGTTCCAGCAAGCACCCGCGCCCCAACAACCTCCAATATGACGCCTTTCACAACGGTCACATACCGGTGGCTGAGCTTCCACTCCTTGCTCAAGCAACACTTGCTCCACAACAGCACTACCTTCACATTGCTTAACCCTTGGAAACTTCTCTCCAAGATTCCTTTCACAAAAGGCAGATACAAAGAAATCCCAGTCAATATCAGGGATATGTGACGCCACCGCCACAGATGTCCACCAAACACATGCGTCCTCCAACATCAAAGAAACAACACTTCCCAGCTTACAAGCATAATCACAGCCTTCCTGATCCAAAATCAGAATCACACTGCCAACCAGGCCTCAAACATCTCAGGTGACGATCCATGATACTCCACAGCACCCAAATCCATCAAACGCTGCTTCGGCAAACCCGCACATCCCACAGCCAGCACATCCACTGACTTTACCTTTGCTACAGCTTGAGATGTTCCCAACACCTCTTGAGCAACTGGTGATGAACTCTTCATCAGAGAACCAGCTTCTTTCTCCTGCCTTACCACCTCAACTCCAGGCACAGAAGACTGAGACAAAACACCTCTACAAAAGGGTGAATTCCATGCCTTAACAACCTGCCCTAAGGCAGCAACCATCTCACCCAACTGTCATTCCTTCACCGACTTCGCCATACTACTAACAACAACAACAAATATCACAACAAAACAAACAAACCAGTTAGACCAGCTTTAAGCAAGGATTCAAACTCCAACTCCAAAATAACACAATAGCTATAATAATAAGGCAATGGGTATCCCGAATCCTCCCCTTTTACATGACATAACAGTCAACACAAACAGGGATATCACAACACCAAGCATATCAAACAACATATTCGATCATGCTTACACCAAACAGCATCCACCGGCAACAGCATATTATCAACATAACATACTTATTACACTTTCATCATGCATAACACCAGCTCACAACATCAGCACAAATCCACATAAGCTCAACCAAGATTCATAACCATAAAGCATGCTTGAAAACATCAACAACTTGCTCAGAAACACGTGTTTCAACCAAATTTCAACCGTACAACAAGGTAAACATCGACACACATCACAACAACTTACCGCTTTCCCCAAGCATTCGCAACACAGCTCTGATACCACCAAATGTAACCCCCTTAACCCGGCCCAGACGGTTGACCCGAATTAAGAAAGTCACACGGGGAAAACCAAAGTCAACCCGAAAGTCAACCTTGGTTAACGACCCTTTTTTTTTATTTTTAAACTTGTCTAGATGCACGTTAACCTTAGATGTGATCATAGAAACAATATACTCAAAGATCATAAACATCAGAGATCAAACAGGGACCCAATTGAACAATTTACAACTTTAGGAACCAAATTGTAAATTTTGAAAACTTTAAGGACTTAACCAGATTTTAAGTCACCAACTTAAAATTAATCAGGTTTCATGCTTCTCTGCCAAATTTCAGTTCAGACGGACATCCCAAACTCATACAATTGCACAAACAAGTTTCAGGACCAAATTGCAAACATTCCAAAACATATAACCGCCTATGTCAGCCCCCCAACGGTCACGTGTTCCGAAACTGGCAGAGCCCGTTTCGGAACGCGGGGCCGTTCCGCAACGCGTACCGCAACGGGGGACTGGCAGTAGCCTTTCCGATTCGGAACGGTCTCTCCTGTTTTGGACGCCTGGGCTGGTTTAGGGCACCCGTTCCGAAACGGTAGGCACTCTTCCGAAACACCCTGCACAGATTGCCTCAAGATGCATACTTAAACACACAATTGATCATCCAATCATGCTCCAAAAGCCACCAAACTTTACAAACATGCAGTTCAACATATAGGAGACATACTTGCATCAACAATACATCAATATAACAACATATATGAAAAGCCCCAATTCTATAAGCATGCTTCCTACACAAGCAACCATTTAAACACAAAATCTCCAAATCCATCTCATATAAGCCAAACATGTTCCAACAACATCAACAACATAAAACCATCCTTGTCCGAACATATACGAACACATAAACATCAACCCAAGAGATTCTACCCAATTGCCTTTATTAACTATAGCTATTCACCGAGACATACATCTCAAATGGAGTCCTCCTTGAATCCCTTGCTTCTCGCTGTCCAAACTTCAAGAATCTGCATTGATGGACAAAAAGGAGCGTAAGCACATAATGCTTAGTGAGGAATGCTCAAAACCAAAACACCATCAATGCAGCGAGTCATAAAACTCTTTGAAAAGCAACTCGATTTGTTTACCAAGTAAAATTTGAAAACTCTTTTTCAACATCATGCTTAAAACCATGCATTGCCCAAACATGAAAACCAACCCTTAGCTTAGCAAGCTAAGAAAACCATTTCAAAGCTCAATTTGCAAAATCATCCATTTAACCATTCCATGCATAAACACCATATGCAAAGTTAAATTCAAACCTTGGAAAACACTTCCATTTCACAACATACCTTTCTTATATTTGAAAGTCATTCCAAGCAAGAAACCCTTTAAAACCATTACTCAAACAATCCAACACATGCATTAAACCAAGGCAATATATGAACCACAACATCAACATTACATGCCTTTAAAAACAAGTCTTAACAAGACCCAATGCACTAAGGAAATTCCATGCACTCATGCATCATTCACCAAATGATAATCAACACTTCTTCAACTTAACAAGTAAACATGAATTCACAAGCATTTAACACTTTTCATGCAACCGTGCATCTTTTCAAGCATCTCATGCTTCTTTATAATCAAGAACATTATATTGGCTTCCAAGTGATCAACCTCATCCACTTTTCAACACAACACCCAATCGGATACGCGGATCACAAGCGTTGTCCCCCACGCTTCATACACACTACCAATCCAAGGTCTCCAAATGGACTTTTAAACACCATTTGACCTCACCATCCTAAGGTTCCCATGTATGGACTTTTAAACACCATACAACCTTAGCTTTTTACAAGGTTCCCATGTATGGACTTTCAAACACCATACAACCTTAACTTTTCCCAAGGTTCCCATGTATGGACTTTTAAACACCATACAACCTTGACATGCACAAGGTTCCCATGTATGGACTTTTAACCACCATACAACCTTTGCATTCACCGATTGGTAGTTGTATAACATCACTAACGAGATCTGGGACACCCTACACAAGATCCACACATGGACTTTACACCACCATTATGATCTTAACAAGCACAAGGTTCCCATATATGGACTTTTAACCACCATATAACCTTTGCTTAACCAAGGTCCTCGAATGGGCATTCAATCTCCATTATGACCTTAACCATCTCGTTAGGATACTTGAAGGGAGTTTACCGGTTCACTCTTAACCACTCCACCTCCAAGGCGACTTTATTCACGGTGCACCCAATCCTATAGCCGGTTAACTATATCCGATCAAAGAACCAAGAACCACTTACATCACTTGCCAATATAACCATCTTACCACATTAGTCCAATGATTCACATGCATAACCAATATGCAAAAACCATCATTTACCATCATCAATCCATTGTTTTAAAGCATTACACAAAGCCATGAAACATCATGCAACACCATGCATCAAAACCACATTTTCAATGTACAAACCAAGGATCTCTTACCTTGAGCATCCTACACATATGGCCTTCAAAACCAGCATTAAACCATGCTTAAAATATGCTTTCAAAACAGAATATAAACCATGCAAATCACATGCATTGCAACCATCAAACACAATTGCTTTTAAAGCCAATTCACAACACAACCAAGAGCGAAAAAACCATTTACTTACTCTTGAGCTTAGCAAAGTTGTTTAGACTTTAACTAAGCTCCCAAAACCTTCAAACCTTGGTTTAAAAGCTGAAAACCCAACTTCACTCACCGATACACAAAACAAGGCTAGCCAACAAGCCTTCCAAGCATCCGAAACCTTCCGCAATGCCTCTAAAGCTCACGGATCAAACTCCCCTGTTTCAAGCACACAAAAACAGAGGATTAATGCATCATTACGCATTAAAACACCAGCATCACAACCAAACTCGCTGCTCATCACAAATCCAACATTTCGGCTACCAAACACAACCGAAATCACCTCCAAACACTTCCAAAACTTAACCCAGCCAAGATCCATCACTTCTAACCATTTTTAAACATCAATTAACATCCAAAATGATAACAAACACATCCTTATACCTCCAGGTATAACAGATCATCAAAAACACTCAAAAAACAACCAAAAACTCAAGCCAAACTTAGGAAATTCAACCTATCCGGGATTGCATTGATTAAACCTCAACTTCCAATCAATTTAGCATTCATTTAAAATCAAAAACACACCTCAAAACCCTGCTTAAACAGATCATACGAAAATTCCACAAAAATCACCAAATCTTGCATTTTAAGCCAAAATCAAGATTCCAATTGAAAAGCCTTTAATAAATCACAAATCAAGGATTGAGAACTTAGGAATTTCAGTAAAGAACTGATAGTTTAGAGGAGAAGGACGTTCTTACCTCCAAACTTGAATTTCTCCTTTTTAGAACCAAAAAGCTTGATGAAACAACTTGCAAATGGTGAGGTTTTGTTGTAGAGATGATTAGGAATCCAAGGAGAATTGAAAAGGAAGATTTGAGTGACAAAATCAGAAGTAAATCTCTGGAGAGAAA
Organism: Hibiscus tridactylites; assembly: GCA_958450335.1. Classification (NCBI taxonomy): domain Eukaryota; kingdom Viridiplantae; phylum Streptophyta; class Magnoliopsida; order Malvales; family Malvaceae; genus Hibiscus; species Hibiscus tridactylites. The sequence goes on along the minus strand of OY288291.1, from coordinate 22,647,750 downwards.
GTGTTTGGGTTGAGAGAAAATGAGAGAAAAGGAAAATTGGAAGAAAATGGAAAGTTAGTTACAAAATAGTAAAATGATTTCCCTCCACTTTTCTTAAGCTTTAAAATCAGAATTTTGCATTAAAATATCTTAGAAAAATCTGGAGAAACTCTTTTTCGAATAATAGCTCCTTAAAGATTCAAAGTTTCAATCCTTTATAAAACAGTCACGCAACTTTCAAAAATTACATTTCGGTCACTAGCCAAAATGTCACCCTTCCGAACCTCATTTTTCAAAATTGATTTCACGGTTCACTTTTATATATTAAAAGATGATTTTAGAACATTTTTCCATATTTTTAATGCAACCCGAACTAGGCTTTCCTAAATTCATTCTTATATATACGATCAGCACTTTGACCGAACCGGTCAACGCCCAAAACTTCTGAGCCCAAAACCGGGGCGTTACAACTCTCCCCCCCTTAGAAAATTTCGTCCTCGAAATTTCAACCGACGAAAAGGGAACCACAACCTTCCCAAAGCAACACACAAGGCAACACAAAAACCTCAACCACCACTGAACACTTTTCCACACAAAAACTCCACCAAACTCAACACCACCACATACTGTACACAAAAATCCAGAACACTCAAAGATAGCCACAACTTAACCTTTCACATATCCGGACTGGACACTGCCCCAACATCAACCTGGTGAACTTCAACATTTACAACACACAACTCCCAAGACTTGTTTACACAGAGACACTAACCAAACCCATTCAGCCACTATGCAAACTTCTCTGCTTCTAAAACTCTTGCAAACTCCCAAACCTCTTCCAAGGATTTTCCCAACAAGCAAAAATTCTTAAACATCAACTGTTTACCCAAACTCCTCAACGAATGCTGATAATCCTTCACATCTGACGCTACATTACCATAACGACTCACCAGGACTACTCACCCACAATCCAAAATTTACATCACAACCCCAATTCAACTCTGCCAGTCATTTCATACACCACCAGCTGACCACAAAAGAAGTTCACATACTCACAACCGGCCAACCACTTCTCACAAGAATCCTTTCAAACCACATTGGCCTTCGACCTTTCATTGCTTTTCCACTTCAAACTTTGACCACAACACCTGCCTTACCAGAACTTCGTCCAACCTAAACATACATATCAACTTCTCAACTCCTCAAAGGTTACTAAGAACCAACACTTACAACCACAACCCTTCCACAACAACTTAAATGCTAAGCTACTTCAGCACTTGGAAACACAACCACTAAACTGCAACATCACTTAGCACCAAGGAACTACCACTTCCACTTAGCTATTCAAACCACTTGACCGATTCTAACTTCAACTGGTACTCCTCACCACCAAACCACTAAATTCTTTAAGCATCAGACACTTTCCTTCTACCAACAGACTATACCACTCTCACTATTACTAGCAACTAGCTTAATATACTCCATTGCTACTAACTCTCACCCAGCACCAAAACAACCTCTAAAAACCCATCATCCAACCTATCCCAACCACCACACTAACAGATTCGATTAGTTATTAGCGAGTGTGAACGTCGTATGCATGATCACCTACATGCCCTAGCAATGCCTGATGTACATGTATGCAAAACCTCTAATGTCATGCCACATGTATGCATGGACCAGCACATATATAATATAGCATATAACAATGATTTTAACTGTGCATGAATGCCAGTTCACACCCTCCAATAACATCCTTAGAATCCGTCTAAGAACAACCTCCTAACTCACTTCTAACTTATCTAACTCCATCGTACCAACAACCATTAACCACAAGATACTCACCAAAGATGTTTCCAAACCACAACTATTACCCCCAACATGCTAGCAACAAGACTAAACTTACCACGCAAGGAAAACCAACAGAAACCAAACCAAGGTAACTAGAGCAAAGATTACTTAACAAGGTTACCTGGAAACACATCACCACCCTAAAGCTTCATCAGACGAGCTCTCTTCCTCGCGGAACCATCATCCTCCTGCCGCACCACTGCAGCACCAGCTAACATTTTAAGGTCATCACCATCTCCCTGCGGTAAAGAACCATGGCTATTCCGAGCCAACACCAAACAATCACGCCTCCTATGCCCAGCAGACCCACATTTCAAGCAATTCTCATTTCCCAAACTCTTCACAACCTTATGCTCTTTCTGCCACCTCTGAACCTTGCTTCGGCCATGCCCACGACCTTTCAGAGACCCTTTGGCTACCACTGAAGCTGACTTCACCCCAAGAGGACAATCGCGCTTAACATGCACTTTAGAACCACAGTTCCAGCAAGCACCCGCGCCCCAACAACCTCCAATATGACGCCTTTCACAACGGTCACATACCGGTGGCTGAGCTTCCACTCCTTGCTCAAGCAACACTTGCTCCACAACAGCACTACCTTCACATTGCTTAACCCTTGGAAACTTCTCTCCAAGATACCTTTCACAAAAGGCAGATACAAAGAAATCCCAGTCAATATCAGGGATATGTGATGCCACCGCCACAGATGTCCACCAAACACATGCGTCCTCCAACATCAAAGAAACGACACTTCCCAGCTTACAAGCATAATCACAGCCTTCCTGATCCAAAATCAGAATCACACTGCCAACCAGGCCTCAAACATCTCAGGTGACGATCCATGATACTCCACAGCACCCAAATCCATCAAACGCTGCTTCGGCAAACCCGCACATCCCACAGCCAGCACATCCACTGACTTTACCTTTGCTACAGCCTGAGATGTTCCCAACACCTCTTGAGCAACTGGTGATGAACTCTTCATCACAGAACCAGCTTCTTTCTCCTGCCTTACCACCTCAACTCCAGGCACAGAAGACTGAGACAAAACACCTCTACAAAAGGGTGAATTCCATGCCTTAACAACCTGCCCTAAGGCAACAACCATCTCACCCAACTGCCATTCCTTCACCGACTTCCCCATACTACTAACAACAACAACAAACATCACAACAAAACAAACAAACCAGTTAGACCAGCTTTAAGCAAGGATTCAAACTCCAACTCCAAAATAACACAATAGCTATAATAATAAGGCAATGGGTATCCCGAATCCTCCCCTTTTACATGACATAACAGTCAACACAAACAGGGATATCACAACACCAAGCATATCAAACAACATATTCGATCATGCTTACACCAAACAGCATCCACCGGCAACAGTATATTATCAACATAACATACTTATTACACTTTCATCATGCATAACACCAGCTCACAACATCAGCACAAATCCACATAAGCTCAACCAAGATTCATAACCATAAAGCATGCTTGAAAACATCAACAACTTGCTCAGAAACACGTGTTTCAACCAAATTTCAACCGTACAACAAGGTAAACATCGACACACATCACAACAACTTACCGCTTTCCCCAAGCATTTGCAACACAGCTCTGATACCACCAAATGTAACCCCCTTAACCCGGCCCAGACGGTTGACCCGAATTAAGAAAGTCACACGGGGAAAACCAAAGTCAACCCGAAAGTCAACCTTGGTTAACGACCCTTTTTTTCTTTTTAAACTTCTCTAGATGCACGTTAACCTTAGATGTGATCATACAAACAATATACTCAAAGATCATAAACATCAGAGATCAAACAGGGACCGAATTGAACAATTTACAACTTTAGGAACCAAATTGTAAATTTTAAAAACTTTAAGGACTTAACCAGATTTTAAGTCACCAACTTAAAATTAATCAGGTTTCATGCTTCTCTGCCAAATTTCAGTTCAGACGGACATCCCAAACTCATACAATTGCACAAACAAGTTTCAAGACCAAATTGCAAACATTCCAAAACATATAACCGCCTATGTCAACCCCCCAACGGTCACGTGTTCCGAAACAGGCAGAGCCCATTTCGAAATGCGGGGCCGTTCCGCAACGCGTACCGCAACGGGGGACTGGCAGTAGCCTTTCCGATTCGGAACGGTCTCTCCCGTTTCGGACGCCTGGGCTGGTTTAGGGCACCCGTTCCGAAACGGTAAGCACTGTTCCGAAACACCCTGCACAGATTGCCTCAAGATGCATACTTAAACACACAATTGATCATCCAATCGTGCTCCAAAAGCCACCAAACTTTACCAACATGCAATTCAACATATAGGAGACATACTTGCATCAACAATACATCAATATAACAACATATATGAAAAGCCCCAATTCTATAAGCATGCTTCCTACACAAGCAACCATTTAAACACAAAATCTCCAAATCCATCTCATATAAGCCAAACATGTTCCAACAACATCAACAACATAAAACCATCCTTGTCCGAACATATACGAACACATAAACATCAACCCAAGAGATTCTACCCCATTGCCTTTATTAACTATAGCTATTCACCGAGACATACATCTCAAATGGAGTCCTCCTTGAATCCCTTGCTTCTCGCTGTCCAAACTTCAAGAATCTGCATTGATGGACAAAAAGGAGCGTAAGCACATAATGCTTAGTGAGGAATGCTCAAAACCAAAACACCATCAATGCAGCGAGTCATAAAACTCTTTGAAAAGCAACTCGATTTGTTTACCAAGAAAAATTTGAAAACTCTTTTTCAACATCATGCTTAAAACCATGCATTGCCCAAACATGAAAACCAACCCTTAGCTTAGCAAGCTAAGAAAACCATTTCAAAGCTCAATTTGCAAAATCATCATTTTAACCATTCCATGCATAAACACCATATGCAAAGTTAAATTCAAACCTTGGAAAACACTTCCATTTCACAACATACCTTTCTTATATTTGAAAGTCATTCCAAGCAAGAAACCCTTTAAAACCATTACTCAAACAATCCAACACATGCATTAAACCAAGGCAATATATGAACCACAACATCAACATTACATGCCTTTAAAAACAAGTCTTAACAAGACCCAATGCACTAAGGAAATTCCATGCACTCATGCATCATTCACCAAATGATAATCAACACTTGTTCAACTTAACAAGTAAACATGCATTCACAAGCATTTAACACTTTTCATGCAACCGTGCATCTTTTCAAGCATCTCATGCTTCTTTATAATCAAGAACATTATATTGGCTTCCAAGTGATCAACCTCATCCACTTTTCAACTAAACACCCAATCGGATACGCGGATCACAAGCGTTGTCCCCCACGCTTCATACACACTACCAATCCAAGGTCTCCAAATGGACTTTTAAACACCATTTGACCTCACCATCCTAAGGTTCCCATGTATGGACTTTTAAATACCATACAACCTTAGCTTTTTACAAGGTTCCCATGTATGGACTTTCAAACACCATACAACCTTAACTTTTCCCAAGGTTCCCATGTATGGACTTTTAAACACCATACAACCTTGACATGCACAAGGTTCCCATGTATGGACTTTTAACCACCATACAACCTTTGCATTCACCGATTGGTAGTTGTATAACATCACTAACGAGATCCGGGACACCCTACACAAGATCCACACATGGACTTTACACCACCATTGTGATCTTAACAAGCACAAGGTTCCCATATATGGACTTTTAACCACCATATAACCTTTGCTTAACCAAGGTCCTCGAATGGGCATTCTACCTCCATTATGACCTTAACCATCTCGTTAGGATACTTGAAGGGAGTTTACCGGTTCACTCTTAACCACTCCATCTCCAAGGCGACTTTATTCACGGTGCACCCAATCCTATAGCCGGCTAACTATATCCGATCAAAGAACCAATAACCACTTACATCACTTGCCAATATAACCATCTTACCACATTAGTCCAATGATTCACATGCATAACCAATATGCAAAAACCATCATTTACCATCATCAATCCACTGTTTTAAAGCATTACACAAAGCCATGAAACATCATGCAACACCATGCATCAAAACCACATTTTCAATGTACAAACCAAGGATCTCTTACCTTGAGCATCCTACACATATGGCCTTCAAAACCAGCATTAAACCATGCTTAAAATATGCTTTCAAAACAGAATATAAACCATGCAAATCACATGCATTGCAACCATCAAACACAATTGCTTTTAAAGCCAATTCACAACACAACCAAGAGCGAAAAAACCATTTACTTACTCTTGAGCTTAGCAAAGTTGTTTAGACTTTAACTAAGCTCCCAAAACCTTCAAACATTGGTTTAAAAGCTGAAAACCCAACTTCACTCACCGATACACAAAACAAGGCTAGCCAACAAGCCTTCCAAGCATCCGAAACCTTCCGCAATGCCTCTAAAGCTCACGGATCAAACTCCCCTGTTTCAAGCACACAAAAACAGAGGATTAATGCATCATTACGCATTAAAACACCAGCAACACAACCAAACTCGCTGCTCATCACAAATCCAACATTTCGGCTACCAAACACAACCGAAATCACCTCCAAACACTTCCAAAACTTAACCCAGCCAAGATCCATCACTTCTAACCATTTTTAAACATCAATTAACATCCAAAATGATCACAAACACATCCTTATACCTCCAGGTATAACAGATCATCAAAAACACTCCAAAAACAACCAAAAACTCAAGCCAAACTTAGGAAATTCAACCTATTCGGGATTGCATTGATTAAACCTCAACTTCCAATCAATTTAGCATTCATTTAACATCAAAAACACACCTTAAAACCCTGCTTAAACAGATCATACAAAAATTCCACAAAAATCACCAAATCTTGCATTTTAAGCCAAAATCAAGATTCCAATTGAAAAGCCTTTAATAAATCACAAATCAAGGATTGAGAACTTAGGAATTTCAGTAAAGAACTGATAGTTTAGAGGAGAAGGACGTTCTTACCTCCAAACATGAATTTCTCCTTTTTAGAACCAAAAAGCTTGATGAAACAACTTGCAAATGGTGAGGTTTTGTTGTAGAGATGATTAGGAATCCAAGGAGAATTGAAAAGGAAGATTTGAGTGACAAAATCAGAAGTAAATCTCTGGAGAGAAAGTGTTTGGGTTGAGAGAAAATGAGATAAAAGGAAAATTGGAAGAAAATGGAAAGTTAGTTACAAAATAGTAAAATGATTTCCCTCCACTTTTCTTAAGCTTTAAAATCAGAATTTTGCATTAAAATATCTTAGAAAAATCTGGTGAAACTCTTTTTGGAATAATAGCTCCTTAAAGATTCAAAGTTTCAATCCTTTATAAAACAGTCACGCAACTTTCAAAAATTACATTTTGGTCACTAGCCAAAATGTCACCCTTCCGAACCTCATTTTTCAAAATTGATTTCACAGTTCACTTTTATATATTAAAAGATGATTTTAGAACATTTTTCCATATTTTAATGCAACCCGAACTAGGCTTTCCTAAATTCACTCTTATATATTCGATCAGCACTTTGACCGAACCGGTCAACGCCCAAAACTTCTGAGCCCAAAACCGGGGAGTTACAACTCTCCCCCCATTAGGAAATTTCGTCCTCGAAATTTCAACCGACGAAAAGGGAACCACAACCTTCCCAAAGCAACACACAAGGCAACACAAAAACCTCAACCACCACTGAACACTTTTCCACACAAAAACTCCACCAAACTCAACACCACCACATACTGTACACAAAAATCCAGAACACTCAAAGATAGCCACAACTTAACCTTTCACATATCCGGACTGGACACTGCCCCAACATCAACCTGATGAACTTCAACTTTTACAACACACATCACTGTAACACACAACTCCCAAGACTTATTTACACAGAGACACTAACCAAACCTATTCAGCCACTATGCAAACTTCTCTGCTTCTAAAACTCTTGCAAACTCCCAAACCTCTTCCTAGGATTTTCCCAACAAGAAAAAATTCTTAAACATCAACTGTTTACCCAAACTCCTCAACGAATGCTGATAATCCTTCACATCTGCCGCTACATTACCATAACGACTCACCAGGACTACTCACCCACAATCCAAAATTTACATCACAACCCCAATTCAACTCTGCCAGTCATTTCATACACCACCAGCTGACCACAAAAGAAGTTCACATACTCACAACCGGCCAACCACTTCTCACAAGAATCCTTTCAAACCACACTGGCCTTCGACCTTTCATTGCTTTTCCACTTCAAACTTTGACCACAACACCTGCCTTACCAGAACTTCGTCCAACCTAAACATACATATTGTAACCCCCTTAACCCGGCCTAGACGGTTGACCCGAATTAAGAAAGTCACACGGGGAAAACCAAAGTCAACCCGAAAGTCAACCTTGATTAACGACCCTTTTTTTTCTTTTTAATCTTGTCTAGATGCACATTAGTCCTAATTGTGATCACACAAACATCATACACAAAGATCACAAACATCAGAGATCAAACAGGGACCCAATTGAACAAATTACAACTTTAGGGACCAAATTGTAATTTCTGATAAATATGAGGACTTAACCCAAATTAAAGTTACCAACTTGAAATTAATCAGGTTTCATGCTTTTCTATGAAATTTCAGCTCAAAAGGACTTCCCAAACTCATACAATTGCACAAACAAGTTACAGGACTAAAATGCAAACAATTCAAAACATTTAACTGCCAATGTCAGCCCCCAACGGTCGACCGTTCCGGAACAGGCAGACCCCGTTTCGAAACACGGGCCGTTCCGCAACGCGTACCGGAACACGGGCTGGCTGTGGCCAAACCGTTTCGGAACGGTGCCTACCGTTTCGGACGCCTGAGTTCATTCAAGGCACCCGTTCTGAAACGGTGTACACTGTTCCGAAACACCCTGCACAGATTGCAGCAAAATGCACACTTAAACATGCAATTCATCATTCAAACATGCTCCAATTGCCACCAAACTTTACCAGCATGCAATTCAACATATATAAGACTTACTAGCATCATTAAATCATCAAAACAACATCATATGCAAAAAGCCCCAAATCTATAGGCATGCTTCCTACACAAGCTAGCTATTCAAGCACAAACTTCCAAAACAAGCATGTAATGATCCAATACAAAAACCAGCATTCTTATCATCATTCAACATACTTAGGGAGTTCCAAACACCTCCCAAAACATACACATTGGTCCCCCATTGCCAATTTACCAAAAGCTAAAATGTACTAACAAAACCTTCCATACATTGAGCTCTACTTTCACTTGAATGCTTGCCCTTCTTGCTGCCCTCAAGGTTCCCTAATGTTCTGCATTATTGAATTAAGAAAACGAAAGAGAGCGTAAGCAAAAGTTTAGTGAGGAATGCTCTTAAAAACCATTCAATAATGCATTTAAAAAACATTTACAAATCAAGCTTTAAATCAACCTTTGCACATGCTCAAAAGCATACTTAAAACAAGCATCTCATGCTTCTTAACATAACATGTCATATTGGCTCAAGTGATAGATTCCATTTCTTTAAAACAAGTTCATCAACTTTCCCAAGGACTTTTAAACACCTTGGTCCCAAGGACTTTTAAACACCTTGGCCATGGACTTTTAACCACAATGAATGAGGACCACACAAGGACTTTTAACCACCTTTGTGTCCATAGCTTGAATCACCCCAAGGACTTTTAAACACCTTGGCCCCAAGGACTTTTAAACACCTTGGCCCCATGGACTTTTAAACACCATGGCCCCATGGACTTTTAAACACCATGGAAAGGATCACCTAAGGACTTTTAACCACCTTAGTGTCCGCAACAAGAACCATCCAAGGACTTTTAACCACCTTGATGTTCTTAAGTAACAAGGCTCACTCAAGGACTTTTAACCACCTTAGTGACCTTAACCTTTTCAAAACATCACTTGCCAATATACATCATTTTCATCATTTAATCCACTGTTTTTTAAGCATTAAACCAAGCCATATTCATCATGCATTTAAAAGCATCAAACCACATTTAATCAATGTACAAAAGCAAGGAACTCCTACCTAGAGTTTCCTTCAACATATGGCTTACAACATCAGCAAATACCATGCTAAATCATGCTTTCAAAACAGTAATTAAAACATGCAATAAACCACTTTGCATCACAACAAAATCATGGCCACCACTAGAGAGTAATTCCGAAAACTTACACTTGAGCTTAGCAAAGTTGTTTAGACTTAAACTAAGCTCCCAAGACATTGGTTTCAAAGCCGAAAACCCAATTTTCACACACGCACTCACCGATTCCACTTTGCTTCAAGCCAAAGCACCAAATCAAGCTTTCGGATCAACAACTCTTGGATCCAAAGATGCCTCCCCTGTTTCAACACATCAAAGCAGAGGATTAATGCATCATCATGCATTAATTGCTTCAATGAAAGCACCTAAACTCACTGCTCTCATCCACACACCATTTTCGGCCACCAAACACAACCGAAAATGCATCCAAACCACTTCTAAACAAAGCCCAGCCATAAACCAGCAAAACCACACATCCTTTAACATCATATAACATCTAAAAACAACCTATTAACATCCTTATACCTCCAGCAACATCAGATCCACAAGATCACCTCAAAAACAACCTTGAATCACAAGCTAAACTTAGGAAACTCAACCTATCCGGGATTGCATTAATCAAAACTCAATTCCTTATCAATTTAGAGTTCATTTAACATCAAAAACACATCTCAAATCACAGATTAATCAGATCTAACGAAAATCATCAAAAATCAACAAATCTTGCATTATAAGCCAAGATCCATTTCACCACTTAAAAACCTTTAATAAAACATCAATTAAGGATTGAAAACTTAGGAATTTCAGTAAAGAACTGATAGTTTAGAGGAGAAGGACGTTCTTACCTCCAAACTTGAGTTTCTCCTCTTTTTGGAATGAAAAACCTTGTTGAATCAAGTAGCAAATGGTGAGGTTTTGTAGATACTAAGATTAGGAATCAAAAGAGAGTTGAAAGGAGGGATTTAGGTGAGAAAATCATATCAAATTCTCTGGAGAGAAAGTGTTTGGGTTGAGAGAAAATGAGAGAAAGAAAATTGAGAAAAGTTAGTTATCCAAAATAGCCAAATGGCTTTCCCTCCACTTCTAATATGTTTAAAATCAGAATTAAGTCTCAAAATATCTTAGAAAAATCTGGAGAAACTCCCTTTGGGTAAATAGCTCCTTAAAGATTCAAAGTTTCAACCCTTTATAAAACAGTCACCAAACTTTCGAAAATAACATTTTGGTCACTAGCCAAAATGTCACCCTTCCAAAACTCATTTTCCAAAATTGATTCCACAGTTCACTTAATTATATTAAAAGATGATTTTAGAACATTTTTCCATATTTTTAATGCAACCCGAACTAGGCTTTCCTAATTTCACCTTTTTAGATTCGAACGGCACTTTGACCAAACCGGTCAACGCCCAAAACTCCTAAGCCCAAAACCGGGGCGTTACAACTCTCCCCCCTTAAGAAATTTAGTCCTCGAAATTTACCTGAAGGAAAGAGATAAGGAAACTGCTTCAGCATGTCTTCCTTCTGCTCCCACGTGGCTTCCTCAACACCTCGATGCTTCCACAGCACCTTCACCAATTCAATGGTCTTGCCACGAAGAACCTTGCTATCCGAATCCAGAACCTTCACCGGTTCCTCATCATAGGTAAAATCCGGATTCAAAACCACTTCCTCCACAGGCATCACATGCGAAGGATCAGATCTATACTTCCGGAGCATAGAAACATGGAACACATCATGAATCTTCTCCAACTCCTGAGGTAACCTCAACCGATACGCAACAGGACCCACACGCTCAACCACCTCATATGGTCCAATGTACCTAGGGCTCAACTTACCCTTCCGGCCAAACCTCATCACCTTCTTCCAAGGCGAAACCTTCAAAAACACACGGTCACCCACCGCATACTCTATCTCCTTACGCTTCAAATCCGCGTAAGACTTTTGCCGATCAGAGGCAGCCTTCAACCGCTCACAAATGAGCTTCACCTTCTCGGTGGTCCCTTTCAACAAAGCCGGCATCGAAACCAACTTTTGACCAGTTTCAGCCCAACAAAGAGGAGTCATACACTTCCTCCCATACAGAGCCTCATAAGGTGCCATCTGTATACTCGCCTGATAACTATTGTTATAAGCGAACTCAACCAAAGGCAAATGCTTCTCCCAAGAACCTTGGAACTCAATCACGCAGCACCTCAGCATATCCTCCAAAATCTAAATAACCCGCTCAGACTGACCATCCGACTGAGGATGATAGGATGTACTGAAATGCAACCATGTACCCAAAGCTTGATGCAAACACTGCCAAAAACGCGATGTCAACCTCGGATCCCTATCCGACACAATCGACTTAGGCACACCATGCAGCTTCACAATCTCAGCAATGTACAGCTCTGCCAGCCTATCCAAAGAAAACGTAGTATGCACAGGCAAGAAATGCGCACACTTCGTCAGGCGATCCACAATCACCCAAACAGAATTCTTCTTTGATGGAGACAAAGGTAAACCGGATACAAAATCCATGGTAACCCTTTCCCACTTCCATTCAGTGATTTTCAACGGTTGCAACAACCCAGAACGAACCTGATGCTCAGCCTTAACCCGCTGACACACCAAACACTTGCTCACAAACTCTGCAACATCCTTCTTCAAACCCACCCAATAGTACTCATCACGAAGATCACGATACATCTTAGTACTACCAGGGTGCATAGCAAAAGGACTACTATGACCTTCAGTCAGAATAGCACGCCTCAACTCAGCATTAGCAGGCACTACTATCCGACTCCCAAAACACAACACACCATCCTCATTAAAGCAGAAATCCGAAGGTCTACCCTCCGCGATATCCTGAACATGAGACACCAAGGAATCATCCAACAACTGCTTTTCCTTGATCAACTGAACCAAAGATGGCTTCACTTGCAACTCAGCAACAAGACCACCATCTCGCGATATGCTCAAGCTAGCAAACATAGCCCTCAGCTCAACAGCTACCTTTCTACTCAAGGCATCAGCAACAACATTAGCTTTTCCAGGATGATACTCAATCGTCAGATCATAATCCTTGAGCAACTCCAACCAACGCCGCTGCCTAAGATTCAACTCCTTCTGAGACATCAGACACCTCAAACTCTTGTGATCTGTGTACACAGTACACTTCTCACCATACAGATAATGTCTCCAGATCTTCAGAGCAAAAACCACTGCATCCAGCTCAATATCATGCGTAGGGTAGTTGCGCTCATGCACCTTCAACTGCCGCGACGCATAAGCCACCACCTTACCCTCTTGCATCAGCACACATCCCAAACCAACATAGGACGCATCACTATAGACCACAAACTCTTTCCCTGATTCAGGCTGAACCAAGATAGGAGCTTGCGTCAAAGCCGCCTTAAGCTTCTCAAAAGCCTGTTGTCTCGCTTCCGTCCACTCATACTTAACATCCTTCTGCAACAACTTCGTCAAAGGAGCAGCAATCTTAGAAAAACCATCCACAAACCTCCGGTAGTATCCCGCCAAACCAAGGAAACTACGGACCTCATGAACAGACTTAGGAACTTTCCAGTTCATCACCGCCTCAATCTTCTGAGGATCAACACGAATCCCCTCAGCTGAGACCACATGCCCAAGAAACACCACCTCCTTAAGCCAGAACTCACACTTGCTCAGGTTAGCATAAAGCTGATTCTCCAACAAGGCTTGCAGCACAATCCTCAAATGCTCTTCGTGCTCCTCCTCAGTACGCGAGTACACGAGGATATCATCAATGAACACCACAACGAACTTGTCCAGGTATTCATGAAACACACGATTCATCATGTCCATGAAAGCAGCAGGAGCATTTGTCAAACCAAACGGCATCACAAGGAACTCATAATGCCCATACCTTGTCTTGAAAGCTGTCTTAGGCACATCCACATCCTTCACCTTCAACTGATAATACCCTGACCTCAAGTCAATCTTAGAGAACACAGCAGCTCCCCGAAATTGATCAAAGAGATCATCAATCCTCGGCAAAGGATACCGATTCTTGATAGTCAACTTGTTCAGCTGACGGTAATCAATGCACATCCTCATAGTGCCATCTTTCTTCTTCACAAACAAGACTGGTGCTCCCCAAGGTGACACACTTGGCCGGATGAAACCACGATCTAGCAGCTCTTGCAACTGCGTCTTCAGCTCCTTCAGCTCCTTAGGTGCCATTCTATAGGGAGTAATGGACACAGGAGTTGTATTCTCATACAGCTCAATTCCAAACTCCACCTCGCGATTAGGAGGTAAACCAGGCAACTCCTCAAGAAAAACACCAGGAAACTCTTTCACAACTCTGATATCTTGCACCCTCAACTCCTTAAAGCTAGGATTCATCACAAAAGCTAGATAAGCTTCGCAACCCTGCCTCAGCATCCTACTCGCCTCCAAGGTAGACACCACATTGGCGAGAAACTTCACATTCTCACCAACCACAACTACTTCATAATCATCTGCAAGCTTCAGCGAAACTCGCTTATTTTCACAATCTACCACAGCACGATGCTCAGCAAGCCAATCCATTCCAAGGATCACGTCAAAACCATAGAAGGGAAACTCCATAAGATCAACATGAAAAACATGTTCTTGAACAACCAAGGGACACCTTCTATAAAGCTTTCGAGTCACAACAGTTTCACCAAAAGAACTAGTGACACGAACACCAACATCCAAAGACTCAACAGGCAAACCAAGCAATTCAGCATGCTCACGCAAAATGTATGAATGCGTAGATCCAGAATCAATCAAAGAAAGCAATGACAAGGATTGCAAAGTAAAGGTACTTGCAATCACATCCGCATCATTCCTTCCCTCGCGCTGAGCATACACCCTAGCTTGGCCTCCACCTTCAGGCTGAATAGCCACAACATGGGCTACTCCACGACCACCTTCCTCTCGCCTCTGGAAATTACCACGGCCGCGCCCACGACCTCTCTATGGTGCAGCAACAACAGGAGCACGCTCTTGGCCACCAGCCAACCTCGGACAATCTCGCCTCAAGTGGTCTACAGAACCACAATTCCAGCATCCATTACCAGCTGCCGCAACAGGAGCTTGCACCTCCCTCACAGCACGAGGACAGTCACGCTTCATGTGACCACGTGAACCAGAGATCCAGCAAGCACTAGGATCAGCTCTAGCATTACCTCCTCTAGCAGGTGCACCACCACCTCTCTTGGCTGAGGACTGATACTTCTGATCACGTCCCCTCTTGTTCCGTCCACCTCCGGAACTAAACTCAGCAGCTCTCTTTCTAGCACTTTTCGCAGATAAACCCAAGTTCATCTCAATGTCTTTGGCTCGGCCCACCAACACATCAAAATCATCATATTCAGTGGCCAGCACATACATTTTCACATCCGTCACAAGACCATAACGGAACCTCTCGCACCTTGCTCGCTCAGCAGGTATCAGCTCCGGTGCATACTGACTGAGTCGCACAAACTGCACTTCATACTCAGCCACACTCATGCTCCCTTGGGTAAGAGACATGAATTCACGCTTCTTCTCATCAAGATATCTCACTCCTAGATATCTCCGCTTGAACACATTCTGGAAGAATGTCCAAGTAACATCAGCTTCAGCCATCCCAGCTATGGTGGTCGTCCACCACGTATACGCATCGTCCTGCAGCAAGGACACAACACAACCCAGCTTTTGCACATCCGTGCAGCTCATCTGACCCAAGATACGCTTGGTACTCTCTAGCCAAGCTTCAGAACTCTCAGCTGACATACCCCTGAACTCAGTCCCACCAAGACTGCGCAGACGTTCCAAAGGTAGTCTAACTCCAGCATCTCCCTGATGCCCAGCTCCTTGAGCTCCAGCTACTGCTGCTCGAAAAGCACCCGCAATAGCTTGTACCAACATAGACATATCAGGCATAGCTTGCCCCTGACCAACCTCTGGTCCAGCAGCTCCAGCACCAGCTGCAGCTTCAGCTCTCTCACCTCCAGCACCACCACCAGGCGGAGGAGGAGGTAACACCGCACTACTCGTGTTCTCTTCATTCTCGTTCTCATTGGGAACCGTAGCTCGCACACTACCTCGTAACTCTCTACGTGGTGCCATACTTTTACCATACAATCACAATGCAAATAAAAACAAAGTCAGGCCCAGCAAGGTAAGCAATCCAAGTATTCAAGCTCAATTTCATTCAAAATCAACATCATTTCATTAGCTTTTGTTTGGCAATGGGTACCCTCAACATGCTACATCACAGCATACAATTCAATTGCATTCAAATCACAAGCCACTAAACATGCTTTCGATCAACAAGCATACAAGCCAAACATACTTTAATCATGCATACATTCATTCCCAATTACTCGAGAACTCAGCTCTGATACCACCAAATGTAACCCCCTTAACCCGGCCTAGACGGTTGACCCGAACTAAGAAAGTCACACGGGGAAAACCAAAGTCAACCCGAAAGTCAACCTTGATTAACGACCCTTTTTTTTCTTTTTAATCTTGTCTAGATGCACATTAGTCCTAATTGTGATCACACAAACATCATACACAAAGATTACAAACATCAGAGATCAAACAGGGACCCAATTGAACAAATTACAACTTTAGGGACCAAATTGTAATTTTTTATAAATATGAGGACTTAACCCAAATTAAAGTTACCAACTGGAAATTAATCAGGTTTCATGCTTCTCTGTGAAATTTCAGCTCAAAAGGACCTCCCAAACTCATACAATTGCACAAACAAGTTTCAGGACTAAAATGCAAACAATTCAAAACATTTAACTACCAATGTCAGCCCCCAACGGTCGACCGTTCCGGAACAGGCAGACCCCGTTTCGAAACACGGGCCGTTCCGCAACGCGTACCGGAACACGGGCTGGCAGTGGCCAAACCGTTTCGAAACGGTGCCTACCGTTTCGGACGCCTGCGTTCATTCAAGGCACCCGTTCCGAAACGGTGTGCACAGTTCCGAAACACCCTGCACAGATTGCAGCAAAATGCACACTTAAACATGCAATTGATCATTCAAACATGCTCCAATTGCCACCAAACTTTACCAGCATGCAATTCAACATATATAAGACTTACTAGAATCATCAAATCATCAAAACAACATCATATGCATAAAGCCCCAAATCTATAGGCATGCTTCCTACACAAGCTAGCTATTCAAGCACAAACTTCCAAAACAAGCATGTAATGATCCAATACAAAAACCAGCATTCTTATCATCATTCAACATACTTAGGGAGTTCCAAACACCTCCCAAAACATACACATTGGTCCCCCATTGCCAATTTACCAAAAGCTAAAATGTACTAACAAAACCTTCCATACATTGAGCTCTACTTTCACTTGAATGCTTGCCCTTCTTGCTGCCCTCAAGGTTCCCTAATATTTTGCATTATTGAATTAAGAAAACGAAAGAGAGCGTAAGCAAAAGCTTAGTGAGGAATGCTCTTAAAAACCATTCAATAATGCATTTAAAAAACATTTACAAATCATGCTTTAAATCAACCTTTGCACATGCTCAAAAGCATACTTAAAACAAGCGTCTCATGCTTCTTAACATAACATGTCATATTGGCTCAAGTGATAGATTCCATTTCTTTAAAACAAGTTCATCAACTTTCCCAAGGACTTTTAAACACCTTGGTCCCAAGGACTTTTAAACACCTTGGCCATGGACTTTTAAACACCATGAATGAGGACCACACAAGGACTTTTAACCACCTTTGTGTCCATAGCTTGAATCCCCCCAAGGACTTTTAAACACCTTGGCCCCAAGGACTTTTAAACACCTTTGCCCCATGGACTTTTAAACACCATGGCCCCATGGACTTTTAAACACCATGGAAAGGATCACCTAAGGACTTTTAACCACCTTAGTGTCCGCAACAAGAACCATCCAAGAACTTTTAACCACCTTGATGTTCTTAAGTAACAAGGCTCACTCAAGGACTTTTAACCACCTTAGTGACCTTAACCTTTTCAAAACATCACTTGCCAATATACATCATTTTCATCATTTAATCCACTGTTTTTAAGCATTAAACCAAGCCGTATTCATCATGCATTTAAAAGCATCAAACCACATTTAATCAATGTACAAAAGCAAGGAACTCCTACCTAGAGTTTCCTTCAACATATGGCTTACAACATCAGCAAATACCATGCAAAATCATGCTTTCAAAACAGTAATTAAAACATGCAATAAACCATTTTGCATCACAACAAAATCATGGCCACCACTAGAGAGTAATTCCGAAAACTTACACTTGAGCTTGGCAAAGTTGTTTAGACTTAAACTAAGCTCCCAAGACATTGGTTTCAAAGCCGAAAACCCAATTATCACACACGCACTCACCGATTCCACTTTGCTTCAAGCCAAAGCACCAAATCAAGCTTTCGGATCAACAACTCTTGGATCCAAAGATGCCTCCCCTGTTTCAACACATCAAAGCAGAGGATTAATGCATCATCATGCATTAATTGCTTCAATGAAAGCACCTAAACTCGCTGCTCTCATCCACACACCATTTTCGGCCACCAAACACAACCGAAAATGCATCCAAACCACTTCTAAACAAAGCCCAGCCATAAACCAGCAAAACCACACATCCTTTAACATCATATAACATCTAAAAACAACCTATTAACATCCTTATACCTCCAGCAACATCAGATCCACAAGATCACCTCAAAAACAACCTTGAATCACAAGCTAAACTTAGGAAACTCAACCTATCCGGGATTGCATTAATCAAAACTCAATTCCTTATCAATTTAGAGTTCATTTAACATCAAAAACACATCTCAAATCACAGATTAATCAGATCTAACGAAAATCATCAAAAATCACCAAATCTTGCATTATAAGCCAAGATCCATTTCACCACTTAAAAACCTTTAATAAAACATCAATTAAGAATTGAAAACTTAGGAATTTCAGTAAAGAACTGATAGTTTAGAGGAGAAGGACGTTCTTACCTCCAAACTTGAGTTTCTCCTCTTTTTGGAATCAAAAACCTTGTTGAATCAAGTAGCAAATGGTGAGGTTTTGTAGATACTATGATTAGGAATCAAAAGAGAGTTGAAAGGAGGGATTTAGGTGAGAAAATCAGATCAAATTCTCTGGAGAGAAAGTGTTTGGGTTGAGAGAAAATGAGAGAAAGAAAATTGAGAAAAGTTAGTTATCCAAAATAGCCAAATGGCTTTCCCTCCACTTCTAATATGTTTAAAATCAGAATTAAGTCTCAAAATATCTTAGAAAAATCTGGAGAAACTCCCTTTGGGTAAATAGCTCCTTAAAGATTCAAAGTTTCAACCCTTTATAAAACAGTCACCAAACTTTCGAAAATTACATTTTGGTCACTAGCCAAAATGTCACCCTTCCAAAACTCATTTTCCAAAATTGATTCCACAGTTCACTTAATTATATTAAAAGATGATTTTAGAACATTTTTCCATATTTTTAATGCAACCCGAACTAGGCTTTCCTAATTTCACCTTTTTAGATTCGAACAACACTTTGACCAAACCGGTCAACGCCCAAAACTCCTAAGCCCAAAACCGGGGCGTTACACATATCAACTTCTCAACTCCTCAAAGGTTACTAAGAACCAACACTTACAACCACAACCCTTCCACAACAACTTAAATGCTAAGCTACTTCAGCACTTGGAAACACAACCACTAAACTGCAACATCACTTAGCACCAAGGAACTACCACTTCCACTTAGCTATTCAAACCACTTGACCGATTCTAACTTCAACCGGTACTCCTCACCACCAAACCACTAAATTCTTTAAGCATCAGACACTTTCCTTCTACCAACAGACTATACAACTCTCACTATTACTAGCAACTAGCTTAATATACTCCATTGCTACTAACTCTCACCCAGCACCAAAACAACCTCTAAGAACCCATCATCCAACCTATCCCAACCACTACACTAACAGATTCGATTAGTTATTAGCGAGTGTGAACGTCGTATGCATGATCACCTACATGCCCTAGCAATGCCTGATGTACATGTATGCAAAACCTCTAATGTCATGCCACATGTATGCATGGACCAGCACATATATAATATAGCATATAACAATGATTTTAACTGTGCATGAATGCCAGTTCACACCCTCCAATATCATCCTCAGAATCCGTCTAAGAACAACCTCCTAACTCACTTCTAACTTATCTAACTCCATCGTACCAACAACCATTAACCACAAGATACTCACTAAAGCCTTCTTCACACCAAAGATGTTTCCAAACCACAACTATTACCCCCAACATGCTAGCAACAAGACTAAACTTACCACGCAAGGAAAACCAACAGAAACCAAACCAAGGTAACTAGAGCAAAGATTACTTAACAAGGTTACCTGGAAACACATCACCACCCTGAAGCTTCATCAGACGAGCTCTCTTCCTCGCGGAACCATCATCCTCCTGCCGCACCACTGCAGCACCAGCTAACACTTTAAGGTCATCACCATCTCCCTGCGGTAAAGAACCCTGGCTATTCTGAGCCAACACCAAACAATCACGCCTCCTATGCCCAGCAGACACACATTTCCAGCAATTCTCATTTCCCAAACTCTTCACAACCTTCTGCTCTTTCTGCCACCTCTGAACCTTGCTTCGGCCGTGCCCACGACCTTTCAGAGACCCTTTGGCTACCACTGAAGCTGACTTCACCCCAAGAGGACAATCGCGCTTAACATGCACTTTAGAACCACAGTTCCAGCAAGCACCCGCGCCCCAACAACCTCCAATATGACGTCTTTCACAACGGTCACATACCAGTGGCTGAGCTTCCACTCCTTGCTCAAGCAACACTTGCTCCACAACAACACTACCTTCACATTGCTTAACTCTTGGAAACTTCTCTCCAAGATACCTTTCACAAAAGGCAGATACAAAGAAATCCCAGTCAATATCAGGGATATGTGACGCCACCGCCACAGATGTCCACCAAACACATGCGTCCTCCAACATCAAAGAAACAACAATTCCCAGCTTACAAGCATAATCACAGCCTTCCTGATCCAAAATCAGAATCACACTGGCCAACCAGGCCTCAAACATCTCAGGTGACGATCAATGATACTCCACAGCACCCAAATCCATCAAACGCTGCTTCGGCAAACCCGCACATCCCACAGCCAGCACATCCACTGACTTTACCTTTGCTACAGCCTGAGATGTTCCCAACACCTCTTGAGCAATTGTTGATGAACTCTTCATCACAGAACCAGCTTCTTTCTCCTGCCTTACCACCTCAACTCCAGGCACAGAAGACTGAGACAAAACACCTCTACAAAAGGGTGAATTCCATGCCTTAACAACCTGCCCTAAGGCAGCAACCACCTCACCCAACTGCCATTCCTTCACCGACTTCGCCATACTACTAACAACAACAACAAACATCACAACAAAACAAACAAACCAGTTAGACCAGCTTTAAGCAAGGATTCAAACTCCAACTCCAAAATAACACAATAGCTATAATAATAAGGCAATGGGTATCCCGAATCCTCCCCTTTTACATGACATAACAGTCAACACAAACAGGGATATCACAACACCAAGCATATCAAACAACATATTTGATCATGCTTACACCAAACAGCATCCACCGTCAACAGCATATTATCAACATAACATACTTATTACACTTTCATCATGCATAACACCAGCTCACAACATCAGCACAAATCCACATAAGCTCAACCAAGATTCATAACCATAAAGCATGCTTGAAAACATCAACAACTTGCTTAGAAACACGTGTTTCAACCAAATTTCAACCGTACAACAAGGTAAACATCGACACACATCACAACAACTTACCGCTTTCCCCAAGCATTCGCAACACAGCTCTGATACCACCAAATGTAACCCCCTTAACCCGGCCCAGACGGTTGACCCGAATTAAGAAAGTCACACGGGGAAAACCAAAGTCAACACGAAAGTTAACCTTGGTTAACGACCCTTTTTTTTCTTTTTAAACTTGTGTACATGCACGTTAACCTTAGATGTGATCATACAAATAGTATACTCAAAGATCATAAACATCAGAGATCAAACAGGGACCCAATTGAATAATTTACAACTTTAGGGACCAAATTGTAAATTCTGAAAACTTTAAGGACTTAACAAGATTTTAAGTCACCAACTTAAAATTAATCAGGTTTCATGCTTCTCTGCCAAATTTCAGTTCAGACGGACATTCCAAACTCATACAATTGCACAAACAAGTTTCAGGACCAAATTGCAAACATTCCAAAACATATAACCGCCTATGTCAGCCCCCCAACGGTCACGTGTTCCGAAACAGGCACAGCCCGTTTCGAAACGCGGGGTCGTTCCGCAACGCATACCGCAATGCGTACCGCAACGGGGGACTGGCAGTAGCCTTTCCGTTTCGGAACGGTCTCTCACGTTTCGGACACCTGGGCTGGTTTAGGGCACCCGTTCCGAAACGGTAGGCACTGTTCCGAAACACCCTGCACAGATTGCCTCAAGATGCATACTTAAACATACAATTGATCATCCAATCGTGCTCCAAAAGCCACCAAACTTTACCAACATGCAATTCAACATATAGGAGACATACTTGCATCAACAATACATCAATATAACAACATATATGAAAAGCCCCAATTCTATAAGCATGCTTCCTACACAAGCAACCATTTAAACACAAAATCTCCAAATCCATCTCATATAAGCCAAACATGTTCCAACAACATCAACAACATAAAACCATCCTTGTCCGAACATATACGAACACATAAACATCAACCCAAGAGATTCTACCCCATTGCCTTTATTAACTATAGCTATTCACCGAGACATACATCTCAAATGGAGTCCTCCTTGAATCCCTTGCTTCTCGCTGTCCAAACTTCAAGAATCTGCATTGATGGACAAAAAGGAGCGTAAGCACATAATGCTTAGTGAGGAATGCTCAAAACCAAAACACCATCAATGCAGCGAGTCATAAAACTCTTTGAAAAGCAACTCGATTTGTTTACCAAGCAAAATTTGAAAACTCTTTTTCAACATCATGCTTAAAACCATGCATTGCCCAAACATGAAAACCAACCCTTAGCTTAGCAAGCTAAGAAAACCATTTCAAAGCTCAATTTGCAAAATCATCCATTTAACCATTCCATGCATAAACACCATATGCAAAGTTAAATTCAAACCTTGGAAAACACTTCCATTTCACAACATACCTTTCTTATACTTGAAAGTCATTCCAAGCAAGAAACCCTTTAAAACCATTACTCAAACAATCCAACACATGCATTAAACCAAGGCAATATATGAACCACAACATCAACATTACATGACTTTAAAAACAAGTCTTAACAAGACCCAATGCACTAAGGAAATTCCATGCACTCATGCATCATTCACCAAATGATAATCAACACTTGTTCAACTTAACAAGTAAACATGCATTCACAAGCATTTAACACTTTTCATGCAACCGTGCATCTTTTCAAGCATCTCATGCTTCTTTATAAACAAGAACATTATATTGGCTTCCAAGTGATCAACCTCATCCACTTTTCAACTCAACACCCAATCGGATACGCGGATCACAAGCGTTGTCCCCCACGCTTCATACACACTACCAATCCAAGGTCTCCAAATGGACTTTTAAACACCATTTGACCTCACCATCCTAAGGTTCCCATGTATGGACTTTTAAACACCATACAACCTTAGCTTTTTACAAGGTTCCCATGTATGGACTTTCAAACACCATACAACCTTAACTTTCCCAAGGTTCCCATGTATGGACTTTTAAACACCATACAACCTTGACATGCACAAGGTTCCCATGTATGGACTTTTAACCACCATACAACCTTTGCATTCACCGATTGGTAGTTGTATAACATCACTAACGAGATCCGGGACACCCTACACAAGATCCACACATGGACTTTACACCACCATTGTGATCTTAACAAGCACAAGGTTCCCATATATGGACTTTTAACCACCATATAACCTTTGCTTAACCAAGGTCCTCGAATGGGCATTCAACCTCCATTATGACCTTAACCATCTCGTTAGGATACTTGAAGGGAGTTTACCGGTTCACTCTTAACCACTCCACCTCCAAGGCGACTTTATTCACGGTGCACCCAATCCTATAGCCGGCTAACTATATCCGATCAAAGAACCAAGAACCACTTACATCACTTGCCAATATAACCATCTTACCACATTAGTCCAATGATTCACATGCATAACCAATATGCAAAAACCATCATTTACCATCATCAATCCACTGTTTTAAAGCATTACACAAAGCCATGAAACATCATGCAACACCATGCATCAAAACCACATTTTCAATGTACAAACCAAGGATCTCTTACCTTGAGCATCCTACACATATGGCCTTCAAAACCAGCATTAAACCATGCTTAAAATATGCTTTCAAAACAGAATATAAACCATGCAAATCACATGCATTGCAACCATCAAACACAATTGCTTTTAAAGCCAATTCACAACACAACCAAGAGCGAAAAAACCATTTACTTACTCTTGAGCTTAGCAAAGTTGTTTAGACTTTAACTAAGCTCCCAAAACCTTCAAACCTTGGTTTAAAAGCTGAAAACCCAACTTCACTCACCGATACACAAAACAAGGCTAGCCAACAAGCCTTCCAAGCATCCGAAACCTTCAGCAATGCCTCTAAAGCTCACGGATCAAACTCCCCTATTTCAAGCACACAAAAACAGAGGATTAATGCATCATTACGCATTAAAACACCAGCAACACAACCAAACTCGCTGCTCATCACAAATCCAACATTTCGGCTACCAAACACAACCGAAATCACCTCCAAACACTTCCAAAACTTAACCCAGCCAAGATCCATCACTTCTAACCATTTTAAACATCAATTAACATCCAAAATGATCACAAACACATCCTTATACCTCCAGGTATAACAGATCATCAAAAACACTCCAAAAACAACCAAAAACTCAAGCCAAACTTAGGAAATTCAACCTATCCGGGATTGCATTGATTAAACCTCAACTTCTAATCAATTTAGCATTCATTTAACATCAAAAACACACCTTAAAACCCTGCTTAAACAGATCATACGAAAATTCCACAAAAATCACCAAATCTTGCATTTTAAGCCAAAATCAAGATTCCAATTGAAAAGCCTTTAATAAATCACAAATCAAGGATTGAGAACTTAGAAATTTCAGTAAAGAACTGATAGTTTAGAGGAGAAGGACGTTCTTACCTCCAAACTTGAATTTCTCCTTTTTAGAACCAAAAAGCTTGATGAAACAACTTGCAAATGGTGAGGTTTTGTTGTAGAGATGATTAGGAATCCAAGGAGAATTGAAAAGGAAGATTTGAGTGACAAAATCAGAAGTAAATCTCTGGAGAGAAAGTGTTTGGGTTGAGAGAAAATGAGAGAAAAGGAAAATTGGAAGAAAATGGAAAGTTAGTTACAAAATAGTAAAATGATTTCCCTCCACTTTTCTTAAGCTTTAAAATCAGAATTTTGCATTAAAATATCTTAGAAAAATCTAGAAAAACTCTTTTTGGAATAATAGCTCCTTAAAGATTCAAAGTTTCAATCCTTTATAAAACAGTCACGCAACTTTCAAAAATTACATTTTGGTCACTAGCCAAAATGTCACCCTTCCGAACCTCATTTTTCAAAATTGATTTCACAGTTCACTTTTATATATTAAAAGATGATTTTAGAACATTTTTCCATATTTTTAATGCAACCCGAACTAGGCTTTCCTAAATTCACTCTTATATATTCGATCAGCACTTTGACCGAACCGGTCAACGCCCAAAACTTCTGAGCCCAAAACCGGGGCGTTACACTCTTGAACTTTCTTCTTACGACATTACTAGAGCTTTTCTGTCTCATCTCGCTCATGTCATTTTAAAATAACTCCCGCATCTCATATACCATTGATTAAGTTCGTTGTTTAAGTTTCTTTGACATTTATTAGATTTCTTAAAAGTAAAATAGATGTCGTAAGTGGATCTCGGGTCACTTGAATATTGTTTTTCTTACTATAATATTGTTGCAGTCAATCACAAGAAAAAAAATAAGTCTACGATATTTACTTTTCCTATTATTGATACATTTAAATCCATGATATTTACTTTATGTATTATTTGATGTATACGATATTCAATTTTCATATTATAGGTTCATGACAAAAAAGATCAAAACACGTCTACAAGAGAGTCTTTAATTGCCCGGCGTTAAATTGATTTGACTAAAAAAGTGTTGAGAAAATAAATTGTTATCTATCAAGTGATTATTATAGTTTTGGAATGGCTTTTTTGTTTTTGGCAAAACTAAAATTATAATTAATGTTTGTACTTTTAGAGTTTTAATGTTGGGTATTCATTTTAGTGTATTAATATTTTTTTTATTTTTTGGATAGTAATTAATTGAAGCCTACAAGGATCCACAAAGGTAGGTATGAGAATGAACAAATCCTAAAACATTTAATGGACATTTTTTTAAAATTATACCTATAAGTGTTAGAGATTGAGTGAAAAATATAAAACCATCTTCGACCCGCCTTGCAGCCTCTCATAACTATATTGAAGATGGTGTTGGTTGAAGATGTGACGGGAGACAAGCTGAATGGAGAAAGGGAGTGGGAGTGTTTGAGCAGCTAAGCTTGCATAAAAGAGGGAGTTGTTGGGGAATAGAAATTATTTCTCCTTATTTATGTCCTATATTAAAAATTAGGTTTAGGTTTTAAAGTTAAGGTTTAGGGAATTTGTGGTAGAGTGTATTTTCAGGGTGTAGAGTTTATGATTTAAAATTGAGAGTTACGGCTTAAAATTTAATTTTTAATGTTGTTTTAATGTCGATGCATAGAAAGGGCACCGAAAAGGGGCAAAATATTTTTTTCCATGGGCCGAATAACATATATTAAATGGTAAAATTAAGTGTTTAGTTTTGGATAGTTTAGGGTTTGAAAATTGACTAAAACTTTTAAGTTTTATGATTTTCACCCCTAAATTCTAAATTTCTTCAATTTAGACCCAAATTCAAATTTTAAGTTTTGAATTCCATAATTCGCAATTTAAGATACTCTCGTAAAGCTTAACTCGTTCAAAATATTTACGCGTGGTTTCAGGTATGATATTAGGAGTGTTTACGGGCGGTTAACCGTACCAGAACGACTGAGGTACAGTTACCGGAATAAAAAAATTTGACATTTTGGTGAATCTTTGTCATTATGTTTAAACTGGTTACTGCCTAAATGGTTAATCGGTTTATTTGGTATGGTTACTCGGTTAACCGTGAACCATTTTACATCGAGTATTATAAATAATATATATATATATATATATTACTACTGTTTTTTAATAGTTTTAAAAATATCAACCACATAAATTCAAATAGAATCTTCAATATTTTCTTAAAAAATCTTCAAAGTTTAAAACAATTAAAAACCTTAGAAAAATTATATTAATTACACAAATATTTATAATAATCAATCATTTATATTAATTACACAATATTAGTTATAATAAATAATCTAGTATCATTATAATTTAATATACTTATAAATTTTTCTTATAATTATAATTTAATATATGGTAAACTATTAGAATGGTCACTTATGTTTCCCCCCAGTACAAGTTGGTCATCGATTCTGAAAAACGACCAATAAGGTCACTTACTTTCTCGATGTGCAAACTTTTGGCCACTCAGTCGTTTGTTGCCTTTAAACGTTGACGGCTTCCTCATTTGGTAGCATAAAAAATAAGGGTAAACTACTACAATAGCCACTTACGTTTATCCCATTTACATTTTTAGTCCCCGATTTTAAAAATTAAACGTTATGGTCACTACTAAAAGGTTTATTTCTAATTTCACAATTTAATTTTAAAAAATTCATTTTCAACCCTAAAACTAAGCAAATCCTTTTCACATTCCATTCAAATTCTCCATAAAAAGACACACAAAAGAAGCTAATTTCCAAAAGAATGTAAAAAACATAACAAAATTATAATTTCTTTTATAGAAACAAAATTAGAAACTTGAATAAGCTAAAGCAAATCAATTTCCAAATTACAACCAAATCCTTGATAAATCCCCTAAAAATATACTATTTTTAGTACACAAATTTCAATAAAAGTAAAGTAAAATTTAATTAAAATACAATCAAACTAAAAGAATAAAAGCAACCCAGCAACCTATTTCCAATTTCTAACCCCAAAATAATAATGTAACCCCTTAGACCCGGCCTAGCCACCAGACCGACCCGAACGAGGTTACACGGGGAAAACCGAAGCAAAACCTGTTAAGGCCCCACTCTGATTAGCAACCCTATTTTTTCTTAATTTAATCTTGTCCAAATGCTTTATTCAACCTATGTGACAAAGCAAACGGCGGAAAAGCAAACACGGATACGAACCAAGTAGATTAGACAATTAAAGTCAAGTTTTAGCCAATTTACTACAGTCTGTATCGATACAACTAAGGCCCGTATCGATACGCCTTCAACGGTCAACTCCCCCAAGGTTAACTTTTGAAGACCGTATCGATACACTCCAAGGCAGGTATCGATACGCCCTTAACGGTCAAGTCTAAAAAAGTCAACTCCATGACCGTATGGGTACGTCTAAGGCCCGTACCGATACCCAATTTCTCAGATTTCAGAGAGCAAATAGGGTATCGATACACCCTCGTGTATCGATACAATAGGCTTAAAACATGAGACTGTATCGATACGACCCTTAAGCTTATTGATACGCCCTACACAGAAAGACAAAAGATTTCAACTTTAAGCAGAAGAGAGCTAACTTAAACACCCTAAACAAGCCCTTGACCAACTCATAAGCATGCATTCAATTCAATGCAACCAAGACAACTCATTCAAACAAGTTAAACATTCAACAGAACTAAAAATTCATAAAAGCGTAATTTAGAAAAACAACCAAACATGTTTGACATTCTCAAAGGGTCAAAAGCCAAATACAAGCATACTTCAACACTCTAAACATGATAACAACAATAACAATAGCAAAAGAGTTTGGACACAAACTCCACAACACAAAAGTCTAGCATTCCCATTACCTAAGAATTATTACAACCATAAAACAATACTTTGAGCTAGTGAGCGAAGCTCAAAATCACAACAACAACAATGCAATTTAAAACATGTATTTAGTTTAAAGTCAAAACCATTTAGAAGGGAAAATATACTAAACCGAAAGAACAAAGACAAAACCATGGTGTGCACATGCACAACCATTCCCGGTGGAACTACACATCACCGTTCATAACGACTAGCATATTTTTGGTGGGACTACGGATAACCGTACTCAACTACTAGTCACTTTCGGTGGGACTACACATCACCGTATTCAACAATACACTTTCCACTAACCATCACGTGAGGCTTTGAAAACAACTACGACAACACAACAACATTAAAAGGGAGGTAAAAGCAATCCGCATTTCATAGAACAACACAAATTTGTGGGTTTACCCTCGGTTATATCTTCTGGAACAACTACCCTATCCTTGAAACATAGGATCCCATTCTCACCGAAGCAAAAATTTGTGGGTTTACCCTCGGCTATATCTTGCATGTGAGGTGCCAATGATGCGTCTTGCAATTGTTTCTCTTGAATCAACTGAACTAACGAAGGTTTAACTTGTAGTTCGGCTATCAAACCACCATCTTGAGACACACTCAATCTAGAAAACATAGCTCTTAACTCAACTACCACTTTTCTACTCAAAGCATCGACCACTTCTTTTGCCTTATATGGATGGTACTCTATCGTGAGATCATAGTCCTTAAGAAGCTCTAACCACCTACGTTGTCTAAGGTTCAACTCTCTATGAGTCATCAAGTATTTCAAACTTTTGTGGTCGGTGTAAACTATGCATTTCTCACAATAAAGGTGGTGTTTCCAAATCTTCAAAGCAAACACTACATCATCTAACTCTATGTCATGAGTGGAGTAATTCTTCTCGTGAACCTTTAACTGTCTCGAAGCGTACGTTACAACTTTTCCTTCTTGCATAAGCACACAACCTAAACCTACGTATGATGCATCACTGTAAATTATGAACTCTTTGCCTGACTCATGTTGAATCAAAATAGGAGCTTCTGTCAATGCTTTCTTCAAATTTTCAAACGCTTGTTGCCTTGCATCTATCCACTCATACGGAACATTCTTCTAAAGCAATTTAGTCAAAGGTGTCGCAATCCACGAGAATCCCTCGAAAAATCTTCGATAATACCCCACCAAGCCTATGAAACTACGGATTTTGGTCACTGACTTCGGTTGTTTCTAATTCACTATGGCTTCTATCTTCTTGGGATCCACACAAATCCCATCGACTGAGATCACATGACCTGAAAAGACTACATCCCTATTCCAAAACTCGCACTTACTCAACTTGACATACAACTAATTTTCAAGCAAAGTCCGTAGCACCAATCGCAAATGCTCATCATGTTCTTCCTCGGTTCTATAGTACACTAAGATGGCATCAATGAACACTACTAAAAACCTATCCAAAAACTCGTGAAACACTTTGTTCATCATGTCCATAAACGCGGCTGGAGCATTATTCAAACTGAAAGGCGTTACCAAGAAATCGTAGTGCCCATACCGTGTACAGAAGGCTGTCTTCGGTATATCCACATCCTTTACCTTCAACTGATAATAACCCGATCATAAATCAATCTTCGAAAACACTAAAGCACCTCTCAACTGATCAAGCAAATCGTCAATCTGCGGTAAAGGATACTTGTTCTTTATTGTTACCTTGTTCAACTGCCTACAATCTATACACATCCTCATATTGTCGTTCTTTTTCTTCACAAACAAGACCGGAGCACCGCATGGGGAAACACTAGGCCTAATGAAACCTCTATTTTACAGTTCCTGAAGTTGTGTCTTCAACTCTTTCAACTCCTTAGGTGCCATTCTATACGCAACAATAGACGCGGGTGTAGAAACTGAATACGTTTCAATAGCAAACTCAACATCTCTATCTAGAGGCAAACTTGGCAAATCCTCTGGGAAGACACTCGAAAAATCACAAATTGTTCTGATGTCTTGCGGTCTAACCTCACTCATATTCGGATTCATTACATAGGCAAAATATGCTTGACAACCCAAATCCATCAATCTCTGAAAAGAAGAAACAACATTGGACGAGAACTTAACGTTCACGCCAACTACTACAACCTTAAAATCACCCGTTAGTCTCAGGGAAACTCTCTTGGTCTCAAAGTCTACCCTATCTCTATGCTCTACGAGTCAATCCATGCTCAAAATCACATCAAACTCATAGAACGGAAATTCCATCATATCGACAAGAAACACATGACCCTGAATCGTCAAAGGACACCTCTTATACATTTTCCTAACTACCATGATCTCATCGAAAGAACTAGTAACATTCACACCTGCCTCTGACCACTCATACGATAATCCTAAATATCTTTGTAACCCCCGAAGCCCGGCCTAGACGCCCGACCCGAACTACGGAGATTACACGGGGAAAACCAAAGTCAACCCGAAAGTCAACTCTAGTTAACAACCCTTTTTTTTTAGCCTTATCTAGATGTACATTACTCCTATGTGTGATCATACAAACAGCATATTAAAAGATCACAAACATCAGAGATCAAACAGGGACCCAATTGAACAAATTACAACTTTAGGGACCAAATTGTAATTTCTGATAAATTAAAGGACTTAACCCAAATTAAGGTTACCAACTTGGAATTAGTCAGGTTTCATGCCTCTCTGCGAAATTTCAGCTCAAAAGAACAACCACAGCTCATGCAATTGATCATACAAGATTCAGGACCAAAATATAAACAAAACAAAACAAATTCAAGCAAGGGTATCGATACTCGTTCATCAGGTATCGATACTCCACTCATAGGGTATCGATACTCGTTCATCAGGTATCAATACCCCTGGCCTGAAACTTGCAAATTTGGCTCAGGTGTATCGATACCCCAAGCCCAAGTATCGATACCCCTGTCTGCAGACAACTCCAAAACAGCATCAAACATGCTTAAAACATCAAATTAACATCACCAAACCATTATACAAAGTCAACCAACATGCAAGGACCTCAATTGCATCATCAATTTAACACATTAACATCACATAAGAAAAACCCCAATTTATAAGGCATGCTTCCTAGTTAAGCTATCCATTTAACTCCAAACTTGCAAAACAAGCATATAAGGTTCCAAATCAAAAACCAACATTTTCAACAACATTTAACAGACTTAGGGAGTCTTAAACACCTCCCAAAATATATACATTGGTCCCCCATTGCCAAATCAACCAAAAAGCTAAAAGTGCTTGTAAAACCTCATACATTGAGCTTAAGTAGAACTTGATTGCTTGCCCTCCCTTGCAGCCCACAAGATGCTCTAATTCTCTGCATTATTGAATTAAGAAAACGTAGAGAGCGTAAGCAAAAGCTTAGTGAGGCATGCTCATTTAAAACAATTCAATAACGCATTTAAAACCATTTACAAATCATGCTTTAAATCAATCCATGCATAAGTTCAAAGCATTCTTAAAACCATGTAACCACATGCTTATAACATAATCAAACCAAGCATCACATGCTTCTTACACACTTTCCATGTCATACTGGCACAAGTGACAAATTCCATTTTTGATGAACAAGATCAACATCTTTGTCAAGGACTTTTAAACACCTTGACCCCAAGGACTTTTAAACACCTTGGCCATGGACTTTTAAACACCATGTATGGACCACACAAGGACTTTTAACCACCTTTGTGTCCGTAGCTTGAATCATCCCAAGGACTTTTAAACACCTTGGCCCCAAGGACTTTTAAACACCTTGGCCCCATGGACTTTTAACCACCATGGAAAGGAGCACCTAAGGACTTTTAACCACCTTAGAGTCCGCAACATCGAAGGACTTTTAACCACCTTGATGTTCATGTAACAAGGCTCACTCAAGGACTTTTAACCACCTTAGTGACCTTCACTTTTTTTTTAAAACCATCACTTGCCAATATACATCAATTTCATCATAATATCCACTGTTTTAAAGCATTTAAACCAAGCCATTTCATCATGCATTTCATGCATCAAATCCACATTTAAACAATGTACAAAATCAAGGAACTCCTACCTAGAGTTACCTTCAACACATGGCTTAAATCAACAGCATAATCCATGCTAAAACATGCTTTCAAAACAGTAAGTAAAACATGCAAATCATCATTTAGCAAAATATCAAGTCATGGCCACCACTAGAGAGAAAAATCCGGAAACTTACACTTGAGCTTAGCAAAGTTGTTTAGACTTAAACTAAGCTCCCATAACCTTCAAACCTTTGTTTAAAAAGCTGAAAATCCAATTCCAAAGTTGCACTCACCAAAACCCACTTAGCTTCAAGCCTAAGCACCAAATCAAGCCTCCAAATCAACCGAACTTGAATCCAATGATGCCTCCCCTGTTTCAACACATCAAAGCAGAGGATTAATGCATCATCTTGCATTAATTGCTTCAATGAAAGCACCTAAACTCGCTGCTCTCAATCAACCTCCAATTTCGGCCACCAAACACAACCGAAATTGCATCCAAAACACTTCCAAACAAAGCCCAGCCATAAACCAGCAAAACCTCACATCTATTAACATCAAACCACATCTAAAAACAACCTAAAAGCAACCTTATACCTCCAGCAACACCAGAACACCAAAATCACCTCAAAAACAACCTTAAAACACAAGCTAAACTTAGGAAACACAACCTATCCGGGATTGCATTAATCAAGACTCACTTCCACATCAATTTAATGATCATTTATCATCAAAAACACTTCTCAAAACTCAGATTTAACAGATCAAACGAAAATCAAATGAAAACACCAAAATCTTGCATAATTAGCCAAGATCCATAAATCTACTTGAAAACCTTTAATTAAACATACATTTAGGATTGAAAACTTTAGGAATTTCATTAAAGAACTTAAAGTTCAGAGGAGAATCGTTCATACCTCCAAACTTGTGATTTCTCCACTTTTTGGAATGAAAACTTTGTTGAAACTTGTAGCAATTGAGTAGGTTTTGATTACACAATGATTTGCTAACAATTGTGAGTTGAAAAGATGAATTTAGGTGAAGAAATCAGATCAAAATCTCTGAAAATGGTGATGTTTGGTTGGAGAGAAAAGGAGAAGAGAAAATAGGAAGTTAGGAAAGAAAAATAGTAAAATGAGTTTCCCTCCTTTTGTCAAACCTTTAAAATCAGATTTTAGGATTAAAATATCTTAGAAAAATCTGGAGAATTCACTTTTGGGAAAATAGCTCCTTAAAGATTCAAAGTTTCAATCCTTTTTAAAACAGCCACCAAATTTGCGAAAATTACATTTTGGTCACTAGCCAAAATGTCAACCTTCCAAAACTCATTTTCCAAAATTGTTTTCACAGTTCACTTAATTATATTAAAAGATGATTTTAGAACATTTTTCCATATTTTTAATGCAACCCGAACTAGGCTTTCCTAATTTAACCTCTTACGATTTGAACAGCACTTTGACCATCCGGTCAACGCCCAAGACTTCTAAGCCCAAAACCGGGGCGTTACAACTCTCCCCCCCTTAAGAAATTTCGTCCTCGAAATTTACCTGAAGGAAAGAGATAAGGAAACTGCTTCAGCATGTCTTCCTTCCGCTCCCACGTGGCTTCCTCAACACCTCGATGCTTCCACAGCACCTTCACCAACTCAATGGTCTTGCCACGAAGAACCTTACTATCTGAATCCAGAACCTTCACCGGTTCCTCATCATAGGTCAAATCTGGATTCAAAACCACATCCTCTACAGGCATCACATGCGAAGGATCAGATCTATACCTCCTGAGCATAGAAACATGGAACACATCATGAATCTTCTCTAGCTCCTGAGGTAACCTCAACCGATACGCAACAGGACCCACTCGCTCAACCACCTCATACGGTCCAATGTACCGAGGGCTCAACTTACCCTTCCGGCCAAACCTCATCACCTTCTTCCAAGGCGAAACCTTCAAGAACACACGGTCACCCACCGCAAACTCTATCTCCTTACGCTTCAAATCCGCGTAAGATTTCTGCCGATCCGAAGCAGCCTTCAACCGCTCACAAATGAGCTTCACCTTCTCGGTGGTCCCTTTCAACAAAGCAGGCATAGAAACCAACTTTTGACCAGTTTCAGCCCAACAAAGAGGAGTCCTACACTTCCTCCCATACAGAGCCTCATAAGGTGCCATCTGTATACTCGCCTGATAACTATTGTTATAAGCGAACTCAACCAAAGGCAGATGCTTCTCCCAAGAACCTTGAAACTCTATCACGCAGCATCTCAACATATCTTCCAAAATCTGAATAACCCGCTCAGATTGACCATCCGACTGAGGATGATAGGATGTACTGAAATGCAACCTTGTACCCAGAGCTTGATGCAAACACTGCCAAAAACGCGATGTGAACCTCGGATCCCTATCCGACACAATCGACTTAGGCACACCATGCAACCTCACTATCTCAGCAATGTACAACTCTGCCAGCTTATCCAAAGAAAACGTAGTATGCACAGGCAAGAAATGTGCACACTTCGTCAAGCGATCAACAATCACCCAAACAGAATTCTTCTTTGATGAAGACAAAGGCAAACCAGATACAAAATCCATGGTAACCCTCTCCCACTTCCATTCAGGGATTTTCAACGGTTGCAACAAACCAGAAGGAACCTGATGTTCAGCCTTAACCCGCTGACACACCAAACACTTGCTCACAAACTCAGCAACATCCTTCTTCAAACCAACCCAATAGTACTCATCGCGAAGATCACGATACATCTTGGTACTACCAGGGTGCATAGCAAAAGGACTACTATGACCTTCAGTCAGAATAGCACGCCTCAACTCAACATCAGCAGGCACAACTATCCGACTACCAAAACACAACACTCCATCCTCATTAAAGCAGAAATCTGAAGGTCTACCCTCCGCGATATCCTGAACATGAGACACCAAGGAATCATCCAACAACTGCTTATCCTTGATCAACTGAACCAGCGAAGGTTTCACTTGCAACTCAGCAACAAGGCCACCATCCCGCGATATGCTCAAGCTAGCAAACATCGTCCTCAGCTCAACAGCTACCTTCCTACTCAAAGCATCCGCAACAATATTGGCCTTTCCAGGATGATATTCAATTGTCAGATCATAATCCTTGAGCAACTCCAGCCAACGTCGCTGCCTAAGATTCAACTCCTTCTGAGACATCAGATACCTCAAACTCTTGTGATCCGTGTACACAGTACACTTCTCACCATAGAGATAATGCCTCCAGATCTTCAAAGCAAAAACCACTGCAGCCAACTCTATATCATGCGTAGGATAATTGCGCTCATGCACCTTCAACTGCCGCGACGCATAAGCCACAACCTTACCCTCTTGCATCAGCACACACCCCAAACCAACATAGGATGCAACACTGTAGACTACGAACTCTTTCCCTGATTCTGGCTGAATCAAGATAGGAGCTTGCGTCAAAGCCAACTTCAGCTTCTCAAAAGCTAGCTGCCTCGCTTCCGTCCACTCATACTTAACATCCTTCTGCAAAAGCTTCGTCAAAGGAGCAGCAATCTTGGAAAAACCATCCACAAACCTCCGGTAGTATCCCGCCAAACCAAGGAAACTACGGACCTCCTGAACAGACTTAGGAACCTTCCAGCTCAGCACCGCTTCAATCTTCTGAGGATCAACACGAATCCCCTCAGCTGAAACAACATGCCCAAGAAACACCACCTCCTTAAGCCAGAACTCACACTTGCTCAACTTAGCATAAAGCTGATTCTCCAACAAAGCTTGCAAAACCACCCGCAAATGCTCTTCGTGCTCCTCCTCAGTACGCGAGTACACGAGGATATCATCAATGAACACCACAACGAACTTGTCCAGGTATTCATGAAAAACACGATTCATCATGTCCATGAAAGCAGCAGGAGCATTTGTCAAACCAAACGGCATCACAAGAAACTCATAATGCCCATACCTTGTCCTGAAAGCTGTCTTAGGCACATCCACATCCTTCACCTTCAACTGGTAATACCCTGACCTCAAGTCAATCTTAGAGAACACAGCAGCTCCCCGAAATTGATCAAAGAGATCATCAATCCTCGGCAAAGGATACCGATTCTTGATAGTCAACTTGTTCAGCTGACGGTAATCAATGCACATCCTCATAGTGCCATCCTTCTTCTTCACAAACAAGACAGGAGCACCCCAAGGCGACACACTCGGCCGGATAAAACCACGATCAAGCAACTCTTGCAACTGCATCTTCAGCTCTTTCAGCTCCTTAGGTGCCATTCTATAGGGAGTAATGGACACAGGAGTGGTATTCTCATACAGCTCAATACCAAACTCCACCTCGCGATTAGGAGGTAAACCGGGCAACTCCTCAGGAAAAACACCAGGAAACTCCTTCACCACGCGGATATCTTGCACTCTCAACTCCTTAGAGCTAGGATTCATCACAAAGGCAAGATAGGCTTCACAACCTTGCCTCAGCATCCTACTTGCCTCCAAGGTAGAAACAACATTGGCAAGAAACTTCACATTCTCACCAACCACCACTACTTCATAATCATCCGCAAGCCTAAGCGACACCCGCTTATTCTCACAATCCACAACAGCACGATGCTCAGCAAGCCAATCCATACCAAGGATCACATCAAAACCATAAAAGGGCAACTCCATAAGATCAACATGAAAGACATGCTCTTGAACAACCAAAGGGCACCTTCTATACAGCTTACGAGTCACAACAGTTTCACCAAAAGAACTAGTGACTCTAACACCGACATCCAAAGACTCAACAGGCAAACCAAGCAACTCAGCATGCTCACGCAAAATGTATGAATGAGTAGATCCAGAATCAATCAAGGAAAGCAAAGACATGGATTGCAAAGTAAAGGTACCTGCAATCACATCAGCATCATTCCTTCTTTCGCGCTGAGCATACACCCTCGCCTGGCCTCCACCCTCAGGTTGAATAGCTACAACATGAGCTACTCCCCGGCCACCTTCCTCACGCCTCTGGAAATTACCACGGCCGCGCCCACGACCTCTCTGCGGTGCCGCAACAGCAGGAGCACGCTCTTGGCCACCAGCCATCCTCGGACAATCACGTCTCAAGTGGTCAGCAGAACCACAATTCCAGCACTCATAACCAACATTACCAGCTGCCACAACAGGAGCCTGCACCTCCCTACCAGCACGAGGACAGTCACGCTTCAAGTGACCCCGGGAACCACAAATCCAACAAGCACTAGGCTCAGCCCTAGCAAAACCTCCTCTAGCAGGTGCACCTCCACCTCTCTTAGCTGAAGACTGAAACCTCTGGTCACGTCCTCTCTTGTTCCGTCCACCTCCGGAACTATACTCGGCAGCTCTCTTCCCAGAACTAGCTCCAGCACCTTTCGCAGACAAACTCAGATTCATCTCAATATCCTTTGATCGACCAACCAACACATCAAAATCATTGTACTCAGCTGCCAACATATAGGTCTTAACATCCGGCACTAAGCCATAACGAAACCTTTCGCACCTCTCTCGCTCATCAGGTACCAGCTCCGGTGCATACTGGCTAAGGCGTACAAACTGTACCTCATACTCAGCCACACTCATGTTCCCCTGAGTCAGAGACATGAATTCACGCTTCTTTTCATCCAGATATCTCACTCCCAGATATCTCCTCTTGAACGCATTCAGGAAGAATGTCCAAGTGATGTCAGCTTCAGCCATCCCAGAGATTGTGGTCGTCCACCACGTATAGGCATCACCTTGCAACAAAGATACCACACAGCCCAACTTTTGCACATCAGTGCAGCTCATCTGTCCCAAGACACGCTTGGTACTCTCTAGCCAAGCTTCCGACCTCTCGGCTGACATACCCCTAAACTCAGTCCCACCAAGACTGCGCAGACGCTCTAAGGGTAGTCTTACACCAGCATCTCCCTGATGCCCAGCTCCTTGAGCTCCAGCTACCGCTGCTCTAAAAGCACCCGCAATAGCTTGTACCAAAGCAGACATGTCAGGCATCGCTTGTCCCTGACCAACCTCAGGTCCTGCAGCTCCAGCACCAGCTGCCTCAGCTCCAGCTCTTCCCCTCTCCGCACCACCACCAGGTGGAGGAGGAGGTAACACAGCACTACCAGTGTGCTCATCATTCACATTCCCTTCAGGAGTCGTAGCTCTTACGTTACTCCTTAACTCTCTACGTGGTGCCATACTTACCATGCAATAACAATGCAAAATAAAAACAAGTCAGGCCCAGCAAGGTAAGCAATTTCAAGTATTCAAGCTCAATCTCTTTCAAAAACAACGTCATTTCTTTAGCTTTTGTTTGGCAATGGGTACCCTTATCATGCATCATCACAACATACTTCACAAAAACATCATCAACATAAATCACTGAACATGCTTTCACTCAACAAGCATACAAACCAAACCATGCTTCAATCATGCACAACAACATTCCCAATTACTCAAGAACTCAGCTCTGATACCACCAAATGTAACCCCCGAAGCCCGGCCTAGACGCCCGACCCGAACTACGGAGATTACACGGGGAAAACCAAAGTCAACCCGAAAGTCAACTCTAGTTAACAACCCTTTTTTTTTAGCCTTATCTAGATGTACATTACTCCTATGTGTGATCATACAAACAGCATATTAAAAGATCACAAACATCAGAGATCAAACAGGGACCCAATTGAACAAATTACAACTTTAGGGACCAAATTGTAATTTCTGATAAATTAAAGGACTTAACCCAAATTAAGGTTACCAACTTGGAACTAGTCAGGTTTCATGCTTCTCTGCGAAATTTCAGCTCAAAAGAACAACCACAGCTCATGCAATTGATCATACAAGATTCAGGACCAAAATATAAACAAAACAAAACAAATTCAAGCAAGGGTATCGATACTCGTTCATCAGGTATCGATACTCCACTCATAGGGTATCGATACTCGTTCATCAGGTATCAATACCCCTGGCCTGAAACTTGCAAATTTGGCTCAGGTGTATCGATACCCCAAGCCCAAGTATCGATACCCCTGTCTGCAGACAACTCCAAAACAGCATCAAACATGCTTCAAACATCAAATTAACATCACCAAACCATTATACAAAGTCAACCAACATGCAAGGACCTCAATTGCATCATCAATTTAACACATTAACATCACATAAGAAAAACCCCAATTTATAAGGCATGCTTCCTAGTTAAGCTATTCATTTAACTCCAAACTTGCAAAACAAGCATATAAGGTTCCAAATCAAAAACCAACATTTTCAACAACATTTAACAGACTTAGGGAGTCTTAAACACCTCCCAAAACATATACATTGGTCCCCCATTGCCAAATCAACCAAAAAGCTAAAAGTGCTTGTAAAACCTCATACATTGAGCTTAAGTAGAACTTGATTGCTTGCCCTCCCTTGCAGCCCACAAGATGCTCTAATTCTCTGCATTATTGAATTAAGAAAACGTAGAGAGCGTAAGCAAAAGCTTAGTGAGGCATGCTCATTTAAAACAATTCAATAACGCATTTAAAACCATTTACAAATCATGCTTTAAATCAATCCATGCATAAGTTCAAAGCATTCTTAAAACCATGTAACCACATGCTTATAACATAATCAAACCAAGCATCACATGCTTCTTACACACTTTCCATGTCATACTGGCACAAGTGACAAATTCCATTTTTGATGAACAAGATCAACATCTTTGTCAAGGACTTTTAAACACCTTGACCCCAAGGACTTTTAAACACCTTGGCCATGGACTTTTAAACACCATGTATGGACCACACAAGGACTTTTAACCACCTTTGTGTCCGTAGCTTGAATCATCCCAAGGACTTTTAA
This sequence comes from Hibiscus tridactylites, assembly GCA_958450335.1. Taxonomy (NCBI): domain Eukaryota; kingdom Viridiplantae; phylum Streptophyta; class Magnoliopsida; order Malvales; family Malvaceae; genus Hibiscus; species Hibiscus tridactylites. The sequence continues at coordinate 22,606,769 of OY288291.1, read as the reverse complement.
ACACCTTGGCCCCAAGGACTTTTAAACACCTTGGCCCCATGGACTTTTAACCACCATGGAAAGGAGCACCTAAGGACTTTTAACCACCTTAGAGTCCGCAACATCGAAGGACTTTTAACCACCTTGATGTTCATGTAACAAGGCTCACTCAAGGACTTTTAACCACCTTAGTGACCTTCACTTTTTTTTTAAAACCATCACTTGCCAATATACATCAATTTCATCATAATATCCACTGTTTTAAAGCATTTAAACCAAGCCATTTCATCATGCATTTCATGCATCAAATCCACATTTAAACAATGTACAAAATCAAGGAACTCCTACCTAGAGTTACCTTCAACACATGGCTTAAATCAACAGCATAATCCATGCTAAAACATGCTTTCAAAACAGTAAGTAAAACATGCAAATCATCATTTAGCAAAATATCAAGTCATGGCCACCACTAGAGAGAAAAATCCGGAAACTTACACTTGAGCTTAGCAAAGTTGTTTAGACTTAAACTAAGCTCCCATAACCTTCAAACCTTTGTTTAAAAAGCTGAAAATCCAATTCCAAAGTTGCACTCACCAAAACCCACTTAGCTTCAAGCCTAAGCACCAAATCAAGCCTCCAAATCAACCGAACTTGAATCCAATGATGCCTCCCCTGTTTCAACACATCAAAGCAGAGGATTAATGCATCATCTTGCATTAATTGCTTCAATGAAAGCACCTAAACTCGCTGCTCTCAATCAACCTCCAATTTCGGCCACCAAACACAACCGAAATTGCATCCAAAACACTTCCAAACAAAGCCCAGCCATAAACCAGCAAAACCTCACATCTATTAACATCAAACCACATCTAAAAACAACCTAAAAGCAACCTTATACCTCCAGCAACACCAGAACACCAAAATCACCTCAAAAACAACCTTAAAACACAAGCTAAACTTAGGAAACACAACCTATCCGGGATTGCATTAATCAAGACTCACTTCCACATCAATTTAATGATCATTTATCATCAAAAACACTTCTCAAAACTCAGATTTAACAGATCAAACGAAAATCAAATGAAAACACCAAAATCTTGCATAATTAGCCAAGATCCATAAATCTACTTGAAAACCTTTAATTAAACATACATTTAGGATTGAAAACTTTAGGAATTTCATTAAAGAACTTAAAGTTCAGAGGAGAATCGTTCATACCTCCAAACTTGTGATTTCTCCACTTTTTGGAATGAAAACTTTGTTGAAACTTGTAGCAATTGAGTAGGTTTTGATTACACAATGATTTGCTAACAATTGTGAGTTGAAAAGATGAATTTAGGTGAAGAAATCAGATCAAAATCTCTGAAAATGGTGATGTTTGGTTGGAGAGAAAAGGAGAAGAGAAAATAGGAAGTTAGGAAAGAAAAATAGTAAAATGAGTTTCCCTCCTTTTGTCAAACCTTTAAAATCAGATTTTAGGATTAAAATATCTTAGAAAAATCTGGAGAATTCACTTTTGGGAAAATAGCTCCTTAAAGATTCAAAGTTTCAATCCTTTTTAAAACAGCCACCAAATTTGTGAAAATTACATTTTGGTCACTAGCCAAAATGTCAACCTTCCAAAACTCATTTTCCAAAATTGTTTTCACAGTTCACTTAATTATATTAAAAGATGATTTTAGAACATTTTTCCATATTTTTAATGCAACCCGAACTAGGCTTTCCTAATTTAACCTCTTACGATTTGAACAGCACTTTGACCATCCGGTCAACGCCCAAGACTTCTAAGCCCAAAACCGGGGCGTTACAATCTTGCATGCTCACCCAAAATGTATGAATGCGTCGAACCCGAATCTATCAACGAAAGTAAGGACAAAGACCGTACCAAGAAATTACCTGTGATGACATCCATGTCATTCCCAGCCTCTCGATGTGCATACACCCTAGTCGGTCCTCCACCCTCGGGCTGAACTGCTACCACATGAGCTACATTCCTCTGACCATCATTCCTCAGCTGAAAATTACCTCGATCGCGCCCACGACCTCTTTGGTGCTCAAAACCTCTAACTGGAGCATGTCTGCCCCTAGCCGAGTGAGACAGTTACGCCTCAAATGATCTCGGGAACCACAGTTCCAACATACCCCAAAGGTACCTATAAACTCACCCGGATGGCGTCTCTCACATCTAGTGCACCCAAGAGTGTGAAAAACATCTATGTTGCCCTAATGGCCACGTCCATGGTTACCGCCTCTATGTCTCGAGTTGGGCTGATACCTTCTATCTATGTGCCTCTTGACATGCTCTATGTCCCAATCCATATGTCTCTTTCTCGAATCAGACCCACTGGCACGAGTGTTTGAACCTAAACTCTACTTAATATCTTTGTCCCTAGAGACCCAAACATCAAACTCGGTGTAATCAGAAGCAAGCATATAAGTCTCCACATCCCTAGTCAAACCATAACGAAAGCGCTCACACCGTTCTCTCTCACCGTGAACCAACTCGAGAGCATATTGTCTCAACCTCACAAATTGTACCTCGTATTCTAACAATGTCTTACCACCTTGAACCAAATCCATAAATTCCCTCTTCTTTTCATCCTAATATCGGGCTCCAAGGTATTTCTTTCTAAAAGTTGTTCTGCAAAATTCCCAAGTGACATCTGCTTCTTGCATACCTGAAGTAACGATAGTCCACCAAGCATACGCATCTCCATAAAGCAATGAGACAACACAACCAAACATACGAGTGTCTTAGCACTCCATTTGGCCTAGGATTCGTGTATTGCTCTCGAGACAAGCCTCTGAACCCTCGGGAGTCAAACCAAAGAACTCAACTCCACCCAAACTACGAAGCCTCTCAAGGGGTAAACCAGTCCCCGCACCCTGAGGTGGTGCTGCAACATGTATACAGGCTAAAGCTGTCTAAAAAGCCCCGACTATGGTCTGAATCAAATGAGTCATGTCCGCACTTGCTGGACCCTGACCAGCCTGATCTCCATTAACCCCCAACATTCGCCCCATCTTGAAGTCCATTACCATCACCTCCAACATTCGTACCAGCCTAAGGCACATCATCTCTGACAACTGCCCCATTACCATCGGGAGTAGTAGAAGGATGAGGAGGCACAACCCTGGGTGCCTAGTCAACCGCTCTAGGCCTTCCCCTCGGTCTCACCATAACGAAGACAAAATCTAAAACAAAAAACATAACACACAAGAAAACGTTGGGTCAACAAGAGAAATGATCTAAGTGCTCAAGCTCTTTTAACCAAAACCATTTTCCAATAACAATACCTAGCAATGGGGACGCTCGACTACACTTCAACCAACAACAAAAACAAGAAATCATGCTTTCACACACCGTGCAATGGAAAACAAACCAACTTACCTGACTTACCTTCCTGGGAGACCACGTAATCAAGCTTTGATACCACCAAATGTAACCCCCTTGACACGGCCTAGCCACCAGACTGACCCGAACGGGGTTACACGGGGAAAACCGAAGCGAAACCCGTTAAGGCCTCACTCCGATTAGCAACCCTATTTTTTTTCTTAATTTAATCGTATAAATGCTTTATTTAACCTATGTGAGAAAACAAACAACGAAAAAGCAAACACGGATACGAACCAAGCATATCAGACAATCAAAGTCAAGATTTAGCCAATTTACTAAAGGCCGTATTGATACATGTAAAACCTATGTTTGATTTTGATATAATTAAATCTTTAAGGATCAATTTGAAAAACATAAAATTTTTTTATTAGTCCCTTAATAAGTTTTAAATCACCAACACCTTAAAACTGATTTGAAAAACTCAAACTCAAAATATTTTCTAAGTGTTCCAAGGCCAAACTATTGAAAATCGTCCAGGTGTATCGATACGCTTCCAGCTGTATCGATACCTTTTTACCAAAGTTGGCTACTGGAGGAACACGTATCGATACTCTCTTCACCTGTATCGATACGCCCCTTCGTAAAAGTCTAAAGAGTATGAATGGCGTACCGATACGACTTCATCCGTATCGATACGGACTTAATAAATTTTAAATTCAAGTCGGTTTAAATATTTTTACCGTTGGTGTCAGTTGGTTATGTAACCAATTTTTAAACTGGTCGTTGACCCGTATCGATACGCAAAACCCTCGTACCGATACGTAAATCGATAGTGAGCTAAGTTGAGAAAAAGGTATCGATACGGTCTTAGCCGTTTCGATACCCCGTACTGATACGCATACGTGAGTATCGATACCCCATATTTATTGCACACAACGGCTCTTTCTTTTCTGAGACAGTATCGATACGGATCCCCGTGTACCGATACGGATAGCTGCATAAGTGTATTTATGGTGGTAAGAGAGGGTTCCAACGACTCTATTCATGTTCCCAACCACCAAAACGACTAGAATTAATGGAGGAGGTATAAAATTAAGCCCTTTGAAGGTCAACAACAACTATACAACATTCAAGCATCATCAAAGCAAAAATCCAAACCCTTGAGCTATTCAAAGTCAAATTCTTGTACCCAACTCTAGTGTCTTTCAATTGTCAAATTGTATTGTGAGTTTGGGGTTATTGAAATTGTAATTAGGTAGACAAATTATCCTTTGAGAGGAATCATTTGAGTTTACCACAACTTGTCTTTGTATTTGAGTGGATTAAGCTTTTGGTAGAAAGCTTAATCGAAATTGTAAGGTTACCTCCTCATCCAAGAAAATGGGCAGAATTCAAGTAGTGAATTTGTTGAAAATCCTTAGTGGGAACTAAGGTAGTGGATGTAGAGTTCATTTGGAGAACTTGAACTACTATAACCACTTGTGTCATTTTTATTTTCAATCTTTCTCTCCACCAAAATTTTAATTGCCAATTCACCCCCTCTTGGCCATTTGAAATTGTTCGATCAACTCAACAATTGGTATCGGAGCTACACTCATTGGAAGGATTACAACCCTCTTGAGTCGATTCTAGGAGAGTTTGAGTACCAACAAGTCAAGCAATGGCATCCACCTCCAACTATGAGTCCCAATCCACCACCAAGCCACAATTCTTCTATGGGGACAACTACCCGTATTGGAAGAATAGGATGAGGCTTTTCATCAAGAGTACCGACTATATGGTGTGGGATGTAGTTGAAGAAGGTCCATACATTCCCATGAAGAGAGATGGAGAAGGGATCGTCCCAAAGGTCAAAGCCGAGATGACGGATGATGAAAAAAGAAGGATGCAAGTGAATGACGAAGCTCTTCATGTGATATTTTGTGCACTTGGTCCGGATATCTACTCCAAGGTGTCTTCAATCGAAAATGCCAAGGAGGTTTGGGACACCCTTGAGACAACATATGAGGGAACTAGTGATGTCAAGGAGACAAAGATTGGGCTACTCAATCTAAGCTATGAGAACTTCAAGATGGATCCCGATGAAAGTGTCTCCAAGATGTTTGATCGATTCTCGGTCATTGTCAACGGATTGAAGGGGTTCGGCGAAATCATTCCCGAAGACAAGCTAGTGAGAAAATTGTTGTACTCTCTTCCGGAGTCATGGGATGGCAAGAGAACGACCATTATTGAAGCTAGAGATTTGAAGACTCTCAAGCTTGATGCTCTTGTTGGATCTCTACTCATACATGAGATTATGAGGAAGGGAAGAGAACAAGAGAAGAAAATAGTTGAGAAGAAGGAAGTTGAGAAGAAGAAAGTGGGAATCGTACAAAAAGCTTCACATGAAGAAAGCGATTCTAGTGAGGATGAAGATGAGGAGATGGCTATGTTGGCCAAATGGTTTACTCGGTTCATGAAGTCAAATCATGGAAGAAAATTCATTAGAAAGGGAGACTTCAAGAGTAAAAGCAAGGAAGAAAAGAATGGCCAAATTACTTGTTATGAATACAAGAAACCGGGTCACATCCGTTCCGAGTGTCCTCAATTGAAAAAGAAAAGCTTTGGGAAGAAGAACAAGCTCAAAGCACAAATAGCTACTTAGAGTGACGATTAGTCATCCGAGGAAGAGGAGGAAGTGGCCAATCTATGTCTCATGGCCATTGTTGATGAACCTAAAGTAAACTCTAACTTATCCAATTTCGATTTTACTATTGATGAACTTCAAGATGTTTATGATGAATTGCAAGAAGTGTGTGATGAGTTGGTAGGAAAATACAAAGAATCCATTTTGAAAAACAAAAAAAATCATTTCCGATTTGAAAAATCAAAATGAGACATTTTCTAAAGCTAACTCCGAATTGGAAAAGAAGGTTTTGTTTCTAGTAAATCTTTCAAATGATCTTAAAACAAAAAATCTTGAACTTGAAAAACTTCTTTCCGATTTTCAAGATTATCACACAAAGGAAATGGATAATCTTAAAACATCTATTTCTACTGGGAAAAATAATTTTGAAAAAGGAAATCATTCTAAACCCCAATATGTAAAAAGAAAGCCTTTTATACCTAAAAAATGAAATTTTAATAAGCAATCTAGAGGTCAAAGAGTTATGAGTGTTTGGGTTCCTAAGGAACTCATTATTTCTAAAGATATGAATGCTATTGCTTCTTGGATTCCTAAGGGAACCAAAATGTTGAACGCTAACACTCATGGACCCAAAATGATTTGGGTACCAAAAATCAAGGCCTAATTTCTTTGTTTGTAGGGGGAGCATTGCTACAAGGCTAAAGCTTCAAGCAAAAATTCTTGGTACCTTGATAGTGGATGCTCAAGACACATGACCGGTGACAAGAGTCGATTTGTGGAACTAAAGCCAAAAGGTGGTGGAGTGGTAACTTTTGGTGACAACTCCAAAGGCCACATTGAAGGAATAGGCTCCATTGGTAATCACTCTTCTATTTTCATTGAAAATGTTTTGTATGTCAACGGTCTTAAGCATAACTTGTTGAGTATTAGTCAATTGTGTGACAAGGGTTTTAATGTTATATTTGATAAAAGTGGTTGCAAAATTGTAAACATTAAAACAAATCAACTAATGCTCATTAGTCATCGCATAGGGAACATTTACATGGTGCATCTAGATGACATTCATTCATCTTATACATGCTTAGTTGCACATGATGAACATTACTCATGTCTTTGGCATAGAAAATTAGGACATGCTAGCATGAGTGTCTTAGAAAAATTAATTTCCCTTAATCTAGTTAGAGGTTTACCCAAACTTAAATTTTCTAATGATAAAATTTGTGATGCATGTTCAAAGGGTAAACAACATAGAACTTCTTTTAAATCCATAAATGATGTATCTACTAGTAGATGTCTATAATTGATTCATATGGATCTTTTTGGGCCTATTAGAACAATGAGCTTGGGTGGAAAATCATATGCTTTTGTGCTTGTAGATGACTATTCTAGGTATACTTGGGTTCTATTCTTAAGTACAAAGGATGAGGCTTTAGAAAAAATCATCACATTTTCTAAAATAACTCAAAATGATCTTGAACTTAAAATTTCTCACATTAGAAGTGATCATGAAACCGAATTTCAAAATCTAGGTTTCAATGAGTTTTTAAATGAAAATGGGATTAGCCACAATTTTTCCGCACCTCGCATTCCTCAACAAAATGGGGTAGTTGAGAGGAAAAATCGAACTTTAGAAGAAATGGCTAGAACCATGCTTTGCGAAAATAATTTACCTAAATATTTTTGGGCGGAAGCCACAAATACTGCTTGCTATATTATTAATCGAGTAATGATTAGGCCAATTTTGAAGAAAACACCTTATGAGATTTTAAAATCTAAGAAGCCTAACATTAGCTATTTTCATCCTTTTGGTTGCAAGTGTTTTGTTTTGAATAATGGTAAAGAAAACTTAGGTAAATTTGTTGCTAAAAGTGATGAAGATGTTTTCTTAGGGTACTCTTTAAACTCTAAAGCCTATCGTGTATTTAATAAAAGAACTTTAGTAGTTGAAGAGTCAATACATGTTGTTTTCGATGATAACCTCCTTCCGAGGAAGGAATCTTGTGATGATGATGATGTAGGAATCCTTGATACCATTAATGAAGGACAAACGTCAAAGGTGGATGAGATTCCAATTAAAGATGAGGATACACAAGATCCACCTCTTGAAGCCTTGAAGGACTTGGCCTTTGAGGAAAGGGAGGTGTCTTACCCAAGGGAGTTAAACTATGTCAAAGGTGGTGAAATCTTGGGTGATCCATCCAAGGGGGTAACTACTAGATCCTCTCTCAATTTAATGAATCATGTTGCATTTCTTTCATGCATTGAGCCTAAAAATATTAAAGAAGCTTTAAAAGATGATTTTTGGATTTTGGCCATGCAAGAGGAATTAAATCAATTTGAGAGGAGTAAAGTGGACATTAGTTGACAGGCCTAATGATCAATCTACTATAGGAACAAAATGGGTTTTTAGGAATAAATTAGATGAAAGTGGTAATATAGTGAGAAACAAGGCTAGGCTTGTTGCTCAGGGCTATACACAAGAAGAGTGAATTGATTTTGATGAGACTTATGCACCCGTAGCTAGGATGGAAGCCATTAGGATGTTGCTTGTATTTGCATGTTATCATAATTTCAAGCTTTTTCAAATGGATGTGAAAAGTGCCTTTTTAAATGGTTTTATAAATGAAGAGGTGTATGTTGAACAACCACCGGGTTTTGAGGATTCAAAATTTCCAAACCATGTGTTTAAACTTACAAAAGCTCTCTATGGTTTAAAACAAGCTCCTAGAGCTTGGTATGAGAGACTTTCAAATTTCATAATTGAAAAGGATTTTGAAAAAGGAAAGGTGGATACTACACTCTTCATAAAAAGATATAACAATGACACCTTAGTAGTTCAAATCTATGTTGATGATATCATTTTTGGTTCTACTAATGAGTGTTATTGTAAAAAAAATTCTAAGCTAATGCAAGGTGAGTTCGAGATGAGCATAATGGAGGAGCTCTCATTCTTTTTGGGACTCCAAATCAAACAAAGGAAAGATGGCATCTTCATAAATCAAGCTAAGTACGTGAATGATATGCTCAAGAAGTTTGGCTTGGAGAATGCAAAGCCTCAAGCCACTCCTATGAGTTCTTCCATAAAGCTTGACAAAGATGAAGGAGGTAAGTGTGTTGATTCTAAGCTTTATAGATCCATTATAGGTTCTTTGCTTTACCTTGCCGCAAGTATACCGGATATCATGTTTAATGTTTGCTTGTGTGCTAGGTTTCAAGCTAGTCCTAGAGAATCACACTTAGTTGCCATTAAGAGAATTTTTAGATACCTTAGAGACACACCTACTTTAGGCCTTTGGGATCCTAAGGATTCCTCCTTTATCCTTCATGCTTATTCGGATGCAGATTATGGGGGATGTAAGATAGATAGGAAAAGTACTTCCGGGACATGTCAATTCTTAGGTAGTATGCTCGTATCTTGGTTCTCTAAGAAACAAAATAGTGTAGCCTTATCGACCACCGAAGCGGAGTACATATCCTTAGGGAGTTGTTGTGCTCAAGTCCTTTGGATGAAGCAACAACTCTTAGATTATGGTGTTGAAGTAGAAACCATACCCCTTAAGTGTGACAACACTAGTGCCATTTGTCTTACTAAGAATCTCATCCAACACTCTAGAACTAAACACATAGAAATTCGACATCATTTTATTAGAGATCATGTTTTGAAAATTGATGTTGTTATTGAATATGTTGATACCTTGAACCAATTAGCGGATATATTTACAAAACCTTTAGATAAAGAGCGTTTTTGGTCCCTTAGGAGAGAGTTAGGTTTAGCTAGCCTATCTTGACTTTTTAGGACCTCTTTGTGCTTAAAAATGCCTATTTTGTGAAATTGCATGTTTATGGGTTGTAACTCTTGAAAATATCCATGCCTATATTTAGGGGGAGTATGCTTCTATTAAAATATTCTTAGAACTGTTCATTCATCATTTGCATACCCTTAGGAGATGTTAAAATCGAGCCAATTGTTGTTCTTAGGCCTAAAGATGCATTTCTGGGCATAGGGTATCGATACGGTTCTACGCGTATCGATACGTGTTCTTCATTCAGATTCCCAGGCTTCTTTTGCCTTAAACGGGTATCGATACGGTTAAACCCGTATCGATACGAGCTTCAAATCGTTTTGATACGGATCTCATCTGTTTCGATACGATTCTCTAACAGGCATTTTTAAGGAAATGACGGTTCTACCCCCGTATCGATACACCCTCAGGCGTATCGATACTCGATTGCACAGATGGTTTTAATTTGGCATTTAAAGTGTTCAAATTTTACCAAAACTAAAATTCTTCAAACCCTAAAAACCCTAGCCGTTTTTGCCTATAAAAGGGCTTTTCCTCCCTCATATTTTCACACCACAACTAAAAATCTAAAAGAGTTTTTCTATCAAGCAAAGCTTTAAGCTCATTCTCATCAAAATTGTGCTACAATTTTCTTCAATCTCTTAAGTTTCTATCAAGGTAAAATTTCTTTCTTTTTCTTTTTCAATTTTTTTGTTTTGTTTTGTTTTTGTTTTTATGATTCATTTTTTTAACAAAACTTTTGTTCTTCAAAATTTCTTTTTCTTCAAATCTTTATTTTATTTTTCAATTTTTTTTACCTTGGTTCATAACCAAAATTGAAGAAATCTATATGCATGATTTTTCTTTTAGATCATGGCACCAAAGGAATCGAGGAAGAGATCAAGGGTTTCTCAAATCGGTGAATCATCCAATCTTGGAATGGTTGCACGTACGAACTACACTTCGATCTATGAACACTCCTTTGAAAGTCTCGCGGGTCTCGCATATTTTCGTCAATTCGAGAATTACAAGATTTGTGCGAAAAGGGTAATATCCATTCCCTTTCTCAACTCGGAGCGCTTTAAATTTGAATATCTTCCCTTGCTCCAACGTTGGAATTTCATGGATTTTCTATTTATTCCTGGTTTTTATTATCGTCTTCTGGTTTTGATTTTCTACACTAATGTCAAATGTATTACTCGAAATGGGGTTGTTACCGCCATTAGTTCTTATCTCATGGGAAAGAAATTCATCCTTGATGTCAAATCTATTTGTGAAGTTTTTAAATTAGAGGATGAAAGCCTTGATGATGAGGATGCTTTGGGGCATGTTCTTAGTGGCTCCGTAACAGCCCTAAATGCTCAAGATCGGATCCTCCATTTGATGGTGTCTTGGTGGTTTATGCCCTCCGGAGGAAAATACTCTACCATCCGTCAAGTGGATGATTTTTGGATCTGTTGCTTCCGTGAGCGAAAGCGCCTAAATCTTGCTCGAATCATGTTCGGGGAAATCGTCTATCTTGTGCAAAATCATCACACCACTCTCGTCACCTCCTTTACATATGGTACGACCTTAAGTTATTTCTTTGTGAAAAGGGATATTGATTGCTCTTTTGACTACCCAACTCCCCTCACCGATCCCATTGATGAACGATCTCTTGCACGGGGAAAATTCCATTATTTTAATGGTAATTGGGTTCGTCTTGCCGAGCTACCACCCGAGGCCGCCGCCGTATTTGAAGAACCTCAAGGAGATCAAGCTCCTCAAGCTCCTCAACCCTCCATGGATGCTCTCATGACATTCCTCAATGAGCAATTTACCGGGTTGCGCACGGACATGGGAAATCGTCTTACCACCCTTGAAACAACTTTTGATACAAGGATGACGAGCATGGAGAATCACCTCACATCTCTTGAAAGCAATCATAATTCTTTGAATATTTCCCTCTCCGCTTTCCATGATGAGTGGCACAATAGCATGAGGGACAATGATCCAATGGGAGTTGATGATGAAGATGATGAAGACAACGAAGATGATGCCTAGACGTTTCTTCTTGCATTTCATGCATACCATTTAGGATATTTCTATTTTATGCATCTTTGATTTATGTTCTTAGGACTAAGTTTTCTTTATGTTTAAACCTATGCTTTGATTTCATGTTTTTGTTGGATTTTTAAGTTTGATGCTATGATTAATAATATTAATGTTGCTTATTTATACCCTTGCCTATCTTTATGCACTTATCTATTGTCTCGAGATTTTTGATCTAACAAAAAGGGGGAGAGAAACTAGCTCGCCACACTTTAAAAATTTTGATTTTAACTTAAAAGTTACCTAGCTTATATTAAGGGGGAGTTAACTTTGTAAAGTTTTTCAAAGTGTCAAAATTTTGAAGTTTTAGTTTTGTTATATCAAAAAGGGGGAGATTGTAAAACCTATGTTTGATTTTGATATAATTAAATCTTTAAAGATCAATTTGAAAAACTTAAAATTGTTTTATAAGTCCCTTAATAAGTTTTAAATCACCAACACCTTAAAACTGATTTGAAAAACTCAAACTCAAAATATTTTCTAAGTGTTCCAAGGCCAAACTATTGAAAATCGTCCAGGTGTATCGATACGCTTCCAGGCGTATCGATACCTTTTTACCAAAGTTGGCTACTGGAGGAACACGTATCGATACGCTCTTCACCTGTATAGATACGCCCCTTCGTAGAAGTCTAAAGAGTTTGAATGGCGTACCGATATGACTTCATCCGTATCGATATGAACTTAATGAATTTTAAATTTAAGTCGGTTTAAATATTTTGACTGTTGGTGTCAGTTGGTTAGGTAACCAATTTTTAAATTGGTCGTTGACCCATATTGATACGCAAAACCCTTGCACCGATACAGAAATCGACAGTGAGCTAAGTTGAGAAAAAGGTATCGATACGGTCTTAGCCGTTTCGATACCTCGTACCGATACGCTTACGTGCGTATCGATACCCCTTATTTATTGCACACAACGACTCTTTCTTTTTAGAGACAGGTATCGATATGGCTCCCCGTGTACCGATACAAATAGCTGCTGAAGTGCATTTGTGGTGGCAAGAGTGGGTTCCAACGGCTCTATTCATGTTCCCAACCACCCAAACGACTATAATTAATGGGGGAGGTATAAAATTAAGCCCTTTGAAGGTCAGCAGCAACTATTCAACATTCAAGCATCATCAAAGCAAAAATCCAAACCCTTGAGCTATTCAAAGTCAAATTCTTGTACCCAACTCTAGTGTCTTTCAATTATCAAATTGTATTGTGAGTTTGGGGTTATTGAAATTGTAATTGGGTAGACAAATTATCCTTTGAGAGGAATCATTTGAGTTTACCACAACTTGTCTTTGTATTTGAGTGGATTAAGCTTTGGGTATAAAGCTTAATCGAAATTGTAAGGTTACCTCCTCATCCAAGAAAAGGGGAAGAATTCAAGTAGTGAATTTGTTGAAAATCCTTAGTGGGAACTAAGGTAGTGGATGTAGAGTTCATTTGGAGAACTTGAACCACTATAACCACTTGTGTCATTTTTGTTTTCAACCTTTCTCTCCACCAAAATTTTAATTACCAATTCACCCCCTCTTGGCCATTTGCAATTGTTCGATCAACTCAACAATACACCTAAGGTCCGTATCGATACTACTTCAACGGTTAACATCCCCAAAGTTAACTTTTGAAGACCGTATCGATACCTTCCAAGGCAGGTATCGATACTCCCTTAAAGGTCAAATCTCCAAAAGTAAACTCTAGGACCGTAACGATACGCCTAATGCACGTACTGATACTCCAATTTCTTGTCAATTTCTCAGATTTCCAAAGGGCAGAGAGGGTATCGATACGCCCTCGCATATCGGTACGATAGGCTTAAAACAGAGGACCGTATCGATACGACCCTTGAGCGTATCGATACACCTTGCACATAAAGATAGAAGATTTCAACTTTATGCATAAGGGAGCTAACTTAAACACCCTAAACAAGCTCTTGACCAACTTCTAAGCATGCATGCAATTCAAGGCAACCAAGAAAACTCATTCAAAAAGTTAAACATTCAACGGAACTAAAAATTCATCAAAGCGTAATTTAGCAAAATAACCAAACATGTTTGACGTTCTCAAGGGGTCAAAAGACAAACCCAAGCATACTTCAACACTCTAAACATGATAATGACAATAACAATAGCATGGGATTTTGGACACCAACTCCACAACACAAAAGTTTAACATTCTCGTTGCCTAAGTATTATTACAACCATAAAACCATACTTTGAGCTAGCAATGAACTCCAAGACTTCTCCCTTGCCCCGCTTGCCTCCCGAAGCCACTAACGATCTGCATTATTGGAAAAGAGAGCGTAAGCTTAAAAGCTTAGTGAGCGGAGCTCAAAATCACAACAACAACAATGCAATTTAAAACATGTATTTAGTTTAAAGTCAAAACCATTTAGAAGGGAAAATATACTAAACCGAAAGCACAAAGAAAAAACCATGGTGTGCAAATGCACAACCATGCCCGGTGGGACTACACATCACCATTCACAACAACTAGCATATTTCTGGTGCACCTACGCATCACCTTACTCAACTACTAGTCACTTCCGGTGGGACTACACATCACCGTATTCAACAACACACTTTCCACTAACCATCACGTGAGGCTTTGACAACAACTACGACAACACAACAACATTAAATGGGAGGTAAAAGCAATCCACATTTCACACAACAACAAGTGTACGCATACACCAATAATCAACGAAACAAGGCAATTAGGCAACTTACACTTGGGTTTAGGTTGGCCCCTAAGACTCAACCCAAACCCCAAGAAACCTCATTTGAAACATTTTAAAACTTCAAAACAATTTCCACTCACCAGCTCAATACCAAAACAAGCCAACGATCCTCCTTCAAGCTTCTGCATCTCCCGGTGTAACGTTCGAAGAACCTAATTCCTTATCCTCTGCTTCTACCAAATTAAAAACAAAGAATTAAAACACCTTTAAACATTCAAACTCACAAAAATCAATTCCATCAAAATCTGGCAACAACAAGCATATGATTTCTATCCGAAACTAGCCAAAACTATTCTCATTTGTACTTTAATCTAAAGTCAGCCATACCCTCATCAATTTATCAACCAAACCATGTTCGAACACTCGAAAAACATAAACTCAACACCACCCAACCATTAGAAGTCCTCCCCCACCATTTTCAAGCTAAAAACCCAAATATTTATTACCCAAAAATTACCCATTTCCTATATTTCGAAATTTCATGTTAAACCCCTTGTCTTAACACCATTTTACACCCAAAAATAAGATTTACAACAGACTCAAATCGTTGTTTTCATAACATTTGCTTAAACCCCTTCAAAACCACATTGTTACCCAAAATGAAGAAAGTTGAGAAATCTTCAACACCTTGAAAGGAAGTTGTTAAAAACAAGATTTGAAAGTAGAGAAGAAAATCAAGTTATCTTACCTCCTAAAATCTTTCAAGATGATGAAGTTTGGTGGAATTGAGAAGTTGTTTGGCCTAAGAGAAACTTAACGTGAAAAGAGAATGGGAAAAGAGAGAAGAAAAGGGGTTTTTGAAATGTTTTATTTTATTACAATTTAAAATCTATCCTCAAAACCCTTTTGCCACCAATTTTACCAAAAAACCCCATGTTTCTTCAAAAGTTTTAGAATTTTGTCATTTAAAATATTTTCCCAAAAATTTAGCTCGATCCGAACTAGCTTAACCAAACCTGAGTATCTCCCGGGCCACAAACCCGGGCATTACAAATAAATCCAGAGATTTTTATTTAAGCAAATAAATAAACATAAATTAGCCAAAATACATACCACACTGACAATGATAACCCTAGTAACAATATGGATGAGGGTAACATAAGTAAGTTAGGCCTCCCTCTTCAACGTCATCAAGTAAGCGAAAATCGCCCTGAAAAATGACGTCGTAGCATCGATGGCCTGGTTAAAACTCACCGGCAGGAACCTTAAGGCTGTAACTATCTCGGTCGTGACGAATCTCGAATTAGTTTTCATTTTTTGGTGTTTTAAGGATTTTAGTATCTTTATTTTTATGGGGAAAACTGGGTTTTGATGTCAAAAGCACAAAAAGGCTAAAACCCAATTGTAAGCATAAACCAATACTCAATGGCTATTTACAAATTCAAATATACATCATAAACTTTCTAAAAATAAGAAATCAACTAATCAATAATGTTCAAAGCATCGAACACCCCCATTGCCCTTATTACACTAGTTCAAAAGCTCATCATACTTTTAACAAAATGTCTTGGTGTGATTCCTCGATGAGGTTGCCTCCAAAAGTCTAATTATCTTCATTGATGAAACAAAGAGAGCATAAGCATATAAGCTTAGTGAGGGTTGCTCAAAACCACAATCATCATCAATGCACAAAATCGTTTTTCACTCTTCTCAAAACCAACATGTCTTTCTTCATAAACCATGCACGTTTTCATCAAACTCACTGATTTAAACATCATGTAACATGATCCAAATCAAAACTAGCAATTAAACCATTGCTACTCATTTTCCAAGCTTTCCAAGCATAAACACCATTATGCTAAGCTTAAACCAAAATATGCATCTTTCAAAAAATGCCTTAGCAACATTTTCCACATTATACAATTTCATTATATTGGCTCACAAGTGATAACAACAAACTCAAAAACAAAGTATAGGATACACGGATTACCAAGGGTTGTCCCATACCCTTCATACTCTCTACCGGCATCTCAATGTTCACACACAAGAGAGACCTTCCATCGTTGGTGGAGTATTTGGTACAATCACAACCCCTCAACACCACTCATCGATAGATGTATATTCCACTAACGAGAGACGGGACAAAACACAAGGTTCGCACCCATGAGCTATCCTCAACCGTTGCAACCTTAAATGATCCTAATTTGTTAGGGTACTTGGATGGAGTATTTGGTACAATCACAACCCCTCAACATCCATGGCGACTTGTTTATAGTGCACTCAATCCTATAGTCCGCTAACTATATTCGATTTCATTTATAAAACATTTTATTCAACATCACTTGCCAATATGACCCATAACACATGCAAACATCACTGTTTTTACAAAGCATCCATGATAAGCCATTAACCAAGCATTAAACCATGCTTCAAACCTCATGCATCAACACATGCATACAAGGACCACTTACCTAGTGCATCCTTAAACCACATGGCATCATCATACATAATTTATATACTCAAAAAACATGCTTTAAAATCAAGTGCAACCAAAGGCTTTTAACTAGCACAACTGAGGGAGAAATTTCGATTTACTTACTTCCGAGCTTAATAAAGCGTTTCAAGATCTTATAAAGTTCCCAAAACCTTTTCTAAAATGTTTCAACACTGGAAAACCAAATTCCACTCACCGACTCGGGATACCACGCTTGCCGACGCAACTATCAATCTTTTAAAACCTCCAAAACACTTTGTTTTCTTATGGATCACTATCCACTGTTTTCAACACATCAAAACAGAGGTTCAACGCATTAAAATGCATCCAAAACCCCAGCACACACAAGAAATCCCGCAGCTCTGCTCTAAAGTAATAAAACACCCATCCGAAATAACCGAAAACTTAATCGATTGACCTCAAACCTCAACCCAGCCATTACCCAAATCATCCAACACATTCTAAGCATTAATCAACATCAACCTAAAACCAATATTATACCTCCAGCAACTCAAATTCCTCAAAACACCTCAAAAACTCACCCAAAAACACTTCAAAAACTAAGGATCTCAAGGATTTTTGGATCTATATGATTAAGGCTCCACTTCAACACCAAAGACCTTTCAAAACTCATTTAAAAACAACCTTAAAACGTCCAAATCAATTAAAGTCCGAAAATCACATTTTAAACCAATTTTTCATCAAGATTTCAAGAGTTTAATATTCTAACAACAAAACCTCAATCAAAATCGGTACTAAAGAGTCAAAGATCTTTGGAATTGCATTAAAGAACTTAGATTAGAGGGATAGCACGAAAATGACCTCCAACCCTTGCTTCTCTTCTAATTTGGCAAGTTTTGCTTGAAGAAACTTAAAGGAAAATGAGAAAAATCAATGGAGAAATTATAGGAATCAAAAGAGGATTTGAGAGAAAAAGATTTCTGGAAATTGGAGAGAAAATAAGGGTGTTTGGTTGAAGCAAAAGTGAGAAAATGAAAGCTCGTGAAAACTTTTCCTTAATCGTTTAACTACTTTATTTAATTACCGAAATTAAAGAGCCTTTTAATTTTTAATAGCATTTAAATCATATGCCAAATTAGGAGAAATGAATAATTGCCAAGTAGCTCCCTAGAGATTCTAAGATTTTAACTCTTCTTGAAAAAACCATTTTTTCAACTTTTAAATCTTTACATTTTGGTCACTACCCAAAATGTATACTTTCGAAAACTTGTTTTGTAAAATTGATTTGACCAACCTCTTAAACACCATTTTAGAAATTTTTATCACATTTTTATCTTATCCCGAACTTCGATCTCCCTAAACCACCTTTTAAACAGTTCGAACAACCGTCACCAGTTCAACTGGTCCAACCCGACTCGCAAAAACATCTAAGCCCAAAATCGGGGCGTTACAAATTTAGCACCTCCGACATCACAATATTACCAAACACCCAAAATTATATATTTTTTCAGACTAGCATTATTACAGTGAACTCATTGTAGAAGCACCACAAGTTCATTTTTTTTAAAATTCATTGTAGAAGCACGACATTTTAAAAAGAAATCAATTTTTTCGTGTTTTAACTTAATTAATCGCATTAACATATGATTAACATGTAACACCCCTTACCTGATTTAGAATTAAACCAAACTAAGAAGTGTTACTTAACTAACAAGGAACTAACTTACGTACAAGTAAATCTTTAATTTGAGAACAAGGACGAAAAGAACTAATACAAGCATTAAAGTCTATCATTTAACTCTTTAATCATTATAGGACATGCTTGAGTGAGAAATTAAGATTCAATTAAGGGTGATTAGAATCTACACAATTCGAACGGGCCTCAACTTCAAATGATGTCTAATTGGGTTTAGTAGTTTAGCATAAACAACAACATTCATTTTAACTAGATTTTTAACAAGATTTAAATCTTAAGCTTAAGATTGTCTTAAAAAGTAATCCAATCATGAACATTGTTTACCAAGCATTTACAAAACCCAACCATAACATGAATCATATTCAACAGTTATTCTATTCTTATGCCTTGTATAGCTTAATCACAGTTAATCATTCAAATACCAAAGCAACATAGCTTACTCCTCAAACAATCATTCATTAGCATATCAACATGACTTAAACATCAAGTAATGATTCAAACACTTCACTAGCATATCATAACATCAAACAACCAAGATCATTCAACTAACAAATAAATATGAACTTGCAGGCATAATAAAAAAGGATTAAGGCTATTAATTCAATTTGTTGTATCCAAGTCCATGGTTTCTTATTAAACTGTTAGTTATTTTCTAAAACACAAACAATATAGGTTCATCTCATTTCTTATCATACTTTACATTTCTCTTAGACAATATACGAATTTTCAATTATCTTTATTTTACCAACTACTAAACTCAGAAATTCTCAATTTAAACATAATAAGAACTTTGTATGTACACCGCATACAAGTGATCAACTAAAAATCAAATGAGCATATACACACATACATAAGTTTCATGCATCCAACTTAGATGACACCTTCGTGCAATCATGATTCTGATTCATTAATTGTTATCATGTTACTTCTAAGTTGGACTCGATGTATATTTCATTCGAGGATGAGTAAAATGTAATCTATTCAACCAACAATTTATTAAACCTTGATATCAAGTTAGTCTCCATTCGAAACATGGGCTAAACTAGTTCACTACACTTCTTAGTCATTGTTACATGTAAAAGAGACCTATCGCAAATAGTGCAAGTGTACACGACGCAAGTAGTAAAGTGATACTTGGAGTATCGGATATCGTCTCCACAGGGATCGCAAATAACTTTATCCTAGAATTGCTGCGCAAGAGAGAGAAAAAGTTTAATTGGGTTGTAAAGTAATCGTGATAAACAATTAAAATAAAAGAGTAAAGGATCAAGTTTAAGAAATAGGCTAGTATTGAATTGCTCAGTAGTGCAGGTGTTGCACTGTAAGAGAACTTCTGTTCTTTCGTCGTCCCTATCGCGGCAGCACCTATCACAGAAGAAGTCTGATGATGTCGCGGTAGCGATCACACAACTTTGTACTTCAAGCTTAGCAAGAATCCATGTTATGACTTGTCCTATCCCTAGGCCCAAGTTTTGTTGATGGACACTTCTTAGATGATACCTCCCAACGTAAATCAAAGGGTGAACACCAATGTTGTCGAATTCTTCCTTAGCCTCTTAACCTCGTACTTATCCCTAAGCCGAGATGGTTTAACCATAAACTAGAAAATGCATATTTATTTCGTTCGTATGCTTGACTCTCCTGATATCAAACAAATGGATAACCTCACAATGCTCTCTCGATACTCTTGCGAGATATGAATACCAGACTAAATAAACTTGAAGTTTTTATTGCTTGATCAGAAAATTCCTAAAACAATACAATCCTTGCAACTACTTTACAGAATCAACCCTTAGCCCTAGGGGTGTTTAGAACATGATGAAGAGGGGAAAACGACAAGGGTTTTGGGGAAGACGGCTAAGAATGAGATATCCTTCCCTGGGTCGAATTACATGCCTTTATATAGGCCTTGGTTCCAAGTTTTCTAATATGGCAAGAATACAAGTTTAAACTAAAGTACATCTCTATTGGAGATTAAATCTTCTAAGTATATGCCTTTAATTCGTCCTCTTTTCTTGCCTTGAGTTACTTTCTTGGACTTTGGGCTTGGCCTTCATTCTACCTCAGGGCTCAGAAAAATATAGGAGTGGCCCACGACAGACCGACATGAAGTCCTCTATTTGTCGAGCTCCACTTCACTTGTCCACTTCATCCTTCTGTCGTCATGGCTGCCACGGTAGTGGCCACAGTAGCATTTTCTCCTCAACTCCAGTTCTGTGATCCAGCTTTGCTCCTTTGCTGCCCTGAGTCTATCGCAGCAGATACCTGCAAAAGTGACCAAAATCAGTAGCAACTGTGCCATTTTATCTAATTGTGATGTATATGCATAAATCTACCTAAATGCAATGAAATCTGCTTTAATGCAACAGAAATATGGGTTAAATGAGGGGTAAAATATAGAACTTTTATACATTCAACACACCCCCAAACTCAAGTTCTTGCTTGCCCTAAAGCAACTATGACCTCACTAAAAATAAAAACTTTTGGGGTTGGCTTAATTCAGTGAACTTTTCATTACCTACCACACATTCCCTATCAAGAGCAATATCTTGTCTGATGTTTCTGGATTTATTCAGAATCATACTATAGTTCTTGTGCAGTGTGTGCAGGTTTTGTGAGAAACTATGTGTCTAGACTCATTTAGTTTACAAAAATATACATGCTTACAAACTTTAGTTTTATGCCAATTCATTTTTTCTAGAGGAAATTCTGAGACTCCTTTAGTTTTTTCTAAATTAAGCTAAAGAGAAATCTCCCTAAAATCAATGCAAGACAGTTTTTAAGCAAATGAGTCTGAATTCTTTCTTTCCTTTATTCCTTTCCTAGAGCCAGTGATAGGCACCTCTAGGGGCAATCTCAAGTGGGTAAACATTTCTATTTCAGTGCACTAAAGAAGTCTAGATAGCATAAGAGTCACAAAGAGTGTTTTACAGTTCAGAATTATAGCAAGGCTCTAAACAGTTCCTAAAGGTACTGTCACGACAGAGTATGTCGCGGCAGATAAGTTTAGTTCAAAGACTTAAGCCAAAATTTTGTTTTTATTTTCATTTTTTAACACAAAAATAAACTTAAAAAATAAACTAATAAGTAGACACAATTTAAGACACATCTAATTACTTCATTAATGGAGGAATGCCACCCCCAAACTCGAGGGTTGCATTGCCCTCAATACATGTTACGATGAAAAATAAATAAAATAGAAAAGAAAATACATCACAAAATAGATATAACAGCAAAGACAACAAAATATAAGAAAGAAACTTAATTTGAGGAGATGTCGTCACTGCTGCTGCTGATTTGGAGCTGCCGGCGGCCACTGACTTTCATGGCAGGGGCTGGCAGGTTGCTAGGGGAGGCAGATGACGTTTTCTTCTTTGCCTCTCGATGTGGCTGGACACTTGTCGGTGAGATGAATGGGGGTTGGTCCAGGACCTCGATGTCATCGTCAGAGCTACTGCTGCTGCTGCTGGCAGATCTACCATGGGAGGGCACTTTGACAGTCTCATTGAGCTTCTTCCTCTTCATCGGAGTGAAGTCCTTTGAGATGTCTCTCGCTACTAGGGACTCAGAGTGAGAATCCTGTCAGACGGAAGAGGAGGAGAACCCTTCAAAGTACTTGGGGTCGATCTCCGGTAGGGGGTCCTTCCTCTTCTCTCCTCTGGCAGTGGAAGACTGTTTGTCGCCTTCACCTGTCGTGGCAGGGGTAGGTGTGGAGGCAGCAGAGGGGGTTTTCGGGCTTGCAGCAATGATGGGTGGAACAAAGAAGTTTTTTAGGAAGGAGGGTAATTGCACATGGGTAAAATATAAATCATTTTGAATGAAATTTACTGTTGCGGCTGTGAATTCCCTCATGAAGCCCATCAGTTCAAGTTGTCGTTCCTCCATCCTTTTCAGCATCGACAAAATCTGGCCGGAGGTGTTGTTGCCATCTATTCTGGCTCTGATGCGACAATTTCTAGGGAGCTAAGGCTTGCCGTTGGTTATGTCGTGGCAGATGGGTTGATGTATGAGAGCGGGGTGGCAGCTTTCAACTCCATTAGACTGTAACATTGACGTCTGCTGCGTCCACCCCTTTCCTTGGACCTTGACATCCTCCTCAATTTCTGGTACATTGTTGCATCCGTAGATGGTGGTGATGAGGAAGGGAAAGACGAGGGGGGGCCGACGGTCGGAGGGCACACTCAAGGATCCTGTCCCGGACATAGCGGCCGACATTAATTTACCTCTCGTTTTAAATAGAATGGACGAGGGCTAACCTTGGTCTGTCGACAGTGTTGTTGTGGGAGGTAGGCATGAGACGCTTTTTGACGAAGTAATTCCATAGTTTGGCTTGTGGAGTCAGCTGGGTTCTCCTCACGGTCCATCGGTGTTTAGGGTCTTCGTTCCTTCTTCCATAACCTCTTCCATGATAGCGTCATAGTCTGACGGTGACAGACTATTCACGAACGTCCCTCTTGCTCACGTACAGTTCGTATAATGTGTTGATGTACGCAGGCTCGAGAGAGATTTCCTTGCCTCGAACGGTTACTGTCGTGGCATCCTTGCTATCGACGGCAGCGTAGAACTCTCGGACGAGGGTTATATTCATCTCTTCGGGTTGGGTAGCAATTTTTTGCCACTTGAGGGCTTGAATTTTCTTGGCTATGAAGCTCTCTAGCCCTAGGTCTCCCGTTGGTTGTGTATAGATGAACCCTCGTTCCTCCCACATGTCCCTCTTTTGGAAGGAATTGTAGTACCTTTTGGCAGATTCGATGGAAGCGAACTGGTTAGGAATGGCATTATGACTAGGGGTGATAATGAGCCTGACCGCCTCGCGAGCTACTCGGGCTCGGCTTGGTCAAAGCTCGGCTCGAGTGAGCTCGATTCGGGCTCGGCTCGAAACCTTAACAAGCCGAGCCGAGCCTGAGTAAGGCTCGGCTCGAAAAGCTCGTGAACAGGCTCGGAATCTACATATGCACTAAAATAAATTATGTGTTTGTATTTTCTTTCATTAGTTGATTGTTGTTTGATTTTGTATTTTCTTTAATTATGTGTTTGTATTATAAGAATATTTATTGATTATTTGGATTAATCTAATTTTTGGCACTTTTTTCCCCTTTCCGGTCATTGAATTTCGTTTTAGTGTTGGTAATAAAAGGGATTTTTAACGAATATTTTATATAAAAAAACTATAGCAAAAATTTTCATTTCGAGCCGAGCCGAGCCTGACGAGCCCGAGCCGAGCCCAATAGAATTGTTTTCGAGCCGAGCTCGAGCCTAAAATTCCGAGCACGGCGAGCCTCGAGCCCGAGCACAGCCCAATTACACTGTTATCACCCCTAATTGTGACTAGGGGTTGATATTGTCGTGGCAGAAGTGGAGGCAGCACTGCGGCGAGTTTGTCTGCTAGCTATTGCAAGGACTGTAGAAAAATGAAAAGAATTTTTTGAGATCTAAAATATAGAAAGAAGGTTAGTAGAATGAGGTGAAAAATGAATAGTGAGTGGGGGTTTAGATAGAATAGGGATTTTCTGCCCCTTGGGTCTGTAACGGCAAGCGCGATTAATAGGGCCAGTTATTACGTGGTTTCTAACGCGTCTATCACGCGTTTCTGTGTCTGCTGCGCGTCTGTTACGCGTTTGTGTGTCTGTCGCGACAGCTTCGTGACAGGTTGTCTTCTCTGCGTCTATCGCCATAGATGGTGACAGGCTGTGATGACAGACTCGTCCGTTGGGCTTTTTGGGCTGTTGTGAATGCGGTGGGCTGGTTCATTCCTTCTCTTTTCTTTGCTTCCTTTATTTCCTAAAAATAATTAAATAAATAAAGTAAATTAAAATCTTGGTTCCTAAAATAAAATAAATAAATAAAATCTTAATTCCTAATAAATAAATAAAATAAAATCTAAGTTAAATTAGGGATGCCTTGAGGGACATCTCCTAAAGTAACTTCTTCCTGCATCCTTGGGGCTTTAGTCTTCTGATAATGCTTGAGTTTCTGTCCATTGACCTTGAACTGGTGTCCATCCTTTAGGGATTTAATTGTGATGGCACCATGGGGTAAACTTGGACAATCTGGAAAGGACCAGACCACCTAGATTTAAGCTTTCCTGGAAAAAGCTTCAACCTAGAGTTGAACAACAACACCTGCTGCCCTGGGCAGAACTGTCGTGGCAGCAGCTTCCTGTCGTGCCACTTCTTGGTTTTGTCCTTGTAGATCATGACATTGTCATAGGCCATTGCTCGAATTTCTTCAATTTCGTTCAAGTCTAGTAGCCTTTTCTGTCATGCCTTATCACAGTCCCTATTTACTGCCTTGATAGCCAGTAAGCTCTGTGTTCTATCTCAACAGGTAAATGACAGGTTTTCCCATAGATGAGTCGATAGGGTGACATCCCCAATGGTGTTTTGAACGCTGTTCTATAGGCCCAGAGTGCATCATTGAGATGTAGAGACCAATCCTTTCGAGTGGGTTTAACCATCTTCTCAAGTATGTTATTTACTTCTCTGTTGGATATCTCGGCCTACCCATTGGTTTGAGGGTGTTATGATGTTGCAATCCAGTGCTTTACTCCGTATTTTCTCAAGGCAGCAGCAATTACCCTATTATCAAAGTGTCTCCCCTCATCACTAATTATCTCCCTTGGGATGCCAAATCTAGAGAATATGTTCTTGTGAAGAAATATTTGAACAATTTTGGCGTCGTTTTTCTTAGTGGTGATTGCTTCTACCCACTTTGACACATAATCCACTGCCAGTAGGATGTATTAGTTCCTGCAAGATGCTGGGAATGGTCCCATGAAGTCGATTCCCCATACATCAAAGATTTCGACCTCTAATATGTTCTGCAGTGGCATCTCATGCCTTCTCAATATGTTCTCAATCCTTTGGCACTTGTCACAACCTTTGTAAAAAGCTTGTGCATCCTTGAACAATGTGGGCCAATAGAGTCCGGATTGTAGAACCTTGGTAGCGGTTTTGTTTCCACCTAGGTGTACTCCATAAGGGAAAGCATGGCAGTGGTGAAGCACAGCTTCCTGTTCGTCCTGTGGCACACATCTCTTGATAATCTTATCTGCACAGTGTTTGAAAAGAAGAGGTCCGTCCCAATAATAATATTTTGCATCATTTTGGAACATCTTCCTTGCTTGGTAATTAAGCTCAGGAGGTAGTACTCCACTAACAATGTAATTAACAAAATCAGCGTACCAAGGGGTTTCAAGAAGCTTACCTGCTGCCATGGTTGTCGCGGTAGTGCTGGTGGCAGCAAACAATTGCTTATCTAGGAATGTCTCCAATATATTGGTCCTATCTGTGGATTGACTCTTTCCCGTTTCCAGCCTTGACAAGTGGTCTGCTACTTGGTTCTATGTTCCCTTTTTATCCTTGATATCAATGTCAAATTATTGCAGTAGCAGAATCCAACATATCAATCACGGTTTTGCATCCTTTTTCGAGAACATGTACTTTAGTGTTGAATGGTCTGTATGGACCACCACTTTTGTTCCAAGTGTGTATGGACGGAACTTGTCGATTGAGAACACCACTGCTAACAGTTCCTTCTCTATCGTGGTGTAGTTGACTTGGGCATCATTCAGTGTTTTGTTGGCATAGTAAATCACATGGAAGAGCTTATCCTTCCTCTGCCCTAGTGTTGCCCCGACATCATAGTCACTAGCATCACACATTATCTCAAATGGCAAACTCCAGTTTGGTGGTTGTACGATCGGGTTGATACCAGTTTCTCCTTCAGAATTCTGAATGCCTCAGTACATTCAATATTAAAATCAAAAGGGACGATTCTGCTCTAATAGGTGGCATAAGGGTTTTGTAATCTTCGAGAAATTTGCAATAAATCGTCAAAAAACCCGGCATTCCCTAAGAAACATCGAATCCCCTTGACTGTGGTGGGTGGCGGCAGCTTTTCGATAACTTATATTTTGGCTCTGTCCACCTCTATGTTGCGGCAGCTCACTTTGTGGCCTAATACTATCCCTTCATCCACCATAAAGTGACACTTTTCCTAGTTCAAAACCAAGTTCACCTCTTCGCATCTTTCAAGAACCTTCTGCAAGTTGCCTAAACAACCTTCAAAACTGTCTCCAAAGACAGAAAAGTCATCCATGAAAATCTCTAGGACATCCTCCACCATGTCGGAGAATATTGCCATCATGCACCGTTGAAAGGTTGATGGTGCATTGTAGAGCCCAAATGACATTCTCTGAAAAGCATAGGTGTCGTACGGGCATGTGAAGGTAGTTTTCTCTTGGTCCTCCGGTGCAATTGCTATCTGATTATAACCTGAGTAACCATCAAGAAAACAATAGTAAGGTTTCCCCGCTAATCTATCAAGCATTTGATCAATTAAGGGTAAGGGGAAATGATCTTTCTGGGTAGCTTTGTTAAGCTTCCGGTAATCCATACAAACCCTCCAACCGGTCACAATCCTGGTTGGGATTAGCTCGTTTTCTTTGTTGATTACCACGGTTATGCCTCCCTTTTGGGGCACACACTACATCGGACTCAACCACTTGCTATCCGAGATGGCGTATATGATTCCGACGTCAAGCCATTTGATAATCTCTTTCCTCACCACTTCTCGTATAGCCTCGTACAAACGTCTCTGGGCATCAATAGTCGGCTTATGATCATCCTCTAAGAGAATCTTATGCATGCATTGTAACGCCCCTGTTTTGGGCTTAGGAGTTTTGAGCGTTGACCGGTTGGTCAAAGTGCTGTTCGAATCTAAAGAGGTGAAATTAGGAAAGCCTAGTTCGGGTTGCATTAAAAATATGGAAAAATGTTCTAAAATCATCTTTTAATATAATTAAGTGAACTGTGAAATCAATTTTGGAAAATGAGTTTTGGAAGTGTGACATTTTGGCTAGTGACCAAAATGTAATTTTTGAAAGTTTTGTGGCTGTTTTATAAAGGGTTGAAACTTTGAATCTTTAAGGATCTATTTACCCAAAGGGAGTTTCTCCAGATTTTTCTAAGATATTTTAAGTCTAAATTCTGATTTTAAAGGATATTAAAAGTGGAGGGAAAGCCATTTGGCTATTTTTGGATTTTGTAACCAACTTTTCTAAATTTTCTTTCTCTCATTTTCTCTTAACCCAAACACATTCTCTCCAGAGAATTGGTTCTGATTTCTTCACCTAAATCCCTCCTTTCAACTCTCATTTGATTCCTAATCATTGTATCTTCAAAACCTCTTCAATTGCTAATTGTTTCAACAAGGATTTTGATTGCAAAAAGAGGAGAAACTCAAGTTTGGAGGTAAGAACGTCCTTCTCCTCTAAACTATCAGTTCTTTACTGAAATTCCTAAGTTTTCAATCCTTAATTGATGTTTAATTAAAGGTTTTTAAGTGGTGAAATGGATCTTGGCTTATAATGCAAGATTTTGATGACTTTCGTTAGATCTGATTAATCTGTGATTTGAGATGTGTTTTTGATGTTAAATGAACTCTATTGATAAGGAATTAAGTTTTGATTGATGCAATCCCGGATAGGTTGAGTTTCCTAAGTTTAGCTTGTGTTTCAAGGTTGTTTTTGAGGTGATCTTGTGGATATGATGTTGCTGGAGGTATAAGGATGTTAATAGGTTGTTTTTAGATGTTATATGATGTTAAAGGATGTGTGGTTTTGCTGGTTTATGGCTGGGCTTTGTTTAGAAGTGGTTTGGATGCATTTTCGGTTGTGTTTGGTGGCCGAAAATGGAGGTTGGATGAGAGCAGCGAGTTTAGGTGCTTTCATTGAAGCAATTAATGCATGATGATGCATTAATCCTCTGCTTTGATGTGTTGAAACATGGGAGGCATCTTTGGATCCAAGAGTTGTTGATCCGGAAGCTTGATTTGGTGCTTTGGCTTGAAGCAAAGTGGAAATCGGTGAGTGTGTTTGTGGAAATTGGGTTTCCGGCTTGAAACCAATGTCTTGGGGGCTTAGTTTAAGTCTAAACAACTTTGCTAAGCTCAAGTGTAAGTTTTCGGAATTTCTCTCTAGTGGTGGCCATGATTTTGTTGTGATGCAAAATGGTGATTTGCATGTTTTAATTACTGTTTTGAAAGCATGTTTTAGCATGGATTTTGCTGATGATGTAAGCCATATGTTGAAGGTAACTCTAGGTAGGAGTTCCTTGCTTTTGTACATTGTTTAAATGAGGATTGATGCTTTTAAATGCATGATGAAAATGGCTTGGTTTAATGCTTTAAAACAGTGGATTAAATGATGAAAATGATGTATATTGGCAAGTGATGTTTTGAAAAGGTTAAGGTCACTAAGGTGGTTAAAAGTCCTTGAGTGAGCCTTGTTACTTAAGAACATCAAGGTGGTTAAAAGTCCTTGGATGATTCTTGTTGCGGACACTAAGGTGGTTAAAAGTCCTTAGGTGATCCTACCATGGTGTTTAAAAGTCCATGGGGCCATGGTGTTTAAAAGTCCATGGGGCTAAGGTGTTTAAAAGTCCTTGGGGCCAAGGTGTTTAAAAGTCCTTGGGGTGATTCAAGCAATGGACACAAAGGTGGTTAAAAGTCCTTGTGTGATCCTCATTCATGGTGTTTAAAAGTCCATGGCCAAGGTGTTTAAAAGTCCTTGGGGCCAAGGTTTTTAAAAGTCCTTGGGAAGTTGATGAACTTGTTTTAAGAAATGGAATGTATCACTTGAGCCAATATGACATGTTATGTTAATGTTGAAGCATGAGATTGCTTGTTTAAAGTATGCTTTTGAGCATGTGCAAAGGTTGATTTAAAGCATGTTTTGTAAATGTTTTTAATTGCATTATTGAATGGTTTTTAAGAGCTTTCCTCACTAAGCTTTTGCTTACGCTCTCTTCGTTTTCTTAATTCAATAATGCAGAGCATTAGAGAACCTTGAGGGTAGCAAGGAGGGCAAGCAATCAAGTACAAGTAAAGCTCAATGTATGGGAGGTTTTATAAGTACTTTTTAGCTTTTGGGTAATTTGGCAATGGGGGACCAATGTGTATGATTTGGGAGGTGTTTGGAACTCCCTAAGTATGTTGAATGATGATAAGATTGCTGGTTTTTGCATTGGATCATTATATGCTTGTTTTGGAAGTTTTGTGTTTGAGTAGCTAGCTTGTGTAGGAAGCATGCCTATAGAATTGGGGCTTTTTCCATATGATGTTGTTCTGATGATTTGTTGATGCCTATAAGTCTTATATATGTTGAATTGCATCCTGGTAAAGTTTGGTAGCATTTGGAGCATGTTTGAATGATCTATTGCATGTTTTGGAATGCATTTTGCTGCAATCTGTGCAGGCGTTTCGGAACAGTGTGCACCGTTTCGGAACGGGTGCCTTGCATGAACCCAGGCGTCCGAAACGGTATGCACCGTTTCGAAACGGTTTAGCCTCTGCCAAGCCTATGTTTCGGAACCCGTTGCGGAACGGCCCGTGTTTCGAAACGGGTTCAGCATGTTTCGGAACGGTCGACCGTTGGGGGCTGACATTGGCAGTTATATGTTTTGAATTGTTTGCGTTTTGGTCCTGAAACTTGTTTATGCAATTGTATGAGCTTGGGAAGTCCTTTTGAGCTGAAATTTCACAGAGAAGCATGAAACCTGATTAATTTCAAGTTGGTAACTTTAATTTGGGTTAAGTCCTTTTAATTATCAGAAATTACAATTTGGTCCCTAAAGTTGTAATTTGTTCAATTGGGTCCCTGTTTGATCTCTGATGTTTGTGATCTTTGAGTATGATGTTTGTGTGATCACAATTAGGACTAATGTGCATCTAGACAAGATTAAAAAGAAAAAAAAGGGTCGTTAATCAAGGTTGACTTTCGGGTTGACTTTGGTTTTCCCCGTGTGACTTTCTTAATTCGGGTCAACCGTCTAGGCCGGGTTAAGGGGGTTACATGCATAATACCGGACCGATGCCTTAGATATCAGCTATAGTCCAACCAATGGCCTTCTTATGTTGTTGTAGCATTCTGATTAGTTGTTGCTCTTGTTTCTGCATTAACTTGGAAGAGATGATTACGGGCAATGTATCATTTAAACCAAGAAAGACATATTTAAGTTGCCCTGGCAAGGGCTTAAGATCTAAAACATGTAGCTTTTCAATTGAAGGCTTCTGGATTATATGTTCATTCGAGGTATAATTAAGAGGCTCGAAAAACTTACATGGACGAGTGCCTATCCAATTTACCTCCTCATGACCTTCAGAGTCGAATGTTTCTAAGTCGGAGGAGTCACTGTCGTCGTTGCTGCCGTGACAGTCTTCCAGGTGACTGTTGTGGCAGTGACCAATCTTTTTGTGATGGCAGCTTGACCTGATGTAGGGTTGGTCAAGGATTACTACAAAGATTTCCTTGAACTTTTCTTCTGCATCAGCATGTTTAATTGCTTGGAGAACATTGAGTTTGATTTCTTGATCATTCACTTTCATGGTCAGTTCTCCTTTCTCTACATCGATCACAGTTCTGCCTGTGGCTAGGAAGGGTCGCCTAGAATGATCGGTGCATTTTCATCTGCTTCACAGTCTAAAACAAGAAAGTTAGCAGGGAAAATAAATTTATCCACTCTTACCAGAATATCTTCGATCTTCCCTTCTGGTTGTACGTAAGAGCAGTTTTCCAGCTGCAGCATGACTGTCGTGAGCCTTGCTCGTCCAATACCTAACTTCTGAAACACAGATTTGGGCATTAGATTTATGCTAGCACCAAGATCACAAAGTGCCTTACCCAGGAATTTGTCGCCAATTATGCACGGTATGATGAAGCTCCCAGGATCTTTCTTCTTCTGGGGTGGATGCATGTGTAAGATAGTCATGCATCATTCTATCATCTTTACCATTTCGAATTCCCCAAGTCTGAACCTTTTTGACATGGCGTCCTTGAGAAATTTTGCATAACCGGGCATCTGCTTGATGGCCTCTAACAATGGTAAGTTAATGTGCACCTTCTTAAAAATATCATAAATCTTTTTGAGCTGGTACTCTTGTTTCTGTTTTTGTAACCGCTATGGAAAAGGAGGTGGAGGACGGTAATCTTCAAGACGTCCTTCACATGGTATTCGGATCTAAGGAGGTTTAGATACTTTAGCACCCTCTATTTGCTCTTCTTTCCCTTCTGATGTCGCGGTAGGTGTGCCGATAGCAGGTTGTTCTTTCTCTGTCGGGGCAGTGTTCACGGCAGGTGTATCTAAGGTCGGTTCCTCACTTTGTATTTCTTCATCTCCGGCCCTTGTAATAGTTTCCCACTTCTAGTTGTAATTGCTTTACACTGCTCATGTGTGGGTTTTTAGTGACTTCAGTATCACTAGGGAATCATGTATTTTGCCTTGGCTTGATATGCTAGGAAACCTGGCCCATCTGTGTCTCTAGAGATTTCAGGGTAGCCTCATGGTTTGTCATCTTCATCTATGTCTTATCCATGAATGACTTAGTTTTCTTGACAAAGTGATCCATGTTCGTCGTGTAAGCTCCTATCTGTGACATAAATGCTGCCAATGTCTGCTCCAGTATACTAGGTGCGGCTGCCGGCTATTGTGGCTGCTGTCGCGACAGGATTTTGGGTACCCCTTGGTTTTGGTTGTTCTGCATTTGAGGATTCAGTGCATTGTTCGAATTGCTCAAGGAAAACTTAGGATATTTCCTCCAGTTGGGATTGTAATTGTTGGAATCATAGTTTCTTGGCTTGTTATAATTCCCAACATACATCCCTTCTTTCAACTGTAAAGGAAAGTCTTCTGAACTATGATTCCCACTACATGTTCCACATACCTCTTCTTCAGAATATGCGGCTTTGGAATCTTTCCGCTGTAGATTTTCCACTTCTTTTGTGAGGTACGCAACATGTGATTTCATCGAGTTGTCAGCTTCACAATCTTTTACAGATATCTCTCGTTTGCCCCTTCTCTTAGTTGTAGTAAATTGCTCATCGTTTTTTGCTAAATTCTTCAACACTATCATTACCTCGTCTGGTTCCTTATCCAGTATTAGCCTATTTACTGTTGAATCTATTCTCATACGGGTGTGTGCATTGGCAGCATTGTAGAATTTAACGACCTGATTCCACACGGGGAATCCATGCATCGAGCAGTTTCGAAGAAGAGCTGTAAATCTGTCCCATGCCTCGTGCATTGGTTCGTCATCCTGTTGTTGAAAAGTAGCAATTTCGTTACGCAATCTTTCAGATAAATGAGAAGGATTAAAACGAGATAAGAATTCACGAGACAGATCTGTCCAAATTCGTATTGAACCCTGCGTTAGTTTAGTCCACCATGTTTTAGTTTTTCCTCTTAGTAAATGAGGAAATAACCAGAGGCTTAGTACTTCCGGATTTATTCCTTGCAGCCTAAAAGATCCACAAATTTCTTAGAACGTTTTCAGATGTTCTTGGGCATCCTCAGTTGCAGAACCACTAAACTGGCCAGCGGAATTTACCATGCTGAACATAACAGGTTTCAGCTCGAAGTTCTCAGCTTCCACATCTGGCAAGGTGGTCTCCAGTTCAACATGGTCATTGACCATGTAGTCGCGGTAAGACTGTCGTGCGGCAGTAGGCTGTTCATTCCGGACATATTGGGGAGGATCTTTAGCAACCCTCTAGTCATCATCTACCCCGTTGTTCTGTCTTCGGTTCATCATTGCTTCTAGTTGTTCCTCAAGATAGTTGTTTCTTGCTATCAAGAGTCGGACTTGGTTCCTGAGTTGGTACATGCGTTCGACTTCAGGGTCTAGTTCGTACTCAGGTTCTTTCCCTCGTCTAGATTTGCGCATAAGCAAACAAAAAACCTTGTGAAAAGCACATGGTAAATAATACCACTAAAAACATAAAAAGAAAAAGTGCAGTAATAGAAAGGGTAAAGATATGTTGCCAGTCCCCGGCAACGGCGCTAAAAACTTGTTGCATGTAAAAGAGTCCTATCGCAAATATTGCAAGTGTACACGACGCAAGTAGTAAAGTGATACTTGGAGTATCTGATATCGTCTCCACAGGGACTGGAAATAACTTTATCCTAGAATTGTTGCACAAGAGAGAGAGGAAGTTTAATTGGGTTGTAAAGTAATCGTGATAAACAATTAAAATAAAAGAGTAAAGGATCAAGTTTAAGAAATAGGCCGGTATTGAATTGCTCAGTAGTGCAGGTGTTGCACTGTAAGAGAACTTTTGTTCTGTCGTCGTCCCTGTCGCGGCAGCAGTCTGTTGATGTCGCGGCAGCGACCACACAACTCTGTACTTCAAGCTTGGCAAGAATCCTTGCCATGACTTGTCCTGTCCCTAGGCCCAAGTTCTGTTGATGAACAGTTCTTAGATGATACCTCCCTGCGTAAATCGAAGGGTGAACACCAATGTTGTCGAATTCTTCCTTAGCCACTTAACCTCGTACTTATCCCTAAGCCACGATGGTTTAACCATAAACTGGAAAACGTGTATTTATTCCGTTCGTATGCTTGACTCTCCCGATATCAAACAAATGGATAACCTCACAATGCTCTCCCGATACTCTTGGGAGATATGAAAACCAGAATAAATAAACTTGAAGTTTTTATTGCTTGAACAGAAAATTCCTAAAACAGTATAACCCTTGCAACTACTTTACAAAATCAACCCTTAGCCCTAGGGGGAGTTTAGAACATGATGAAGAGGGGGAAACGGCTAAGAATGAGATATCCTTTCCTAGGTCGAATTACATGCCTTTATATAGGCCTTGGGTCCAAGTTTTTTAATATGGAAAGAATACAAGTTTAAACTAAAGTACAACTCTATTAGAGATTAAATCTTCTGAGTGTATGCCTTTAATTCGTCCTTTTTTCTTGCCTTGAGTAACTTCCTTGGTCTTTGGGCTTGGCCTTCATTCTACCTCAGGGCTTAGAAAAATATAGGAGTGGCGCACGACAGACCGACTTGAAGTCTTATATTTGTCGAGCTCCACTTCATCCTTCTGTCGTCATGGCTGTCACGGCAGCGTTTGCTCCTCGACTCTAGTTTTATGATCCAGATTTGCTCCTTTGCTGCCCTGAGTTTGCCGCAGCAGATACCTGCAAAAGTGGCCAAAATCAGTAGCAATTGTGCCATTTTATCTAATTGTGATGTATATGCATAAATCTACCTAAATGCAATGAAATATGCTTGAATGCAGCAAAAATATGGGTTAAATGAGGGGTAAAATGTAGAACTTTTATACACTCAACGGTCCTATATAAAATTGAATCAAAAATATAAAAGTAACTAACGCCATGATCTCACAAATTAATACTCTTAGGAATTCGAACGAACCATGTCAGGAGTCTCTATGACAATCTAAGCATATAAGTTCACCACACAATCATCTCATCACTTAAATATTTATACTAGTTTCCTTCTAACCATTTAGTTAATTCATAATCCATCTGTGATATTAACTCATTAATAAATAAATATGATCAATCCATCAACACTACTCAAATATTAATAAGGAATAGATGAGCCTTTTACAAACTTTGCAATGAATCAAACAATACTACAACAAATTATTTGCTATGCTTCTATACTATTTCTATGCCACCATCTAAAAAGTTTTAACTAAAGAAAATCTAGACTCTACTTGGGACTTAGGGAGTGACTTGTAACACTTGACCACGATTGAATTTCACAAGCTTTAATCAACCTGCACATGTATGGAAATGAATGCATTAGGCTTATATAGTCTAAGTGAGGTTGTGACATCAAAATAACAAAATATAGTGTCAATGATATTAAATGAAAATTCAAAGAATTCAAGCACATGTTAGCATTTGATTCTTATATCTTAATCTTAACCTAAACAAGCTTTGTATATCAGGAGAATTATCGGGGTTCATATTCTTTCAAATCTTAACTGAGTTTCTTCGAATTTCTTATCGAACTAATCAAAGTTTATATCTTAACTTATCGAGTACTTATCAAGTTTTTCGAAATTCTTATCATACCTTATCATGATGTTTATCAGAACTTAGCAGAGTTCTTAACAAATATCAATTTTAAGTCTTTTAAAATGTTCGCCTTGGATCACTTTTGGACATAATTAGTATCTAGCTCAAAGCACAAAGCAATGGCTAGTTCTTAGTATCAATACATGTACCTCAAAATAAACAAACATTAGAGTTTGTCCACTTCAATCTTATAATTGCTTTCACAATTTAAAGTACAAACAGTTACAAAATAGTCTAGTTCATTCATATATATATATAACACAACCTAGGTTTTCATGTATATACGCACACATATTCAAAACAACCATCTAAGTTTTATATTCAATGTAAATCAATCCCTAACTTTGGTATACTTATTGAAACACATCAAAACAATCCTTTACATATTTGTTTACTTTCAATATAGTTTCTATAATTTCATGTATACACAGAATGATCCTAATCACACATGTTCATATATCTAAGTACCAAAACAATTCACATAGAGTCTTAACAACCCTTCCCCTCTTTTACTTTAAAAAAACAGTCCATTATTGTTCCTAAATATGCAAAAACATTCTCATTTACATATATACACAATTTTATGTTCAAAACAGTCCACTGCATTTATAAGCATTCAAAATAGTCCTTAATTTTGCAAGACTACCCTCCCTTGTTTTTACTTTACAAAAACAGTTTCAAAATAGCTTTTCCATCTACAAAACAATCCATTTAATTGCAAGACTAGGCCCTCAATCAAGCTTACCAAAATAGCCCACCTTTATTGCAAAAGCAATCCCTATATACTTACAAATAGTCCTTATATACTTCACATAGCAGTCCATATATATGTGTGTGTATGTGTGTTCAAAACAAATTCTCCTGTTTTTAAATCACCAAAATCAGCCCTTATATTTACTCATATATGCATGTATTCTTCAAAACAGCTTATTAGGTACTTTTTTTCTCTCAAAACAGTCTTGTTTTTACATAT
This sequence comes from Hibiscus tridactylites, assembly GCA_958450335.1. NCBI lineage: Eukaryota > Viridiplantae > Streptophyta > Magnoliopsida > Malvales > Malvaceae > Hibiscus > Hibiscus tridactylites. The sequence continues at coordinate 22,570,263 of OY288291.1, read as the reverse complement.
ATACTCCAAAACAGTTTACTAGGTACTTATTTTCACTCAAAAACAATCCCACTTTTACATACATATACATATGTACTCCAAAACAGTTTACTAGGGACTTATTTTCACTCAAAAATAGTCATGTTTTTACATACACACTCCAAACCAGTTTACTAGGTACTTATTTTCACTCAAAAAACAGTTTCGTTTTTACATATGTACTCTAAAACAGTTTATTAGGTACTTATTTTCACTCAAAAATAGTCTAGTGGCCATAGGTATACATATACATATATATCGAGACAACCTCAAATTGGTTTAATAGCAAGCAATGACATCTAATTCCATTTCAAACACCAATTATTTACTCAACAAGGAAGTAATTTCTTTTCCAAGCAACAACCAATTCACATTATGACTCAATCTCAATGTATGACACATTTAAATATTCGAGGAAAGAATTTTAGCATGAATCTATCCCTATCTATTCAATAACTTGATAGTTAGAACACGTGTGAGATTTCAAGTAAAATCCTCAATTTAGGCTCTAAAACAAGGGGAAGAACACGAATACTTACCCTCTCCTTTAAGAAGATCGAATTGTACCCAAGCATTGGAACTAATTAAACCTAAATCTTCCAATTTCCATAGCCACAAGCTTAACTTCTCTCTTCCCCTTTGGGTTTCGGTTTTTTAGGAGATGGAGAAGACAATATGGGATTATTTCTCCATGTGGCCAAACTCCTAACTCATGTCTTCCTCTTGGTTTGACATGTGTACAAGTCCATTAGCAAGAAATTTTTTATCATGCAATTAATGGTTTTTCACCTAAGTTTCGGTTTAGTCCTTTCTAATTTGGATATGCAATATTCTCATGTTTCCAATTTGGACCTAAAGCTCCTAGGTATTTATTCTAAAGACATCCAAGCAATTTACATCACATTTGATTTATAGAAATAATTCTACGCCACATTTTGGGGTATTACATAACAAACTCTAATTGGAACTCGTCGTGCATGCCATGTGAGTTTTACTTAAATTTTTTACGAACCTAAAAAAAATTATTAGGGACCCACTTCGCATCTTCAATATATTAAAGAACAAAAAATATAAGAAAATTGAACTATTAGGAACCAACTTTTATATTTAGCTCCATAAACTGCTAAAGAGGATTGGCATTAGCTTATATATATAGGCTTAGCTACAGTGTAAGCCATTGTTTCCTTATCAATGTGGGATTCTTGAATCTAAAATACAGTAGGAAACTATTTATCTCCAAGAATCACACATTGATAAGAAACAAAGGCCACACTCTAGCTAGGCCTATATATAGCTAATGCCAACGTACATTTTTGCAAATCATTGAGTTAAATATCAAAGTTGGTTCCTAATTGTTCAATTATTTTTATTTTCATTCTTCAATACATTGAAGATACAGAATGGGTTTTTAATAGTTTAAATTTTTTTCATTTTCTTCCTTTAGTAAAAAAATTTGATTTTAAAAAATTTAATAGAAACTCGCACTGCATGCACGGCGTGTAATACCCCCTTTCCGGCCTGGTCGAGAACCGGGTTAGAAAGTGCTACCAATGAACGATATGATGAACGGTCCAATAAAATTTCCTTTTATAACCAATACTTGAACAATGTCATACAATACATTTCCAAATTGCAACTTAGTCCAATTAAATCATTATGAGACCATATTTAATCATTTATAACCAAATTGTAGTTATTACAAGTTGTAGGGACTACACTTCAAATCTGTTAAATTAAAGGTCCTTCGATGCAATTGATCATACTACAATGAAATTCAATGCAATATTAATAGATCTGTAAATTTTCATGCAATTTGGTATTCGTTTACTCAATCAATTTAACCATCCTAAATTCAGTGACCTTTCTATAAATGATATAAACCTTCAGATTAAACCATTTTTAACCAACTTAACAAACCATGTATCGAAACGTTTAAGGATGTTTCAATACGAATGTACGATGCTCAATCCATGTTGAGTTTATCTTTCAAACCGTAACGATACGGGTACGCCCTACATCGATACATGTTGACTATCTTTGACTTTGACTTTGACCTGTTTTGGTACACAATAAATATATATTGAAACAGTGGATTCTAGTAGCAAAATGTTCTGGTACGGCTCTAGACCATTTTTATAAGCCTTGCTTCATAAGTTCAATTATAATTAACCGTATCGATACGCCATTATCCCGTATCGATACGGCCTGACCTATAATGACATTTTTTTGTTGTTTTTTAATCAAATTGACCTACCAAACGATGTTCAAATGCAATGAACAGTTTAGGCCATCTATATGAAATCTTAACAAGTCATTTAAGGCACTTAAACCATATACACACATAGCCTTTATACACATAGACAAAACATCAAAATCATCTAGTTTAACTACTCTTCCACCGTTCTAGGAGTTCATAGACACAAAATACTTTACTTTAGGCTTGAGGTGACTTGCCGCTTTACAAACTAGCTCTGATCTTGGAACGATAACTCTTAACCTGAAATGTATGGACAAGGATTGCATTAGAGTTATATAGTCTAAGTGAGGTAGCCAATGAAAATGAATGAACATGGTATACTATTTAGCATGCTTTGATGACAATCATAATATCAAATATGTGAATAAACATGGCATTCTCTTCAATCATATTAATAGCATAGTAGCAATCATCATATCATCAATGGCAATATCATCAATAATTTTCCTTAGATCGATTTACGGTAATGTATACACAAATTCCACCTCCTCTCCGAATCAATGAATGGTCGACCCGCCGATATCGCCAATAAGACCAATACACAATGCATCCCTCCGCCTCGCCAAATCAATATAGGGCGTATCCCAACAACCATAGTCCACCCATACAATAAGCTCATGAATTCTATGGCATGTCAATTGTATCCAATACTTCGATCCCAAGGTTCAAAAATCAATAGTTAAACAATAGTGATTCAATAACAATGATTCAATATCAATGATACAATAGGGATAATTCAATGTCAATAATTCGATATCAATGATTTGATGACAATATGCATATATCAACACTAATATCTCAACAGCAATATGCAATATGCAATAATCAATGTTTGATGCTCAATGATTCATTTAGCAATGTTTCAATGACTTCGATGACAACGACAACAATGCTACGGATGATGATTCAATGCGATACTTATCAAAACTTACCAATATGGCTTTTGATAATGTTGTATGCAAATCCCTTTAATTCAATGGTTAGTAAATCAAACTAAATCAATAACGATGAATTCAAAAATAATCATCGCCTAATCTCGAGACTCCAACTACACTCACCTCGATAATTCGAAGCTTCTAAGGCTCTCGGATGACGACGCCCTTATCCCTATCTTTCGACAATGATGGTGGATGATTTTACTCCACTTCTTGAGTAGGGTAAATAGGAAATTATTAAAATCAATATGACGATATCAATACTTGGAATAGCCATTAGCTATTAGACAAAGCTTATCTTAAAGCTTGAAACTGGACATTCAATGATTAAGAGGATCGATAATTGATTTAGCATTTCCACTTATCCGATTAATAGCTATGAATTGATATTCTTAATCAAACAAAGCCTAAGCTTATGGCTCTCAAATTGGGAGGTGTATGCTTGAGATTGGTGGAGAGGATGACAATGGAGGTTTGAGCTTGTTTTCAAGACAAGAATGAGATTTAGTTTCGGTGAAAAGCAAAGCAAGGTTGAGAACTCTTTTCTCCAAATTTTAAAACAACTATAGGCCTAATCATTTCCCCGCCTCGCACTTAGCCAATGAAAAGGTTTCCCTCAGCAATGGGAAAGCTTAATATATTAATATCCATATTCTCTCTATATCTTATCAATAAGGATGAATATATGTCATCCATTTAAATTACTTCCATGTGGGGAGGGATAACAAATAAGATGGTGAGTCATCACCTCTTCATTTCCCTTCAATTAATCCTTCGAACAGATTCGAATCAGGGGACCCGTTTCGAAACGTGTGAAAGTGTATCAAAACAGCTATGTAATAGTCCAAAAGTTAGTTAAAATCGTTGGAACTGTATCGGAACACCCTAAAATCGTTTTGAAACGCCTTACCTAGGCTGTTTCGGTACGGATTTATTGTATCGAAATGCGTTTGGGCATTTCCAAAGAGGTCCTTAACTAAGAATAAGTTCAATTAGGGTCTTTTAACAATATAATCTATAATTTAAGCAGCAAAGATATGATATTTAAATGTTTTCATATCAATACTCCGATCATCGGAATCAAATTCCGACTAGCCCTATTTTTGGGGTGTTACAACTCTCCCCCTTTTAAAAAAAATCATCATCGAATTTTTACCTTGAGTAATGTCGTGATCATCAACTTGTTTTTTGCCTCCCATATGGTACATCTATGGAGAAACTTTAGATTCAGGTCGGTACGATGCTTTGGATGATCCTCCAGAATTTCTGAAAAGACCTTTGATGTGTTCCCTTTCTTCGAAAAGATTGAGTAGGGAATGGATTAGTCGATACAAAAGCAGGCTTGTTAAGGTTCTTGGGGCATTCTCGAATAAGGTGACCCATCTCTCCACAAAAGAAACATGCACCATATTTCTTACAGCATTGTTCTTCAGGGTGCCAACGTTGACAAAAATTACATTTGGGAATTCATGTCTCTTGTTTAGAGCCAACAACGCTCTCAATGGGATTGACGCTTGAAGGAGAATGAGTTACAACTTGAGGTTTAGCAAAATAATCAAACTGGGAAGGTTGTGAATACACATTATGTTCTGAGCCATGATGCTTCTCTTTTCTTGAAAGATTTAGAGAAAAGAGACTCATCTCGATTTCTGTTTTTAGACTCGTTGGACACACTAGTCCTCGGAGTCCTTTGTGCACATTCAGTAGCTTTAACCCTATTCACAAGGTCTTGGAAATCAGTGATACACAATGTTGTGAACATAGGACGTAACTCATCGTTAAGTCTAGCAATGAACATCTGACAATTCTCTTCCTCTTTCTTGATATATTCAGTGCCATATCTGCAGTACTTGCAAAAGTCATTGATGTATTGTTCGATCGGCCGTCCACCTTGTTTAAGATGAAGGAAGATGCTTCGCCTCTCGGAAAAATAGAATTCACTTATGTATTTCTTACGGATTTCTTTAAAGAAGAACTCCCAATTCACTGTGTTTTCGGAGATGGTAAGGATAGTAGTCTCCCACCAATGTAGGGCTTTATCAGCAAGCAACGCAAGGGCGCATTCAAGCTTATGTTCATCTTAACACTATAATTGCTTATTCAAGATTCTTAAAGTATTGTCCAACCAATACTTAGCAACTTCAGGATTGTCATCACCCTGACCAGTGAAGGTGTAGGCTCGTTATTGAGATAGCTTATCAATAGGGGCTCGAGGAGGTTGAACAATGGGTGGAGTAGGTGGCATAACTTGATTAGTTCTCATTGTGTTCATAAATTACTTGAACACGTTAGCCATTTTCCGATAACACTCTGCCTGAGCCATGGGTGCTTCAGGCTCCACACTCTGATCAGAAGGGTTTCGTGGATTCGGAGGATCCCTCCTTCCTACTTCCTCACCATGAGTTGAGGAATCAGCAATATGCTCATCTATTTGAGCTTGATTAGAGTTAGACATCTATAAATAAAAAGATCGAATTAACCGACAAGTCACAATACACAATAAATAACTCATAGGTGGCAAAGTAACACAATATACAATATAGAAAATCATTGGTTTAGTCCAGAACCGACTAAACTCTATCTCTGATACCATAAATGTAACACCCCTTCCCGGCCTAGTCGAGAACCGGGTTAGAAGGTGCTACTGATGAACGATACGGTGAACGGTGCAGTAAAATTTCCTTTTATAACCAATACTTGAACAATGTAATACATCAATACATTTCCAAATTGCATCTTAGTCCAATTAATCCATTATGAGACCATATTTAATCATTTAGAACCAAAGTGTAGTTATTACAAGTTTTAAGGACTAAACTTTAAATATGCTAAATTAAAGGTCCTTCGATGCAATTGATCACACTACAATGAAATTCAATGCAATATTAACAGGTCTGTAAATTTTCATGCAATTCGATATTCATTTACTCAATCAATATAACCATCCTAAATTTAGTGACCTTTTTGTAAACGATATAAACCTTCAGATTAAATCATTTTTAACCAACTTAACTAACCCTGTATCGAAATGCTTAAGTATGTTTCGATACAGATGTACGATGGTCAACCAAAGTTGACTTTGTCTTTCAAATCGTATCGATACGGGCAAGCCCTGTATTTTGTATGGGTTGACTCTCTTTGACTTTGACTTTGACTTTGACTCTAACTCGTTTCCGTACAAAATAAATCTGTATCGAAACAGTGGATTCCAATAGCAAAATGTTCCAGTACGGCTCTGGACCGTTCCGATACGCCATGCTTCTTAATTTCCACGTTATCATGTCAATCTGAGTTAATTATAACTGTGTCATTCACGTTATCATGAACTATACCAAAAAGATCACTAAGATTGGGAAAGTTAATTAGAACGTTTACCATAAAGGCTAAAAATGGAGGATGGTGAGGCTTACAATGACCGTTTCGATACAAAAATAACGATTAAGCAATTATCTTAGGAAATCTCGTTAATTAATAGTTTTTAATTCTTTTAAAAAGTTAACACAAAAGGGTTTATTGATTTGTATGAAGTTGGAAACAAGTGAAACTAAAGACAATAATTATTTGTTGTGATTGGATAGAGGAGATTATCATCATCATCGTCATCAACAAATCTGTTTCGATACAAAAATAACGACTAAGCAATCATCTTAGGAAATCTCGTTAATTAATAATTTTTAATTCTTTTAAAAAGTTAACACAAAAGGGTTTATTGATTTGTATGAAGTTGGAAACAAGTGAAACTAAAGACAATAATTATTTGTTGTGATTGGATAGAGGAGATTATCATGATCATCATCATCAACAAATCTGTTTCGATACAAAAATAACGACTAAGCAATCATCTTAGGAAATCTCGTTAATTAATAGTTTTTAATTCTTTTAAAAAGTTAACACAAAAGGGTTTATTGATTTGAATGAAGTTGGAAACAAGTGAAACTAAAGACAATAATTATTTGTTGTGATTGGATAGAGGAGATTATCATGATCATCGTCATCATTTGAACATCATCATCAACAAATCTGTTTCGATACAAAAATAACGACTAAACAATCATCTTAGAATATCTCGTTAATTAATAGTTTTTAATTCTTTTAAAAAGTTAAATAGCAAAAAGGCCCACGCTTAGTAATCTCTGAGCTATCCAAGCTGTATGCAGCTATGTAGTTACTAGTTAGTATACACAGTAAATATCAAATAGGTGTATTAGTAAAATTAGTCTATAATATTTACATATTTTATTACTTATGTTTTTACAATTAAATTTGATTGAATTATTCTGATTTTAATAAAAAATATTAAAGTACTAAATTTTTTCTCTCACATTAGGTTGATATAATAGTCTGTATCATCTTACACTATTTTACAATAATATATATATATATATATATATATATATTTTAAAATCAATTATTGATGTAACAATATTATCTCACATTATTAATAAATAGGCATGAATTGTTGCGTAAGTTATCACATTAACACTATACAAATTTAAAGATTTATCATTTATTTTCAATTAGAGCCATAGTAATTTTATTAAAGATATAAAAAAAATTAAAATCTAAATGGATTATTAATAAATTTTGGTCATTCACGTTATCATGTGAATCTGATTTAATGGTTCAAAGTTATAATTAAATCTAAAATTAAAATTAAATAGTAAAAACGATTCAAACATTAAAGTTCAGTCGTTAGACAACTCTAAAATTGTTGGCATTAGTTCTCTCACATGGGCACATTGGAAGTTGATAACCCACACCTCAGTGAGGAAAATTTTCAAACTCTTCTCAGATTTACAAATCCGACCCAACATGAACCAAATAATATTCCTGCGTTTTTTTCGGGTCAGAGAAAAAGAAAGTAGAAAATGTAAGAGAAACAATGAAACAGCTTCACCTTAATCATCGTATACGACGAAACCAAACTCTTCTTCAGCTTGATGGAGCAAGGTCTGGAACTTGGGTCGGGTCAAGAAAGAGATGGGAACAATGTGTCTGCTTCTGCTTTCCCCAACGTATACGACGAAATGACCCTTGGGGACATCCACGGGGAGTACTCCTTGTTCATCGTAGCTTTGTTTCTTTCCCAAGCTGGAGCATCTTTTCAGGATTTGCTTGATCACTGCTGCTTGGGAGCATCTTTTCAGGATTTGCTTGATCACTGCTGCTTGGGAGCATCTTTTCAGGATTTGCTTGATCACTGCTGTTTGGTTTCCTGAACAATTTTGGTTATTCACGTTATCATGTTAATCCTAGTTTTCACCACATAATTCAGCCCTCTAATGCTTGAAAAGTTGACCATAAAGGCTAAAAGTGGAGGATGGTGAGGCTTAAAAAGAGGTTGGTCATCGATGATGGCAAGGCGTTGATGGGCCAAGTAGCAGTCTCCATGCTGGTGGAGGCCACTCCAGTCAGGGCCACGGTGCTTCAACCTGTTCATCATAAAACACCATTCAAGTAATTGTTGAATTATAATTTATAGCCCAAAACCCCACGTGGCTTATCACTAAATCATGAAGTATAATAAATGGAATTATGAATTCATCTTAAAACATGGACTCTGCTGCTTTCCATTCGTTTCCAAGTTACAGAGTCTCTGCTTCTCGACATAGTTTAAAAGATTATTAAGAGCTCAACACCAAGTTTAACGTTAAATTTAATCATAACCAATTAACCCAACACTGCGGGAAAAGAGAGATGATTTGCCTGCGGGAAAGTCGAACTCTTTTCGCCTGAGAATCATCGGAACAACCCAACACTGCTAAAATCCCACACATTTTGTTTCAATAATTAACACTCCAAAAAAACACTTTTTCTTGCTTTCTTTCCTCAAGAAGAAGAAAAGGAATAGGGGAATCAAAACAGGTTGCTGTGTTTTGAAATATCACCCAACCCCCAAACGCAACGTATTTATTTATAGCTGCAAAACTTCGATGTTTCGTCGTTTCTCGCGTCTCTCCACGTGTACTAACGTGGTTGGTCATTACTGTTGCTGTTTTCACCGTCTCACCCGTTTTTCACGCTAAGGGACTTTATCCACTTCTATTGCTGACTCAGCACCCCAAATATTTGTCAAATGTTAACCTCAGTTTACTTGGAGACGATTCAGATACTTGTAAAAATTATCTATATATATTTTTTAAATAATTAAATTTTATAAAATATATATTTTTAAACTACTTAATTTAAAGTTTTTAAAATATATATTTTTCATATTTTTGTTAATAATGAATTTAAAATAACAAAGAGTCAGAATTAAAAAAATCAATATCAAACATATTTAGTGGGACGAAAAGAGGTTTTGTTTTACTCTCCAAATTTTTCAGAACTTTGACTTGACTAACATAGTTTTGGTAGGTGAGTTTCATAACCAAAAATTTTTTTATACATGTCATCACTTCACTTTTTATAATCTTTTAGCTCTTTAATATAAATATTTATTAATTTGAATATTTGATAAATAAAAAAATTAAAATTTAAATGATAATATTAATCATCAATCCCCAAACCATAAATATTAACACAAACCTTAAATTTTAACTCTAAACTTTAAACTTAAATTTTAAAATATAAATATAAATTTCAGTAAATGTACATCGGTTGCCCCTTTTCAGTCCTGAATATTTTTTTTCTCTCTAACATCCACGTGTCTTCTAAAGTTAGAAGTCGTGGAAATTGGTTTTCTTAGTTTTGGTGATGCAACCTATCTATCTACCTACCTACCTACATATCAAGTGAGAAGGCATCATTTTGTTACTTGTTATTTTTCTTAATATTTTTTTCTTCAAATTATAGTATTGATTCTTATTTTCTTTGCAGTATAATTTGAAGTTTGAACCTTTGTTGCCGCTAAGCTAATTTGTGTTGCATATCACTTTATTACTTGCACCATTTGTGTTGCATTCAAAACACGCAACAAATTTTTGGCGTTGTTACCGGAGATTGGCAATTGGTGTTAGTTGTTTTTGTTATTGCATTTTTCTTATTAGTTTTACTAACTTTTATTTTTTATTTGTTTTATAAAAAAAATTCAGGTGCGTTACAAGTTGGACATCAACATGTGGGGAAAGAAAAGAAAATCTATTCAAGAGTTGATGTTGGAAGATAGGAATCAATCCAATCAAGAATTTCTTACATTCACCATTGATTACCTATACCAACCGAGGAAAGCCCAAAGATCTTATACCGTAGAAAACTATTGTGCTTGTTGTGGAGAACATCATGTGTTTGAAAATTGCCCTCACAATCCCGGTGCATATGGCTACATGGAGGACCAAAGATGGAACTAATAGCAAAATCTTTCATGGTATGACCAAAAATCTCAAAAAAAATACCATAACAATTTGACCGCAGCAACAGACATGCCTTGTCAATGTAGTCCTCGTCAAGAGCTATTAAATTCCATAGATGCGAGTATAGCCAAGATGGATGTACTCTTGAGAGAAGCGAAAGATCGGTCGAGGAGATTAACATATCTATTGGATATCATGCACAACCAAATTTAGTCATTGGGATACTGATGTCCCAAGGCAAGAGGATAAAGAGCAATATGAAGAGAGCCCCTCGACGTGTAGGGAACAACTAAAACCTTCAAGCTGAGAGGATTCCAATGAGAGAGACTGCCCAACACATGATAAGTCTAAGCAACCAATTCCCCTGGAATAGATTGAGGAGCCTGAACAGAGCAATGCCGCGACAACACTCAGTGCAACTGAGAAGAGTAATGTCGCAATAGATTTTGAGGAATTTGATGTCCAGAATGTTACAACATTGATGCTAAAGCGGGAATCTATAGATTTCTCTCATCCATCTTTGCCACGGCAAGTGCACGGCCAGATGTTGGATCAACAAGATGACGAAACTTTGCTAATTGAATATGAGCAGGTGATGACTGAACCTTTTAAATTCTTTACAAACTAACCTCATCCATTGCATGTATTTCTTGAGGAACCAACGCTGGTAAATTTGAAGCCTTCAAAATCTCTACTAATGGAGATATATGAGAGGCCTGAAGAAAACGAAATTTGGACTAGTGAAGCTTTTCAGAAAATTGAATTTTCCTGCCTTATAGCGAATTTTCGCAACTGATTGCCACGATAATTGACTTGGGCAGCAATTGTCACGACAACGAAGGTTACATCCAACCATGATGGAGGTTGATGAGATTGAGGTAGTTAAATGGTTGGTTGTTGATATAACTTTTTCTACTAATATATTCATGCCTTCAGGAATAGTTGCAAGGTGGAGAGTATACATGGACTACAAAAGAACAAGGAAGAAAGACACCTCCACCATGGTAACACAAAAGGGAGTGGCTGCAAGCTCATTGACACAATTCTTTTTGGGTAATATTGTCACACGATGGAGAGTACGAATGGACTATAAGCAGTATCAGAAACTGTAACGCACCAATTTTTGGGCCTACGAATTTTTAAGGTTGGTTCGAGGTTCGTAAGACCTAGACTAGAGATTTGGTTAGTTCGGGTGTGGTTTAGGGAAAACATGGTTCGGAATATGATAAAATTATGGGAAAATTCCTAAAATCCTCTCTATATATAATGGTTTGATGAAGTCAATTTTGGAAAATAATTTATAGAAGAATGACATTTCGGTTTAGTGACTAATTTGTAAAAACATAAAATCTGTTTTTAAGGACTGTTTTGAAAGAGGCCAAAACTTAGAATCTTTTGGGTGCTATTACACCAAGGGGTTATCAGCCTTTTCCCTTGTTTTGTATTTTAAAATATTTAATAAATTGATTTATTAAATAAGTTTTAATAGAAAAGAATTTTAAAAGGCTAAAATCAATCCATGTGGAGACAATACTCGATACTTATCATATCACTTTATTACTTGCGACATGTATACTTACACCATTTATGTTACACTCAAAACACGCAACAAGTTTCACATGGATGGCTCTACCTCTGCCATACTTTTAATGTAGTAATGATACTTTTTTCTTGTCTCCTTTTCTATAGGTGTTGAAATTAAATTCTCAAAACATGTGTCATAAGTATGAAAAAAGGCAATTTTATACCAAAAACCCCCTTAAAAGTTATTTACGTAAATGACCCCACCTAATGTTATTTAGAAAAATGACCCCAAATCTGCCACGTAGGGTGTCCTCGCATTATGCAAAATGCGAGCACGTACCTCGCGTTATACACACAACGAGGTGCGTCCGACGTGGGCCGCATTTTTATACCAGAGAAATTGAAAATATCGCGTTTGAATTTAAGTAGACCTTGCGGTTTGAAGGAAGTGAGGTCTTCAAAAATCCAAGTTGAAAAACCAGGGTGTATAGGCATGTTTGAGGCATTTTATCATGCCATTAGCCTGATAATTTTGGTAATTTTTAAGCTTAGATACTTAGTATTGGAACTTATCTTTATTTGAAACTGATATTGACACAAAGAAGATGGTGCATAATGTATAAAAAACGTTGAAAATGGTTCCAACGCTAGTTTTTGTCCAAGAATAAGAAGTTGAAATGGCTTAGTAGGCATGTTGGAGGTGTTTTTCCGTGTTATTATTAGAATAATCTTCGTAATACTAAAACAATGAGGCCTAGTATTGATACTTATTTTTCATTTTAGACTGATATTGCCAAAGACGAGACATTGTAAACGGCATAACAATCGCAATGAAAATGGTTCTAAACCTTGTATTTGTGCATGAATAACAATGTATACAAGAGCGGTCAATTGTTGGGTTAGGCCATGTAGACGGCTAAACTCTACCGTAAACATGCGGTTAATTGTACCCCTAAACATGCATACAAAATAAATTGCATATGGATTGATTTAGACAAATGGTTTAAGACTGATTTAGACGAAGGTGCAATAGTTTGTCCGAGTTATATGGCCGCCAAGATGTGTCATTGATGTAGACAAATGGCGCCATAGATCGTCGTAGTTGTTGGAGCGCGTTTCAATTTTCTTCCGCGACGTAGACAATCGAGGACTAGCTTTATGGATTTCGTGAGTACACAATAATCATTATCATTCATGATGCAAGAGGCTCCAACTACGTTACATGTTGTGATCTTCTTACAGCCTTCACGATGAAGGCGTACGAAGAAGTTACTGGAAACCTTGAACAAAAGGTCAAGACTGATCCCCGCACTTGAAAAGGACCATCCATTCCCTGATATTGTGATTTTTCGTAGATCTTGAACCAAAACTTGGAAGACACGTATCCTCAGTATGATAAACAGACAAAAATAATATAGTCAACGTATATATGCAACTACATATAGCAACAAATCGCAATATAAGGGAAATTAATTTGTAAAACAATTTTCATGATACGTGATATGTTACCATTAGTAGGAGCAATTGTATATTATCTTCACATTTGATACATATTAGTTTCAAGTTATAGCAATTTGTCGGTGGGTTTGTTTGGTTGTCTTATATAGGCAAATATTCTCGCACTCCAGAACGCGAAGGATTTGGTCACGTTTTAGATGGACCTCGCTTATATGGAACGCGAGGTCTAAAGAGATTCCTAACATGGCAGGAGAAGTACATAGTGTCATGTACGCATACCTCACTATGTACATAGCACGAGGTCGTACATATTTAAATATATTTTAATAGTAATTAGCAGCAGATTTGTCCAAAGACTATGATGACACAGAAACTCACTCATCTTTCATACATTTCAACAAAACTTAATTTAGGTTGTTAAGTTTATTATTTTCAAACAAATACATCAACTGAAGAAAATGAGTTAATATGGGGATTTGAGTGATTCAGATATTTGTTCTTTTGGTGCCCTTGATTCCCACATCTACTACATAGTTTCTACTGTCCGAGTTTTTCCTGATGTTCAACCAAATTCCTAGGACAATAAATCTGTGTTGATCGTGAACGACCTTATTTTTTCCATCATAGTGCAAAATCTGGCCATATTATAGGTTCACCTTCAACTGCGACCCGATCAACTTCATTCCCGATGGGAGGGAACTCGTACTCATAAACCTTGGATATAGTTTCGAGTAAGTATATTGGGTCAACCAGTTGCCTGTAGCCTAACCGTACAAATAAACACACATCAATGGCATGCGAACATGGGTACTTGAATGATTGGAATACTCTGCACTCACAGTGCCTATCGTCCAAATTAACCTCGTACATGTTGCGCTCTATGCCTTCCAATGGCCTCGAATATTGTGGTACTTTGAATCAATGATGTCGGCGCGAGACGCGGGTAGCAGTCATTGCATTTGAATACCTCACAAAGTTTTGAAATTTATTGCGAAGCTCTGGGTGGACGATGTGGCCACCTTTCATATGGTCTGTTGCTAGCTTTCTTAAGCTTGCAAATAGGGTAGCCAACCGATAATATGTGGCCTTGACAACAGAGGTGATAGGAAAATTATGCACTCCCTTTAGTGATAAATTCAGAGCCTCAGCCAAGTTTGTTGTCGTGTGACCATATCGTTTACCACCATCATACGATCGAAGCCATTTTTCCCTCGGGATTTTTGCTAGGTAGTCGTATCCCGCTTTGTTCTTGAGTAGAAGTTCTTGAAACTTCTTTTCAACCTCGTGCACGTAATACGAGCTGCCTATAAAAATATGGTGTAGTTAACGCTGAATAATAAATAGCAAGATATCTTAAACAGAAATGAGTGGAGTAGGACCTACCCATTCGTAGCACCATTTTTCCCTCTTACAGATCGTACGAAGAGAAAAACTTGTAAATAATTCAGTGACACCTAATTGTGGTTTAAAGTTTAGGAGTTTAGGTTGTAGGGTGTAGAATTTAAAGTTTAGGGTTAGAATTTAGAGTTCAAGGTTTAGGTTTTAAGGTGTTATGAGTAAGGATTTAGGTTTTAAATTTTATAATTTAAATATGAAGAGTTGTGTAATTTTTTTTGCACAGCTTGTGTATCAGAAAATAACCCGAGTTGATTGGCGTCGAAAATATATTGTCCAAACCAATATATGTATAATTACGTGTATGTCTTTTGTATTTTTTTTCTTCATATATTTTTACTATCACTGGTAAATTCATGAAAAAAAAATGTTCTCGATAGAAGCATGAAAACAATAATTAATTGTCTTACACGATGTAGAAAACTGACGCGATCTGCAAATTCGATTGAAATTGATTCAACTCTGAATTAGTTGTTATTTAAGGTGGTGATGGCCCGAACTTGATTCACATCTAAGCTGATGTTGATCAGAACTCGAATTGGACCTGATTATTTTAGATCTACACCCGAAATGCACTAGACATGAACTTGAATTGAATTTGATAATGTGATAAACAAATCGTTCATACACTCGACTCGATATAAACCCAAACCCAAAATTAGCCTGGAAAATATCTCATATAACCCTACTTGAAACGATTTGATATTTGATTTTACCCGACTTGTTAATTGACATGGCCTATAAATGACTTTTCTTTTTTGTTGACCCTATGAGTTATTGTCTCGATTTGTTAATTGACCCGACCTAATATTGACCTAGTCTGTAATCAATTTATTTAAAGCAATT
Source organism: Hibiscus tridactylites (assembly GCA_958450335.1). Classification (NCBI taxonomy): domain Eukaryota; kingdom Viridiplantae; phylum Streptophyta; class Magnoliopsida; order Malvales; family Malvaceae; genus Hibiscus; species Hibiscus tridactylites. The sequence goes on along the minus strand of OY288291.1, from coordinate 22,554,538 downwards.
AGCTAATTGACTTAATATATTTTTGTTTATTTTATAATAAGTATTTGTTCTAATAAAAAAACACTCTATATAATTTAAAATAGGGTAAAGTACAAATTTCATCACTCAATTTTACTCTCTCTTCTATATTGATAACTCAATTTTGAAGATTAAATTTTTTTATCATTCTGTCGTTATTTTATCAAATCAACTATGACATGGCTTATTTTATATATATATATATAAGCAATCGCCATGTAAATTCGCAGACAACGAGAATCCTTAAGGGAGTTTGTGAGAAGATTGAAGGTTTAATTCGCAAATTTATTTGGAGCAGTTCGATGCTAAGGCGGGGTATCCATCTTGTAAAGTGGGAGGAGGTTGTGTCGCCTATTTCTAGTGGTGGATTAGGATTTAAATCTATATCCCAGCAGGTTGATGCCTTCTTGATAAAAGTGGCCTATAATATTGTGGCAAAAGCGGATCAGTTATGGGTACGTTTCCTGCGTGCTAAGTATAAGTGCTTTGATCGCATTCCAGTTACTATCGCCCGTAGTAACAGCTCGGTTCTATGGAAGGGTGTGAGTACAGTTTGGGGTGCCGTCCGAGATGGGATTGTGTGGAATATTGGTACTGGTATTTCAGTGGATTTTTGGAAGGATTGTTGAATTGTGGATTTGGTTCCTCTGATCACTTATTGCGCTCGCCCGAGGAATCCTACTGCTTTTGTTTCAGTGTCAAGTATGGTTGATGACCGAGGAGAATGGCGATGGGATACTTTGCGTGAGGATTTGCCTCCGCATGTGTTGCAACATATTGCGGCAATAAAACCCCCTACGAACGAGAATGGCGTGGATTGGCCGGGATGGCGTTGGAATAAATTTCGTAAATTTACAGTTAAATCCGCTTACGATAGCTTGCGCGCGCTTGATGATTCAGTGGAGGATGGTGATGATCGTCTTTGGAAGGCGATTAATGCCTATAAGGGACCACCGCGGATTCGCGCCTTCCTGTGGCTAGTTGGAAAGGGAAGGATTTTGTCAAATGCTGAAAGAGTTTGACGGCATTTATCGGAGTCGGTAGGGTGCTCGCTATGTGGGGCGGGTCTTGAGGATGCGGATCAAATCCTGCGATATTGCCCAATGGCGCTCGCAACTTGGCAGAACCTGATTTGTCCGAGTCTTTTATCGAATTTTATGATTTTACCGTTGAGGGAGTGGTTTCGGCAAAACTTATGTGACGGTGGAAGATTTGTGGGGGTGACACCAATTTCCCGTTGCTTTTCGGTGCACTACTGTGGTCTCTTTGGAGAGTGAGGAATGAGAGGACTTTTGGAACGCAACCGGTGCATGGCGTGGGGGTACTCGATCGCAGCTGGCGGTTGATCGCCAACAGCAGCAGTGTGACTGCGGCACATCGCGACCAGCAGCAACACTGCTACCCTGGGCGGATGAATGCAACCGATGATGATCAGCGGCAGCGTGGTCGGCGCTGGCAGACACCAGGTAGGGACGTGGTTAAAATCAACGTGGATGGTGCGCGGAACAGGTTGGACGGCTTTGCCTCGTGTGGAGGTGCTATACGGGATTGGAAAGGTGGTTGGATAACAGGTTTTTCTAAATATATTGGATTTTGCTCGGCGATTAAAGCGGAGCTCTGGGCGGTGTTTGAGGGGCTTAAGTGTGCTATGGGTATTGATAAGATGCGAGTTGTTATCGAATCGGATAATCTGGATGTGATTCGTGTTCTTTCTGATCCGATGTCTCGTTTGATATCATCCTCGTTGGTTGATTCTATTCGGGATCTAGCATCATTACATGGTGGGGTGACGTTTCGACATGTTTATCGGAATGCTAATCAGGTGGCCGATGCGTTAGCAAAGCTAGCTTTGCAGGATCGTTCTTTGGATACCGTGTTTACTCATGCTCCGATAGAGGTTCTAGAGTTGTTAAGGGATGATTGTATCCCGACTGTGAGTAATTCTTAGTTTGTTTTTGTTTCTTGGTTTTCTGTATGAATTATTTATAGGTATTTTTTCCCCTCATTAGGCTTAGGAGGGTTTTTAATGAGACCTATAATAATTCTCCCCTTTGTTTTATCAAAAAAAAAGACCTATCCTTTATTCATCGTTATTTCAGCAACTCAATTGTCACCGGCGAGCTGGGGGTTGATTGTTTGGCCACTGTCCCTATATTCCTGGAGCTCTTCTCGGACAAAGTCGTCGTCCTTGTAACGCCCCGGTTTTGGGCTTAGGAGTTTTGGGCGTTGACCGGTTCGGTCAAAGTGTTGTTCGAATCTAAAAAGGTGAAATTAGGAAAGCCTAGTTCGGGTTGCATTAAAAATATGGAAAAATGTTCTAAAATCATCTTTTAATATATATAAGTGAACTGTGAAATCAATTTTACAAAATGAGGTTTGGAAGGGTGACATTTTGGCTAGTGACCAAAATGTAATTTTTGAAAGTTGCGTGACTGTTTTAGAAAGGATTGAAACTTTGAATCTTTAAGGAGCTATTTACCCAAAGGGAGTTTCTCTAGATTTTTCTAAGATATTTTAATGATTAATTCTGATTTAAAACAAAAGAAAAGTGGAGGGAAAATCATTTTGGCTATTTTGTAACTAACTTTCTATTTTCCCAATTTTCCTTTCTCTCATTTTCTCTCAACCCAATCACTTTCTCTCCAGAGAATTTCTTCTAATTTTGTCATCTAAATCTTCCTTTTCAATTCTCTTTTGATTCTTGATCATCACATCAACAAAACCTCACCATTTGAAAGTCGTTTCTTCAAGCTTTTTGGTTCCAAAAGAGGAGAAACTCAAGTTTGGAGGTAAGAACGTCCTTCTCCTCTAAACTATCAGTTCTTTACTGAAATTCCTAAGTTCTCAATCCTTAATTGATGTTTTATAAATGGCTTTTAAAGTTATGAAATGGATCTTGGCTTAAATTGCAAGATTTGGTGATTTTTGGTCAATTTTCGTTAGAGTTGTTAAAGCTGTGATTTGAGATGTGTTTTTGATGATTAATGAACATTAATTTGATATGGAATTGAGTTTTGATTAATGCAATCCCGGATAGGTTGAATTTCCTAAGTTTAGCTTGTGATTCTTGGTTGTTTTTGAGGTGATCTTGTAGATCTGATGTTGCTGGAGGCATAAGGATGTTGTTAGGTTCTTTTTAGATGTTAAATGATGTTAGAGGATGTTTGGTTTTGATGGTTTATGGCTGGGCTTTGTTGAGGAGTTGTTTGGAGGCATTTTCGGTTGTGTTTGGTGGCCGAAAATGGAGTGTGGATGAGAGCAGCGAGTTTAGGTGCTTTCATTGAAGCTATTAATGCATGATGATGCATTAATCCTCTGCTTTGATGTGTTTAAAACAGGGGAGTCATCTTTGGATCCAAGTGGTGGTGATCCGGAAGCTTGATTCGAGCTTCGGCAAGAGGCGAAGTGGAATCGGTGAGTGAAAATGGGTTTTCAGCTTTGAAACCAATGTCTTGGGAGCTTAGTTTAAGTCTAAACCACTTTACTAAGCTCAAGCGTAAGTTTTCGGAAAAACTCTCTAAGTGGTGGCCATGATTTGATTGTTATGCAATGTGGTTTATTGCATGTTTTAAATTCTGTTTTGAAAGCATGATTTAGCATGGTTATTGCTGATTTTGTAAGCCATATGTTGAAGGAAGCTCAAGGTAAGAGTTCCTTATTTTTGAACATTGATTAAATGTGGTTTGATGCTTAAAAATGCATGATAAATATGGCTTGGTTTAATGCTTTAAAACAGTGGATTATTTGATGATAAAGATGTATATTGGCAAGTGATGCTTTGAAAAAGGTTAAGGTCACTAAGGTGGTTAAAAGTCCTTGAGTGAGCCTTGTGGATTCTAAGAACTTCATGGTGGTTAAAAGTCCATGTTGATTCTTGCTAAGGTCACTAAGGTGGTTAAAAGTCCTTGAGTGAACCTTGTTACTTAAGAACATCAAGGTGGTTAAAAGTCCTTGGATGGTTCTTGTTAAGGACACAAAGGTGGTTAAAAGTCCTTGTGTGGTCCTTGCCATGGTGTTTAAAAGTCCATGGGCCAAGGTGTTTAAAAGTCCTTGGGGCCAAGGTGTTTAAAAGTCCTTGGGAAGAACACGAAGGTGGTTAAAAATCCTTGCGTGGTTCTTGATTATTATAAGATCACAATGGTGTTTAAAAGTCCATGTGTGAGTCTTATGTTGAACTTGTTTTCAAAAAGATGAAACTTATCACTTGTGGCCAATATGACATGGATTGATATGGAAGCATGTGTTGCTTGTTTAAATTGCTTTTGAGCATGCCTAAATGACATTGAAAGTATGTTTTGCAAATGAGATTTACAAATGCATTATTGAGTGGTTTAATGAGCATTCCTCACTAAGCTTTTGCTTACGCTCTCTTCCGTTTTCTTAAACCAATAATGCAGATCGTTAAGGTACTTGAGGGCAGCAAGGAAGGCAAGCAATCAAGAGGAAGTTAAGCTCAAGTATGGAAGGTTTTCTTAAACACTTAAGCTTTTGGCAATTTGGCAATGGGGGACCTATGTGTATGTTTTGGGAGATGTTTAGAACTTTCTAAGTATGTTTAATGATGTTGGAAATGCTGGTTTTGTAATTGGCCTTTACATGTTTGAATTGGAAGTTTTATGCTTGAATGGTTTGCTTGTGTAGGAAGCATGCCTATAGAATTGGGGCTTTTCTTATATGTGGTTAATATGTTGATTGGTTGATGCAAACATGTCTCATCTATGTTGAATTTGTTGCTGGTAAAGTTTGGTAGCAATCGGAGCATGATTGGATGATCAATTGCATGTTTAAGGAAGCTTGTTGCTGCAATCTGTGCAGGGTGTTTCGGAACAGTGGACACCGTTTCGGAACGGGTGCCTTGAATGAGCCCAGGCGTCCGAAACGGTAGGCACCGTTTCGAAACGGAAAGGCCACTGCCAGCCCTCGTTTCGGTACGCGTTGCGGAACGGCCCCGCGTTTCGAAACGGGCTCTCCCTGTTTCGGAACACGTGACCGTTGGGGGCTGACATTGGTAGTTAAATGTTTTGGAATGTTTACATTTTGGTCCTGAATCTTGTTTGTGCAATCGTATGAGTTTGGGATGTCCGTTTGAGCTGAAATTTGACAGAGAAGTATGAAACCTGACTAATTTCAAGATGGTAACTTTAATTTGGATGAAGTCCTTATAATTTACAGAATTTACAATTTGGTCCCTAAAGTTGTAAATTGTTCAATTGGGTCCCTGTTTGATCTCTGATGTTTATGATCTTTGAGTATGTTGTGTGAATGATCATAACTAGGATTAATAAGCCTCTAGACAAGTTTTAAGAAGAAAAAAAGGGTCGTTAATCAAGGTTGACTTTCGGGTTGACTTTGGTTTTCCCCGTGTGACTTTCTTAATTCGGGTCAACCGTCTAGACCGGGTTAAGGGGGTTACAGTCCTCATTCTTTTATCAAAAATTTTAAGTTTTGTTCACCTTGTATTGTGATAATAATCAACAGCTACATCTCTAGACTCTGGTGACTCTATTAGCATACTCTGAAAATTGTTGTTTTCAGCAATGGGAAAAATATCTGATGAGAATCATGAGATGGTATTGTGCTTATGTTATTTGGTCCAACAATTATGTTGGAAGAAAAGAAACGATTGTGGAACTCATTACCTATTCAAATAATTTGGACTAGCAGTTGTATCTTCTCCGACATGAGAAAGTCGTTGTGGCGCCACCTCTTCCGTCGCCTCTAAAAGAGAAGAAAAATGTCAGAGAGTTTCGAAGGTTGTGGAGAGATTGAGATAAGAAATTTTACCCAAATGCAATGCACAATCGTTTTGATTTCTCTTGAAATTTTAGTTCCTTTTTAATTTTCCCTTCTTTTTTTTTACGTGTATTTATAAATATATAACCGCAGAGTGATAAAAATTCAATTGAAGTTGAGTTATCAAATTGAAATTTTTTAAACTTCAGTGATTAAAATAGGAGAGAGAGTAAAGCTAAGTGATGAAATTTGTAAATTACCCTTTAAAATATTTTATTATGAAGGTGAGATGGACGAAATTCGGCCGCTGACGGTGTTGGCTAAAATCTGTGGAAAATTTACCATCACAATTATGTTGAATAAACTTTAAACGTTGCTTTTAGTGAGTCTCAAATTTAGATGTTATGAGGAAAATAAAAGGTCAACAGTCTTAGTAAATAAAAGGCCAAAGGATGATATAGGAGTTAGTGGTCTTTATGGTTTTTAATAGAATTACTGTTTTTCAGGTTTTTTAACAGAACAAGTGCCTAGTGTCTATATAAAGGCCTTGTTGATTTCGTTTGAGATAGGAATGAGAGAAGAAGAGATATAAAGAGAAAAACAGTTATCCTGGGTTATTTCGATTTTAGTTCTTCAAATTGGCATCAGAGCCAATGGCGAATGTAACGGGTCAAATGTCGTTACCACGACTAACGAAAGCGAACTACGAGAACTGGAGCATTCAAATGAAAGCTCTTCTCGGATCTCAAGATGCATGAGAGGTGGTCGAAAAAGGTTTCGAAGAACCAACAACTACCACAGGATATACGGCGGCTCAAACCAAGGCGTTGAAAGAGGCACGATCGAAGGATAATGCAACACTATACAAGTTGTTCCGAGCCGTTGATGAGTCGGGCTTTGAGAAAATTTTCGGTGCAACTACTTCAAAATAAGTGTGGGACATTTTAGAAAAAGTGTTCAAAGGAGTCGATCGAGTCAAACAAGTGCATCTCCAAACTCTTTGTGGCGAGTTAGAGGGAATGAACACGAAAGAGTCGGAAAGTGTATCCGACTACATCACGCGTGTATAAGCCGTGGTGAACCAACTCATTTGTAATGGTGAAACATTAACCGATGTGCGAGTTGTGGAGAAGATTTTGAGATCATTAATCGACAAATTTGAGAATGTTGTGTGCGATAGAAGAGTCAAAGGACCTTGCGACGCTCACAGTCGACGAGCTCACCGGTTCTCTCAAGGCATACGAACAACGTAAGAAGAAAAATAAGGAGACATTCGAGCAAGCACTTCAAACCAAGGCGTCAATCAAAGACGAAAATGTACTCTATTTTCAAAATTTTTGAGGTAGAGGGCATGGCCGTGGAGGTCATGGAAATGGTCTCGGTTGTCAAGGCATTAGTCATGAAGGGTTCTATAAGGTGAAGGGACAGTCTGTTGAGTTGAGTGGGGCTCGATTCGATCAACCAATATTGCTCACCAAGTGGTGGATTTTTGGGTGGAAGGGTTTAGGAAGCTAGAATGTAAATAGAAACAATGATTTATTGTGGTTCAACCTTCTAACCAAGGTCTACATCCACTACCTTAGCTCCCCACTTAGGATTTCACAATCAATCCACTATTGATTCGTCCCCTTTTCTAGGATTAGGAGGAAACCCTTACAACCGATCAAGCTTCTACCCAAAGCCTTGATCAAAACCCTCTTTACAAAGAGAAATAATAAGCAAACTTAAAACCCTCTAATAGGTGTTTGTTTGCACAATTAAGCACTCACCCAAAACCTAAAACACTTGAGCAAATTTGACAATTTTGGCTCACTAGTGTTTGTCTATACAAGAATTGACAATTTAAGTGCTAAGACATTCTTTGATCATTTGATGTTTGACAATATGAGCATTAGCCTTCTCTTGATGCTTGGAGGTCCCTTTTATACTCCCAAATGAGTTTGTAGCCGTTGAGGACTTTATTTCCCTTCATAAATGTTGTTCTGCAGCTACCAGTATCGATACACGTGGAACGGAATCGATACGGCCTTCATAGGAACTAGCCGTTGGGCTCCTGCCAGCATAGGCGTATCGATACGCTTGAGGGCGTATCGGTACGGGTCCATATTTGAATGGCCGTTGGGAAATAGCCGTTGGGGTTGTTGAACTGGGATCGGTACGCTTACCTGGCGTATCGAAACGATCCCGATACGTATTGATACGGCAAGGGCCTGTATCGATACGGGTTTTGACAGTGGCCAAACTGGGGCAAAATGGTATCGGTATGAGTACAACCGTATCGATACGAGTGACGTGAAAACACAAGTTTGGCTATTAAAAACATGAAAAATCTTTGCCAAAAACCTTTCAAAATACCTCAAACATAAATTCTAGTTGTTTGGACTTAAAAACAAGTTTTAAATTCTTTTCAAATTAGTCCAAAACATTTTTCATTTATTATATCAAAACATTAGTTCTACAATCTCCCCCTTTTTGATATAATAAAATTAACTTGAAAAATTGTTTGGGATTCTCCCCCTTAAACTTTAAATATGTGAATAAGAGATGAAATGTATGAAATCAAATAAAGCTCCCCCTTATTCATTTGAAAATTCATTTTTTTAAACCTATTTCAATTTTTCAAACCTATTTCTCCCCCTTTTTGTTATATCAAAAAGAATTTAAACATTAAGTTCAAAATAACAATAGAGGTAAAATTTGACAAAAATACAAATTTGGTTTTAAAATGACTCCCCCTTACTCAAAGCATCATTAAAAATGTTAGTCCAACATTTATGATCATCTAGTTGAATAGACTAAAAATAAAACAAATAAAAGCAAAAACAACTAGAATTTTTACCAATACTTGAACCCAAGGTAGGATGTGAAGCCTTCCTTCTTCAAGTGTTCTTCCTTGTGTGCATGGAGCCCCCCTCAATGTTTGACTTGTTGAACATCTCCATCACACCTAGCAATAGACAATCAGGTAATTTTTGGTATCCAAATTGCTTTGGATCCATGAACATTAGTAGCACAAATTTTAGTCCCCTTAGGAATCCATTTTTCAATGTCATCCTTTTTAATTGAAGTGGTTAGTCCTTTTGGGAACCAAACACTTCTAAAACATTTTCCTTTGATAAATCTAGGGGCACTAGATTGTCTAACATAAAAATTTGATTTTCCAAAATTGTTTTTCTTTTCTAGCTCTTTGGAAATCAAATCCTTTTCTTCTTGAACTTTTTGAAGCAATTTTTGTAAATCAAAACATTTTAATTCAAACTCTTCTAGTTTTGCTTCAAGTTCAAGTTTGGTTTTAGAAAGAAAATCATTTTGAATTTTTAACTTTGAAATCAATTTATTGTTTTTCAAAATGTGGCTTTTAAAATCTAAAACCAAATCATCATAGGCATCTTGTAATTCATCAAAGGAATAAGAACATGAAGTAGATGAATTAGAAGTTACCCTTGAATCTTCTTCGATGGCCATAAGGCAAAGGTTGGCTTGTTCATCGTCGGTGGAGTCTTCATCACTCCAAGTAGCCACATATGCCTTCTTCTTATGGCTAGAAGTGCTTGCCCTCTCCTTTCTTTTAGGTTCTCGTTCAAACTCTCCTAAGGTTTTCTTCATGAATGGGGCACACTTCTTGAAGAGATGAACTATCTCTTCCTCTTCATCCTCCTCTTCACTTGAGTAGACATGATGACAAATGGAGGATTTGAGAGCCATGGCACTTGCATTGATGCCAAGCCCTTTGATTTTCTTCTCTCCCATAGCTCTAATTTCTTCCCTCTTCTTCTCATCCTCTTTGTTCTTCTTCATGATTTGATGAGTAAGGAGTGACCCCATGAGTTCATCAAGCTTCAATGTCTTTAAATTTTTGGCCTCAATGATGGCGGTCCTCTTTGAGTCCCAAGACTCAGGAAGTGAGTAGATGAGCTTTCGAACAAGCTTTTCTTCCGGGATGGGTTCTCCATAGCCTTTGAGACCATTGGTGATAGTGGAGAATCTATCAAACATCTTCTCGATGTTCTCTTCCGGATCCATTTTGAACTTCTCATACTCAAGAGTTAGGAGGCCAATCTTGGTCACATTGACTTCATTGGTTCCCTCGTATGTGACATCAAGCTTTCCCCATACCTCCTTGGCACTCTCACAAGAAGACATCTTCTCATAGATGGATGGACCAAATGCACAAAATAGAATGTGCAAGGCTTTGCAATTTAGCTCCATCTTCTTGCGATCCTCGGCACTCCACTCCGCTTTACTTCTTTGAGGCACGAACGGACCATCTTCAAATATGTCCAATAGCTTGTAATCTCTTGACTTCAAGAAGAATTTCATCTTTGTCTTCCAATGGGCATAGTGGTCTCCGTCAAAGAAAGGCGGTTTGTCGATTGATTGTGCCATTTGAGCCGGTTGATGAACTAGTGATCGAGCTTGCCGGATCTTCTCAATAGGATGTTAATCCTCACCGATTGAGCTAAGCTCTGATACCAATTGTTGAGTTGAGTGGGGCTCGATTCGATCAACCAATGTTGCTCACCAAGTGGTGGAGAGGTGGATTTTTGGGTGGAAGGGTTTAGAAAGCTAGAATGTAAATAGACACAATGATTTATAGTGGTTCAACCTTCTAACCAAGGTCTACATCCACTACCTTAGCTCCCCACTAAGGATTTCACAATCAATCCACTATTGATTCGTCCCCTTTTCTAGGATTAGGAGGAAACCCTTACAACCGATCAAGCTTCTACCCAAAGCCTTGATCAAAACCCTCTTTACAAAGAGAAATAATAAGCAAACTTAAAACCCTTTAATAGGTGTTTGTTTGCACAATTAAGCACTCACCCAAAACCTAAAACACTTGAGCAAATTTGACAATTTTGGCTCACTAGTGTTTGTCTATACAAGAATTGACAATTTAAGTGCTAAGACATTCTTTGATCATTTGATGTTTGACAATATGAGCATTAGCCTTCTCTTGATGCTTGGAGGTCCCTTTTATACTCCCAAATGAGTTTGTAGCCGTTGAGGACTTTATTTCCCTTCATAAATGTTGTTCTGCAGCTACCAGTATCGATACACGTGGAACGGTATCGATACGGCCTTCATAGGAACTAGCCGTTGGGCTCTTGCCAGCATAGGCGTATCGATACGCTTGAGGGCGTATCGGTACGGGTCCATATTTGAATGGCCGTTGGGAAATAGCCGTTGGGGTTGTTGAACTGGGATCAGTACGCTTACCTGGTGTATCGAAACGATCATGATGCCTATCGATACGGCAAGGGCCTGTATCGATACGGGTTTTGACAGTGGCCAAACTGGGGCAAAATGGTATCGGTACGGGTACAACCGTATCGATACGGGTGACGTGAAAACACAAGTTTGGCTATTAAAAACATGAAAAATATTTGCCAAAAACCTTTCAAAATACCTCAAACATAAATTCAAGTTGTTTGGACTTAAAAACAAGTTTTAAATTCTTTTCAAATTAGTCCAAAACATTTTTCAATTATTATATCAAAACATTAGTTCTACACAGTCAAGCCAACCAAATTTGCGTGGAAGAGGACGTGGTCGAGGAAGAGGCGGCCGATCAAACTATTCCAACAGCGAGTGCTACAAGTGTTACAAGTATGGTCACTACGCGAAGGATTGCAACTCCGAAAAATGTTATAATTGTGGTAAAGTGGGGCATTTTGCAAAAGATTGTCGAGCCGATAAAAAGGTAGAAGAAACAACCAACCTAGCTTTGGAAGATGAAGCAAATGAAGGCTTTCTCTTGATGGCTCAAAATGAAGTCAACGTCAACAATGACACTTTGTGGAACCTTGACACGGGCACAAGCAACCATATGTTCAGTCACGAGTACCTATTCAAAGAGATGCAAAAGATTGAATATGGCCATATGTCGTTTGGGGATGCATCAAAAGTGGAGGTCAAAGGCCGAGGTACGATTTGTTACTTACAAAAGGATGGCTTAATAGGGTCAATCCAAGATGTTTATTGCGTACCAGATCTCAAGACCAATATTTTAAGTATAGAGCAATTCACGGAGAAAGGTTACTCGGTGCTTTTGAAAGACCGAGTACCGCACTTAAAGAACAAGCAAGGTTTCTGGTTACTCGAGTCGAGATGGGCAGAAATCGGATGTACAAACTGAATTTGAGAAGCTTACAAGAAAACTGTTTGCGAGTCGATGTAGAAGACAAGGCATCGATGTGGCATCTCCACTTTGGTTACCTATATCATGGTGGTCTAAAAGAGTTAGCAAAGAAGAACATGGTGCACGGGCTGCCGGACATTGATTATGAGGGCAAATTTTCTGAAGCATGTGTGCTTGGCAAGAAATAGAGAATATCATTTCAAAATAAGGCAGAATATCGAGCTAAACATCCTCACGAGTTGATTCATACCGAAATATGTGGACCAATCACCCCCGAATCTTTCAGCGGTAAAAGGTATTTCATTTCCTTTATCGATGATTTCTCACGAAAAACTTGTGTTTATTTTCTGAAAGAAAAATCTGAGGCATTTGAGGCGTTCAAAAAGTTCAAAGTGATGGTGGAGAAGGCAACATGTAGACACATCAAATCCGTACGATCCGATAGAGGTGGCGAGTATACTTCGACGACTTTCATGGAGTATTGTGAGGAGCAAGGCATAAGAAGATTTCTAACCGCACCGTACTCTCCTCAACAAAACGGTGTGGCCGAGAGGAAGAACTAGACCATTATAGACATGGTTCAATCAATGCTCAAAAGCAAGAAAATGCTGAAGCAATTCTGGGCAGAAGCTGTGCAATGTGCAGTTTATGTGCAAAATCGATGTCCACATGTGAAGTTAGATGATCAAACACCACAAGAGGCATGGAGCGGACAAAAGCCGAAAGTTTCCCATCTCAAATTGTTCGGTAGTGTGGCTTATGCACACGTACCTGATCAACGAAAAACGAAGCTCGAAGAGAAAAGCAAAAGTTATATTTTACACCCATTTTTATCAAATAAGACATTAAACCCTTTATCACACAGTTGACTAATGCTCAATAAATTGTGTTTTAAACCATCAGCATACAATACATTTTCAATGAGTATAGTAGAGTGATTACCTATGGAGCCAATACCTTTAATGTGGCCTTTGGAGTTGTCACCAAATGTCACCACTCCTCCACTTTTTGGCTTTAAATCCATGAATCGACTCTTGTCTCCGGTCATGTGCCTCGAGCATCCACTATCAAGGTACCATGAGTTTTGGCTTTGTGCTTTGGCCTTGTAGCAATGCTCCTCCTACAAAAAAAGAGATTAAACTTTGATTTTTGGTACCCAAGTCATTCTGGCTCCACGAGTGTTAGCTCCCAAAAGCTTGGTTCCCTTAGGAATCCAAGGTGATATGGCATCAACATTATTAGATTTGACAAGTTCCTTAGGAACTCATACACTTCTAATTCTTTTAGTTTTATTATGCCTATAGGAGCCACTTTGTTTGTAGTTATAGGTCTTTCTCTTAGGTTGGTTTGTTCTAGATGATTCACCTATTTCATTTTTCACATTACCAACACTCTTGAAAGACTTTTTGAGCTCATTAAGCTCATCTAACACCTTTTGGTGTTCACTATTACATTGAGAAAAAAGATTGTTTAAGTCTACATTTTCATTTTGAAAGAATTCAAGTTCATCTTGTAAACCTAAGATCTTTTTCTCAAATTTCAAGTTAGCTTGAGAAAGTAAGTCGTTTTTAGCATTTAAATCGGAAATGATCTTTTTAATTTTTTAAAACAGTCTCCTTAAATTTCTCAACTAACTCATCGTATACCTCTTGTAAATCATCATAAGCATGTAGAAGTTCATCATAAGTAAAATCAAAAGTAGATGAGTTAGAGGTTACCATAGAAGAATCCTTCTCAAGAGTCACGAGACAAAGGTTGGCCACTTCATGTTCCTCATCCTCAGACGTCTCCTCATCGCTCCAAGTAGCAAGCTTGTCTTTGAGCTTCTTCTTCTTCTCAAAGCCCTTCTCCTTGAGTTGAGTGCAATCGGAACGTATGTGACCTGACTTCTTGCACTCAAAGCAAATGATTTGATCCCTCTCTTTTTATTTGCTTTTGTTCTTGAAGTTCATCTTTCTTTGAAATTTTCTCCCTCGGTTGGACTTCATGAATCGTGAGAATAGTTTAACTATCATGGCCAATTCCTCAAGGTCTTCCTCCTCACTAGAAGAACTCTCCTCTTGTAGAGAGGCCTTGAGAGCAACTCCTAGATTCTTCTTCTTCTCTACCTCGTGCTTCTCTATTCTTCTCTCTTCCTTCTTCTTCTCTTCCTCTTTTCCTTGCTTCATGATCTCGTGTGTAAGAAGAGACCCAACAAGCTCATCAAGCTTCAAAGTTTTCAAATTCTTCTCTTCAATAATGGTCGTCCTCTTACCATCCCAAGACTCCATGAGAGAGTATAGAAGCTTCCACACTAGCTTATCTTCGGGAATCACTTCACTGTATCCTTGTAAGCCATTGGCGATGATCAAAAATTGATCAAACATCTTTGAGACGCTCTCATCGGAGTCCATCTTAAAATTCTCATAGCTCAAGATTTGCAACCCGATCTTTGTCTCTTTCACATCACTAGTGCCCTCATAAGTCGTCTCTAAAGTGTCCCACACTTCCTTTGCGCTTTCGATAGATGAAACCTTTGAGTAGATATCCGGACCAAGTGCACAAAATATGATATGTAGAGCTTTGTCACTGACTTGCATCTTTCATCTATCTTCCTCGGTCATCTCTGACTTTACCTTCAGAACTAGTCTTCTTTCACCGGTTCTCTTAATCAGAATGTAGGGGCCTTCTTCCACTACATCCCAAACCATGTAATCCGTTGACTTGATGAAGAGACGCATCCGATACTTCCAATATGGGTAGTTGTCCCCATTGAAGAAAGGTGGTTTAGTGGTTGATTGTAACTCATAGAGGTTGGAGATTGAAGTAGATGCCATGGCTTGACTTTAAAATAGATCACACTCTCCTAGGAACTCCTCTTGTGTTTGTTAATTCTTCAAAGAGGTAGGCTCTGATACCAATTGTTGACTGGATCAATGGATTGATCAAAGCCAAGAAAGGGTGAATTGGTTTTCTAAATTTTGTTGGAGAAAGTGGAATGACTAAAATTGAAGAACAAGACAATTTAGAGTGATTCAAGTTCCAAATGAACTCTACATCCACTACCTTAGCTACTACAAAGGATTTTCCAATAATCCACTAATTGCTCTTCCCCTTTTCAAGGCTTAGGAGGTAGTCTTTACAATACCAGTCAAATTTTCTACCCAAAATTTGACCAAACCCTCACAAGAATACAAAGAAGAATTTTAAGGCAAATAGAATATCTCTCAATACAAATATGCCCCTTTTATACAAGCACTTAACCCAAATTGGAATACAAGATTGAAATTAAACACAACACAATTTGAGATTTTACAAGAATGAGAAAGTAGGCACTTTGAGCTTGGATTTTTTTAAAGATGTTTCTCTTGGATGAAATAATGGTTGCTAGTCTTCAATTGGCTTCATTTTATACCTTCTCCATTAATTTTAGCCGTTTCGGTGGTTAGGGTATTGAATATAGCCGCTGGGACCCTCTCTTTCCACCATAAATGCACTATTTCAGCCTACCATATTGGTACACGGTGATCCGTATCGATACATGTCTCAAAACAGAAAGAGCCATTGCAAAATTACAAGAGGAGCATATCGATACGCGTGTAGGAGTATCGGTACGAGTTAGGGAAGTGTTTCGGTACGAGCAAGACCGTATTGATACCATTATTCCCACAAAGCTCACTAGAAGATTCCATATCGATACGAGTAATATCGTAACGGTACGGGACAACCAATTCTTTTAAAATCTGTTACCTAACAACTGACACCAACGGTCAAAAACATTAAAGGCTTTTGAATTTAAAACTCCATCAAAATTGTATCGATACGGGTGACACCGTATCGGTACACCATTCAAACTTAGTGTAATTTTATAGAGAGAGCGTATCGTTACAGATACAATCCGTTTCGATACAGTAAGGGGCGTATCGAAACGGATTTCTCCAGTGGCCAAGTTTGGTAAAAAGGTATCGATACGGCTAGGAGCGTATTGATACACATATGCGATTTTCAATAGTTTGGCCTTGGAATACTTAGAAAACATTTTGGAGTTTGAGATTTTCAAACTAGATTAAAGCCTTGTTGATTTAAAACCTTTTAAGGGACTTGAAAATCTATTTCAAGTTTTTCAATTTAATCCTTAAAATACTTTGTTATATCAAAATCAAACATATGTTTTACATCTAATTTACCTCACCTAATAATAAAATCCTTTACTGACTGTGACCATTCCAGGTAGTTATTGCCAAGCAGTCTATGACAAGTAACGACTGAACTAGAGGAATCAGAAACATCATCATAACCATTAATAGGTTATGTCAAAGAATCAATTTCGGAGGAAGAAGAAGTATGGGCCACCGACTAGGGTTTAGAAATCGAAACCTAATCTAATACCATGAAGAAACTAATGAAAAAAAACAATATGTTTTCTTAGTATATTGTTCATATAACGTAGAATTTACAATGATAGTCTTTTAAAGACTTCAATACAAGAGTTAGACTATAACTAGGAGTTTTAAGTATTTACAAATCTTATCTCTTAGAGTTAGGATATAATTAATCTAATCTATTTACATTCGAATTATAGACTCCTACTCTTAAATAACTTACACCTATATGGCTTAAAATAGGCATCATGTCAATGGAATTTAAAATTAAAAGAAGCTCTTGTTTCGAGTGGTTATATGCAAAGCCTACATGATTATTCGATGTTCACAAAGAAAAAAAAGATAAGATTATCATTTTGTTAGTATATATGGATGATCTTATTATAACCGACAATGATGATGCAATGATGTATGAGCTCAAGGGAATTCTTCAACAAAACTTTAAAAATAAGGTATTAGGGCACCTTAAGTATTTCCTTGGAATTGAGGTACTCGGGTCTAAATAAGGAATAGTATCGAATTAGCGTAAATACGTGTTATTATTAATTTTTAAATCAAGTTTATGGGAGCTCGAGTTGCTTCAACACCAATAGAGTTAAATCTGAAGTTGACATCAATTGAGTTTGACAAATGGACAGAAAAGGAAGAAGAACTCTTAGAAGATGTGAGTGTTTATCAACGGTTAATTGGACGACTTATATATCTTACAAACACTAGACCGGACATTACTTTTGTAGTTCAATATTTAAGTCAGTTCATGAAAACACTTAAGAAGGTTCACTGTGAGGAAGCATTACGTATGGTATGGTATATTCGAATGTGTCATGGACAACGAATTTTACTTGCAACAAAAGGTGAACCCTAGTTAATAGCTTACAACAACTCTAATTGGACAGCATTTCCCATGACAAGAAAGTCAGTTACGGGCTACTGCATTAAGCTAGGAGAATCAATTATATGCTGGAAATCAAAGAAACAAAACAATGTTTCAAATTCTTCAGCAGAGGCTGAGTATAGAGGAGTGGCTTCCACGTGGCTGAGCTAGTATTGTTAAGAGGGTTACTACTGAAATTAAGGGTGAAAATTATAGAATCAACAGTGTTAGATTGTGACAGTCAAGCCTTACTCCAAATACCTGCAAATCCAGTATACCATGAACGCACAAAACATATAGAAATAGAATGCCATTTCATTCGAGAAAAAAAAATAAAAAAAAGAATAGTTAAAACACATCATGTGTCCATAGGAGAAACAAGCTAACATACTAACCAATGGCCTTGGCGTCTACCAACATAAACCCCTTTTAACCAAGTTGGGTGCGAAGGATGTTTGCCACTCTCTAACTTTAGGGGAATGCTGAGTTTGCAAAAGTTAGTTATTAAGTTAGTTACACAGTTAACAGTCTGTAAACATGTATACATAGAACCTTACTATACATGCACAATACATCGAATAATAAGAGAATTTTCTTTGTTCATTTCCTCTCTTATCTTTCAATTCACAACGTCTGACCATCATTTATAGTCACAAATTTATAGACATTGGTAATTACTTCGTGGAATGCCTTGCCAGTGTTATGAAGGCCGATGAAATCATAAAAATACTCATGCACAACACGCCTTATAATCTCCGATAACACATCACTTGGAATATCAATAAGGCCTTTTTCGTTTTTCATTCCATCAATAAGAAAACTTGCTCACACTTATTCAATTTTTTTTCTAACAAAACTAAAGTCTCACTTTCTTCTTTGTAGAGCGAACACAAATGCTTCTACCTTATATAGGTGAAATCATAATAAATAAACAATATTTATACATTTATTTCAATCTATTTTTCAATCTTCTTTTTTTTCATTGTTCAAATTGATCATTTGTACTGCACTAGTTTCATACATACATTTTATAGCCGTACTTTAAACTAGTCATTCTTATTACACAAATTACATACCTACATTTTCCATCGTTACTTTAAATCAGTCATTATTTCAGCACCACTTTTAAACTATTTTCCAGTCTTACTTCAAATCGATTTTTTTCAAAATCACTAAAAAAAATAAATACTAAAAAGATTTTGATTAGATAATTAATTAGATCTAAAAGTGAGAAATTCTAAAAAAACGTGGAGGGATTCTAAGGCGATGAGATCTGAAAATCATGGAAGACGATGTTGGATAGTGTTTGTGGCAAATCTGTCATTACAACTACATTGAAAGGGGATTTGGCAAGTATTCGACAGACATGGAGTTGTTCTGAAGAAAAGAGCAAAGAGATTGATCAAGATTTGGATTTGTGAGAATGAAATCCAAGGCTGATGCTAATAGAACTATTGAGCGTTTCAATGGTTTTAAACATGGATAGCGGATCAGAATGGCTATGGCACAAGGAGATGCAAGAGAATCATTCTGACATAAGAAAAAGAGGATTTCGAATCACTCTTAGGACAATCACAGCGATAGTTCTATGCTTTATAGAAAAAAGAGGATTGCACAACGTAGAGTTCCAAATCAGACAGGGGAGACACCACTTTCGAAAGAAAAACAGTTTGAGCACAATACAAATGAAAACCGATGAGCGCATATTGAGGAAACTTGACAATCAATGATGGAAAGGCAAAGCCCGTCGATTGAGGGAGGTTAAAAAATAATTCCAAATCACACATGACGTACAAAGTCCCAGGATTGGAAGAGAAATATGAATTGATGATGAAAAATGGAAATTTTATAGAATTGCGCTCTATGCTTTTGTAGATTGCGCAATTAGCCATGGAAATTAATAGGGGAAACCTCAAACAATGTTTAGTGATGAGAATAGCAGGCTCACTGGTTCTCCTAATGTTTACAAACAGTGAAGTGAGAAAGAAAGCACTTAATGTGCGGTGCCTAGATAGGTGGTTCCAAAATGTGATGAATTGGTCCCCCGATATAGGAATCCTGACTACAAATGTATGGTTATCGGCAAGTGAAATTCCTATTCATGCTTGGTCCACATGTACTTTTAGAAATATAGCTGAAATCTAGGGTGTGTTGGTGAGAGTGGACACCGAAACGCTACCTCCATCATTGTTTGAGAGGGGGAGACTGCAAATGGAGACTTATTGGTTGCATAAAATTGATGAAACTATTGATCTTCATGTTCGTATGAATACGTTTGATATAAGGATTTTGCAATTGGAAGAAGACATTGGTCCGAAATGTGACTATAGCCATGAACTGAGGATGATTTAAGTGTGGAGTCTACAAAAATAATAAGTGATCATAGCTGGAAACAAAAAAGTCGAGGTTATGTAACACCCCGATTTTGGGGCTAGAAGTTAGCTGGGTTTTTTAGACGGTTCAGGTGAACCGAGTTAGACAGTCAGTCTAATTTCGGAAATTTAATCGAATAAATCGTTTTCAGGCGAGATAAAAATGTAGAAAACGTTCTAAAGTATTAGAATAATATTTTAAAGGTTTTGATGGACTCAATGTGACAAAAACAAATTGGGTTAGTTGGCAATTTTATAATGGTGACTAAATTGTAAAATTTATAAAGTTGTTTGGTGCTAAACTAAAAAGGAGTCAAAAACTTAGAATCTTTTAGGAGCTATTACACCAAAATGTTTTATCAGGTTTTCCCTTATTTTTAGTTATTTTATAATGATTTTAAAGAAGTTTATTAATTATAATAAAAATGACTTAATAAAAAGATTTCTTGAAAAACTAAATCATTTTCTTTCGTAACTTCTCTTTATTCTCTCATCTTTTCTCTCTACTTTCCCACTTACCAAACTAAATTTATTTCACAAAAATGATGAGAAATCAATTGATTTGATTTCCTAAAGTGATCTTTGATTTTTTACAACAAATCTCATTAGATTTCTTGAAGCTTCCAAGCCTATCAAGGGAAAGTAACTTGTTAGAGGTGATATTCTTAATTCTCCGATAATCAAAAGTTTTTTTATTGAAATTCTCAAGTTCTTGACTCGTTCGTTTTGGTTTTTAACTTGATTTGATTATAAATGTTGATATCTTGATTTAATTGAGCTTTAATGGTGGTTTAACTGATAAAATTAATTGAGAATTAAATTGGATTGATGTTGCTGGGTTTTTATTGATTTTAATCATAATCTTGATGTTTAATAATGTTGATAATTGAGTTTTATCAATGGAATCCTGAAACTAGGTAAATTGTTATATTTTTAGGTTGGAAAAAGCTAAGTTTTGGGCTATTTTGTGGTTAATTGAATGATGGTGCTATAAGATTATTTGAAGGATGATTTTGGATCTAAATTGATGTATATTTGATGTTTAATTCGTTGGTAAAAGGCTGGTAGATGTTTATATGAGATTTAGCGATGTTTCCGATTGTTATAGAGTGACAATTGTTGGATTACTGATAGAAGAAAGTGAGGAGTTGTGTTGTTTGGATTTTAGATGTCTAAAAGTTCATTAATCCTCTGTTTTAATGTGATTAAAATATGTGAATTAAATCCAGGATCATTAGAGGAAAATTCGATAGCATTGGATGCTTGAGATCGCTTTGGTAAAGCAAACGAAGCATTGTTGGTGAGTGGAAATGGTTTTAAAAACTTTTCAAAGGTTTGAGAACACTTTGGGGGGCTTTATATTGAGCTTGAAATGATCATCTAAGCTTGAAAGTATGTATGGAAGATTTCGCTCTTGGTTTTCGATTTTCATTGTTTTATTAAATTCATGCTCATGTTTTGAAGATAGATTTGTTTTACCCACTGTTATATGCATGTTTTGGAAGTGAGAAATGTTGCATATGTTTATATTTTGATAATACATGTGTTTAGAAAATGGTATGGAACATGTTTGAGAAAATGTCTAAATACATGGTTTAATGTATTTGAGATGCTTTGATTGAAATTGGTTTGAATGATGCATATGAAAAACAATGAGATAACATGGTTTTAAAGTGTATATTGGCAAGTGATGAGAATTAATTGTTGTAGGATATAATTGGTCGACCATATGATTAAGTGCACTATATAAAATACAAAATTCGTACGTGAGACAAAATTCACGCGTGAGACAAAATTCGTATGTGAGACAAATTCTTCAGTTACACAATAAAGGTGAGTCTATTGTGGTGTGATAGAGGTGAGCCTATCACGTTGGGTTAGGGGTGAGCCTATTCCCAGTCGAAGAGAGATTTTTGTGGAGGTGAGCCCACCATGAGAAATTCATGTATCTGATGTGTTGCTAACATTCTAATAGAATGTGAGGGTAGGGGTGAGCCTATCCTTGGATAGAGGTGAGTCTATCCATGTCACTTTTTAAGCCAATATATGAGATTACATGCATCATGGTTTAAAATGGTTTTGTTTAATGAGATTTAATGATGAGATTATATTTTGGGATGAGCTTTATCATGTTCAAGCATGAGAAGCTTGCATTGAGATTTTCTTTTTGATTAAAGCATGAGATTTATGATACATGTGTTTTAAAAGATATTTGACTTTGCTTTGGAAGAGATTTAAAGAATGAGAATTATTTGAGCACGATGAGAAATGGTTTTCAAATTCATTGTTGTGGTTTTTAATCGAGCGGCCCTCACTAGGCATTTATGCTTACGCTCACCTATTTCACCAATAGAGAAGTAGCTTTCCAAAGGGAGCGAGGAGGCAAGAGAAAGAGTTCCAAGAAGTGTATTTGCTCAAGTATGGTTCCCAAAATTAGACTAATACATAATAAGGGCAATGAGGGTTTAATAATGATTTGGGAGTATGTCTTTTGAAATTCTGGTTTGTTGCAAGTTTATGATGATTTATAAGACTTGTAAATGGCCTTGGATGTTTGGATTATGCTTGATTTGGGGGCTATTGGGAATCACAAGCATGTTGGGTAGAAATCATGCCTATAGGTTCTCATTTGTTACCGCAATGCTTATGCTTTTCATATTGAGGTGGTTGTTGGTTGATATATTGATGTATGATTGTGGAGATATTGTTGTTTGAGTCTTATGTGATGTTTGGGATACATTCGAGTGTGTTTACCAAAGTATCGTAGTGTTCTAAAGATGCAGATTTTGTGAAACTACAGACAGGTATCAAAACCAGGTAGTAGGTTTCGAAACAAGGGGGTATTTTGCCCCAAGCAGGTTTAGAAACCATGTGGCCAAATTTAGCTACTGGAGCCCAAATTTTGAAACCATTCAGCCATATTTGGCTACTAGAGCCTAGGTATCAAAACCACCAGGTTTCGAATGGTCTCGGTGCCTATCATGGGGACTCATTTGTAGTGTTTAAAAATAGTTTCTAAAGTTATAATTTGGTCCCTAGTTGTTATGTATGTAATTGAATGAGTTTGGAAGATCATTTTAAGCTGCAATTTGACATGCATATGTGGAACCTAATTAATTGAGGATTGGTAAATCAAATTTTAAGGAAGTTCTTACAGTTTTATAGTTTTACGTTTTGGTCTCTAAATGATGGCAATGCTCAATTGAGGATGCAAATGAACTAGGTTTGAGACGAAATTTCACATGTCTATTTAAAATGGACTTAATTACAGATTGGTAAGGTCAATTGAGAAGTTGGATTACAATTTTAGGAAATTTACAAAACGGTCCCTAATCCTAGTTATCGAACTTTCGTTAAATGAATCGAAGTTGAATTTCATTGTATCTTCTTCCGATGTATGTATGATCACCTTGAGTAATATTAAATGC
This sequence comes from Hibiscus tridactylites, assembly GCA_958450335.1. NCBI lineage: Eukaryota > Viridiplantae > Streptophyta > Magnoliopsida > Malvales > Malvaceae > Hibiscus > Hibiscus tridactylites. The sequence goes on along the minus strand of OY288291.1, from coordinate 22,531,610 downwards.
ATATAGAAAAAGGTAAAAGGAAAAAGGGTCGGTTATTGAGGAAAATATTCATGTGTTTTTTTCGATGATCCCCATGTAACTCGCTCGAGTCGGTAGATCGATTAGACCGGGTCAAGGGGGTTACATTTGTTGATATCAGAGCCAAGTTCAGGAACAATTGAGAGGTACGATGTTGTTGAGATGTAATGCCTCAGTTTTTTTGGTTTTTGTGGTGTTAAAGTGAAATTGGGGTTTCTGGAGATATAAGTATGCCAATAGGTTGATTTTAGATGTTATTTAATGATTAGAAATAAATAGAAGTGTTAGGTTTTGGTTGGGCTAAGTCTGTAGTGTAATCGAAGGTATTTTCAGTTGTTTCGGATATGCATTTTGGTGTTTTTAGGCAGAGCAACGTGGTAGGTTTGTTTGGTAGGGGTTCTAATGCATTGAGATGCATTAATCATCTGTTCTTGTATGGTAAAAATAAGGGAGGTCGTATCAGAAGCAATCGGTGAAGTTTCATGAGCTTTAAATGCTTGAATTGGGGTCAGCTAGTCAAGGTTGCGCGTGTCGGTGAGTGAGAAAGTGAATTTCAGTTTTAAAATGCTTTAAAGGTGGTTTGGGAACTTGGTTGTAAGCTTGAAATGCTTAACAAAGTTCGGAAGTAAGTAAAAGAAATTTCTCTCTCGCTTGTGCTATTATGTAATGTTTTATACACTGTTTTGATTTAATGGATTTACCTACTGTTAAAGTATTTTTAAAGAATGTGGTTACTGTTTTTAATGATATGATGATGAAGGATGCACATGGTAAGTGATCCTTGTAAGTATATGTATTATACTTGTGATTTTATGCATGATTTAATGCTTGAAAATATGATTAATTGACGATGCCTTGAAAATAGTGAGGTATATGGTTAAATGTGAATTATATCGGCGATGTTGTGAAAATGGTTTATAAATGATATTAGATATACTTATCCGGCTATAGGATTGAGTGCACTATAAAAAGTTGTCTTGGATGTCGAGGGGTTGGTGTCCCATGTCTCCGTCCAAGTACCCTAACGATAGTGGAGGTTGGTGTCCCATCTCTCGTTAGTGGTTAAGCATATAACCAATGATGGGGTTGGTTTCCTTTTGGGTTTTGATTGTACCCGATTTATATAGTACCTTTGGTTGTGAATGTACCAATTCCAGTTCAGATGGCTTGAAGTGTTGAGTAAACACTTGTCAAATCTGTGTATTCGGTATGTGGTTTAGAGATATGAACTTGCTTAATGATCACTTGTAAGCCAATATAATTGATGATGTGGTTTATGCATGTTTTACTATTTAAGCTTTGCATATGGTAGCTATGCATGGGAAGGCTTAAGTTGAGTGTAGCAATGAAACTTGCTATTGATTCATTATGCATGTAGCATGAGGTTTGATATGCTGATTTTTGTAATGGAAAGTGCATGGTTTAAAAAGGGCATGATGGTTTTCAAACGATGTTTTTAAGAAATTGAAATAAGATTTCAATGTGAGCATGGAAAATGGTTATAATGCATTGATGATGTTTTGTTTTTGAGCCTCCAAACTAAGCCTTGTGTGCTTACGCTCTCATGTGTCCATCAATGCATATAATTGAAGTTTTGGAGGCAACAAGTAACAAGGGATCACATGAGACTTCATTTGCTAAACTATGTTTCGGTTAGACTATACATAATAAGGGCAATGGGGGAATTCGTTATGTTTTTTGGAGACATGTGTAAAATCCCTTTTGAGCAAGTTTGATTTGTTGTTTTATACTTGTAAATGGCCTTTGGTATTTGATTTATTCTTTACTTTGCATAATGGTATCTTGATTGGCTTGTCACTAGGTTTCATACCTATTGTTTACCTTTGATGCAATCTTGCCATGCTATGATGTTGAATATGCCATGAATGATTGAGGATTGATGTTTAAATATGTTGTGTGCATGTTAGATTGATTATGATTGCATTAAAGTGTGAAAAACCAACAAAAAGTGTCATTACAGGCCCATGTGTTTCGATAAGCCCAAGGTTGTACCAAAATGGTGAGCCTGAAATGGCCTAGGGGTTTCGAAACATGGAGGAGTGTTTCGATATGGGTTCGATTAATTTTGCTACTTGAAGTTAGTGTTCCGAAACACCCTTGGAGACCGTTTCAATACAGGCTTGTGTATTGAAACACCTAGACCCGTTCCGAGACAGGTTGTTTCGTTACAGGGCCCTTTGTTTCGAAACACCCTGCTATTAAATTTGTTATTGGAATCTTTTGGAGTTTTCCTTCTTTACATTTGAATCCTTAAAAGTTGTGGATGCAATTAAATGAACTTGGATGATCGGATTGAGATGAGTTTTGACACAATGGCAAGTAATATGGCTAATTAAAGGTTGGTAACTTAAAATATGAAGAAGTCCCTGTAAATCGCTAAAATTACAAAATGGTCCCTAAAAGGGGTTTGTTCTAAATTGAGTGCCTAATCGATGTCGGTCTGAGATGTTAATCGTCTTGTTGTGAGTCTTCACACATAGGTTAATGTTGAGCATCTAGACAAGATAAAAAGGAAAAAATAAGGGTTGTTTATTGAGGCAAACCTTCTTGGTTTACTGCAATATTCCTCGTGTGACTCGTTTAGTTCGATCTTTCACCCAGACCAGGTCGAGGGGGTTATATTTGGTGGTATCAGAGCCATGTTTCAAATGAATGGGGTAATGGTAAGTCATTGGTAAGTTGATGTGATTTCAAGAGAATAAAAATGCTTATTTTGCATGGTGATTGTTATAATCATGTTGTTGATGAACAATGATATTCATGACATGCATGATGGTTGTGATGTATGTGTTTCGTTATATGCATGATGAAGTTATAGGCTGAATTTGATTTATTGTTGTGCATTGTGCTTGTGATACGTATGTTGTTTGCATTATGCTATGCTTGGGGGAAATTAGGATACCCATTTCCTTATTACAATAGTTAAAGTGTTTTAAATTGAAATGGAAGTTTTGGATCCTTGCCTCAAGTTGGCCTGATTACTTTATTTTGTTTTATTATCGTGCCTTAATTATAATAGCAAAATGCAACCGAGGAGAGAGTTATGGTCGGGCACGATTGCTGCATTCGGAGGGTAGGGAAATCAGGAAACGAGGTTCTTCTTGGTGGGAATTTACCTCTTCCACCGCCTCTACCCGAGGGTGAGGAGCAAGGATAACATGAGCAAGTTGGGCCTATGTTGGGTGATTTGACGCCTCTAGTTCAGGCGATGACTGAAGCATTCCAGGCTGCTATTGCTGGAGTGCGGGTGCAAGCACCAGCTGCTGGGTAAACGGGGTTTCTGTTAGAATGCTTTGTAGTTTAGGATGTGTTGAGTATTGTGGATTTTCGCCTGAGGAATTCGAGGCTTGGATGGCTAGTACGATCCGGATTTTGGATCAAATGAGGTGCAATGATGCACGTAAGGTGGGATGCGATGTTTCGTTGTGGCAAGGTGATGCTTACGGTTGGTGGACGACTGTAACTACGGCTTTGGAGCCTAATAAGGTGGATTGGGAGTTCTTCCAAGCTGCTTTCAAGAAGAAGTATCTAGGAGTTCTTCCTAGATTTGGGCCTATATGTTTTAGACGTTGGATCGGGCCGGTCGAGAATGGTTCAAATCCTTGAGGGTAGTTTAGGGAAAACCTAGTTCGGGATGTTTTAAAAATATGGAAAAATATCTAAAAATCATCATTTATTATATAAATGATTATGGTAAAAACAATTTTATAAAATGAGTTTTGGAAATATAACATTTTGGTATAGTGACAAAAATACAGTTTTTGCAAAGGTTGGCTAGTGATTAATTTGCAAAGGTTGGCTTGACTGTCTTGGTGGGACTGAGTTCAGGGGGCTAACCCCTGAGAGTTATGAGTCCTGGTTGGAAAGCACCAAGAGGATCCTTGGACAAATGAGTTGCAATGATGTCCTGGAGCTAGGATGTATTGTATCCTAGCTGCACGGTATTGCTTATACGTGGTGTACAACCAGTATTGCAGGATTGGAGGCTGATGAGGTGACTTGGACGTTCTTTTGGAATGCGTTCAAGAGAAAGTACCTGGGTGTCTGTTACCTGGACGAAAAGAAAAGGGAATTTATGTCCCTGGTACAAGAAAGCATGTTTATGGCTGAATATGAAGTACATTTTGTGCGTCTCAGTCAGTATGCACCTGAGTTGATCCCTAATGAGCGGGAGAGATACGAGCATTTTCGATATGTTCTAGTGGCATGTGTGAAGACGTACATGCTTGCATCAGATTATTCTGATTTTGATGTTCTGGTCACTCGAGCCAAGGACATTGAGTTGAACCTTGGACTGGCGGATCAAGTAGGAGGATCTAACTCAGGGAGCGAGCTGTAGGTTATGATGCTCGAAGGGATAATTTTAAGAGGCCTAAGGATCGAAGGTCTCACTTGGATCCTAGATGTGGAGGAGGTAACTCAGGGAGAGGTCAGTAGGGACCGAATGCTTTCGTTCGTACACCTGAGTGTAACCGGTGGGGTAGGAGGCACACAAGAGAGTGTTGGGGAAATATGGGTACATGCTAGAATTGTGGTTCTCGTGGGCACATGAAACGAGATTGTCTTCAGCCGGCGAGAGAGAGACAGGCTCCGATGAGAGCAGTTGAGCCACAGATGGGCCGTGGGCGCGGCCGTGGCAATTTTCAGCATAGAGATGATGGCCCAAGGAATGTAGCACACGTGGTAGCGGTTCAGCCTAAGGGAGGTGGTCAGGCTAGAGTTTATGCGCATCGTGAGCGGAAGAATGACACTAACGTGATCGTAGGTACCTTTACTTTCTAGTCTTTGTCATTACTTTCTCTGATTGATTCTAGGTCTACACATTCATACATATTGCGTGAACATGCTCAAATGCTTGGTTTGCATGTTGACATTTTGGATGTGGGTGTACGTGTGACTAGCTCTTTTGGTGAAACAATTGTAACAAGGAAGTTATATAGACATCATTTAATGTTGCAAGAACATATGTGTATGGTTGATCTCATGGAGTTGCCTTTCTATAGATTTGATGTAATCCTTGGTATGGATTGGCTAGTTGAGCATAGGGTTGTTGTGGATTTTGAGAATAAGTGAGTTTCGTTGAAACTTGTTGATGACTATGAAGTTGTGCTAGTGGGAGAGAATGTAAAATTCTTATCTAATGTGGTTTCGACTCTTGAAGCGAGTTGGTTGTTGTGCCAGGGAGGTGAAGCTTATTTAGCTTTTATGATGAATCCTAGTACAAAGGATGTATGAGTACAAGATATAAGGACTGTATGTGAATTCCCTAGGGTGTTTCCAGAGGAGTTACCTAGTCTGTCGCCTAGTCGAGAGGTTGAGTTTGGAATTGAGTTGTATGAGAACACGACTCCGGTGTCTATCGATCCCTATTGAATGTCACCTAAAGAGTTAAAGGAGTTGAAGACGCAACTTCAAGAGTTTCTTGACCGAGGTTTTATTCGGCCTAGTGTGTTACCTTGGGGTGCACCGGTCTTGTTTATAAAGAAGAAAGATGGCACGATGAGAATGTGTATTGATTACCATCAACTGAATAAGTTGATTGTTAAGAATAAGTATCCTTTACCAAGGATTTATGATCTTTTTGATCAATTTTGTGGAGCGGCAGTGTTTTCAAAGATTGATCTGAGGTCTGGGTACTATCAATTGAAGGTTAAGGATGTGAATGTGCCAAAAATTGTTTTCGGACTAGGTATGGACATTATGAATTCCTGGTGATGCCTTTTGGTTTAACGAATGCTTCTGTTGCATTCATGGATATGATGAACAGGGTGTTTCATGAGTTCTTGGATAAGTTTGTTGTGGTGTTCATCGATGACATCCTTGTGTATTCTAGTATAGAGGAGGAGCACGAGGAACATTTGAGGATTGTTTTGCATGTATTGCTAGAGAATCAGCTTTATGTTAAGCTGAGTAAATGTGAGTTTTGGTTGAAAGAAGTTGTTTTCCTAGGCCATATGGTTTCGGCTGAGGGAATTCGTGTTGATCCTCAGAAGATTGAGGTGGTGGTCAATTGGAAGCCTCCTAGGTCTATTCATGAAGTTCGTAGTTTCCTCGATTTGGCAGGTTACTGTAACGCCCCGGTTTTGGGCTCAGAAGTTTTGGGCGTTGACCGGTTCGGTCAAAGTGGTGATCGAATATATAATAGTGAATTTAGGAAAGCCTAGTTCGGGTTGCATTAAAAATATGGAAAAATGTTCTAAAATCATATTTTAATATATAAAAGTGAACTATGAAATCAATTTTGAGAAATGAGGTTTGGAAGGGTGACATTTTGGCTAGTGACCAAAATGTAATTTTTGAAAGTTCGGTGACAGTTTTATAAAGGATTGAAACTTTGAATCTTTAAGGAGCTATTATTCCAAAAAGAGTTTCTCCAGATTTTTCTAAGATATTTTAAGGCTTTATTCTGATTTTAAAGTTTATGAAATGTGGAGGGAAATCATTTTACCATTTTATAACTAACTTTTCATTTTCTCTCAATTTTCCTTTTTCTCTCATTTTCTCTCAACCCAAACACATTTCTCCAGATTTTCTTCTCTGATTTTGTCATCTAGATCACTCATTTCAACTCTCTTTTGATTCCTAATCATCTCATCAACAAAACCTCTCAATTTGCAAGTTGTTTCATCAAGCTTTTTGGCTCTAAAAAGGAGAAACTCAAGTTTGGAGGTAAGAACGTCCTTCTCCTCTAAACTATCAGTTCTTTACTAAAATTCCTAAGTTCTCAATCCTTGATTTGTGTTTTGTTAATGGCTTTTCAATTGAAATCTTGATTTTGGCTTAAAATGCAAGATTTGGTGATTTTTGGTGAAATTTTCGTGTGATCTGTTTGGGCAGTGTTTTGAAGTGTCAAAATGATGTTAAATGAATGCTAAATTGATTAGAAGTTGAGGTTTAATTAATGCAATCCCGGATAGGTTGAATTTCCTAAGTTTGGCTTGAGTTTTTGGTTGTTTTTGGAGTGTTTTTGGTGATCTGTTATACCTGGAGGTATAAGGACGTGTTTGTGATCATTTTGGATGTTAATTGATGTTTAAAAATGGTTAGAAGTGATGGATCTTGGCTGGGTTAAGTTTTGGAAGTGTTTGGAGGTGATTTCGGTTGTGTTTGGTAGCCAAATTGTTGGATTTGTGTTGAGCAGCGAGTTGAGTCTTGTTGCTGGTGTTCTTAATGCATAATGATGCATTAATCCTCTGTTGTTGTGTGCTTGAAACAGGGGAGTTTGACCCGTGAGCTTTGAAGGTGTTGCGGAAGGTTTTCGGATGCTTGGAAGGCTTGTTGGCTAGCCTTGTTTTGTGTATCGGTGAGTGAAGTTGGGTTTTCAGCTTTTAAATCAAGGTTTGAAGGTTTTGGGAGCTTAGTTTAAGTCTAAACAACTTTGCTAAGCTCAAGAGTAAGTAAATGGATTTCTTTCTTGGTTTGTGTTATGAATTGGCTTTTAAGCAATTGTGTTTGATGGTTGCAATGCATGTGTTTTGCATGGTTTAAATCTGTTTTGAAAGCATATTTTAAGCATGGTTTAATGCTGGTTTTGGAAGCCATATGTGAAGGATGCTCAAGGTAAGAGATCCTTGGTTTTGTACATGGAAATTGTGGTTTTGATGCATGGTGTTGCATGTTGTTCAATGGCTTTGTCTGATGCTTTAAAACAGTGGATTATTGTTGTTAATGATGTACTTAAGTGATGCTAAAGGTTACAAAGGTGGTTGAAAGACCTTGTGTAAGCCTTGTTTATTTAAGAACAACATGGTGTTGGTAAGTCCATGGTTGGTTCTTGGTTAAGGTAAATGATGGTTTTGCATTATGATTATGCATGTGAATCAGTGGATTAACATGGTAAGATGTTTATATTGGCAAGTGATGAAAGTGGTTCTTGGTTCGTTGATCGGATATAGTTAGCCGGCTATAGGATTGGGTGCACCGTGAATTAAGTCGCCTTGGAGGTGGAGTGGTCAAGAGTGGACCGGTAAACTCCCTTCAAGTATCCTAACGAGATGGTTAAGGTCATAATGGAGGTTGATGCCCATTCGAGGACCTTGGTTGAGCAAAGGTTATATGGTGTTTAAAAGTCCATATATGGGAACCTTGTGCTTGTTAAGATCACAATGGCAGTGTAAGTCCATGTGTGGACTTGTGTGGGGTGTCCCGGATCTCGTTAGTGATGTTATACAACTACCAATCGGTTATGCAAAGGTTGTATGGTGTTTAAAAGTCCATACATGGGAACCTTGTGCATGTTGAGGTTGTATGGTGTTTAAAAGTCCATACATGGGAACCTCGGGAAAAGCTAAGGTTGTATGGTGTTTAAAAGTCCATACATGGGAACCTTAGGCTTGTAAGGTCAAATGGTGTTTAAAAGTCCATTTGGGAGACCTTGGATTGGTAGGGTGTATGGAGCGTAGGGACAACGCTCGGGATCCGCGTATCCGATCGGGTGTTGAGTTGAAAAGTGGACGTGGTTGATCACTTGGAAGCCAATGTAATGTTTTTGATCATAAAGAAGCATGAAATGCTTGAAATGATGCATAATTGCATGAGAAGCATGAGATGCTTGAAAAGATGCATGGTTGCATGAAAAGTGTATAATGCTTGTGAATGCATGTTTACTTGTTAAGTTGAACAAGTGTTGATTAACATTTGGTAAATGATGCATGTGTACATGAAGTCTCTTAAATGCATTGGAATCTTGTTAAGACTTGTTTTAAAAGGCATGTGATAATGATGTTGTGGTTCATGAGTTGCCTTTGGTTAATGCATGTGTTGGATTGATTGAGTAAATGATTTTAAAGGGTTTCTTGCTTGAATGGTTTTTAAGTATAAGAAAGGTATGTTGTGAAATGGAGGTGTTTTCCAAGGTTTTGAATTTAGCTTTGCATATGGTGTTTATGCATGGAATGGTTAAATGGATGATTTTGCAAGTTGTACATTGAAATGGTTTTCTTAGCTTGCTAAGCTAAGGGTTGGTTTTCATGTATGTGCAATGCATGGTTTTAAGCATGTTGATGAAAAGGAGTTTTCAAACTTTGCTTGGTAAACAAATCGGGTTTGTTTTAAAAGTGTTTTGTGACCCGCTGCATTGATGGTGTTTTGGTTTTGAGCATTCCTCACTAAGCATTATGTGCTTACGCTCCTTTTTGTCCATCAATGCAGATTCGTGAAGTTTGGACAGCGAGAGGCAAGGGATTCAAGGAGGACTCCATTTGAGATGTATGTCTCGGTGAATAGCTATAGTTAATAAAGGCAATGGGGGTAGAATCTCTCGGGTTAATGTGTATGTGTTCGTTTGTGTTTGGACAAGGATGTTTTTATGTTGATGATGTTGTTGGAACAAGTATTGGCTTTAATGAGATTGATTTGGAAAGGTTGTGCTTAAATGGTTGCTTGTGTAGGAAGCTTGCCTTTACATTTGGGGCTTTTCATATATGATGTTATTTTGATGAATTGTTGATGCATGTATGTCTCATTTATGTTGAATTGCATGTTGGTAAAGTTTGGTGGCTTTTGGGGCATGATTGGATGGTCAATTGTGTGTTTGAGTGAGAAAAATGCTGCAATCTGGGCAGGGCGTTTCGGAACAGTTGACACCGTTTCGGAACGGGTGCCCTGCATAAACCCAGGCGTCCGAAACGGGTGCCACCGTTCCGGAACAGTTTGGCTACTGCCAGTCCCCCGTTGCGGTACGCGTTGCGGAACGGCCCCGTGTTTCGAAACAGGCTCTGCCTGTTTCGGAACGGGTGACCGTTGGGGGCTGACATGGGCGGTTAAATGTTTCAGAATGTTTACAATTTGGTCCCTAAAGTTGTAAATTGTTCAATTGGGTCCCTGTTTGATCTCTGATGTTTGTGATCTTTGAGTATGCTGTTTGAGTGATCACATCTAAGGTTAATGTGCATCTAGACAAGAGTAAAAAAAAGGGTCGTTAATCAAGGTTGACTTTCGGGTTGACTTTGGTTTTCCCCGTGTGACTTTCTTAATTCGGGTCAACCGTCCGGGCCGGGTTAAGGGGGTTACATTTGGTGGTATCAGAGCTGTGTTGCGAATGCTTGGGGAAAACGGTAAGTTGTTGTGATGTGTGTTGATGTTTACCTTGTTGTGCGGTTGAAATTTGGTTGAAACACGTGTTTCTGAGCAAATTGTTGATGTTTCTGAGCAAATTGTTGATGTTTCTGAGCAAATTGTTGATGTTTCTGAGCATGTTGCTGATGTTTTCAAGCATGTTTTGTAGTTATGAATCTTGGTTGAGTTTATATGGAAATGTGCTGATGCTGTGAGTTGGTGTCATGCATGATGAAAGTGCTATGAGTATGTTATGTTGATAATATGTTGTTGCAAGTGGATGTTGTTTGGTATAAGCATGATCAAAGTATGTTGTTTGATATGCTTGATGTTGCTATATCCATGTTGTGTTGACTGTTATGTCTTGTAAAGGGGAGGATTCGGGATACCCATTGCCTTATTAATTTAGCTATTGTGTTATTTTGGAGTTGGAATTTGAATCCTTGCTTAAAGCTGGTCTAACTGGTTTGTTTGTTTTGTTGTGATTGTTTGTTGTTGTTAGTAGTATGGCAAAGTCGATGGAAGGATGGCAGTTGGGTAAGGTGGTTGCTGCCTTGGGGCAGGTTGTTAAGGCTTGGAATTCACCTTTCTGTAGAGGTGTTTTGTTTCAGTCTTCTGTGCCTGGAGTTGAGGTGGTAAGGCAAGGGAAAGGAGCTGGTTCTGTGATGAAGAGTTCATCATCTGTTGAGCAGGAGGTGTTGGGAACATCTCAGGCTGTGGTAAAGGTAAGGTCAGTGGATGTGCTGGCTGTGGGATGTGTGAGTTTGCCGAAGCAGCGTTTGCTTGATTTGGGTGCTGTGGAGTATCATGGTTCTTCACCGGAGATGTTTGAGGCCTGGTTGGCCAGTGTGATTCTGATCTTGGATCAGGAAGGTTGTGATTATGCCTGTAAGCTGGGGAGTGTTGTTTCTCTGATGTTGGAGGATGCGTGTGTCTGGTGGACATCTGTGGCGGTGGCGTCACATATTCCTGATATTGATTGGGATTTCTTTGTATCTGCCTTTTATGAAAGGTATCTTGGAAGGGAATTTCCAAGGGTTAAGCAATGTGAAGGTAGTGCTGTTGTGGAGCAAGTGTTGCTTGAGCAAGGGGTGGAAGCTCAGCCACCGGTGTGTGACCGTTGTGAAAGGCGCCATGTTGGAGGTTGTTGGGGCGCGGGTGCTTGTTGGAATTGTGGTTCTAAAATGCATGTTAAGCGTGATTGTCCTCATGGAGTGAAGTCAGATTTGGTGTTAGCCAAAGGGTCTTTGAAAGGTCGTGGGCACAGCTGAGGCAAGGTTCAGAGGTGGCAGAAAGAGCAGAAGGTTGTGAAGAATTTGGGAAAAGAGAATTGCTGGGAATGTGGGTCTGTTGGACACATGAGACGTGATTGTTTGAGGTTGTCTCGGAACAGCCAAGGTTCCTTACCGCAAGAGGTTGGTGGTGACCCTAGTGTGCTAGCTGGTGCTGCAGTGGTGCGGCAGGAGGATGATGGCTCCGCAAGGAAGAGAGCTCGTCTGATGAAGCTTCAGGGAGGTGTTGTGTTTTCAGGTAACCTTGTTAAGTAATCTTTGCTCTAGTTACCTTAGTTTGGTTTCTGTTGGTTTTCCTTGCGTGGTAAGTTTAGTCTTGTTGCTAGCTTGTTGGGGGTAATAGTTGTAGTTTGGAAACATCTTTGGTGTGAAGAAGGCTTAGTGAGAATCTCGTGGTTAATGGTTGTTGGTATGATGGAGTTAGATAAGCTAGAAGTGAGGTAGGAGGTTGTTCTTAGACGGATTTGAGGATGTTATTGGAGGGTGTGAACTGGCATTCATGCACAGTTAAAAATCATTGTTATATGCTATATTATATATGTTGGTCCATGCATACATGTGGCATGACATTAGAGGTTTTGCATACATGTACATCAGGCATTGATAGGGCATGTTGGTGATCATGCATATGATGTTCACACTCGCTAATAATTAATCGAATCTGTTAGTGTGGTGGTTGGGTTAGGTTGGAGGATGGGTTTTTAGAGGTTGTTTTGGTGCTGGGTGAGAGTTAGAAGTAATGGAGTATATTAAGCTAGTTGCTAGTAGTGGTGAGTGTGGTGTAGCATGTTGGTGGAAGGATAGTGTTTGTTGCTTAAGGAGTTTAGTGGCTTGGTGGTGAGGAGTACTGGTTGAGGTTAGTATCGGTCAAGTGGTTTGAATAGCTAAGTGGAAAGGGTAGTTCCTTGGTGCTAAGTGATGTTGTTGTTTAACGGTTGTGTTTCCAAGTGCTGAGGTAGCTTAACATTTAAGTTATTGTGAAAGGGTTGTATTGGTAAGTGTTGGTTCTTAGAAACCTTTGAGGAGTTGAGGGGTTGGTATGTATGGCAGGTTGGGCGATGTCCTAGTAAGACAAGTGTTATGGTTGAAGTTTGAAGTGAAAGGTTTATGAAAGATCGAAGGCTTTTGTTGGTTGTTTGAGTTCTTGTGAGAAGTGGTTGGCTGGTTGTGGTTAAGAAAGTTCCGTTTGAAGTCAGCTGGTGGTGTGTGGAACGGCTGACGGATTCAAGTTGAGGTTATGTTGTAATTCTTGGAATCTGGGTGAGTAATCCTGGTGAGCTGTTATGGTAATGTTAGCGGCGGATGTGAAGGATTGTCAGCTTTGTTGAGGAGTTTGGGTAAGTAGTTGATGCTTAAAGATTTTTGCTTGTTGGGAAAAATCCTTGGAAGAGGTTTGGGAGTTGCAAGAGTTTTTGAAGCAGAGAAGTTTGCATAGTGGCTGAATTGGATTGGTTGGTGTCACTGTGTAAATAAGTCTTGGGAGTTGTGTGTTATAGTGAGGTGTGCTGTAAAAGTTGAGGTTCTTCAGGTTGATGTTGGGACTGTGTACAGTCCGGAAATGTGAAAGGTCAAGTTGTGGTTATCTTGAGTGCTTTGGATTTTGTGAACAACATGTGGTGGTGCTAAGTTGGTGGAGTTTTGTGTGGAAAGTGTTCAGTGATGGTTGAGGCTTTTGTGTTGCCTTATGTGTTGCTTTGAGAAGGTTGTTGTTCTCTTTTCGCCGGTTGAAATTTCGAGGACGAAATTTCCTAAGGGGGGGAGAGTTGTAACGCCCCGGTTTTGGGCTCAGAAGTTTTGGGCGTTGACCGGTTCGGTCAAAGTGCTGATCGAATATATAAGAGTGAATTTAGGAAAGCCTAGTTCGGGTTGCATTAAAAATATGGAAAAATGTTCTAAAATCATATTTTAATATATAAAAGTGAACTGTGAAATCAATTTTGAGAAATGAGGTTTGGAAGGGTGACATTTTGGCTAGTGACCAAAATGTAATTTTTGAAAGTTCGGTGACAGTTTTATAAAGGATTGAAACTTTGAATCTTTAAGGAGCTATTATTCCAAAAAGAGTTTCTCCAGATTTTTCTAAGATATTTTAAGGCTTTATTCTGATTTTAAAGTTTATGAAATGTGGAGGGAAATCATTTTACCATTTTATAACTAACTTTTCATTTTCTCTCAATTTTCCTTTTTCTCTCATTTTCTCTCAACCCAAACACATTTCTCCAGATTTTCTTCTCTGATTTTGTCATCTAGATCACTCATTTCAACTCTCTTTTGATTCCTAATCATCTCATCAACAAAACCTCTCAATTTGCAAGTTGTTTCATCAAGCTTTTTGGCTCTAAAAAGGAGAAACTCAAGTTTGGAGGTAAGAACGTCCTTCTCCTCTAAACTATCAGTTCTTTACTAAAATTCCTAAGTTCTCAATCCTTGATTTGTGTTTTGTTAATGGCTTTTCAATTGAAATCTTGATTTTGGCTTAAAATGCAAGATTTGGTGATTTTTGGTGAAATTTTCGTGTGATCTGTTTGGGCAGTGTTTTGAAGTGTCAAAATGATGTTAAATGAATGCTAAATTGATTAGAAGTTGAGGTTTAATTAATGCAATCCCGGATAGGTTGAATTTCCTAAGTTTGGCTTGAGTTTTTGGTTGTTTTTGGAGTGTTTTTGGTGATCTATTATACCTGGAGGTATAAGGACGTGTTTGTGATCATTTTGGATGTTAATTGATGTTTAAAAATGGTTAGAAGTGATGGATCTTGGCTGGGTTAAGTTTTGGAAGTGTTTGGAGGTGATTTCGGTTGTGTTTGGTAGCCAAATTGTTGGATTTGTGTTGAGCAGCGAGTTGAGTCTTGTTGCTGGTGTTCTTAATGCATAATGATGCATTAATCCTCTGTTGTTGTGTGCTTGAAACAGGGGAGTTTGACCCGTGAGCTTTGAAGGTGTTGCGGAAGGTTTTCGGATGCTTGGAAGGCTTGTTGGCTAGCCTTGTTTTGTGTATCGGTGAGTGAAGTTGGGTTTTCAGCTTTTAAACCAAGGTTTGAAGGTTTTGGGAGCTTAGTTTAAGTCTAAACAACTTTGCTAATCTCAAGAGTAAGTAAATGGATTTCTTTCTTGGTTTGTGTTATGAATTGGCTTTTAAGCAATTGTGTTTGATGGTTGCAATGCATGTGTTTTGCATGGTTTAAATCTGTTTTGAAAGCATATTTTAAGCATGGTTTAATGCTGGTTTTGGAAGCCATATGTGAAGGATGCTCAAGGTAAGAGATCCTTGGTTTTGTACATGGAAATTGTGGTTTTGATGCATGGTGTTGCATGTTGTTCAATGGCTTTGTCTGATGCTTTAAAACAGTGGATTATTGTTGTTAATGATGTACTTTGGTAAGTGATGCTAAAGGTTACAAAGGTGGTTGAAAGACCTTGTGTAAGCCTTGTTTATTTAAGAACAACATGGTGTTGGTAAGTCCATGGTTGGTTCTTGGTTAAGGTAAATGATGGTTTTGCATTATGATTATGCATGTGAATCAGTAGATTAACATGGTAAGATGTTTATATTGGCAAGTGATGAAAGTGGTTCTTGGTTCGTTGATCGGATATAGTTAGCCGGCTATAGGATTGGGTGCACCGTGAATTAAGTCGCCTTGGAGGTGGAGTGGTCAAGAGTGGACCGGTAAACTCCCTTCAAGTATCCTAACGAGATGGTTAAGGTCATAATGGAGGTTGATGCCCATTCGAGGACCTTGGTTGAGCAAAGGTTATATGGTGTTTAAAAGTCCATATATGGGAACCTTGTGCTTGTTAAGATCACAATGGCAGTGTAAGTCCATGTGTGGATCTTGTGTGGGGTGTCCTGGATCTCGTTAGTGATGTTATACAACTACCAATCGGTTATGCAAAGGTTGTATGGTGTTTAAAAGTCCATACATGGGAACCTTGTGCATGTTGAGGTTGTATGGTGTTTAAAAGTCCATACATGGGAACCTCGGTAAAAGCTAAGGTTGCATGGTGTTTAAAAGTCCATACATGGGAACCTTAGGCTTGTAAGGTCAAATGGTGTTTAAAAGTCCATTTGGGAGACCTTGGATTGGTAGGGTGTATGGAGCGTAGGGACAACGCTCGGGATCCGCGTATCCGATCGGGTGTTGAGTTGAAAAGTGGACGTGGTTGATCACTTGGAAGCCAATGTAATGTTTTTGATCATAAAGAAGCATGAAATGCTTGAAATGATGCATAATTGCATGAGAAGCATGAGATGCTTGAAAAGATTCATGGTTGCATGAAAAGTGTATAATGCTTGTGAATGCATGTTTACTTGTTAAGTTGAACAAGTGTTGATTAACATTTGGTAAATGATGCATGTGTACATGAAGTCTCTTAAATGCATTGGAGTCTTGTTAAGACTTGTTTTAAAAGGCATGTGATAATGATGTTGTGGTTCATGAGTTGCCTTTGGTTAATGCATGTGTTGGATTGATTGAGTAAATGATTTTAAAGGGTTTCTTGCTTGAATGGTTTTTAAGTATAAGAAAGGTATGTTGTGAAATGGAGGTGTTTTCCAAGGTTTTGAATTTAGCTTTGCATATGGTGTTTATGCATGGAATGGTTAAATGGATGATTTTGCAAGTTGTACATTGAAATGGTTTTCTTAGCTTGCTAAGCTAAGGGTTGGTTTTCATGTATGTGCAATGCATGGTTTTAAGCATGTTGATGAAAAGGAGTTTTCAAACTTTGCTTGGTAAACAAATCGGGTTTGTTTTAAAAGTGTTTTGTGACCCGCTGCATTGATGGTGTTTTGGTTTTGAGCATTCCTCACTAAGCATTATGTGGTTACGCTCCTTTTTGTCCATCAATGCAGATTCGTGAAGTTTGGACAGCGAGAGGCAAGGGATTCAAGGAGGACTCCATTTGAGATGTATGTCTCGGTGAATAGCTATAGTTAATAAAGGCAATGGGGGTAGAATCTCTCGGGTTAATGTGTATGTGTTCGTTTGTGTTTGGACAAGGATGTTTTTATGTTGATGATGTTGTTGGAACAAGTATTGGCTTTAATGAGATTGATTTGGAAAGGTTGTGCTTAAATGGTTGCTTGTGTAGGAAGCTTGCCTTTACATTTGGGGCTTTTCATATATGATGTTATTTTGATGAATTGTTGATGCATATATGTCTCATTTATGTTGAATTGCATGTTGGTAAAGTTTGGTGGCTTTTGGGGCATGATTGGATGATCAATTGTGTGTTTGAGTGAGCAAAATGCTGCAATTTGGGCAGGGCATTTCGGAACAGTTGACACCGTTTCGGAACAGGTGCCCTGCATAAACCCAGGCGTCCGAAACGGGTGCCACCGTTCCGGAACGGTTTGGCTACTGCCAGTCCCCCGTTGCGGTACGCGTTGCGGAACGGCCCCGTGTTTCGAAACGGGCTCTGCCTGTTTCGGAACGGGTGACCGTTGGGGGCTGACATGGGCGGTTAAATGTTTCAGAATGTTTGCATTTTAGTCCTGAAACTTGTTTGTGCAATTGTATGTGTTTGGGATGTCCGTTTGAGCTGAAATTTGGCAGAGAAGCATGGAACCTGATTAATTTTAAGTTGGTAACTTCAAATCTGGTTAAGTCCTTAAAGTTTTCAGAATTTACAATTTGGTCCCTAAAGTTGTAAATTGTTCAATTGGGTCCCTGTTTGATCTCTGATGTTTGTGATCTTCGAGTATGCTGTTTGCATGATCACATCTAAGGTTAATGTGCATCTAGTCAAGAGTAAAAAAAAGGGTCGTTAATCAATGTTGACTTTCGGGTTGACTTTGGTTTTCCCCGTGTGACTTTCTTAATTCGGGTCAACCGTCCGGGCCGGGTTAAGGGGGTTACAGTTACTATCGGACGTTTGAGGATGGATTTTCCAAGATTGTTGCTCCTTTGACGAAGTTATTGTAGAAGGATGTTAAGTTTGATTGGACGGAAGCGAGACAACAAGCCTTTGAGAAGCTAAAGAAGGCATTGACGCAAGCTCCTATCTTGATTCAACCTGAATCTGGAAAAGAGTTTGTGGTGTATAGCGACGCATCCTATGTTGGTTTGGGGTGTGTGTTGATGCAAGAGGGTAGGGTGGTAGCTTATGCATCGCGATAGTTGAAGGTGCATGAGTGTAACTATCCCATGCATGATATTGAGTTAGCGGCGGTGGTGTTCGCTTTAAAGATTTTGAGGCATTACCTATATGGTGAGAAGTGTAATGTGTACACGGATCACAAAAGTTTGAAGTATCTTATGTCTCAGAAGGAGTTGAATCTTAGGCAACGACGTTGAGTGGAGTTGTTTAAGGATTATGATCTAACGATCGAGTGTCGTCCTGGAAAGGCCAATGTTGTGGCCGATGCTTTGAGCGTGAAGGTGGCTGTGGAGTTGAGCGCGATGTTTGCTTGCTTGAGTATATCGCGAGACGGTGGCCTTGTTGCCGAGTTAAAAGTGAAACCATCTTTGATTCATTTAATAAAGGATGAGCATTTTTTGGATGATTCTCTTGTTCCTCACGTTCAGGATATTGCGGATGGTAGGCCTTCAGATTTCAGCTTCAGTGATGATGGTGTTCTATGCTTTGGGAGTCAGATAGTGGTGTTGAGTGATGTTGGGTTGAGATGCACTATCCTGACCGAAGCTCATAGTAATCTTTTGCTATGCACCCTGGTAGTACGGAGATGTATCGTGGTTTGAAGGATGAGTACTATTGGGTGGAGTTGAAGAAGGATGTTGCCGAGTTTGTTAGCAAATGCATGGTTTGTCAGCATGTAAAAGCTAAGCATCAGGTTCTTTCTGGGTTGTTGCAACCGTTGAGAATCCCAAAATGGAAATGGGAAAGGATTACCATGGATTTTGTGTCTGGTTTGCTCCCGTCACCATCAAAGAAGAATTCTATTTGGGTGATTGTTGATCGTCTTACAAAGTGTGCACATTTCTTGCCTGTGCATACTACGTATACATTGGACAAGCTAGCTGAGTTGTATATTGTTGAGGTTGTGCGTTTGCACGGGGTGCCAAAGTCTATAGTATCAGATAGTGATCTTAGGTTCATATCGAGGTTTTGGGTATGTTTGCATCAAGCCTTGGGTACACGGTTGAATTTCAGTACATCGTATCATCCGCAAACGGATGGACAGTCGGAGCGTGTTATCCAAGTTCTTGAGGACATGTTGAGGTGCTATGTTATTGAGTTCCAATGTTCTTGGGAGAAGCACTTGCCTTTGGTTGAGTTTGCTTACAATAATACTTACCAGGCAAGCATTCAAATGGCATCGTACGAGGCTTTACACGGGAGAAAGTGTAGAACTCCTCTTTGTTGGGCTGAAACGGGGCAAAAGTTGATTTCGATGCCAGCTTTGTTGAAAGGAACCACTGAGAAGGTGAAGCTCATTTGTGAGCGTTTGAAGGCAGCATCAGAACGGAAAAAGTCCTACGCAGATTTGAAGCGTAAGGAGATAGAGTTCGAAGTTGGCGAACGTGTTTTTGAAAGTTTCACCTCGAAAGAAGGTGGTGAGATTTAGCCGGAAGGCTAAATTGAGTTCGAGGTTCATCGGACCATATGAGGTTATAGAACGTGTAGGTCATGTTGCTTACAAGTTGAGGTTGCCTTCAGAGTTAGAAAAGATACATAATGTGTTCCATGTATCCATGCTTCGGAGGTATAGATTGGATTCGTCGCATGTTATGCCTATAGAAGAGGTTGAGTTGAATCCAGACTTAACATATGATGAGGAGCCTATTGAGATTATGGATTCGGATAGAAAGATTCTCCAGGGTAAGACCATAAAGTTGGTCAAGGTCTTATGGCATCTTCGTGGTGTTGAGGAAGCTACGTGGGATAGGAAGGATGATATGAAAAGGTAATTTCCTTACCTCTTTCCACCATGTAAATTTCGAGGATGAAATTTCTTAAGTGGGGGAGAGTTGTAACGCCCTGGATTTGGGCCTAGATGTTTTAGACGTTGGATCAGGCCGGTCGGGAACGGTTCAAATCCTTAAGGGTGGTTTAGGGAAAACATAGTTCGGAATGTTTTAAAAATATGGAAAATATCTAAAAATCATCATTTATTATATAAATGATTATGGTAAAAACAATTTTACAAAATGAGTTTTGGTAATATTACACTTTGGTATAGTGACCAAAATGCAGTTTTTGCAAAGGTTGGCTAGTGACTGTTTTGTAAAGGATTGAAACTATGAATCTTTAAGGAGCTATTTTTACCATTTAATTCCATAAGATTTCTCTTTAATTTGGGAGTTTTTAATAAATGATTTTATTAAAGAAATTAAGGGAATTAAAAAGGAAATCAAAAGTTGACTTTTCATAACTAATTTCACGATAGTTTTTCTCTTCTCATTTCCTCTCAACTTCTTTTCAGCCAAACACTTTTTTCTAATCAAAGAACCTTTGATTTCTAAGATTTCATTTCCTAAATGATTCTCCAACTTTGTTTCATTAAACCGCATTGATTTAGTTTTGGATTTTTCAAGAAAGCTTGCCCAAATTGAAGAGAGATCAATCATTAGAGGTAAACTTCTTACTTCTCCTATAAAGATCAGTTCTTTAATGAAATTCTCAAGTTATCAATCCTTTGTTAATGGTTTTTGAGTTGTTTTAATGTTCTAAACAAGAAAGGGTTGTTGAATTCAAGATTCTTGATGAGATCTTGATGATTTTCATATTTCTATGTTAAGCTCTTAGTTGAGGTTGATTTTCAACATATTTTAGATGTTATTTAATGTTGAGAATAAGGTTTTAACAAATAAATCCCGAATAGGCTTGGGTTCCTAAGTTTAAGATGTTAGATTTGTGGTTTTTGAGGTGTTTTGGTGGTATGCTATTGCTGGAGGTATAAGGTCGTGTTTATGTTGATTTTTATGTTAATTGAGGTTTAGAAAAGGATAGAATTGTTAGATCTTGGCTAGGCTTTGATTGGAGAAAGTTTGGAAGTGTTTTCAATTATTTTGGATAGCGAAAATGCTAGTTTTGAGCAGGGCAGCGTGTTAGAATGAGTGGTTGGTGATTTTAATGCATGGTGATGCATTAATCCTCTGCTATTATGTGTGTAAAATAGGGGAGACTTTATCGGACGTGTTTGGTGTTGATCCGGAAGCACCGGAAGCCTAGAAATCGTTTCGGCAAGCGAGCGAAACGTCATCGGTGAGTGAAAATGGTTTTAGAAGTCCTTGAGGGACAAGGAAATAAGTTTTGGGGATTTGGGATTAGTTTGAAACACCATTCTATGTTCGTAAGTAAATATGTTTAGATTTTCTCTCGAAACGTGGATGATGCCCCTAAATGCTTTTGACATGCTCTTGATTTGAGAAAGATAAATTCCTATTGTTTTGTGCATGAATTATGACATGATATGTTGTTTTATATTGATCCCATAAGACTGAGCATAGTTGCAAAGAGTATTGAGATTTTGATTAAATGTTATCCATGGATTTTGTTTTTGAAATGGGATGAGTTTGGTTTATAAATGTTGCATCAAAATAGTAGGTGAGATGATGTTTTTAATGTAAATATATTGACATAATGGATGAGATGTTACCGAATATAATTGGTCGACCAATAGGATGTAAAGTGCACTCTAAACTAAAATTCGTACGTGCTCTTTGGAGTCAGACAATGGGGGTAGTGCCATCTCGATCCAAAGTGAGAGTCTGATGATGAGAGATTCCATCAGGGTAGGTCTTGGTGAAACACCCAAGCTTTGTGGCGATGATAGATACCGCCATAAGAGTCCGGTGATGTGAGATTCCACCGGGGTAGGACTTGACTCTATGTCAAGCTAACCTGCATATCCGAGTAAAGATAGAAAATGAAATGCCAATATATGAGTATGAGCTATGATCATATGTACCAGTGTTTGAAATGATTTTATGCTATGAGAAATGCATATGAGATTATAGAATGCTTCATATATCAAGCATGTGTGGCTTTGCCATAAGTTTTGCATTGGTTGAATGCATGAGATAGATAGATGGTACATGTGGTTTCCAAATGATGTTTTGCTTTGAAATGAATTTCAAGCATGAGATAGAAAGAGCATGGTTTTAGAAATGGGGTTCATGATAATGTTTTAAAAGCTTGCATTGTTGTCTTGGTGTTTTTAGAGCATGCCTCACTAAGATATTGTGCTTACGCTCTCTTTTACCAACAATGCAGATAATTGAGGCATTTTGGGCAACAATGAGGCTTAAAGGAATCCAAGGAATAGATAAGCTCAAGTATGATGTTTTACGTTTACCTTAGTAATGATATATGGCAATGGGATTTTATGGTTAGTTTTGGGAGATGTATTTTGGACTCCCTGATGTTGATGCAATTTATGTGTGCCCTGTTTGGTTTGTAGAATACTATTATATTGGTTTTGATGCTTTATGTTGTCTTTTGGAATGTTTATGGTTTGTTGATTAAGCATGCTCTTCTTTATGCCATGTGATCTAGCGATGCTATGCCTAGTTGTGAAACCTATGTTTGATTTTGATATAATTAAATCTTTAAGGATAAATTTGAAAAACTTAAAATTGTTTTATAAGTCCCTTAATAAGTTTTAAATCACCAACACTTTAAAACTGATTTGAAAAACTCAAACTCAAAATATTTTCTAAGTGTTCCAAGGCCAAACTATTGAAAACCGTCCAGGTGTATCGATACACTTCCAGCCGTATCGATACTTTTTTTACAAAGTTGGCCACTGCCGGAACTCGTTTCGATACGCACTTAATCATATCGAAACAGATTCAATTTGTATCGATATGTTCCTTCGTAAAAGTCTAAAAGAGTTTGAATGGCGTACCGATACGACTTCACCCGTATCGATACGGTTTTAACGAATTTTAAATTCAAGTCGTTTTAAATATTTCGACCATTGGTGTCAGTTGTTAGGTAACCATATTTTAAATTGGTAGTTGACCTGTATCGATACAAGAAACCCTCGAATCCAAACGGAAATCGATAGTGAGCTATGTTGAGAAAAAGGTATCGATACGGTCTTAGCCGTTTCGATACCCTGTATAGATACGCCTACGTGCGTTTCGATACCCCCTATTTATTGTGCACAATGGCTCTTTCTTTTCTGAGACAGGTATCGATATGGCTCCCCGAGTACCGATACGGGTAGCTGCAGAAGTGCATTTATGGTGGTGAGAGAGGGTTCCAACAGCTCTATTCAAGTTCCCAACCACCCAAATGGCTAGAATTAATAGAGGAGGTATAAATTGAAGTCCTTTGAAGGTCAGCAACAACTATTCAACCTACAAGCATCATCAAAGCAAAAATCCAAACCATTGTGCTATTCAAAGTCAAATTCTTGTACCCAACTCTAGTGTTTTCAATTGTCATTTTGTATTGTGAGTTTGGGGTGATTGAAATTGTAATTGGGTAGACATTTATCCTTTGAGAGGAATCATTTAAGTTTACCAAAACTTCTCTTTGTAAATTGAGTGGATTAAGCTTTGGGTAGAAAGCTTAATCGAATTTGTAAGGTTACCTCCTCATCCACGAAAAGGGGAAGAATTCAAGTAGTGAATTGGTTGAAAATCCTTAGTGGGAACTAAGGTAGTGGATGTAGAGTTCATTTGGGGAACTTGAACCACTCTAACTACTTGTGTCAATTTATATTTTTCACTCATTCTTCCCACCAAAATTTTTATTGCCAATTCACCCCCCTCTTGGCCATTTGCAATTGTTTGATCAACTCAACAATTGGTATAAGAGCTACACTCATTGGAAGGATTACAACCCTCTTGAGTTGATTCTAGGAGAGTTTGATCAACAACTAGTCAAGCAATAGCATCCACCTCCAACTATGAGTCCCAATCCACCACCAAGCCACCATTCTTCAATGGGGACAACTACCCATATTGGAAGAATAGGATGAGGCTTTTCATCAAGTCTACCGACTACATGGTGTGGGATGTGGTTGAAGAAGGTCCATACATTCCCATGAAGAGAGATGGAGAAAGACTCGTCCCAAAGGTAAAAGCCGAAATGACAGATGATGAAAGAAGAAGGATGCAAGTGAATGACAAAGCTCTCCATGTGATATTTTGTGCACTTGGTCCGGATATCTACTCCAAGGTGTCTTCAATCGAAAATGCCAAGGAGGTTTGGGACACCCTCGAGACAACATATGAGGGAACTAGTGATGTCAAGGAGACAAGGATTGGGCTACTCAATCTAAGCTATGAAAACTTCAAGATGGATCCCGATGAAAGTGTCTCCAAGATGTTTGATCGATTCTCGGTCATTGTCAACGGATTGAAGGGGTTCGGCGAGATCATCCCCGAAGACAAACTAGTGAGGAAATTGTTGTACTCTCTTCCGGAGTCATGGGATGGCAAGAGAACAGCTATTATTGAAGGTAGAGATTTGAAGACTCTCAAGCTTGATGCTCTTGTTGGATCTCTACTCACCCATGAGATTCTGAGGAAGGGAAGAGAAGAAGAAAAAAAAATTTGAGAAGAAGGAGGTTGAGAAGAAGAAAGTGGGAATTGCTCTAAAAGCTTTACATCAAGAAAGCGATTCAAGTGAGGATGAAGATGAGGAGATGGCCATGTTGGCCAAACGATTTACTTGGTTCATGAAGTCAAATCGTGGAAGAAAATTTATTAGAAAGGGAGACTTCAAGAGTAAGAGTAAGGAAGAGGAGAAGGACCAAATCACTTGCTATGAATGCAAGAAGTCGGGTCACATCCGTTCCGAATGTCCTCAATTGAAGAGGAAGAGCTTTGGGAAGAAGAACAAGCTCAAAGCTCAAATAGCAACTTGGAGTGACGATGAGTCATCCGAGGAAGAGGAGGAAGTGGCCAATCTATGTCTCATGGCCATTGATGATGAACCAAAGGTAAATTCTAACTTATCCAATTTTGATTTTACTTTTGATGAACTTCAAGATGCTTATGATAAATTGCAAGAGATTTACGATGAGTTAGTAGGAAAATACAAAGAATCCATTTTGAAAAACAAGAAAACCATTTCCGATTTAAAAAATCAAAATGAGACATTTTCTAAAGCTAACTCCGAATTGGAAAAGAAAGTTTTGTTTTTAGTAAATCTTTCAAATGATCTTAAAACAAAAAATCTTGAACTTGAAAAACTTCTTTCCGATTTTCAAGATTATCACACAAAGGAAGTGGATAATCTTAAAACATCTATTGCTATTGGGAAAAACAATTTTGAAAAAGGAAATCATTCTAAATCCCAATATGTAAAAAGAAAACCTTTTATTCTCAAACAAAGAAATTTTAATAAGCAATCTAGAGGTCAAAGAGTTTGGAGTGTTTGGGTTCGTAAGGAACTCATTATTTCTAATAATATGAATGTTATTGCTTCTTGGATTCCTAAGGGAACCAAAATTTTGAATGCTAACACTCATGGACCCAAAATGATTTGGGTACCAAAAATCAAGGCCTAATTTCTTTGTTTGTGGGGGGAGCATTGCTACAAGGCTAAAGCTTCAAGCAAAAATTCTTGGTACCTTGATAGTGGATGCTCAAGACACATGACCGGTGACAAGAGTAGATTTGTGGAACTAAAGCCAAAGAGTGGTGGAGTGGTAACTTTCGGTGACAACTCCAAAGGCCACATTGAAGGAATAGGCTCCATTGGTAATCACTCTTCTATTTTCATTGAAAATGTTTTGTATGTCAACGGTCTTAAGCATAACTTATTGAGTATTAGTCAATTATGTGACAAGGGTTTTAATGTTTTATTTGATAAAAGTGGTTGCAAAATTGTAAACATTAAAACAAATCAACTAATGCTCATTGGTCATCGCATAGGGAACATATACATGGTGCATCTAGATAACATTCATTCATCTCATACATGCTTAGTTGCACATGATGAACATGACTCATGGCTTTGGCATAGAAAATTAGGACATGCTAGCATGAGTGTCTTAGAGAAATTAATTTCCCTTAATCTAGTTAGAGGTTTACCCAAACTTAAATTTTCTAATGATAAAATCTGTGATGCATGTTCAAAGGGTAAACAACATAGAACTTTATTTAAATCCATTAATGATGTCTCTACTAGTAGATGTTTACAATTGATTCATATGGATCTTTTTGGGCCTATTAGAACAATGAGCTTGGGTGGAAAATCATATGCTTTTGTGCTTGTAGATGACTATTCTAGGTTTACTTGGGTTCTATTCTTAAGTACAAAGGATGAGGCTTTAGGAAAATTCATCACATTTTCTAAAATAACTCAAAATGATCTTAAACTTAAAATTTCTCACATTTGAAGTGATCATGGAACCGAATTTCAAAATCTAGGTTTCGATGAGTTTTTAAATGAAAATGGATTAGCCACAATTTTTCCGCACCTCGCACTCCTCAACAAAATGGGGTAGTTGAGAGGAAAAATCGGACTTTAGAAGAAATGGCTAGAACCATGCTTTGCGAAAATAGTTTACCTAAATATTTTTGGGCGGAAGCCACAAATACCGCTTGCTATATTATAAATCGAGTAATGATTAGGCCAATTTTAAAGAAAACACCTTATGAGATTTTAAAATCTAAGAAGCCTAACATTAGTTATTTTCATCCTTTCAGTTGCAAGTGTTTTGTTTTGAATAATGGTAAAGAAAACTTAGGTAAATTTGATGCTAAAAGTGATGAAGCTATTTTCTTAGGGTACTCTTTAAACTCTAAAGCCTATCGTGTATTTAATAAAAGAACTCTAGTAGTTGAAGAGTCTATACATGTTGTTTTCGATGATAACCTCCTTCCGAGGAAGGAATCTTGTGATGATGATGATGTAGGAATCCTTGACGCCATTGATGGAGGACAAACGTCAAAGATGGATGAGGTTCCAACTAAAGATGAGGATGCACAAGATCCACCTCTTGAAGCCTTGAAGGACTTGGCTCTTGAGGAAAGGGAGGTGTCTTACCAAAGGGAGTTAAACTATGTCAAAGGTGGTGAAATCTTGGGTGATCCATCCAAGGGGGTGACTACTAGATCCTCTCTCAAATTAATGAATCATGTTGCATTTCTTTCATGCATTGAGCCTAAAAATATTAAAGATGCTTTAAAAGATGATTTTTGGATTTTGGCCATGCAAGAGGAATTAAATCAATTTGAGAGGAGTAAAGTTTGGACATTAGTTGAAAGGCCTAATAATCAATCTACTATAGGAACAAAATGGGTTTTTAGGAATAAACTAGATGAAAGTGGTAATATAGTGAGAAACAAGGCTAGGCTTGTTGCTCAAGGCTATACCCAAGAAGAGGGAATTGATTTTGATGAGACCTATGCACCCGTAGCTAGAATGCAAGCTATTAGGATGTTGCTTGCATTTGCATGTTATCATAATTTCAAGTTTTTTCAAATGGATGTGAAAAGTGCCTTTTTAAATGGTTTTATAAATGAAGAAGTGTATGTTGAACAACCATCGGGTTTTGAGGATTCAAAATTTCCAAACCATGTGTTTAAACTTACAAAAGCTCTCTATGGTTTAAAACAAGCTCATAGAGCTTGGTATGAGAGACTTTCAAATTTCTTAACTGAAAAGGGTTTTGAAAAGGGAAAGGTGGATACCACACTCTTCATAAAAAGATATAACAATGACATCTTAGTAGTTCAAATTTATGTTGATGATATCATTTTTGGTTCTACTAATGAGTGTTATTGTAAAGAATTTTCTAAGCTAATGCAAGGTGAGTTCGAGATGAGCATGATGGGGGAGCTCTCATTCTTTTTGGGACTCCAAATCAAACAAAGGAAAGATGACACCTTCATAAATCAAGCTAAGTACGTGAATGATATGCTCAAAAAGTTTGGCTTGGAGAATACAAAACCTCAAGCCACACCTATGAGTTCTTCCATAAAGCTTGACAAATATGAAGGAGGTAAGTGTGTTGATTCTAAGCTTTATAGATCCATGATAGGTTCTTTGCTTTACCTTACCGCAAGTAGACCGGATATCATGTTTAGTGTTTGCTTGTGTGCTAGGTTTCAAGCTAGTCCTAGAGAATCACACTTAGTTGCCATTAAGAGAATTTTTAGATACCTTAGAGACACACCTACCTTAGGCCTTTGGTATCCTAAAGATTCTTCCTTTAGCCTTCATGCTTATTCAGATGCGGATTATGGGGGATGTAAGATAGATAGGAAAAGTACTTTCGGGACATGCCAATTCTTACGTAGTATGCTCGTATCTTGGTTCTCTAAGAAACAAAATAGTGTAGCCTTATCTACCACCGAAGCGGAGTACATATCCTTAAGGAGTTGTTGTGCTCAAGTCCTTTAGATGAAGCAACAACTCTTAGATTATGGTGTTGAAATAGAAACCATACCCCTTAAGTGTGACAACACTTGTGTCATTTGTCTCACTAAGAATCTCATCCAACACTCTAGAACTAAACACATAGAAATTAGACATCATTTTATTAGAGATCATGTTTTGAAAAATGATGTTGTTATTGAATTTGTTGACACCTTGAACCAATTAGCGGATATATTTACAAAACCTTTACATAAAGAGCATTTTTGGTCCCTTAGGAGAGAGTTAGGTCTAGCTAGTCTATCTTGACCTTTTAGGACCTCTTTGTGCTTAAAATTGCTTGATCTTGTGAAATTGCATGTTTTGTGTGTTGTAACTCTTGAAAATGTCCATGCCTATAGTTAGGGGGAGTATGATTCTATTAAAATATGTTTAGAACTGTTCATTCATCATTTGCATTTCTTTAGGAGATGTTAAAATCGAGCATATGGTTGTTCTTTAGGCCTAAAGATGTATATCTGGGCATAGGGTATCGATATGGCTATACGTGTATCGATACGAGTACTTCATTAAGCTTCTCAGACTTCTTTTTGGCTTAAACGGGTATCGATACGGTTAAACTCGTATCGATACGAGCTTCAATCGTTTCGATACAGATTGCATCTGTTTCGATACGAGTCTTCAACGGGCATTTTTAAGGAAATGTCGTTTCTACCCCCGTATCGATACACCCTTAGGCGTATCGATACTCGATTGCGCAGACAACTTTTAATTTGGCATTTAAAGTCTTCAACTTTTACCAAAACTAAAATTCTTCAAGCCCTAAAAACCCTAGCCGTTTTTGCCTATAAAAAGGCTCTTCCTCCCTCATATTTTCACACCACAACTCAAAAATCTTAAAGAGGGTTTCCATCAAGAAAAGCTCTAAGATCTTTCTCATCAAATTTGGTGCTAGATTTTTCTTCATTCTCTCAAATCCCTATCAAGGTAAAACACTTTCTTTTTCTTTTTCAATTTTTTTATGTTTTTGTTTTGTTATTCATCTTCTTAACAAAAATTTTCTTTTCCAAAATCTCTTCTTCAAATTTTATTTTCAAAATTTTTTTGTTTACCTTGATCCTTGACTTCAATGAAGGAATCTAAATGCATGATTTTCTTTTAGTTCATGGCACCCAAGGAATCTAGGAAGAGATCTCGGGTTTCTCAAACCGGTGAATCATCCAATCCCAGAGAGGTGGCACGTCCAAACTACACCCAAATCTATGAACATTCCTTTGAATCCCCCAGATCTCTCACATATTTTCGTCAATTCGAAAACTACAAGATTCGTTCGGAAAGGGTAATAAATATTCCTTTTCTTAACTCAGAGCAATTCAAATTTGAATATCTTCCTTTGCTCCAACTTTGGAATTTTATGGATTTTCTCTCCATTCCCGGTTTTTATTACCGTCTTTTGGTTTTGATCTTTTACACTAATGCCAAATGTTGTTCTAATCGCAATGGGGTTGTTACCGGCATTAGTTCTTATCTCATGGGCAAGAAAATTCTCCTTGATGTCAAATCTATATGTGAAGTTTTTAATTTGGAGGATGAAGGCCTTGATGATGAGAATGCTTTAGGCCATATTCTTAGTGGCTCCGTCACCGCCCTAAATGCTCAAGATCGGATCCTCCATTTGATGGTGTCTTGGTGGTTTAGGCCTTCCGGAGGAAAGTACTCTATCATCCGTCAAGTGGATGATTTTTGGATCCGTTGCTTCCGTGAAAGAAAGCGTCCAAACCTTGCTCGAATCATGTTTGCGAAGATTGTCTATCTTGTGCAACATCGCCACACCTCTCTCGTCACCTCTTTTACCTATGGTACGACCTTAAGCTATTTCTTTATGAAAAAGGATATTGATTGCTCGTTTGACTACCCAACTCCCCTCACCGATCCTATCGATGAACGCTCTCTTGCACGGGGTAAGTTCCATTATTTTAATGGTAATTGGTTACGTCTTTCCGAGCTATCACCCAAGGTCGCGGCACAATTTGAAGAACCTCAAGGTGATCAAGCTCCTCAAGCTCCTCCACCTCCTCCTCAACCTTCCATGGATGCTCTTATGACATTTCTCAATGAGCAATTCACCGGGTTGCGCACGGATATGGGAAATCGTCTTACCGCTCTTGAAACAACCTTTGACACAAGGATGACGAACATGGAGAATCGTCTAACCTCTCTTGAAGGCGGTCATCACTCCTTGAATATTTACCTCTCCACCTTCCATGATGAGTGGCGTAATAGCATGAGGAATGATGCTCCAATTGTCGATGAAGAGGAAGATGATGAAGAAGGCGATGATGATGCCTAGTAGCTTCTCCTTGCATCTCATGCATATCATCTAGGATATTTCTATTTATGCACTTTTGGTTTATGTTCTTAGGTCTAAGTTTGCTTTACTTTTAAACCTATGCTTTGATTTTATGTTTTTGTTGGATTTTTAAGATTGATGATATGCTTAATAATATTTATGTTGCCTATTTATACCTTTGCCTATGTTATGCACTTTTCTATTGTCTTAATATTTTTGATCTAACAAAAAGGGGGAGAGAAGCTAGCTCACAACACTTTAAAATTTTTTATTTCAACTTAAAAGTTACCTAGCTTATATTAAGGGGGAGTTAATTTTGCAAAGTTTTTCAAAGTGTCAAAAATTTTAAGTTTTAGTTTTGTTATATCAAAGAGGGGGAGATTGTGAAACCTATGTTTGATTTTGATATAATTAAATCTTTAAGGATAAATTTGAAAAACTTAAAATTGTTTTGTAAGTCCCTTAATAAGTTTTAAATCACCAACACTTTAAAACTGATTTGAAAAACTCAAACTCAAAATATTTTCGAAGTGTTCCAAGGCCAAACTATTGAAAACCGTCCAAGTGTATCGATATGCTTCCAGCCGTATCGATACCTTTTTTAAAAAGTTGGCCACTACCAGAACTCGTTTCGATACGCACTTAACCGTATCGAAACACCGTATCGAAACAGATTCAATCTGTATCGATACGCTCCTTCGTAAAAGTCTAAAAGAGTTTGAATGGCGTACCGATACGACTTTACCCGTATCGATACGGTTTTAACAAATTTTAAATTCAAGTAGTTTTAAAATATTTCGACCGTTGGTGTCAGTTGTTAGGTAATCATATTTTAAACTGGTAGTTAACCTGTATCAATACGATAAACCCTCGTATCGAAACGGAAATCGACAGTGAGCTATGTCGAGAAAAAGGTATCGATACGGTCTTAGCCATTTCGATACCCCATATCGATACACCTACGTGCGTTTTGATACCCCCTATTTATTGTGCACAACGGCTCTTTCTTTTCTGAGACAGGTATCGATACGGCTCCCCGAGTACCGATACGGGTAGCTGCAGAAGTGCATTTATGGTGGTGAGATAGGGTTCCAACGGCTCTATTCAAGTTCCCAACCACCCAAACGGCTAGAATTAATAGAGGAGGTATAAATTGAAGTCCTTTGAAGGTCAGCAACAACTATTCAACCTACAAGCATCATCAAAGCAAAAATCCAAACCCTTATGCTATTCAAAGTCAAATTCTTGTACCCAACTCTAGTGTTTTCAATTGTCATTTTGTATTGTGAGTTTGGGGTGATTGAAATTGTAATTGGGTAGACATTTATCCTTGGAGAGGAATCATTTAAGTTTACCAAAACTTCTCTTTGTAAATTGAGTGGATTAAGCTTTGGGTAGAAAGCTTAATCGAATTTGTAAGGTTGCCTCCTCATCCAAGAAAAGGGGAAGAATTCAAGCAGTGAATTGGTTGAAAATCCTTAGTGGGAACTAAGGTAGTGGATGTAGAGTTCATTTGGAGAACTTGAACCACTCTAACTACTTGTGTCAATTTTTATTTTTCACTCATTCTTCCCACCAAAATTTTTATTGCCAATTCACCCCCTCTTGGCAATTTGCAATTGTTTGATCAACTCAACACTAGTGCATGCTATGTGCTTAGAATTGGATGTCTTTGTGTTAGTGTTGATGTTATAAGTATGTCCGTAAGTTTTGGTGATGTTTTGATGAGGTTAGACATGAGTTTTGGGCTGTTTTTGGGACGCTTCTGGTAAGTGTATCGATACTCAGACTTGCATATCGATACGCATAAGCCAATTTTGTGCCAAATGGTACAGGGGTATCGGTACGAATGAGAAGTGTATCGAAATGGGTAGGCCAAATTTGAAGGGTGTATCGATACTCGGGAAAGTGTATTGATACCCTTCTTCCGAGTTTGGTCACTGCCATCCCGCGTACCGATACGGCTCATAGGTGTACCAATACGCGACCGTTAAATTCAGTTAAAGGCATCTTTTACAGTTCTGAAACGTTACATCTTAGTCCGTGATCATCATGTATGCAATTAGATGAGTTTGGATGGTCTGATTGTAACAAAAATTTGCAGAGAAGCATGAAATGTAACTAATCAAATATTGGTAACCTTAAAATCAGAAATACCCTTGTATTTTGCAAGATTTACATTTTGATCCCTAAATGTCTATCTTATGCAATTAAACCCCTTTAATGAAATCTGATCACTGTGTCGTTTCTTCCTATGCCCTTTAATAATCACATAGGATCTAAATTTCCTCTAGAGAAGTTAAAAAGAAAAAAGGGTTGTCAATCGGAGTTGGCTTTAACGAGTTGGCTTCGATTTTCCCTGTGTAATCACCTCGGTTCAGGTCAAGCGTCTAGACCGGGCTAAGGGGGTTACAGAACAAGATTGGACTCCTCAACTTAAGCTGTGAGAATTTCAAAATGGAGCCCGACGAGAGTGTCACGAAGATGTTTGATAATTTCTCGATCATCAGCAATGGTCTCAAAGGTTTCGGAGAAGTCATCCCCGAAGACAATCTTATCCGGAAACTACTTTATTCTCTTCCCGAGTCATGGGATGGGAAGAGAACTGCCATCATCAAGGAAAAGGATTTGAAGACATTGAAGCTCGATGCACTCATGGGTTCTCTCCTTACTCATGAGATCATGAAGCAAGAAAGAGAAGAAGAAAAGAAAAAAAAAGAAAAGAAGATGGAGAAGAAGAAAATCGAAATTGCTCTTAAAGCTTCACAAGAAGATAAGGATTCAAGCGAGGAGGAGCTTGAAGAGATGGCAAGGCAACTAGAGGCGAAAGATGACTAATGCGGAAACTACTTTATTCTCTTCCCGAGTCATGGGATGGGAAGAGAACTGCCATCATCAAGGAAAAAAAATTTGAAGACATTGAAGCTCGATGCACTCATGGGTTGTCTCCTTACTCGTGAGATCATGAAGCAAGAAAGAGAAGAAGAAAAGAAAAAAAGAAGAGAAGAAGAAAATCGAAATTGCTCTTCCCGACTCATTTTTATTCAAAAGTTTGTCTATCAATCATAAAATAAGTTAATAAAATTTATTTGTTCAAAATTAATGGATATATTTTAATAAATTACATATAACCATTTAAATTTTTAAATTGCCTGAGAATGCATAGTTGATAGTTTAGAAACAATGATGGCAAGGCAACTAGAGGCGAAAGATGACTAATGCGGGTTATGGTCTCTCAAAACTTTAAAATTATTATTAGGTTTCTTGAATTTTCAAGGGTAAACTACTGGACTTGTCACTTATGTTTAGGGTTTGTACACTTTTTGTCATTGTTTTTTAAATTCGATCGTTATGGTTACTTACATTTTCGATCTGTAAACTTATGATACTGGGACATTTGTTGCCGTTAAACGTTAACATGAGGTTGATCTTATATAGTAAAAAGAAGATTAAATTACCTAGATAGTCCCTAAACTATTACTTCACTCCTATTTTGACCACCGAAATAAAAACAATTTATATAATTATACATTTAATCCTTCATATTTACAATTTTTTATTTCTTCTTCCCTCCACCATCTTATAGACATTATACAAGTAATGGATAATTCCTGTAAACATGTCATCTAATATTGATTGTAGTAAAATTCCTAATATTTATATTCGGCATGTATCTAAACATGAAAAATCAACGTACGGGGTATCTAAAGCTTACGTATGAATCCTATAGTCTTTTCATACGGGTAATTTTTTGCGGTATTAGAGCTAAAAGCTAAAAAAAATTCCATGGTGTTAGTATTGGCCAACAAAATCTGTTTGATATGATCAATTATTGTACCTAGGGGTGAGCAAAACTAGATTTCAAAAAATCAAATTTTTCGACTCGAATCGAGGCAAAAAAAACTCAACTTGTTTTGACTCGACCCAAAATTTCATAAATTCGACTCGATTCAAAAAAATCAAATAAAGTTTGAGTTGTAAAATGGAAATTCGAATAACTCCAATAAATCGAGTTTTTTTAGTAATTAGTGGATTTATTTTTAAGTTCGAGTTGAGTCCTTCAATTTTTCCTAATATATATACCGATATAAAAAATATGAAGAAATATATGTCACATATAAAGAATATATATATACGTGTGTGTGTGCGCGCGCGCGCGCGTGCGTGCGTGTGTGTGCATATCTTATAGGATTAGAGAAAGTTGTTTGAATTGGAATCAAATTGTACTATAACATGATAAATAATTACAATTAAATTTATATAGGAACTTGAAAACTCGACTCAACTTGAATCGAAAAAATTTCAAATAAAGTTTCACTTGTAAAATATGACGCGTCAACTCGAATAACTAGAAATTTTAGCATGAAGAAAAAATATATGGTATGAATTGAGAATTAATATAGTAAAAAATTAGGGACTGAGTTAGATGAAGAAAAGAATATGAAAGATGGTGGAGGGAGAAAAAATAAAAAAAATTGTACAGTTCATCCTCCCGTTAACGTTTTGAATTTTTAAAAAAAACATCAGTGATCATTCCAATAATTTATCCATTTTTTAAAAACTTTATTCAGTCTCATTTAAATATTTGAAAAGATATTTTATCTTCTTAAAATTATTAAATTTTATATTATTATATATTCATATATTAAATTAAATTGACATTATCAAAATTTAAATTTTCATAAAATACAAATATGTGAATTTAAACTTATTTAAAAAATATTAGTTTGTCTTATAATTAAAGTGTTTTGTTCTCTCTATTTTGTCGTGGTGTTTTGTCCTCCAATTATTGTCATGTTGTATTTTTATCTCTATTATAGGTTTGTGGAAGTTTTGAATGATAATATTTTATTTGTATAATTTTCTTTTAAAAGTAAAATTATATTTACTGATAAAAATGTGTTTCAAAACTAATGAAACGGTGTGATATTATGGAAATATGTATACATGTGCAAATTTAATCTTTTTCTTCAATCTTACTCCGATACTGATTTTTATTCTTATTTCAAATAAAATTACATTGGAACCGGAAGAAACCAAAATTTGATATTTGCTCTAACATTTTGAATAGATAAAAAGTGATAACGTAATGTTTTAAATACTTCTAAATAATAAATTATCACATGAACCATTCTCACCACCTCATACATATTTTATAATGAAAAACAAATCATATTATCCATTTACAATTATTCTTGATGATAACCAAACATAATCTGATAGATAATATTATTATTAATATTATTTTCGATAATTAATCTCTCGAAATAACATATAAAATTTCACCACCGAAAGCAACAATAATTACTGTATTACCCAAGAATAGAAATGTCCAATGCTACTTTTTATACATTCACTTGACCCTATACATTCAAAATACAAATACTAAAACCAAACAGAAAGAGCCTAAAGAAGAACGATACGTTGTGGACTTGTCATCAAAAACTAAAAAGAGTTCATTTCCAGAAGATAGCTCCTCACCTTGAGCAATTCCCTGATAGCATCCCCAGAGACGCCATTCCCGAAAGCCTTCATCGCCAAATCAGCATCTTCCACGTCAGCCAACCTCCCACTGTGGGCCCCATCTCCCACAGCTCTTACCACCACCAGCGTTGCACCCAATCTCGGCTCATGTCTCATCCTCATCCTCACACCGGGGACCACCGTCCTCCCTCTCTCCTCCTCCTCTCCCATCACGCGACCCTCACGTGCCTCCCTCCATTCCCTCATCCCTTCCTTCTCCACCACCACCACCCCTTCCCCGTCCCTGTCCGTTATAACCAACTCCTCCACCCCGTCGTGTTCCCTAACCACATCCCGTAACAGGAAATGCCTGACGGAAGCCGCGATCAACGCGCTTATCGTCCACATCACGCGCGTCTTCAACCTTCCGGCGAACTCCGTCTCGTGATTACCGCTCCCCAGACGGAACCCGAAAACGACGCAGGATTTCAACGTATCGCCGAAATCCGCTCTCCACTTAACGACCGTGCCTTTCTCTAGTTGAAGATCCCCGGCGGGTAATTCCACGTGGAGTTCCCTGATTCGTTGGAACCTGGAGAGGATCTGAGCCGGGTAAGTGTGCGTCCGGTTCCGGAGTGGGCTCGAAGTAGGCTTGGGAAGAATGAAGTGGAGGAAGGACTTGATGAGGGAGAGGAACAGCGAGTCGGAGTCAGACTCGGACGAGATGACGCGGTCGATTTTCAAGAGGATCGACTCAGTTTGTGGAACGAGGGAGTTGAACCGTTTAGAGACGGAACGGCACCGTATAAGGCTTTTGACGTCGGAGACTGAGTTGAAAATCGAGAGGATGAGAGAGTCCGGCAGCTGATCGAAACCGTCCATTGTTTTCCCTCTTCAGTTTGAGACTTGGATATCTTGTAAAAGGGCTTCCAAAATAAAGACATTATGGAGCCTTGGAGGAGGACGTTTGACTGTTGACTTTTTAACCTGTGGGCCCCCTAATAAATTTTGGCGGGTAATGCGTAGCGGTCGTTTGATTTTATTTTTTGGATTTAAGATAATTGTTTTGAAATTTCATGTTCAATTAAGAAGCTGCCCACGGTGATCATGACTTTGAAATTATGGTATTAAAAACAATATATTTTGCTTATAAATTTCTGAAATCATGACTAAACCAACCCTTATTTGATTTATTTAAATTATTAGTATTTAGTCCAAATATAAGTATTAGGTTTGTACATTAAAATTTTTGTTTGAATTTAATAAAGAAAGAATCTAAAAGAATATATATTTTCTAAATAATTTATGCACAAAAAGTAGATGACACTACTACGAAGTAGATAAAACATTGTCATAAGTCAAACAAAAAGCATGATACAAGACAAAGAAAAATCACATTACAAAAACAGAAAAAATAGAACATATAAAAAGAAATTATTTAATAAATAAATTTTATGTATTTTTTATTAAACAATTTCTACCTAGCGAAAGGGAAAGTAAAAGTAGCTCATAATGGGTCTAGAACCTACAATTTAAAAGAAGGAGAAAATGTCAACGAAAATTTTTTAGCCACTCATTCTAGAGAATATTGACGGTTTTCATGTAATCTTTATTGTCAATAATTTAATGAGAATACATAATCAAATATTACACAATATGTGGTTAAGATTGTCCGATCAGAAAAATATATTGTTTAGTCCAATGGTATACATAATCAAAGAATTAAATCTGTTTGATTTGAAGGAAGGTCCCTTTCATGAAAATCGATCGTCTATGGTTGTTTTAGGGGTTTTTTTCGTTTTATTTTGGGCCTTTTTGAAGTGTCAACATTAAAAGTTTGGTTTGTTGTTAATTTCCTAAAGAGAAGCATATATATTTGATTAAATAAAGAATTTAAGCCCATTAATTATCCATCTAAAAGAGAGTCGTCCTTGAGACTATAATTGAATACTTTGAGGCACAACGAAAACAACCCATTGGGCTGATTTAGACACCAAATCTGATGTGGATTCCCATGGAAATTGCCATTTATTTCTTGGAAATTACCATTTGAACCAAAAGTAAATCTTTTTTTAAAAAGGTTATTTTTTATGCATTCATGGTAGGTAGTAAATTACAAAACATAGCTGTAAACTTGAAGTATAATAATTAAAATTCAATTACAAATAAAAATTTAGTTGCCGATAGAAGAATTTAACAATAATCTTACATTTAACAAGAATCTTATCTTGTTTATTAAATAATATTATTTATTTAGTTCTTAAAATCTCTAACCCCTAAACCCTAAACTCTAACCATCATAAACCCCAAACATAAAAAATTTAAACCATAAATCCTAGCCCCTAAACTAAAAACCAAACCACTAAAAATCTAAACCATAAACCTAGAAACCATACAAATAAAATCATAAACACCAAAAACCTAAACCCTAAATCATAACCACTAAACACTAAAACAAAACTCTAAACCATAATCTCTAAACCCATAAACCTTAAACTCTAAAAACCACAAACACTCAAACCCTAAACTATGAACTATAAACACCCTAAACTCTAAACTCTAAACACTCTAAACTATAACCTCTAAAACCCATAACCCTCAAACAACTCAATGTGAAAATTAATATTAATAAATGAGTTAAATAATCAAAGAATCCTCTTACATAAGATTTTTATTAAACGTTTCTTATTAAATACAATAATAAAATTTTTTACTTAATTAATATCGTTAAATACACCTTAACTTATGCCTTAGAGCACAAGTTAAACAAAGCCATAAATGAAATCACAAAACAAAATTCATTAAATATTTTTTTGAAAGGTAAAAGGCCTCATTAAAAACTCCCACTAGACCTAAGTAGGGGGAAAAGAGTGCCCGACGATTATATTCATAACCATATAAATAGTTTATTACATAGGAATAGAACCAACTAATACCACAAAATAACCTGTAAAGAGAAAGAAAAAACACAACCAACCCCAGCCAATCCCGGCTTTAGCTAAGGCATCAGTCGTTACATTACACAATCGAGGAATCCACCTAACAACAACCCCAGTTTCGTGCATCCTCACCCACAATCGAGGAATCCAGCTAAGGTTGAACTCTTTATTTGGCTGGTTATGATGGGTAGAGTTCCGGTTAAAGTGGAATTATTAAAAAGGGGTGTGTCCATAGATAATGTTCGATGCCCTCTATGCTATGTTGCTTCCGAAAGCTCAGATCATTTGTTTTTTGATTGCGCGATGAGTTGGAAGATTTGGATGGCAGTTTGCTCCTGGTTTAATCTGTCTACAGTGTTGTCAAGATCCCATATAGCCTTTTTCGAAGCTTGGATCTCGATCAGTACTCATTCTAATCGTGAGGTTTGGTTCTTGACTCCTTTTGTTGTTATATGGTCTATATGGTTGTTCAGAAATGAATTAGTTTTCAGGGGAAGAGAGGTAGATATGCTGCAACTAGTTTTTGTGGTTAAGCTTTGATTAATTAAATGGGTTAAAGTCAAATATAGAGACTACAAACTTTCTATTGAAACACTCCTAGCTGATCCGAGCCTTGCGACCATCAAATCTCTTTTGAAAAGTAAGAAAGTGGTAGTTCACAGGTGGTCTCCTCCCCCTACTGGGTTCGTTAAATTAAATGTTGATGGTGCGTTGGATAGTTCAGGCTTGCGGGGAAATTGGTGGGGTGCTAAGGGATACAAGTGGACATAATCTACTTAGCTTCTCGGATAGATGTGATCCAGGCCCGCCATCTTTGATCGAACTTCAGGCGGTTATAAAAAAGTTTAATGTCTTCATGGAGTCTAAATGGAGTAAGGTGTCGTGTCTTATTGTAGAATCTGATTGCAAATTAGTAGTGGATTGGCTTTCGGGTGTCTCGTCTCCCCCCCCCAAAAAAAAAAAAAAATATTAATGTCGAGGTTGGTCGCTTGAGGGTGAGGATGCACGAAATTGGGGTTGTTGTTAGGTTGATTCCTCGATTGTGTTATGTAACGATTGGTGCCTTAGCTAAAGCCGAGATTGGTTGAGTTAGTTGTGTTTTTTCTTTCTCTTTACAGGTTATTTTGTGGTATTAGTTGGTTCTATTCCTATGTAATAAACTATTTATATGGTTATGAATATAATCGTCGGGCACTCTTTTCCCCTACCTAGATCTAGTGGGGGGTTTTAATGAGGCCGTTTACCTTTAAAAAAACATGCTTTAAAACAATAATCAAAACACAATTAAACCAAGTGCATCTTAAACCAAAACATAGCACAATCTGAGTGAGAGACTTTCGATTTACTTACTCTTGAGCTTAGCTAAGTGTTTCAAACTTACACTAAGCCCCCAAAACCACGTTCAAAACGTTTCAAAGCTGGAAAACTCTTTTCTACTCACCGATACGCAAAGCCTTGCTTGCCGACACGCAAATTACACCTCCAGAGCTTCCAAAACCATCTCGTGTGCTTCCAGATCAAGATCTCCTATTTCCACACCATCAAAATAGAGATCTAAATGCATTAAAATGCATTCAAACACAAGCAACAATTCACAACTTGTTGCTTAACCAAACTACACCAAAATACCCATATAAAATAACTGAAAACTCAATCGATTGCTCCCAAAACCAAGCCCAGCCAACACACAACTCTTCCAAACAATTATCAACATCAAAACACATCTAAAAGGCAACCTAACACACCCTTATACCTCCAGCAAGCAAGATTCCACCATTCCACCCCAAAAACACACTTAAAACAACCAAGAAACTCAAGGACTTCGGGATCTATGTTATCAACACATCATTTTAACATATAAATCAACTTAGAACTCAATTAAAATCAATACAAAACAGAGCCCAACTCATCAGGTCCGAAAATTAAGATTTCATCCATAATTTCACAAGATTTTGATCTCAAATAAAAACTATATTGAAAACTCAATCAAAAATAGTATTTAGAAGCCAAATATCTTGGGAATTTCAATAAAGAACTTAGATTAGAGGTTGAGAACGGGATTTACCTCCAATCCTTGCT
Organism: Hibiscus tridactylites; assembly: GCA_958450335.1. NCBI lineage: Eukaryota > Viridiplantae > Streptophyta > Magnoliopsida > Malvales > Malvaceae > Hibiscus > Hibiscus tridactylites. The sequence goes on along the minus strand of OY288291.1, from coordinate 22,491,145 downwards.
TCCTTCAATAGATGACAAGTTTTCCTTGTAAAAACCTTGAAGAATCAAGGAAGATCTCTTAAAAATGATTTAAGAAATGTTGAGAGGATTTTTGGAAGAAAGAATTCTGGAAAAAGATGAAAGAAAATGATGTTTGGCTGAAAATAAAAGAGGGAAAAGTAGTTACGTAAGTGAAAATCTCATTAACTTCCTTTAAATTAATTAATTATAAAAATCCAATTAAAAATCATTTGATTAAAAACCCTTTTAAATCATATGGCATATTGAAGAAAGGTCAAATTAACTTAAAGCCCCCTAAAGATTCTATGATTTTGGCTTCCATCATAAAAATCACATTTTCCCCAGTTTTGAAATTTTACAATTTGGTCACTACTCAAAATGCCCATTTTCCAAAATCCTTTTGAAAAATTGATTTGACCAACCTCTTAATTATATTTTTAGAGGATTTTAGCAATTTTATCCTATACCGATCCTTGATTTCCTAAAATCACCTTACGTGATTCGAACCGTTCTCGACCGGTCCGATCCGATGCCTAAAACATCTAGGCCTAAAAGATCTCCCTTCCGGGACCGAAACGCAGAATCACATAAACTAGAACAACGAAAACCATCAACAAAACATCGAAAGCAAAGAGGAAATCTAAACCACAATAACCTACGAAAGAACCTAGTGCAATCGGAGCCAAGGATTCTCGGGGAAGGGCTCAGAGTCGCCGCCACCAACTTCACCTTTCATACGTCGGTAGCAGGAGGGAAAATAATCATCCTTGTTGCGGATAACTCCTACCGAAGCTATCCGCAATCATAAAACCGGTTTCATAATAGCCAGAAGTGTTAACCCGATAACAAACGAGGTAATAACCAAAACAATCAAATAACCACATTCTAGGCGAGAGTTGCTGCAGATTTCTATACGCCTGGCTGAGTATCAATAAACATGGAATTAAAACTAAGGAAGGTGTGCGACAGATTTTAGAGTTTCCAAGCTTAACACAGCAGCATGATAAATTGGGAAACCATATCCCATAAAATCCGGTAAAAGCTTGCTGCATTGGGAAATATCCACCTAAAAGGTCAACTTGCTGGAAATAGGAAAGAGCTGTCACCACGTGAAGAGACCAAACTACCCTTGATGAGAGATCTTGCCCCACCAGCAACTCAGGAGGTCTCGCCGACGTCAAGAATGCTCCAGCTCCGATCGGTACTTCCTTTCCCGGCCACGCTCCGTCGAAAATTTGCTGCCGCGTTGTGTTCTTTGTTTCGGTTCCAAACGTGCTCGAAGGACTGATTTCCCACTCGATTTTCCAGGTCCTTCTGCCAAGCTGAAGCCCGTAACCGTCAATGGCGAGCTGGACCCAAGACCTCCGCGCGTATCAGTCCGGCCACCGACAGTGTTGTTGGTCCAGCCACTCTACAGCGACGAAACATACATCTTACCGATGAGAGAAAGTCGATGACTGCCGCAAGTGCCCCTAAAAATCTCAAATCCAAAAACGCGATGAAAACCATCGAGTAGGGGAGCGTCTCCACCAAACCGGCACCGACGAGCTGACTCCGGGGAGGGAAGCACTACCACCGGCACACTACGCTCAACTGACGGCAAGGAGACCGATCCAACACCCAACTTGAGCCAACAACGAACTCGAAAGAGCTTTTGGGGTCCGACGCGTGGTGGCGCGTACATTCTCTCGTTACCTGACCCTATCTCCATGTTGTAGATAGCTCTGTTTGGTTCTTGCTTGCCCTAGAGTCCGAACTATGATGCAGCTGAAGTTGTTAATGAAGAGATTTCACTCATTTGCATGTGAGGGTTCGTGTCTTCCACCTATGTGATTCCTTATATACAAAATCTAAACATGTGTCTTTCTTAAAAAACATTTAGGTATAATTCATAATTAAGAAAAATCCCTTATTTACATGTCTGCTCAGTATTGATATTTAAATATTTCGATAATATTTATTGTTTTCTGTTTTGCTACTCGATATTTTATAATTACACGTATATATGTCATCTTTTAAAAAATAATTAATTTATATGTATATAAAGTTTTATTATTGTTCTCTAAAATAATTTTTTTCTTAAATAATTTTATAGTTTTATTTATATATTTGACTTGTCTATTAAATAGTAATTTAGATAAGAGGACGCGGGTAAGCTTATATCTCTCCTCCGTGAATATGGTGAATGTTCGGGGCAAGTAGTTAACTATGATAAGTCAAGCATATTTTTTAGTAGCAATGTTATCTCTGGAAATCGAGAAGATGTATGCCGTATTCTTAATGTTCCAAAAATTGCATGCCCCGAGAGGTATCTGGGCCTACCAGCCATTGTGGGCCGGGAGAAAAAACGGGTTTTCAGGTATTTAAAAGACTGTCTTGGTTGTAAAGTGAGTTCGCTCAGTGCCAAAACGCTTTCACAGGGGGGGTAAGGAGGTATTTATTAAATCAATCCTTCAGGCCATCCCTCTGTTTGCAATGTCTTGCTTTTTGCTCCCGCTAACTTTCTGCAGGGAGTTAGAGGCTATTCTAGCAAGGTACTGGTGGCAAAAGTCCGCATTTAGAAGAGGAATTCATTGGCGCACTTGGGCAGAACTGTGTAAGCCTAAAGAAGAAGGTGGGATGGGCTTTCGCGACTTAGGGAAATTCAACATCGCTCTGTTGGCTAAACAGGGGTGGCGTCTGTTGACAAAGCCCAACTCCCTAGTGGCCCGGTTGTTGAAGGCAAAGTATCACCCACGCTCACATTTCCTTAACGCTGGTTTGGGCTCCTCGCCATCATTTGTGTGGAGAAGCATTTGGAGTTCGAGGAAGCTCCTTGAAATGGGCCTCGGATGGACAGTTGGTTCTGGATCCAATGTGTCCATCTGGAACGACTATTGGCTCCCGGGTTTGCCATCGGGCCAGGTTCAAACTTCTCAGTGGATGGACTTCATATGGTATCGGATTTGATTCGGGGTGACACGAATAGGTGGGATCAGCACCTTATTCGTGATATCTTCGACGATCTAGAGGCTAAGATTATTCTTATAATAAACTCCCAATGTACCATCAGGATGATTATTTAACTTGGAAGGGGGAGGGTTCAGGTGTTTACTCGGTTTGTAGTGGTTATAAGCTCCTCTTAGGCTACACTACTATGGTTGACACTCAGCCTAATTGTTTCAACTCCATATGGAGGATACAGTGTCCATCGAAGGTTAAAATTCTAACCTGGAGAATGGCTAGAGACTTTGTTCCTACGATGCTGAATTTGGTTGTCAAGAAGGTAACAAATAACCCGCTATGTCCTAGATGCAAGCTACACTTAGAAAGCTCTCTACATGTTATTCGTGATTGTTTCTTTGCGGAGGAAGTTTGGCATCTACTTAATGTGTTTAATAGCAGATGGATTCAGTTTACGAATGTACAAGATTGGCTATTGCATGTATTTAATTCTACAACTCAATCCATTCATAATATGGTTTTGATTGCAATATGGGCGTTGTGGTACTCAAGAAACATATTAATCTACGAGGGGAAATTACAACGCACTGAGGAGGTCTTTACCTTTATTAAGGGGTACTGTCAGGGGCTATCTGTCACCGCCTCACGTTTTGAACATCAAACCCGTCATGCTGAGATTCAGTGGATTCCGCCACCGGTGGGGACCTACAAAATAAATGTGGACACCAGTTATAGAGTTTCGGACAATAGCTCTGGGTCAGGTTTTATTGTTAGAGATGCCACCGGATCAGTCATCGGAGCAGGCCATCAGAGAGTTTTAGGGGTTACCTCAGTCTTTGAAGTAGATGCTTTGAGTGTCCTACATGGTCTTCGATTTACATGTGACCTGGGCCTACGGAGGGTTGTGCTCGAGAGTGATAACAGATCCATAGCCCTTAAACTCAACTCACCAGAAATAGACTTGTCAAAAAAATCGGACCTTTAATTCGTGATTCGAAAGAATTGAGTAAGGGTTTTATCTTGTGTAGCTTCGACTTTGTTGGACGCACCGGAAATCGACCGGCGCATGCGTTAGCGGCGGACGGATTGCGGCATACAGAGGAGCGTTTCTGGATCGAATAAGCCTCGTCCCATGTCCGGCATCTGGTGAACGGAGATCTTCGCTTCAGTGAGCCGCCTTAGACCCGTCGTCTTTCTGAAGATAATCAAAGGGGTGTATCAACGGCACCTAGCGCTTTCTGAGAATGCTTAGACCCGTCGTCTTTCAGTGAGCCGCCCCTTTTCTTTTTTCACTTCTACCGTCTCTCTCTCAAGATTAATCCCTATCGGTTAGAAGAATACCATCAATCGGCGTGCTTATTTATTTTCTATCTTTATTTTTTCGCGTTTTATTTATTATGTATTTGCTTTTCTTTATTGCTAATAAATGACTGATGTTTACTTCAAAAAAGATAAGAGGAAAGCGTTTTGATGGTATAAAAGATTGGCCGAAAATGGAAGCGAATTAATTCAAACCACATATGTAATTGATCTAAGTAATAAACTAAACCAACTCTACCACCACATGTCATCATATTCCACGCAATATAACATCCCCAATCTCGGCAAAATCAAATTCACACTAGAGAGGCACTCAACCAAAGTAATAAACCATATCACCATTACCATCCTGACCTCGACATGTAATCGCACCACATCCACACACACACCTTTGGTTTTAGTTTGTGGTTGCTTTTAAAATATATAGTGAAAAAGTGATTTTCAAACTAATAGTAGAAAAGTAGTTTTGAAAAGTTGGTTATTGTTTGTCATTGACGTCAAAAAGTAATTTTGATGAGATAAAATATCTATTTTAGACATGATATTGAAAAGTAAAAATAAACCTGAGTGATGTTCAAATTAATTAATGTTATAATATATGAAATAAATCAATTTCAATTATAATAAAAAATTATTTAAAAAAATTAATTTGAAAATATAAAATATATTGTAGATTATGTACGGACAGGGGCGGATCTAGAATTTTAATCTCGGTAGTTCACCAGCAAGTGTAGTAATCTAAAATCATTTTATATCGATGTAATAATGTATTAATAAGGAATGGTTCTTGCGTAAACAAATATGCTTTATAGTCAAAGACATATTAACATTGAAAAATAAATCTATATTGTGTAAATATGTTTGAGAAATAAGAATTATCTTGCATCGGTGTAATTGTGTTTTAGAGAGTAGAAAATTTTGCTATAGTAAAATTAAGTATTGATAGTTACAACCGTTGTGCAAGCAAGCATAAATTTTAAATTTTATATTTTAAATTAAGCATAAATTCTATATTGTGTAAATATGTTTGAGAAATAAGAATTATTTCTTTTTATATTTTAGTCATTGAACTTTTTTTGACAAAATCGTCACTAACATTACGTTTTTATAAGTTTTGGTCATCCGTCGTTAAAAAAACTATAAAAAAAATAATATTTTTGTGAAAAAATATAGAAAAGAAATAATAGCTTGGTGATCAAAACAAGAAAAGAATGTAACATTAGTGACTAAAATAGAAAAAAATTAGTAAGATTTTACCAAAAATAATAGTTCGATGACCAAAACATAAAAATAAAAATAGGTTGATGACCACAAATGTATTTTATTCAAAAAAAATGGTAGGTCACTGGACCTAACTTGCACTACGGTAGGTCCGCCCCTGTGTACGGACATATCACTTACAAATTAATAATAAATATAAAATAAATTATAAATAAAACAATTTTATTCTCAATATAAATATTATAAAATATATATTATTTTACAATTATGTATACAAAATATTATTTTAATAATAAATTATAATTAAATAACAAGGATAAAAAAAATAATTTTATATTCAAACTAGTTTTTCCACCCAAGAAGCTATAGACCCTGTTTCGCAATGAGCGGATAGCTGATAGCGGAATGCATTAGTTGATAGCTGATTGCATTAGCTGATTTGACTAGCTGATTGTATTAGCTGATTGTATAAAAGTGTTTGGTAAAATTAACTGATAGCTGATAGCTGTTAGATTATTTAAACAAGCAAAATGACATATAAGGACATGATTATATTCAATATTTGTTTGAATAGTTTATTAGTTAATAATATTTTGTATCTAATTAATATTAATTAGATTTATAAAAAAATATTTTTAATATAATTTTTCTAAACATATTCGAATGATTTATATATTAATTTATTATTTATATAATTATTTTAATATAATTTAATTAATTAATAAATTCAAATACACGTATAAATATGCGATAATAAAAAGAAAAAAAAATAGGATTAGTTTATAAATAGGGTGAGAAAATATTTAATTTAGGTTATTTGGAGATTTTTGGTAATTGGTAAGGGTAAAAGAGTCTTTACAACTTTAATATCAAACCTCTAATCTCAAAAAGCTACTATTAGGAGCTTTTTCAAAATTAGCGGTTTCACCCCAATCCGCTATTCACCAAACAACAATATTAGCGGATTTGACTAGTTAAACCTCTATTATGCCTAAATCTCTAATTTTTACCCAAATCGCTCTTTACCAAACAAGGCCATAAAATCTAGCTTTTTGGTTTGAGTGAAAAAACTAATTCTAAAAGCAACTAAAAACAACCTATTTTAACTAAAAGTACTTTTAGGTTGGTAAAGGCAACCAAAAACAGACCCTAACCCAATGTGTCGTTCACCACTACCTATCAGTTCCTTAATTACTCCAAGGAATGCCACATAAAAAATGTCCACAACTCAACAAACCAAACCAACAAATACCTTAATGCTTTTCTGTGACCACGAACTTTCTTCTTAATGCGTTTAAAGGCAACCATTAGCTCCTCAAAGTTTAATAAAAGAAATTTTTTAGGGTTTTATTAAGATACACAATCTCAGCTTTTGTAATGAGTCTCCACTAAAAACTCATCATTAACCGTGGTTGCCAACGATGATATCCCCAACACTATCGGTCCATTTAGAACAATCCTGCACAATTCTCATATCTAACTCAAAACAATTACATGTGCACAATCCTTCTCGAATGCCTTAGGCTCCTTGGTATTGTCGTCCACTTTCACGAACGTATCCCATCTCGATGCCACGTTTATAAATGTATCCTTCGATCGCCAAGCGCACAACATCATAACACTCGGAATTTCTCATCATTTACCACCCTATCCACCATCTGAACGCCATCGCTCATTACCCAATTGGTCTATCACACCAGACATACCCTTATGCGAATCCCCATTACCCATACTTTTCTTCCTTCAAAACGTTGATCGATACTTGTATTTCACAAACGATGCCCTTATCTTGGATCCGAACAAACCAAATTCATTCAATCTCTCAATCACTCGCCACGCATTCTCACAAAGCCAAAGCCAAAGCCATTCCTCCCCTTTTTGTCGGGATAAACGCATTGTATATATGTATAGATAATATATCCAATTACATTTCAATTTTTTTTAGTTTTATGTTGATTTTAAACCATTAGATGAGTATAAATTGATGACTAAGACTAAAAGTTAAAAAGATTTACATTGGTTTTAGAACATTGGGTTGTTGGATTGTGTAAAACTTTTACATGTTTTTTTAACAAAGTAGCCGACCATTAATTCAACAAAAGAAGACATACAAAAGACAGGATACAAAGGGGAGAAGAAGAAGCAACAACATCAGCAACATAAATAACAAGAATACAAGTCAAAACAAAAAAAATAGAAAAATTAGAAAAACAAAAAACATAATAACAACACATAAGCAAACGGAAAAGAAAGGACCAAGGACAACCAACACCCAAAACAGGCGGGGAAACCATGTCCGACGAGGAAGGGAGACACCAAGCCAGCTGCCAATCAAGCTTGCATGAATGTGTCTGTAGGCACAGAAGGATGTTGACGGTGAAAGTGATGCAGCGAGAAGTCTTCCGGAGTCAACGCGTCAAGATTTGGAATCGTCGTTGTGTTGAGTGGATCATTGAATCGATTTAAGCCAAGAGGGGATGAATTGAAATTTTAGAAACTTTAGTGCTGAAGTGGGAAAATAAAATTTGCAAGACAAGGAATTTAGAGTGGTTTAAGTTCCAAATGAACTCTACATCCACTACCATAACTTCACTAAGGATTTTCCAACAACTCCACTAGTTGATCTATCCCTTTTATAGGCTTAGGAGGAAACCTTTACACAATGACAAATTTTTCTACCAAAAAATTGACCCAATCCTCACACATGCTGAAGCCCGTTTCGTAACATTTTTCCACTGCCAAAATCTGTATCGAAATGGCTTAAAACGTTTCGATACACTCTAACTGTTTCTCTGAAAATTGGTTATAAAAGTGCAACAGTTATATTTTGAAACCAAGTTTGAAAATCATTTCGAAACGTTTGAGGTCGTTTTGATGATGTCGTATCGAAATGGTTCAAACCGTTCCGTTGTTTTTCATCTATTTCAAAACATGAAGACATGTCTTGATACACCCGTATCGAAACGGGAAGGCTAGTTTCGAAACAGAGGTTAACAGTTTCAAAACATTCCGAAACGCCTAAGGGTCATTCCGAAACGGTGACTCGAAAATCACTGTTTTGACTTGGTAATCACTTAGAAAAATTTGAATAGTCTTAGGTTTTGACTTGGACAATTTTCTTGGAGACTTAGGGAAGTTTTGAGGACTTAAAAATTAATTTTTTTCCTTTTCAATTTAGTCCTTAAAGCCTTCGTTACATCAAAATCAATTCATTAGTTTTATAATCTCCCCTTTTTGATATAACAAAACCAAGTATGAATTTTGAAATCTTTGAATTTTTTTAACTCCCCCTCATTTTAAGATAGGTTTTAAAGTTTTGAAAATTCAAGTATTTGAAACTCAAAACAAACTTTAAAAACACTTAGGCTCTTAGATTACTTCTTCCCCTTTTTGTTAGATCAAAAATAGATAATCAAGGCTAATAAAGACAATAAACAGAGTCATAAATAATAAACCAAACAACATCAAAAACATAAATATTCAAAGCATTGAAATTCAAGCTCAATCCTGAAAACAAATAATCAAAGCATGTCTTTAAAGCATAAAAACATAAATAGGTGCAAACTTAATCCTAATATGACATACTACTATGATATGCAATATAAATCCTAGGCCCTATCATCATCATCGCCACCATCATCAAGAGAATCATCCATGTCCTTAGCTTGAGTACGACGATAGCTCCTCCAATCACCATAAAAGGTGGAGAAGGAGAGATCCATAGAAGTTTGTTGATTCCCAAGATTGGAAACACATTCATCCAAGGATTGAAAACGAGTGTTGAGAGTACCAAAACCCGAAGCCATGTTCGTGTAAGTTGTGTTGAACCACTCGGTAAGAAAGGCCAGAAGAGCATCATTGTTAGGAGCCGGAGGTTGAGGTTGAGGCTCTACTTGAGGTGCCAGAGCTCTCCTATCAACACGAACCCATTGGCCAAGTGTGTAGCGAAACTCGTACTTAATAAGAGAAGATTCACCAATCTTTTGCTTTCGGGGTTCTGGAGAATCATAAGAACAATCAAAATTGAGGCTACCAAAGATATAGCTCAATACATCCCCATAAGTGAAGGACATAAGTGCATCGGTGGTACGAATCTTCACTTGATGGACCATCTCGGCGAACATGATTTTAGTTCGGTCGTTGTGCTTTGCGAAAACACTCGAGCCAAAAGTAATCAACTTGTCGGATGTGGTAAAATTTACCTCTGGAAGGGCGAATGAACCAAGAGATGATCAAATGTAAGAATCGATTATGAGCACTCAATGTAAGAACGGAACTTCTTTCCCAAAAGATAAGACTCGATGCCAATGACCTCATAATGATCTTCATTGCCGATGAGAATTGCATTGGAGTAAAAGAGCAAGACCATGTTCTTGTAGACGATGTCAGTAATGTTAAAAAAGGCTAAGTAACTCCATTATTGCAAGAGAGGCAGATAATGAAATTCAAAACACTCGGAGTTAAGAAAATTTATATCAACAACTTGCTCTCTTCGAACGGCGGAATCATGAATAATTTTGAATAGTTCCTTAGTATCTTAATTCCTAAGACTTTTCTGAAAAAAAAAGGGTAGGGTTTGGACGAATGTTCTCTTGGGTCAAACCTTCACCCGCTTGAGTCTTTCTTTTCTTTTCTTGTTAATGTTTTCCATTAGAAATTCCTAAAAACACATCAAGAAATAAGAAAATTTGAGTGCATGCATTTAAATCCTTGATTCAATCCAATAAAAATACCATTAAGATTTTAAAAACTCTTTAAAAAGTATATACATATATAATTTTTTTAAAAGAACTAAATTTTGAAAAACTATGTTAAAAAATATGATTAAAATCAAATATATTTGAATAAATTTTTTTGAGATTTTGAAATTTTTTACAAGTTTTGGAAAAACCACGATGTAGAACTTATATTCTATACAAAACTAATATTTTCTAACCTAAGATTCGAATGAAATAAAAGGAAAAAGAAAAAGTTAGAAAATACCTTAAAAAGGGATTTTGGAAGAATGGATGGATGAAATTGCACCAAGTTGTTGAAACTTACTTAGATTTTAGTTTGGGAGTAAAGCTCTCAAGATTTGATGAAAAACAATGAGGTTTGGAGGGTTTTTATAGAGGAAAATCGTGTTAGGGTTTTTAGGAGTTCAAATAAAAAGTGAAGTTGAGCATTTAAAACCCCTTTAAAAGCTTTTTGAATACGCGTTTCGAAACAGGCATGACCGTTTTGAAATAGGCGTACTGAAACGTCTACTATCATTCTGAAACCTACTAATTATTTCGATATTGATTTGACCGTATCGAATCCTACGAGATATCACGTATCAAAACACATTTGGGATGTTTCGATACATGTCTTGGCAGAGGCAAAATGTTTTGAAACCCTTTGGGGCGTTTCGAAACACCCTGGTCACATTGTATTCTTTTAATGCACCTGTATTGAAACAGAAATACCCATTTCGATATGCCTAGGCCTGGAGGTGCAGATGATGCTCTAAATTGCAGAAAAATTGAAACTTAATAAGTCCCAGATGAATAAATGATATGTATGAGCAAGAGTAACATGTTAAAACACAAACATACTCCCCCTAACTATAAGCATGGATGAAATTAGGATAAAAACACATAAGCATGGCATTTTACAAGAAATCAAGCAATTTAAGCACAAAAGGTCCTAAAAGGTCAAGATAGGCTAATTGATTTAAGGTGTCTACATACTCTAAAACAACATCTTCCTTAAGAACATGATCTCTAATGAAATGATGCCTTATTTCTATGTGCTTTGTTCTAGAGTGTTGGATGGGATTTTTGGAAAGACATATAGCACTAGTGTTATCACACTTAAGGGGTTTGATGTCTACCTTAATACCATAGTCTAAGAGTTGTTGTTTCATCCAAAGGAGTTGAGCACAACAACTCCTTAAGGATATGTACTCGGCTTCGGTGGTAGATAAAACTACACTATTTTATTTCTTAGAGAACCAAGATATGAGCATACTACCTAGGAATTGGCAAGTGTCGGGAGTACTTTTCCTGTCTATTTCGCAACCCCCGTAATCTGTGTCTGAAAAAGCATACAAGTTAAAGGTTGAGTCTCTAGGGTACCAAAGACCTAAACAAGGAGTATCTCTAAGGTATCTAAAGGTTCTTTTACCGACTATGAGGTGAGACTCTCTAGGACTAGCTTGAAACATAGCACACAAGTAAAAACTAAACAATATATCGGGTCTACTTGCGGTAAGGTAAAGAAAAGATCCAATCATAGAGCGATAAAGCTTAGAGTCAACACATTTACCTCTTTTATCTTTGTCAAGCTTTGTAGATGAACTCATTGGTGTAGCTTGAGGCTTTGCTTGCTCCAAGCCAAACTTCTTGAGCATATCCTTAATGTACTTAACTTGATTGATGAAGATGTCATCCTTCATTTGTTTGATTTGGAGTCCCAAAAAGAATGAGAGCTCCCCCGTCATGCTCATTTCAAATTCACCTTGCATCAACTTAGAAAAATCTTGACAAAGCAATTCATTAGTATAACCAAATATAATATCATCACATAAATTTGAACTACTAAAATAGATTTTCCATTGTTTTTAATAAAAAGTGTTGTGTCCACCTTTCCTTTCTCAAAACCTTTTCCAAATAGAAAACTTGAAAGTCTTTCATACCAAGCTCTTGGAGCTTTTTTTAAACCATATAAAGCTTTTGATAATTTAAATACGTGGTTTGGAAAAATAAGATCTTCAAAACCCGGTGGTTGTTCCACATATACTTTTTCGTTTATAAAACCATTTAAAACGCACTTTTGATGTAATGGTTTATGCTATGAGAAATACATATGTGGTTTGTTTATGAAATACTCTAGAGTACAAGCATGAATTTGGTCTTTCCATGAGTTTTGCATTGGTTTAAATGCATGAGATAGAATGAAGGTACATGTGGTTTCAATGAGGAATTGCTTTAAAAGTTTTCCAAGCATGAGATAGAAATGAGCATGTGGTTTAAAAGCTTTTAATGAAAGTGTTTTCAAGTTGTGCATTATTGGGTTGGTTTTCTTTAGAGCATGCCTCACTAAGCATTTGTGCTTACGCTCTCCCTTTTACCAATAATGCAGATAATTGAGGTGTTTTCGGGCATCAAGGAAGCTAAGTTCATCCAACGAAGTCCAAGCTCATGTATGGTGAAGTTTTCGTACACTTTAGTTTTGATAGATTGGCAATGGGAAACCAAGAATTGTATTTGGGAGATGTGTTAAACTCCCTAAGGTTGTGGCATGTTTATTTTAGCTTATTTGGATTGTAAATGGCCTTAATTGCTTATTTTGAGGTTGGATTGCCTATTTGGGTTTTGAGCTTAGAATGCATGCCTTTAGAATAAAGAAACTTTGTGTTGGATGTCATGGTTGTGCTTGAATGTCCCAAATATGTTCCTTACATGTATGATGATTTGTTGGTATGGTTAGAGAGTCTTTGAGGCATGTTTGAGTAGGTATTTTAGTGAAAAACCAGCAAATGCTGCAGTTTCTGGGCAGAGTGTATCGAAACACCCCATGGTATTTTGGAACGAGAGCCTATAATGGCCCTGGCGTTTCGAAACGAAGGGAGCTGTTTCGATACATTTTGGCTACTGGAGCTACATGTTTCGAAACTTGTAACCCCCTTAACCCGGCCTAGACGGTTGACCCGAATTAAGAAAGTCACACGGGGAAAACCAAAGTCAACCCAAAAGTCAACCTTGATTAATGACCCTTTTTTTTTCTTTTTAATCTTGTCTAGATGCACATTAACCCTAATTGTGATCACTCAACAACATATTCAAAGATCACAAGCATCAGAGATCAAACATGGACCCAATTGAACAAATTACAACTTTAGGGACCAAATTGTAATTTCTGATAATTAGGAGGACTTAACCCAAATTAAAGTTACCAAATTGAAATTAGTCAGGTTTCATGCTTCTCTGTGAAATTTCAGCTCAAAAGGACTTCCCGAACTCATACAATTGCACAAACAAGATTCAGGACTAAAACGCAAACAATTCAAAACATTTAACTGCCAATGTCAGCCCCCAACGGTCACCCGTTCCGAAACAGGCAGAACCCGTTTCGAAACACGGGCCGTTCCGCAACGCGTACCGAAACACGGGCTGGCAGTAGCCAAACCGTTTCGGAACGGTGCCTACCGTTTCGGACGCCTGGGTTCATTCAAGGCACCCGTTCCGGAACGGTGTGCACTGTTCCGAAACACCCTGCACAGATTGCAGCATAATGCACACTTAAACATGCAATTGATCATTCAAACATGCTCCAAATGCTACCAAACTTTACCAGCATGCAATTCAACATATATGAGACTTATAAGCATCAACAAATCAACAAATTAACTTCATATGCAAAAAGCCCCAAATCTATAGGCATGCTTCCTACACAAGCAAACCATTCAAGCACAAACTTCCAATTCAAGCATGTAAAGGCCAAACACAAAATCCAGCATTCTCAACAACATTTAACATACTTAGGGAGTTCAAAACCTCTCCCAAAACATACACATAGGTCCCCCATTGCCAAATTACCAAAAGCTAAAATGTACTTAATAAAACCTCCATACTTTGAGCTTTTCTTTCACTTGAATACTTGCCCTTCTTGCTGCCCTCAAAGCACTCTAGTGTTCTGCATTATTGATTTAAGAAAACGAAAGAGAGCGTAAGCCAAAGCTTTGTGAGGAATGCTCAATAAAACCATTCAATAATGCATTTATAAAACATTTATAAATCATGCTTCAAATCATCAATTGCACATGCTCAAAAGCATACTTAAAACAAGCATCTCATGCTTCATATCATATATGTCATATTGGCCACAAGTGATAAGTTCCATTTCTTTAAAAACAAGTTCATCAACTTTCACCCCAAGGACTTTTAAACACCTTGGCCCCAAGGACTTTTAAACACCTTGGCCATGGACTTTTAAACACCATGAAAGAGGACCACATAAGGACTTTTAACCACCTTTGTGTCCACATCAAGTTTCACCCCAAGGACTTTTAAACACCTTGGCCCCAAGGACTTTTAAACACCTTGGCCCCATGGACTTTTAAACACCATGGAAAGGATCACACAAGGACTTTTAACCACCTTTGTGTCCGTAGCAAGAATCATCCAAGGACTTTTAACCACCTTGATGTTCTTAAGTAACAAGGCTCACTCAAGGACTTTTAACCACCTTAGTGACCTTAACCTTTTCAAAACATCATTTGCCAATATACATCATTTTCATCATTTAATCCACTGTTTTAAAGCATTAAACCAAGCCATATTCATCATGCATTTAAAAGCATCAAACCACATTTTATCAATGTACAAAAACAAGGAACTCTTACCTTGAGCTTCCTTCAACATATGGCTTACAAAAACAGCAAATACCATGCTAAATCATGCTTTCAAAACAGTATTTAAAACATGCAATTAACCACATTGCATCACAACAAAAATCATGGCCACCACTAGAGAGTATTTCCGAAAACTTACACTTGAGCTTAGCAAAGTTGTTTAGACTTAAACTAAGCTCCCAAGACATTGGTTTCAAAGCCGAAAACCCAATTTCACTCACCGATTCCACTTCGCCTCTTGCCGAAGCACCAAATCAAGCTTCCGGATCAACAACTCTTGGATCCAAAGATGCCTCCCCTGTTTTAACACATCAAAGCAGAGGATTAATGCATCATCATGCATTAATTGCTTCAATGAAAGCACCTAAACTCGCTGCTCTCATCCAACCTCCATTTTCGGCCACCAAACACAACCGAAAATGCATCCAAACCACTTCTCAACAAATCCCAGCCACAAACCATCAAAACCAAACATCTATTAACATCATTCAACATCTAAAAAGAACCTATTAACATCCTTATACCTCCAGCAACATCAAATCCACAAGATCACCTCAAAAACAATCAAGAATCACAAGCTAAACTTAGGAAACTCAACCTATCCGGGATTGCATTAATCAAAACTCAATTCCTTATCAATTTAGAGTTCATTTAACATCAAAAACACATCTCAAATCACAGATTAATCAGATCTAACGAAAATCATCAAAAATTACCAAATCTTGTATTATAAGCTAAGATCCTTTTCACAACTCAAAAGCCTTTAATAAAACATCAATTAAGGATTGAAAACTTAGGAATTTCAGTAAAGAACTGATAGTTTAGAGGAGAAGGACGTTCTTACCTCCAAACTTGAGTTTCTTCTCTTTTTGGAATCAAAAACCTTGATGAATCAAGTAGCAAATGAAGAGGTTTTGTAGATACTATGATTAGGAATCAAAAGAGAGTTGAAAGGAGGAATTTAGGTGAGAAAATCAGATCAAATTCTCTGGAGAGAAAGTGTTTGGGTTGAGAGAAAATGAGAGAAAGGAAATTGAGAAAATAGGGAGTTAGTTGCAAAAATATCTAAAATGATTTTCCCTCCTCTTTTCTATATCTTTAAAATCAGAATTAAGTCTCAAAATATCTTAGAAAAATCTGGAGAAACTCCGTTTGGGTAAATAGCTCCTTAAAGATTCAAAGTTTCAACCCTTTATAAAACAGGCACAAACTTTTGAAAATTACATTTTGGTCACTAGCCAAAATGTCACCCTTCCAAAACTCTTTTTCCAAAATTGATTTCACAGTTCACTTAATTATATTAAAAGATGATTTTAGAACATTTTCCATATTTTTAATGCAACCCGAACTAGGCTTTCCTAATTTCACCTTTTAGATTCGAACAGCACTTTGACCAAACCGGTCAACGCCCAAAACTCCTAAGCCCAAAACTGGGGCGTTACAGAACTGGTCTTGGAACATACTTGCGAACCGAAATGGTCAGCGTCATTCCGATACAGCTTTTCGGTATGATGAGTAGGCATTTCGAAACTAGTTACCGTTGGACCCATATTTGAACTGTTTGATGATTGCATGCTTTACATTTTAGTCCTAAATGTTGAGATTGCAATTGCTTGAGCTTGAGATGTCCTCTTAAGTTGAAATTTGGCAGAGAAGCATGTAACATGACTAATTTCAAGATGGTAACCTTAAAACCAATGAAGTCCCTCTAAATTACAAAAATTACATTTTGGTCCCTAATTTGGTGTGAAGTGCAATTGAGTCCCTATACGTTATTCGATCGATGTACCATTCTCAATCATGTTTTGTGAGTACTCACTTAGGGTTAACAAGTATCTAGACAAGATTAAAATAAAAAAGGGTCGTCAATCAAGGTTGACTTTCGAGTTGACTTTGGTTTTCCCCGTGTAATCTTCGTAGTTCGGGTCAATCGTCCAGACCGGGCTAAGGGGGTTACATTTGGTGGTATCAGAGCTAGGTTATCGAATAATTAGGGTTTGATATGTTGTTGATGTATGGGTTTATGCATGATGTGTTTTATAGGTGAAAGGATGATGTATGATTTGTGGTGTATGACTCAATTGAGATGTTTTTGTGATGCTATACTACGTTTGGAGTATGATAGGGGATCACATTGCCATATCAAAACTAATGAGTGGAATTGTTTTCGAAAATGAGCTTGAGTACTCTGATTACTTATCTTATTGTGCCTAATAGTGTTTATTGCATTTTGTTAGTGCATTATTTTCTATATAATGGAGCCACGTAGAGAGCTGAGAATCAATACTAGATCGACCGCTGGTAAATGAGAATGTTGAAAATTTACCTCCTCCCCTGGTGGTGGACCACCCGGTGGTGGTGGTGCTGGAGCTGGTAATGCTGGTTCTGGTGCTGGGGTCGCTGAACCTGAGGGTGCGTAGAGGCATGCTGCTCATGACATGACCATGTTGATTCAGGCTATGGCTGGAGCTTTCCAGGCAACAGTAGCTGGAGCTCATGGAGCTGCGCATCAGGATGATGCCAATGTGAGGTTGCCTTTGGAATGTCTTCGCAGTCTAGGAGGGACTGAGTTCAGGGGCTTATCTCTGGAAGGATTTGAGTCTTGGTCGGAGAGCACCAAGCGGATTTTGGGGCAGATGAACTGCAATAATGTGCAGAAGTTAAGTTGTATTGTATCACTGCTGCATGGTGATGCTTATATGTAGTGGACAACCACTATCTCTGGGATGGAGGATGACGAGGTGACTTGGGCGTTCTTCTTGAATGCGTTCAAGCGGAAGTATCTAGGAGTGCATTACCTAGATGAGAAGAAAAGAGAGTTTATGTCTCTTGTGCAAGGCAGCATGTCAGTAGCCAAGTATGAAATTCAGTTTGTGCGGCTCAGTCAGTATACGCCTGAGCTAATCCCTAGTGAGCAGGAGAGGTGTGAACGATTCTGTTATGGGGTAGTAGCGAATGTTAAGACTTATATGCTTGCGGCTGATTATACAGATTTCAATGTCTTGGTCACTAGAGCCAAGGACATTGAGTCGAATCTTGGTCTGACTAGTCGAGCGGGTGGATCTAGCTCCGGAAAGCGAGCGGCTGAACACAATTATGGTAGAGATCGCAACAAGAGGTATAAGGATAGGAGGCCGCATTATGATGCTAGGCGTAGGGGTGGTAACCCTGGTAGAGGTCAGCAAGGACCTAATGTTGTTATGAGGACTCTTGAGTGTAACCGATGTGGTAGACGACATGGTGGTGAGTGTTGGGGTAACCTTGGGACATGCTGGAATTATGGAAACCGTGGACATTTGAAGAAAGATTGTCCTCAGCCTTTGAGAGAGGGACAAGCTTCGGTGAGCGCAGCTGAGCCACAGAGAGGTCGTGGGTGCGGCCGTGGTAATTTTCAGCGTAGGGATGATGGTGGCAGGAACGTAGCACATGTTATGGCCGTTCAACCTGAGGGTGGCAGACATGCTCGAGTGTATGCCCATCGTGAGGGAAGGAATGATACGGATGTGATTGTAGGTACCTTTACTTTGCAATCATTGTCATTACTTTCTTTGATTGATTCTGGATCTACACACTCGTACATATTGCGTGAACATGCTCAAATGCTTGGTTTACCTGTTGAGTCTTTGGATGTTGGTATGCGTGTGACTAGTTCCTTTGGTGAGACGATTGTAATACGGAAGTTGTATAGGAGATGTCCCTTGAAAGTGCAAAATCATGTTTTTCTTGTTGATCTCATGGAATTGCCATTCTATGGCTTTGATGTAATCCTTGGTATGGATTGTCTTGTTGAGCATAGAGCTGTGGTGGATTTCGAAAGCAAGTGGGTTTTGTTAAAACTTGCAGATGATTATGAAGTGGTGGTTGTCGGTGAGAATGTGAAGTTTCTTGCCAATGTGGTGTCTACATTGGAAGCAAGTCGAATGCTGAGGCAGGGTTGCGAGGCTTACCTAGCCTTTGTGATAAATCCTAGTTCAAAGGAGTTGCGTGTTCAGGATATAAAAACTGTACGTGAGTTTCCTGGAGTGTTTCCGGAGGAGTTACCTGGATTGCCGCCTAGTCGAGAGGTGGAGTTTGGGATTGAGCTGTATGAAAACACAACTCCGGTGTCCATTGCTCCTTATCGCATGGCACCTAAGGGGTTGAAGGAATTGAAGACGCAACTTCAGGAGTTGCTTGACCGCGGCTTCATTCGGCCTAGTGTGTCACCTTGGGGTGCACCGGTCTTGTTTGTGAAAAAGAAGGATGACACTATGAGAATGTGCATTGATTATCGTCAGTTGAACAAGTTGACTATTAAGAACAAGTATCCTTTGCCGAGGATTGATGATCTATTTGATCAGTTTCGGGGAGCGGCTGTGTTTTCCAAGATTGACTTGAGGTCAAGGTACTATCAACTTAAGGTGAAAGATGTGGATGTGCCGAAGACAACCTTTAGAATGAGGTATGGGCATTATGAGTTTCTTGTAATGTTGTTTGTCTTGACGAATGCTCCTGCTGCTTTCATTGACATGATGAATAGAGTATTCTATGAATACTTGGACAAGTTCATTCTGGTGTTCGTCAATGATATCCTTGTGTACTCTCGTACTGAGGAGGAGCATGAAGGTCACTTGAGAGTTGTTTTGCAAGCGCTCTTGGAAAATCAGCTTTATGCTAAGCTGAGCAAGTGTGAGTTTTTGGCTAAAGGAAGTCTTGTTCCTTGGTCATGTGGTTTCGGCGGAAGGGATTCGTGTTGATCCTCAGAAGGTTGAGGCGGTGATGAATTGGAAGCCTCCTAAGTCTATTCATGAAATTCGTAGTTTCCTTGGGTTTGCAGGATATTACCGGAGGTTTGTGGATGGATTTTCAAAGATTGCTGCCCTTCTAACAAAGTTGTTGCAAAAAGATGTTAATTATGAGTGGACGGAAGCGAGACAACAAGCTTTTGAGAAGCTTAAGGCAGCTTTGACGCAAGCTCCTAACTTGGTTCAACTTGAATCAGGAAAAGATTTTGTGGTGTACAGTGACACATCCTACGCTAGTTTGGGGTGTGTGCTAATGCAAGAGGGTAAGGTGGTGGCTTATGCATCGCGACAGTTGAAGGTGCATGAGCGTAATTATCCTACGCATGATATTGAGTTAGCTGCGGTGGTTTTTGCTTTGAAGATCTGGAGACATTATCTTTATGGTGAGAAGTGTACTGTGTACACGGATCATCAGAGTTTGAAGTATTTGATGTCTCAGAAAAAGTTAAATCTTAGGCAACGACGATGGGTGGAGTATCTTAAGGATTACGATCTAACGATCGAGTACCATCCGAGAAAAGCTAATGTTGTGGCAGATGCCTTGAGCAGGAAAGTGGCGGTAGAGTTAAGGGCTATGTTTGCTAGCTTGAGCATTTTACGAGATGGAGGTCTTGTTGCTGAATTGCAAGTGAAACCATCTCTGGTTCAGTTGATAAAGGATAAGCAATTGTTGGATGATTCTTTGGTGCCACATGTGCAGGATATTGCTGAGGATAGACCATCGAATTTTTGTTTTAATGATGATGGAGTTCTATGTGTTGGAAATCGGATAGTAGTGTCAAATGATGTGGAGTTGAGGCGTACTATTATGACCGAAGCTCATAGTAGTCCTTTTGCTATGCACCCTGGTAGTACAAAGATATATCGTGATCTGAAGGATGAGTCCTTTTGCGGAATATGTGAGTAAGTGCGTGGTTTGTCAGCGGGTTAAGGCTGAGCATCAGTTTCCTTCAGGGTTGTTGCAACCATTGAGGATTCCTGAATGGAAGTGGGAAAGAATCACCATGGACTTTGTGTCTAGGTTGCCTTTGTCGCCATCAAAGAAGAATTCAGTGTGGGTGATTGTGGATCACCTTACGAAGTGTGCGCATTTCTTACCTGTGCATACCACGCATACCTTGGATAAGCTTGCAGAGTTGTACATTACTGAGATTGTGCGTCTGCATGGGGTACCAAAATCTATAGTGTCGGATAGAGATCCGAGGTTCACATCGCGATTTTGGGAATGTTTGCATCAAGCTTTGAATATGCGGTTGAATTTCAGTACTTCTTATCATCAACAGACGGATGGACAGTCTGAGCGTGTTATCCAAGTGCTTGAGGATATGTTGAGGGTGCTGTGTGATTGAGTTTCAAGACTCTTGGGAGAAGCATTTGCCTTTGGTGGAGTTTGCTTATAATAACAGCTACCATGCAAGTATTCAAATGGCACCTTATGAAGCCTTGTATGGAAGGAAGTGCAAAACTCCTCTTTACTAGGCTGAAATAGGTCAGAAGTTGGTCTCGATGCCGACTTTGTTAAAAGGAACCACCGAGAAGGTGAAGCTCATTTGTGAGCGGTTGAAGGCAGCTTCTGATCGGCAAAAGTCTCACGCGGATTTGAAGCGTAAGGAGATTGAGTTTGTGGTGGGTGACCGTGTGTTCTTAAAGGTTTCACCTTGGAAGAAGGTGATGAGATTTGGCCGGAAGGGTAAGTTGAGCCATAGGTATATTGGACCATACGAGGTGATAGAACGTGTGGGTCCTATTTCTTATAAGTTGAGGCTACCACAAGAGTTAGAGAAGATACATGATGTGTTTCATGTATCCATGCTTCAGAGGTATAGATCGGATCCTTCGCATGTTATGCCCGTGGAGGTAGTTGAGTTGAATCCAAATTTGACCTATGATGAGGAGCCGGTTGAGATTCTGGATTTGGACAGTAAAGTTCTTCAAGGTAAGACCATTGAGCTGGTTAAGGTGTTGTGGAAGAATCGTGGTGTTGAGGAAGCCACTTGAGAAAGAAAAGATGATATGAAGAAGCAGTTTCCATACATTTTTCCTCCATGTAAATTTCGAGCACGAGTTGTAACACTTCAAATTTGGGCATAGATGTTTAGAGTCTGAACTGGATCGGTCTGGAAAAGAGTTCAAATTTAAAAAGGGGGTTTAAGGAAACACCTAGTTCGGGATGCTTTAAAAATATGGAAAAATATCTAAAAATCCTCATTTAATATATATAAGAGAATGAGAAATTAATTTTACAAAATAAGGTTTGGAAATACTACATTTCGGTGTAGTGTCCAAATCGCAGCTTTTGCAAAGTTTAGTGGTGACTGTTTTGTAAAGGATTGAAACTTTGAATCATTAAGGAGCTAATTTTACCAAAAATGTTTTCATCAGATTTTTCCTTAAATTGGGTGATTTAATTAATGATTTAATTAAAGAAAATAAAGGTGATTAAAATAGAAAAACTACCTTTGACTCTTCATAACCATTTTCACTAAATTTTCTCTCATTTCATTTGCTCTCAAAATCCTATCAACCAAACACTTTTTCTCCAGCAAATTTACTTTGATTTCCACTTCATTTGATGAGATTTCAATCACTCTTTGATTCCTAATCAATCCTTCAACAAATCCACTTGATTTCTACATTGAATTTTCAAGAAAACTTGCCCAAATCAAGGAGAAATCATCCATTAGAGGTAAGCTCCGTCCTTCTCCTCTAATGATCAGTTCTTTACTGAAATTCCCATGTTATCAATCCTTTATTAATGATTTTAAGTGGTTTTAATGTTAGAAACAAGAAATTGGCTTAAAACTCAAGATTTTGGAAGAGATCTTGAAGATTTTCGTGGTGATTGATTGGGCTCTATTTTGAGATGGTTTTCTAATGTATATTGGATGTTAAATGATGTTATAAATGAGGTTTTATCAATCCAATCCCGAATAGGTTGTTTTTCCTAAGTTTTGCTTGTTAAAATAGTGGTTTTTTGGGTGATTTTGGTGTTCTGCTATAGCTTTTAATGTTAATCCTAAATTGTGTTAGTTTTTAATGTTAATTGATGTTTAGAAATGATTAGAAGTGATGGATATTGGATGGGTTTGATTTAGGAAGAGTTTGGAGATGATTTCGGTAGTGTTTGGTAGCCGAAATGTGGTTTTTGTGTTGAGCAGGGAGTTTAGGAGTGTGGCTGATGATTTCAATGCATGATGATGCATTAATCCTCTACTCTTATGTGTTTAAAACAGGGGAGACATCTTCAGATACCATTGGAGTTGATCCGAAAGCTTAGATAGCGTTTTGACAAGCTAGCGAAACGTAATCGGTGAGTGCGTATGGTTTTAGAAGTCCTTGAGGGACAAAGAATCAAGGTTTGGGGATTTAGGAAAGGTTTAAAACACCTTCCTAAGTCCGGAAGTAAGTATTGGCTAGATTGCTCTCTAGAATGTGGTGATTGCCCCTTAAATGCTTTTACATGCTCATGGTTTTGGATTGATAAATTCCTATTGTTTTCATGCATGAATTATAGCATAAGATGATGCTTGAAATGATTTCATTAAGTAACATGTTGCATAGTTGAGATTTGAGCTTTTATGTTAAAGTATAGCAAATGTTATGATTTTGAAATGAGATGAGAACGTTGAGTTTTAATGCATGAAAAACAATAGGTGAGATGTTGATTTGACATAATATATTGGCATAGATGTTGAGATACTTACCGGATATAATTGATCGATCAATAGGATGAGAGTGCACTATAAACTAAAAATTCGTACGTGCTCTTTGGTTAAGCCAAAGGGAGAGAACCGATGATGGGCATTCCATCCGGTAGGACTTGGTGAAATACTCAAGCTTTATGGCGATGAGAGATTCCGCCATATGAGTACGGTGATGTGAGATTCCATCGAAAACTATGTTGCTAGACGAGTGAGTA
Organism: Hibiscus tridactylites; assembly: GCA_958450335.1. Taxonomy (NCBI): domain Eukaryota; kingdom Viridiplantae; phylum Streptophyta; class Magnoliopsida; order Malvales; family Malvaceae; genus Hibiscus; species Hibiscus tridactylites. The sequence continues at coordinate 22,467,579 of OY288291.1, read as the reverse complement.
CGGTGATGAGAGATGCCACCGGAAGTGTCTAGTGAGATGTCCGCATATCCGAGTAACAAATAGATGTGAAATGCCAATATAAAATATGTTATGGTTTTTTATTCACATGTACCTTTGATGTAATGGTTTATGTTATGAGAAATGCATATGCGGTTTATTTATGAAATGCTCTAGAGTACAAGCATGAATGTGGCCTTGCCATAAGTTTTGCATTAGTTTAAATGCATGAGATAGAATGATGGTACGTGTGGTTTCAATGAGAAATTGCTTTGAAAGTTTTCCAAGCATGAGATAGAAATGAGCATGTGGTTTAAAATCTTGTAATGAAAGTGTTTTCAAGTTGTGCATTATTGGGTTGGTTTTCTTTAGAGCATGCCTCACTAAGCATTTGTGCTTACGCTCTCCCTTTTACCAATAATGCAGATAATTGAGGTGTTTTCAGGCATCAAGGAAGTCCAAGCTCATGTATGGTGAAGTTTTCGTACACTTTAGTTTTGATAGATTGGCAATGGGAAACCAAGAATTGTATTTGGGAGATGTGTTAAACTCCCTAATGTTGTGGCATGTTTGTTTTAGCTTGTTTGGATTGTAAATGGCCTTAATTTCTTGTTTTGAGGTTGGATTGCCTATTTGGGTTTTGAGCTTAGGATGCATGCCTTTAGAATAAAGAAACTTTGTGTTTGATGCCATGGTTGTGCTTGAATGTCCCAAATATGTTCCTTACATGTATGATGATTTGTTGGTATGGTTAGAGAGTCTTTGGGGCATGTTTGAGTAGGTATTTGAGTGAAAAACCAGCAAATGCTGCAGTTTTTGGGCAGAGTGTATTGAAACACCCCATGGTGTTTCGGAACGGGAGCCTGTAATGGCCCTGGCGTTTCGAAATGAAGGGAGCTGTTTCGATACATTTTGGCTACTAGAGCTACATGTTTCGGAACTGGTCTCGGAATATACCCGCGTTGTAACGCCCCGGTTTTGGGCTCAGAAGTTTTGGGCGTTGACCGGTTCGGTCAAAGTGCTGATCGAATATATAAGAGTGAATTTAGGAAAGCCTAGTTCGGGTTGCATTAAAAATATGGAAAAATGTTCTAAAATCATCTTTTAATATATTTAAGTGAACTGTGAAATCAATTTTGGAAAATGAGGTTCGGAAGGTTGACATTTTGGCTAGTGACCAAAATGTAATTTTTGAAAGTTGCGTGACAGTTTTATAAAGGATTGAAACTTTGAATCTTTAAGGAGCTATTATTCCAAAAAGAGTTTCTCCAGATTTTTCTAAGATATTTTAGGGCTTTATTCTGATTTTAAAGTTTATGAAATGTGGAGGGAAATCATTTTTACCATTTCCTAACTAACTTTTCATTTTCTCTCAATTTTCCTTTTCTCTCATTTTCTCTCAACCCAAACACATTTCTCCAGATTTTCTTCTCTGATTTTGTCATCTAAATCACTCATTTCAACTCTCTTTTGATTCCTAATCATCTCATCAACAAAACCTCTCAATTTGCAAGTTGTTTCATCAAGCTTTTTGGCTCTAAAAAGGAGAAACTCAAGTTTGGAGGTAAGAACGTCCTTCTCCTCTAAACTATCAGTTCTTTACTGAAATTCCTAAGTTCTCAATCCTTGATTTGTGATTTGTTAAAGGCTTTTCAATTGAAATCTTGATTTTTGGCTTAAAATGCAAGATTTGGTGATTTTGGTGGAATTTTCGTGTGATCTGTTTGGGCAGTGTTTTGAAGTGTCAAAATGATGTTAAATGAATGCTAAATTGATTAGAAGTTGAGGTTTAATCAATGCAATCCCGGATAGGTTGAATTTCTTAAGTTTGGCTTGAGTTTTTGGTTGTTTTTGCAGTGTTTTTGGTGATCTGTTATACCTGGAGGTATAAGGACGTGTTTGTGATCATTTTGGATGTTAATTGATGTTTAAAAATGGTTAGAAGTGATGGATCTTGGCTGGGTTAAGTTTTGGAAGTATTTGGAGGTGATTTCAGTTGTGTTTGGTAGCCGAATTGTTGGATTTGGGATGAGCAGCGAGTTGAGTCTTGATGCTGGTGTTTTTAATGCATAATGATGCATTAATCCTCTGGTGTTGTGTGCTTGAAACAGGGGAGTTTGATCTGTGAGCTTTGGAGGTGGTGCGGAAGGCTTCGGATGCTTGGAAAGCATGTTGGTTAGCCTTGTTTTGTGTATCGGTGAGTGAAGTTGGGTTTTCAGCTTTTAAACCAAGGTTTGAAGGTTTTGGGAGCTTAGTTTAAATCTAAACAACTTTGCTAAGCTCAAGAGTAAGTAAATGGATTTTTGCTCTTGGTTTGTGTTGTGAATTGGCTTTGAAAGCAATTGTGTTTGATTGTTGCAATGCATGTGTTTTGCATGGTTTAAATCTGTTTGAAAGCATATTTTAGCATGGTTTAATGCTGGTTTTGAAAGCCATATGTGAAGGATGTGCAAGGTAAGAGATCCTTGGTTTTGTACATGGAAATTGTGGTTTTGATGCATAGTGTTGCATGTTGTTTAATGGCTTTTGTGTGATGCTTAAAAACAATGGATTATTGTTGTTAATGATGTACATTGGTAAGTGATGCTTAAGGTTACAAAGGTGGTTGAAAGTCCTTGTGTAAGCCTTGTTTATTTAAGAACAACATGGTGTTTGTAAGTCCATGGTTGGTTATTGGTTGAGATAAATGATGGTTTTTGCATTATGATTATGCATGTGAATCATTGGATTATCATGGTAAGATGGTTATATTGGCAAGTGATGAAAGTGGTTCTTGGTTCGTTGATCGGATATAGTTAGCCGGCTATAGGATTGGGTGCACCGTAAATTAAGTCGCCTTGGAGGTGGAGTGGTCAAGAGTGGACCGGTAAACTCCCTTCAAGTATCCTAACGAGATGGTTAAGGTCATAATGGAGGTTGATGCCCATTCGAGGACCTTGGTTGAGCAAAGGTTATATGGTGTTTAAAAGTCCATATATGGGAACCTTGTGCTTGTTAAGATCACAATGACAGTGTAAGTCCATGTGTGGATCTTGTGTGGGGTGTCCCGGATCTCGTTAGTGATGTTATACAACTACCAATCGGTTATGCAAAGGTTGTATGGTGTTTAAAAGTCCATACATGGGAACCTTGTGCATGTTGAGGTTGTATGGTGTTTAAAAGTCAATGCATGGGAACCTCGGGAAAAGCTAAGGTTGTATGGTGTTTAAAAGTCCATACATGGGAACCTTAGGCTTGTAAGGTCAAATGGTGTTTAAAAGTCCATTTGGGAGACCTTGGATTGGTAGGGTGTATGGAGCGTAGGGACAACGCTCGGGATCCGCGTATCCGATCGGGTGTTGAGTTGAAAAGTGGATGTGGTTGATCACTTGGAAGCCAATGTAATGTTCTTGATTATTAAAGAAGCATGAAATGCTTGAAATGATGCATAATTGCATGAGAAGCATGAGATGCTTGAAAAGATGCATGGTTGCATGAAAAGTGTATAATGCTTGTGAATGCATGTTTACTTGTTAAGTTGAACAAGTGTTGATTAACATTTTGTAAATGATGCATGTGTACATGAAGTCTCTTAAATGCATTGGAGTCTTGTTAAGACTTGTTTTAAAAGGCATGTGATGATGATGTTGTGGTTCATGAGTTGCCTTTGGTTAATGCATGCGTTGGATTGATTGAGTAAATGATTTTAAAGGGTTTCTTGCTTGAATGGTTTTCAAGTATAAGAAAGGTATGTTGCGAAATGGAAGTGCTTTTCAAGGTTTTGGATTCAACTTTGCATATGGTGTTTATGCATGGAATGGTTAAATGGATGATTTTGTAAGTTGTGCTTTGAAAAGGTTTTCTTAGCTTGCTAAGCTAAGGGTTGGTTTCATGTATGTGCAATGCATGGTTTAAGCATGATGTTGAAAAGGAGTTTTCAAACTTTGCTTGGTAACAAATCGGGTTTGTTTTAAAAGTGTTTTGTGACCCGCTGCATTGATGGTGTTTTGGTTTTGAGCATTCCTCACTAAGCATTATGTGCTTACGCTCATTTTTGTCCATCAATGCAGATTCTTGAAGTTTGGACAGCAAGGAGCAAGGGATTCAAGGTGGACTCCAATTGAGATGTATGTCTCGATGAATAGCTATAGTTAATAAAGGCAATGGGGGTAGAATCTCTCGGGTTAATGTGTATGTGTTCGTATATGTTCGGACAAGGATGTTTTAACGTTGTTGTTAATGTTGCTGAATCATGATTTGGCTTTAATGAGATTGTTTTGGAAAGGTTGTGCTTTAATGGTTGCTTGTGTAGGAAGCATGCCTTTAGATTTGGGGCTTTTCATATATGATGTTATTTTGATGAATTTTTGATGCAAGTATGTCTCATGTATGTTGAATTGCATGTTGGTAAAGTTTGGTGGCTTTTGGAGGATGATTGGATGGTCAATTGTGTGTTTGAGTGAGCAAAATGCTGCAATCTGTGCAGGGTGTTTCGGAACAGTTGACACCGTTTCGGAACGGGTGCCCTGCATAAACCCAGGCGTCCGAAACGGGTGCCACCGTTCCGGAACGGTTTGGCTACTGCCAGTCCCCCGTTGCGGTACGCGTTGCGGAACGGCCCCGTGTTTCGAAACGGGCTCTGCCTGTTTCGGAACGGGTGACCGTTGGGGGCTGACATGGGCGGTTAAATGTTTCAGAATGTTTGCATTTTGGTCCTGAAACTTGTTTGTGCAATTGTATGAGTTTGGGATGTCCGTTTAAGCTGAAATTTGGCAGAGAAGCATGAAACCTGATTAATTTTAAGTTGGTAACTTGTAATCTGGTTAAGTCCTTAAAGTTTTCAGAATTTACAATTTGGTCCCTAAAGTTGTAAATTGTTCAATTGGGTCCCTGTTTGATCTCTGATGTTTGTGATCTTTGAGTATGCTGTTTGCATGATCACATCTAAGGTTAATGTGCATCTAGACAAGATTAAAAAGAAAAAAAAGGGTCGTTAATCAAGGTTGACTTTCGGGTTGACTTTGGTTTTCCCCGTGTGACTTTCTTAATTCGGGTCAACCGTCCGGGCCGGGTTAAGGGGGTTACATTTGGTGGTATCAGAGCTGAGTTGCGAATGCTTGGGGAAAACGATAGGTTGTTGTGATGTGTGGTCGATGTTTACCTTGATGTGTGGTTGAAAGTTGGTTGAAACACGTGTTTCTGAGCAAATTGTTGATGTTTCTGAGCAAGTTAATGATGTTTTCAAGCATGTTTTACGGTTATGAATCTTGGTTGAGTTTATGTGGAAATGTGCTGATGCTGTGAGCTGGTGTTATGCATGATGAAAGTGCTATGAGTATGTTATGTTGATGACATGCTGTTGTAAGTGGATGCTGTTTGGTATAAGCATGATCAAAGTATGTTGTTTGATATGCTTGATGTTGTGATATCCATGTTGTGTTGACTGTTATGTCATGTAAAGGGGAGGATTCGGGATACCCATTGCCTTATTAATATAGCTATTGTGTTATTTGGAGTTGGAGTTTGAATCCTTGCTTAAAGCTGGTCTAACTGGTTTGTTTGTTTGTTGTGATTGTTTGTTGTTGTTAGTAGTATGGCAAAGTCGATGGAAGAATGGCAGTTGGGTAAGATGGTTGCTGCCTTGGGGCAGGTTGTTAAGGCATGGAATTCACCTTTCTGTAGAGGTGTTTTGTCTCAGTCTTCTGCGCCTGGAGTTGAGGTGTTAAGGCAGGAGGAAGAAGCTGGTTCTGTGATGAAGAGTTCATCATCTGTTGTTCAGGAGGTGTTGGGAACATCTCAGGCTGAGATAAAGGTAAAGTCAGTGGATGTGCTGGCTGTGGGATGTGTGGGTTTGCCGAAGCAGCGTTTGCTTGATTTAGGTGCTGTGGAGTATCATGGTTCTTCACCGGAGATGTTTGGGGCCTGGTTGGCCAGTGTGATTCTGATCTTGGATCAGGAAGGCTGTGATTATGCCTGTAAGCTGGGGAGTGTTGTTTCTCTGATGTTGGAGGATGCGTGTGTCTGGTGGACATCTGTGGCGGTGGCGTCACATATTCCTGATATTGATTGGGATTTCTTTGTATCTGCTTTTTATGAAAGGTATCTTGGAGAGAAGTTTCCAATGGTTAAGCAAGGTGAAGGTAGTGCTGTTGTGGAGCAAGTGTTGCTTGAGCAAGGAGTGGAAGCTCAGCCACCGGTGTGCGACCGTTGTGAAAGGCGCCATGTTGGAGGTTGTTAGGGCGCAGGTGCTTGTTGGAATTGTGGTTCTAAAATGCATGTTAAGCGTGATTGTCCTCTTGGAGTGAAGTCAGCTTTGGTGTTAGCCAAAGGGTCTTTGAAAGGTTGTGGGCACGGCCGAGGCAAGGTTCAGAGGTGGCAGAAAGAGCAGAAGGTTGTAAAGAGTTTGGGAAATGAGAATTGCTGGGAATGTGGGTCTGCTGGGCACATGAGACGTGATTGTTTGAGGTTGGCTCGGAACAGCCAAGGTTCCTTACCGCAAGGAGTTGATGGTGACCCTGGTGTGTTAGCTGGTGCTGCAGTTGTGTCGCAGGAGGTTGAAGGTTCCGCAAGGAAGAGAGCTCGTCTGATGAAGCTTCAGGGTGGTGTTGTGTTTTCAGGTAACCTTGTTAAGTAATCTTTGCTCTAGTTACCTTAGTATGGTTTCGGTTGGTTTTTCTTGCGTGGTAAGTTTAGTCTTGTTGCTAGCATGTTGGGGTAATAGTTGTAGTTTTGGGAGCATCGTTGGTGTGAAGAAGGCTTAGTGAGAATCTTGTGGTTGTTGGTTGTTGGTATGATGGAGTTAGATAAGTTAGAAGTGAGTCGAGAGGTTGTTCTTAGACGGATTCTGAGAATGTTACTGGAGGGTGTGAACTGGCATTCATGCACAGTTAAAATCATTGTTATATGCTATATTATATATGTGTTGGTCCATGCATACATGTGGCATGACATTAGAGGTTTTGCATACATGTACATCAGGCATTGATAGGGCATGTTGGTGATCATGCATACGATGTTCACACTCGCTAATAACTAATCGAATCTGTTAGTGTGGTGGTTGGTTTGGATGATGGGTTTTTAGAGGTTGTTTTGGTGCTGAGTGAGAGTTAGAAGTAATATTAAGCTAGTTGCTAGCAATGGTGAGAGTGGTATAGCCTGTGGTAGAAGGATAGTGTTTGTTGCTTAAAGAGTTTAGTGGTTTGAATAGCTAAGTGGAAGGGGTAGCTCCTTGGTGCTAAGTGATGTTGCTGTTTAACGGTTGTGTTTCCAGGTGCTGAGGTAGCTTAGCATTTAAGTTGTTGTGGAAGGGTTGTGTTTGTAAGTGCTGGTTCTTAGCAACCTTTGAGGAGTTGAGGAGTTGGTATGTATGGCAGGTTGGGCGAGGTCCTAGTAAGACAAGTGTTATGGTTGAAGTTTGAAGTGGAAGGATTATGAAAGATCAAAGGCTTTTGTTGGTTGTTTGGGTTCTTGTGAGAAGTGGTTGGCTGGTTGTGGTTAAGAAAGTTCCGTTTGAAGTCAGCTGGTGGTGTGTGGAACGGCTGACGGAGTCAAGTTGGGGTTGTGATGTAATTCTTGGAGTCTGGGTGAGTAGTCCTGGTGAGTTGTTATGGTGATGTTAGCGGCAGATGTAAAGGATTGTCAGCTTTTGTTGAGGAGTTTGGGTAAGTAGTTGATGCTTAGGAATTTTGCTTGTTGGGAAATCCTTGGAAGAGGTTTGGGAGTTTGCAAGAGTTTTAGAAGCAGAGAAGTTTGCATAGTGGCTGAATTGGATTGGTTGTTGTCTCTGGGTAAACAGGTCTTGGGAGTTGTGTGTTACAGTGTTGTGTGCTGTAAGAGCTGAAGTTCTTCAGGTTGATGTTGGGGCTGTGTACAGTCCGGTTATGTGAAAGGTTAAGTTGTGGCTATCTTTGTGTGTTCTGGGTTTAGTGAACAGCATGTGGTGGTGTTGGGTTCGGTGGAGTTTTGTGTGGAAAGTGTTCAGTGTTGGTTGAGGCTTTTGTGTTGCCTTGTGTGTTGGTTTGAGAAGGCTGTGGTTCTCTTTTCGCCGGTTGAAATTTCGAGGACGAAATTTCCTAAGGGGGGGGGGAGAGTTGTAACGCCCCGGTTTTGGGCTCAGAAGTTTTGGGCGTTGACCGGTTCGGTCAAAGTGCTGATCGAATATATAAGAGTGAATTTAGGAAAGCCTAGTTCGGGTTGCATTAAAAATATGGAAAAATGTTCTAAAATCATCTTTTAATATATTTAAGTGAACTGTGAAATCAATTTTGGAAAATGAGGTTCGGAAGGTTGACATTTTGGCTAGTGACCAAAATGTAATTTTTGAAAGTTGCGTGACAGTTTTATAAAGGATTGAAACTTTGAATCTTTAAGGAGCTATTATTCCAAAAAGAGTTTCTCCAGATTTTTCTAAGATATTTTAAGGCTTTATTCTGATTTTAAAGTTTATGAAATGTGGAGGGAAATCATTTTTACCATTTCCTAACTAACTTTTCATTTTCTCTCAATTTTCCTTTTCTCTCATTTTCTCTCAACCCAAACACATTTCTCCAGATTTTCTTCTCTGATTTTGTCATCTAAATCACTCATTTCAACTCTCTTTTGATTCCTAATCATCTCATCAACAAAACCTCTCAATTTGCAAGTTGTTTCATCAAGCTTTTTGGCTCTAAAAAGGAGAAACTCAAGTTTGGAGGTAAGAACGTCCTTCTCCTCTAAACTATCAGTTCTTTACTGAAATTCCTAAGTTCTCAATCCTTGATTTGTGATTTGTTAAAGGCTTTTCAATTGAAATCTTGATTTTTGGCTTAAAATGCAAGATTTGGTGATTTTGGTGGAATTTTCGTGTGATCTGTTTGGGCAGTGTTTTGAAGTGTCAAAATGATGTTAAATGAATGCTAAATTGATTAGAAGTTGAGGTTTAATCAATGCAATCCCGGATAGGTTGAATTTCCTAAGTTTGGCTTGAGTTTTTGGTTGTTTTTGGATTGTTTTTGGTGATCTGTTATACCTGGAGGTATAAGGACGTGTTTGTGATCATTTTGGATGTTAATTGATGTTTAAAAATGGTTAGAAGTGATGGATCTTGGCTGGGTTAAGTTTTGGAAGTGTTTGGAGGTGATATTGGTTGTGTTTGGTAGCCGAATTGTTGGATTTGGGATGAGCAGCGAGTTGAGTCTTGATGCTGGTGTTTTTAATGCATAATGATGCATTAATCCTCTGTTGTTGTGTGCTTGAAACATGGGAGTTTGATCCGTGAGCTTTGGAGGTGGTGCGGAAGGCTTCGGATGCTTGGAAGGCATGATGGTTAGCCTTGTTTTGTGTATCGGTGAGTGAAGTTGGGTTTTCAGCTTTTAAACCAAGGTTTGAAGGTTTTGGGAGCTTAGTTTAAATCTAAACAACTTTGCTAAGCTCAAGAGTAAGTAAATGGATTTTTGCTCTTGGTTTGTGTTGTGAATTGGCTTTGAAAGCAATTGTGTTTGATTGTTGCAATGCATGTGTTTTGCATGGTTTAAATCTGTTTGAAAGCATATTTTAGCATGGTTTAATGCTGGTTTTGAAAGCCATATGTGAAGGATGTGCAAGGTAAGAGATCCTTGGTTTTGTACATGGAAATTGTGGTTTTGATGCATAGTGTTGCATGTTGTTTAATGGCTTTTGTGTGATGCTTAAAAACAGTGGATTATTGTTGTTAATGATGTACATTGGTAAGTGATGCTTAAGGTTACAAAGGTGGTTGAAAGTCCTTGTGTAAGCCTTGTTTATTTAAGAACAACATGGTGTTTGTAAGTCCATGGTTGGTTATTGGTTGAGATAAATGATGGTTTTTGCATTATGATTATGCATGTGAATCATTGGATTATCATGGTAAGATGGTTATATTGGCAAGTGATGAAAGTGGTTTTTGGTTCGTTGATCGGATATAGTTAGCCGGCTATAGGATTGGGTGCACCGTGAATTAAGTCGCCTTGGAGGTGGAGTGGTCAAGAGTGGACCGGTAAACTCCCTTCAAGTATCCTAACGAGATGGTTAAGGTCATAATGGAGGTTGATGCCCATTCGAGGACCTTGGTTGAGCAAAGGTTATATGGTGTTTAAAAGTCCATATATGGGAACCTTGTGCTTGTTAAGATAACAATGGCAGTGTAAGTCCATGTGTGGATCTTGTGTGGGGTGTCCCGGATCTCGTTAGTGATGTTATACAACTACCAATCGATTATGCAAAGGTTGTATGGTGTTTAAAAGTCCATACATGGGAACCTTGTGCATGTTGAGGTTGTATGGTGTTTAAAAGTCCATGCATGGGAACCTCGGGAAAAGCTAAGGTTGTATGGTGTTTAAAAGTCCATACATGGGAACCTTAGGCTTGTAAGGTCAAATGGTGTTTAAAAGTCCATTTGGGAGACCTTGGATTGGTAGGGTGTATGGAGCGTAGGGACAACGCTCGGGATCCGCGTATCCGATCGGGTGTTGAGTTGAAAAGTGGATGTGGTTGATCACTTGGAAGCCAATGTAATGTTCTTGATTATTAAAGAAGCATGAAATGCTTGAAATGATGCATAATTGCATGAGAAGCATGAGATGCTTGAAAAGATGCATGGTTGCATGAAAAGTGTATAATGCTTGTGAATGCATGTTTACTTGTTAAGTTGAACAAGTGTTGATTAACATTTGGTAAATGATGCATGTGTACATGAAGTCTCTTAAATGCATTGGAGTCTTGTTAAGACTTGTTTTAAAAGGCATGTGATGATGATGTTGTGGTTCATGAGTTGCCTTTGGTTAATGCATGCATTGGATTGATTGAGTAAATGATTTTAAAGGGTTTCTTGCTTGAATGGTTTTCAAGTATAAGAAAGGTATGTTGCGAAATGGAAGTGCTTTTCAAGGTTTTGGATTCAACTTTGCATATGGTGTTTATGCATGGAATGGTTAAATGGATGATTTTGTAAGTTGTGCTTTGAAAAGGTTTTCTTAGCTTGCTAAGCTAAGGGTTGGTTTCATGTATGTGCAATGCATGGTTTAAGCATGATGTTGAAAAGGAGTTTTCAAACTTTGCTTGGTAACAAATCGGGTTTGTTTTAAAAGTGTTTTGTGACCCGCTGCATTGATGGTGTTTTGGTTTTGAGCATTACTCACTAAGCATTATGTGCTTACGCTCCTTTTTGTCCATCAATGCAGATTCTTGAAGTTTGGACAGCAAGGAGCAAGGGATTCAAGGTGGACTCCAATTGAGATGTATGTCTCGATGAATAGCTATAGTTAATAAAGGCAATGGGGGTAGAATCTCTCGGGTTAATGTGTATGTGTTCGTATATGTTCGGACAAGGATGTTTTAACGTTGTTGTTAATGTTGCTGAATCATGATTTGGCTTTAATGAGATTGTTTTGGAAAGGTTGTGCTTAAATGGTTGCTTGTGTAGGAAGCATGCCTTTAGATTTGGGGCTTTTCATATATGATGTTATTTTGATGAATTGTTGATGCAAGTATGTCTCATGTATGTTGAATTGCATGTTGGTAAAGTTTGGTGGCTTTTGGAGGATGATTGGATGGTCAATTGTGTGTTTGAGTGAGCAAAATGCTGCAATCTGTGCAGGGTGTTTCGGAACAGTTGACACCGTTTCGGAACGGGTGCCCTGCATAAACCCAGGCGTCCGAAACGGGTGCCACCGTTCCGGAACGGTTTGGCTACTGCCAGTCCCCCGTTGTGGTACGCGTTGCGGAATGGCCCCGTGTTTCGAAACGGGCTCTGCCTGTTTCGGAACGGGTGACCGTTGGGGGCTGACATGGGCGGTTAAATGTTTCAGAATGTTTGCATTTTGGTCCTGAAACTTGTTTGTGCAATTGTATGAGTTTGGGATGTCCGTTTGAGTTGAAATTTGGCAGAGAAGCATGAAACCTGATTAATTTTAAGTTGGTAACTTGTAATCTGGTTAAGTCCTTAAAGTTTTCAGAATTTACAATTTGGTCCCTAAAGTTGTAAATTGTTCAATTGGGTCCTTGTTTGATCTCTGATGTTTGTGATCTTTGAGTATGTTGTTTTCATGATCACATATAAGGTTAATGTGCATCTAGACAAGATTAAAAAGAAAAAAAAAGGGTCGTTAATCAAGGTTGACTTTCGGGTTGACTTTGGTTTTCCCCGTGTGACTTTCTTAATTCGGGTCAACCGTCCGGGCCGGGTTAAGGGGGTTACATGCGTACCAAAACGGTCAACGTCGTTCCGATACAGCGTTTCGGTACGGTGAGTAGGCGTTTCGAAACTAGTTACCGTTGGACCCAGATTTGAACTGTTTGATGATTGCATGCTTTACATTTTAGTCCTAAATGTTGAGATTGCAATTGCTTGAGCTTGAGATGTCCTCTTAAGTTGAAATTTGGCAGAGAAGCATGTAACATGACTAATTTCAAGATGGTAACCTTAAAACCAATGGAGTCCCTCTAAATTATAGAAATTACATTTTGGTCCCTAATCTGGTGTGAAGTACAATTGAGTCCCTATACGTTATTTGATCGATGTACCTTTCTTAATCGTGTTTTGTGAGTACTCACTTAGGTTTAACAAGTATCTAGACAAGATTAAAATAAAAAGGGTCGTGAATCAAGGTTGACTTTCGGGTTGACTTTGGTTTTCCCCGTGTAATCTTCATAGTTCAGGTCAAGCGTCTAGGCCGGGCTAAGGGGGTTACAGGATTTATTTTTTGGCGTGTTGGTGTGGAACTTATGGTTATCCGATAATGTCGTAGTATTTGCCACCCCCTTGATTCAGATGGATTAGTCTTAGAACGGAGTCGACACCTTGTGGAGTTGTCGAAGAGAGCTCTTGATCGCACTCAATGCCTACAAGCACAGGTTCTATTCAGTCTGCGACTCGTAATCATTGGGTGTTTTCGGACGTAAGATGGCTCAAAGTAAATACGGATGGACCTCTATAAGCATCTGACAGGATTGTATTTAATGGAGGGGTTGCGCGTGATCATTTCAGTGTTTGGATATTAGGTTTCACCAAGTTTATCGACATTTCTTCGATACTTGAGGTAGAGCTTTGGGGAGCATATCTTTGTTTATTGAATGTATGGGAGCGAGGGTTTCGCCAAGTTATTCTAGATGTTGATAGTTTGAAGGCAATGCACATTCTTCACCACGATATAGATTCATTAGGGAAGTGTTGTCTTACTTGACATCTCTTGGATTTGCACCGTTGTAGTTGGGTGGTGTAACACCCCAATTTTGGGGCTAGATGTTGCGGATATGGATTTTGATATTCGATGAGTTAATTGATTTTTGGGGTTAGACCATGGAAAACCTTCTTCAGGTATCCCTAAAAAGTTGGGCATAATTTCTAAAATTACTAATTATTATGTATAAGAGTTTTGTGAAAAAAAATGGAAAATCAATTCTAAAAGGTTTAGATTTCGGTCTAGTGACCAAACCGTAAGTTTTCAAAAGTTGGTGGCCATTTTGTAAGATCAGCCAAAATTGCGGTTCTAGTTTTTAATTAAACCCAAGCCTATTTTAAAAGGGTTTCATAACAAAAAAATGGCTTTTGAATCAGCCTCATCTTCTATTTTCTCGTTAGTTCTTAAAAACCAAGCCACCATTGAAGCATTTTCAACCCAAGAGATTACCCATCAAGGTCTTGGGAGGTAAACTTGATTTCATCTTGCTTTTCTTTAATTAAACTTGTTTTTATTAGTTTTCTATAAATACCAAATGGTTTGCCCCTTTTGATTTAAAGGTTCAAGTTTGAAATAAAATGGGTTTTTAGAAGATTTTCGTTCAAATGGATTAGGAAGGGTTTTGGAATGTTTTTAAAGAGTGTTTTGGTGTTTAAATGATGTTTATATGAAGGAAGGATCATAAGGAAACTTGAACTTGAAGTTTGTGTGGAGTTTGATATGAAAAATCTTGAGTATAAGCTTGATTTTGGGTTTTTAATGGCATCAATGATTTTGGCATGTTTAAGTAGTTGATTTTGATTTCAATAGATGAGTTTTTGATGGTTGAAATGTTGGGTAATGGATGGGTTTGTGTTTTAGATGTTTTGGAAGTGATTTTGATGATTTTCGATATTGGATTGTTGGGTATTTGAGAGTAATTATTGGATTTCAGTGTTGCTACAAGTTTGGAAGCTTATTTGTGTGTTAATACTCTACTTTAACTTGTTAGAAATAGGGGATTCTAGTTTGGGAGCAAATTCAGGTGATCATTAGCAATTTGTGGGTTTCGGCTTGTTGGAACGAGTTTATCGGCGAGTGGAATTGTTTTAAAGCATTTGGAAATATTCAAAGATGATTTTTTGGGGGGTTAGATTGGGCTTGATAAGCTAATCTAAACTCAAGAGTAAGTGGTTTTACATTTCACCATGTTTTTTATATTGTGTGTTGTGCTATGAAATTTCAGTAAAACTCGTGTTTGTTGCCCATTGTTTTTCCTACCTTTAATGCCTATGTTTTGTTGTGAGCATGCTTATGTTGTTGTCGTAAGATTGTAAGATATGTGTGTTGGCAAAGGCATTCTTGGTTTGGAAATGTTGGTAAGAGTAAGATGTGGTAAGCTAGTCTTGATAGCCGTATGAGATTGGTAAGTTGGACCTTTGTTAGAATATTGGCATAAGTTAGAATCTTTATCGGATATAGTTTATCGATCAACTAGGATTAATGTGCACATGTAAGACTTGTAAGACAAATTCGTACGTGTAAGAAAATTCGATCGTGTCAGAAAAATTCGTACGTGTAAGATTAGCTTAGGCGCAGTGATTGAGTTTACTCTCATCGACGTCCTGTAAGACTTGTAAGATTGTAAGAAATTCGTATATCTGGGTATTGTTGTTAATTATGCCAATATGCTACTTTACTCATTTGTACGACCTTTGTTACATTATGGTATGTTGGGTTAAGGTTTGGTAAGGCCTTGTAAGAGTAAGTTGTGCTTTTGGAAGAATGGTTGTATGGTAAGATGATCTTGTCGGATAGTATGTTGTTGTAAGATGATGTATGCATATTTTGGTTTGGTAAGGGTTTTGGTTTTCAAAGCTCTATTTGGTTTTAAAATTACATTGTTGTTGTTTGGTTTTGAGCTCCGCTCACTAAGCTTAAAAGCTTACGTTATCTTTTCCAACAATGCAGATCGTTAGAGTTTCGGGCAGCAAGCAAGCACGGGGAGCGAGGCCTTTTTCCACTTTGGCTCAAGTATGAGTTTTAAATTTGTAATAATACTACTAGCAATAGGGATGCTATGTTTTATGTTTGGGCTTGATGTTTTGAAGATGTTTGGTTTGAGATAAGTTTGTTATGACTCTATGATGTTGTGTGAAGTTTGGTTTTTTTGTTTTCATGCTTATCTTGCGTTTTGACCTCTTATACAAATGTGGATCATCATATGTCTCGTTCTTGTTTAATCAAAGTGTTGGAATGCTCTCGTTTGTTGTTGTTAAGCCCCTTTTGCTTGCAAAATGCTTGTTATGTGGATTCTTTGGTGTATGTGTGCTGTTGGGTTGAGATTAGCAAGCTTGGAAGTGCCTAAAAAGTGTTTTAGAACCAATTTGCAGGCAAGTGTTTCGAAACGGGCACCAGCGTTAAGGAACGCCCTTACATTTTTGCCTTGGCGTTGCGAAACGGGCATCCTTGTTCCGAAACGTTTGCTCACTGGAAAATCCTGGTGAAGACCCGTTTCAAAATAGGCTCTTGGGTTTCGAAAATGTGGTCGTTATTTTCGGTTAAAGGCATCTTCTAAGTTTGTTTTTCTTGCGTTTTGGTCCTCAATTGATGTGTTATCTATCGGAAGAGTTCGGGTTGTTGTTTTGAGCTGTATTTCATCATGTGAGCATGAAATAACTTAATCTCAAAGTTGTAACCTAAATTTCATATTAGATCCCAATTTATGATGATTTACATTTTGGCCCTTGTATGCTCGTTTATCTGTTCGAAGTTTTTTCTTCGTGTTTTATCCGCTGCGTGTGATCCTCGCCTAAGTTTTTATAAGTGCATCTAGAAAAGATAATTTTTTAAAATCTTGATCCTCTTTTAGGGTTACTAACCGGAGGAAAACCTTTGGGTTTTTCATCGGGTAATCCCGTGTGACCACCTCAGGTCGGTCTGGTGGCTAGGCTAGGTCGAGGGGGTTACATTTGGTGGTATCAGAGACAGGTTATGCATCTTTCGGGAAGGTAAGTAAGGTAAGTTGATGTGTTTGCTTGATTGTTGGGTGATTTATCTGTTGGTTGCCTTGTATGGTGGATGTTTTACCATGATTGGTTGATAGCTTGATCTGTTGCTATGTTGTTATCGCTGGCTAGAAGTTTGCTAAGCAACTCATTGCTAGGTATTATTGTAAGAAAATGGTTTTGGATAAATAGTTGAGCAAATTAGACCCTTGCCCTTGTTGACCCAAACCTTTGTGTGTTATTGTTGTTGTATTTGTTAGATTGCTTTTGTCTGTTGCTATGGAGAGACCCCAAGGCAGGCCTAGAATGGTTCGTCAGGAACCACATGCTGCAGCTCAGGCTGTTGAGGATCGTGTTAAGGATCATGTTAAGGCTCATGCTGAGGAGCCAGTTTTTGAGAATAAGTTGCCCTCACCTCCACCGGGAGGAGGCGAGGCCAGAGTTGATGGTGTAGTACCTCCAGATGGCTAGGGTCAGGCCGTGATTGATTTGGCTCAGTTGGTTCAGACTATTACCGGTGCCTTTCAGGCTGCTGTGACCGGTATGCAAGTGCGGGGACTGGTTTTCCCCTAGAGAGACTACGTAGTCTGGGTAGAATTGAGTTTCGTGGATTGTTGCCTTAGCGATCAGAGGTGTAACCCCCTTAACCCGGCCTAGACGGTTGACCCGAATTAAGAAAGTCACACGGGGAAAATCAAAGTCAACCCGAAAGTCAACCTTGATTAACGACCCTTTTTTTTCTTTTTAATCTTATCTAGATGCACATTTAACCTATGTGTGATCATACAAACAACATACTAAATGATCACAAACATCAGAGATCAAACAGGGACCCAATTGAACAAATTACAACTTTAGGGACCAAATTGTAATTTCTGATAAATAAAAGGACTTAACCCAAATTGAAGTTACCATCTTGAAATTAGCCAGGTTTCATGCTTCTCTGTGAAATTTCAACTCAAAAGGACATCCACAGCTCATGCAATTGATCATACAAGATTAGGGACCAAAACGTAAACAATTCAAAACATAAAACTGTCAATGTCAGCTTCCTAACGGTCGGACGTTCCGAAACGGCTCGACCCTGTTCCGAAACACGGGCCGTTCCGAAACGGGTTCCGGAACGTGGCTCGGCAGAGGCCATACCATTTCGAAACGGTGCACACCGTTTCGGACGCCTGGGTTCGTGTAAGGCACCCGTTCCGAAACGGTGCATACAGTTCCGAAACGCCTGCTCAGATTTCAGCAAACTAGCATACCAAATCAAGCAATTAGTCATTCAAACATGCTCCAAACATCTCCAAACTTTACCAGCATGCAA
The DNA here is from genome assembly GCA_958450335.1 of Hibiscus tridactylites. Lineage (NCBI taxonomy): Eukaryota > Viridiplantae > Streptophyta > Magnoliopsida > Malvales > Malvaceae > Hibiscus > Hibiscus tridactylites. The sequence goes on along the minus strand of OY288291.1, from coordinate 22,450,120 downwards.
TTAAACATATATAAGACTTGTAGGAATCATCAAATCAACAAACCAACATCATATGCAAAAAGCCCCAATTCAAAGATCATGCTTCCTACACAAGCTAGCTACTCAAGCATCAAACTTCCAAAACAAGCATATAAGGTCTCAATCCAAAACCAGCATTTTAAACAACATTCAACATACTTAGGGAGTCTCAAACACCTCCCAAAACATACACATTGGTCCCCCATTGCCAAAACATACAAAAGCTAAATGTTTAACAAAACCTTCCATACTTAGAGCTTCTCTTGAACTTGATTGCTTGCCCTTCCTTGCAGCCCCTTAAGGTACTCTAATGCTCTGCATTATTGAATTAGGAAAACGTAGAGAGCGTAAGCAAAAGCTTAGTGAGGCGTGCTCATTAAAACAAATCAATAATGCAATTAAAACCATTTATAAATCATGCTTAAAACCAATCCTTGCACATGCTCAAAAGCATACTTTAAATCAAGCAATCACATGCTTCATATCATATATCAGAACAAGCATCTCATGCTTCTTACATACTTAACATGTCATATTGGCTCAAGTGATACATTTCATTTCATAAAACAAGTTCAACAAACTTTCCCAAGGACTTTTAACCACCTTGGCCCCAAGGACTTTTAAACACCTTGGCCATGGACTTTTAAACACCATGAAATAGGACCACACAAGGACTTTTAACCACCTTTGTGTCCAATGCTTGAATCACCCCAAGGACTTTTAAACACCTTGGCCCCAAGGACTTTTAAACACCTTGGCCCATGGACTTTTAAACACCATGGAAGGATCACCTAAGGACTTTTAACCACCTTAGTGTCCGCAACATGAACCATCCAAGGACTTTTAACCACGTTGATGTTCATAAGTAACAAGGCTCACTCAAGGACTTTTAACCACCTTAGTGACCTTAACATTTTCAAAACATCACTTGCCAATATACATCATAATCATCATTTAATCCACTGTTTTAAAGCATTTAATCCAAGCCAATTTCATCATGCATTTTAAAGCATTATTCCACATTTACACAATGTATAAAAGCAAGGTACTCTCATCTAGAGTTACCTACAACATATGGCTTATATCATCAGCAAAATCCATGCTAAAACATGCTCTCAAAACAGTAATCAAAACATGCAAATCATCACTTTGCAAAACATCAAATCATGGCCACCACTAGAGAGAAAATCCGAAAACTTACACTTGAGCTTAGCAAAGTTGTTTAGACTTAAACTAAGCTCCCAAAACCTTCAAACCTTGGTTTAAAAAGCTGGAAATCCAATTCCACATTTGCACTCACCAATTTCCACTTTGCTTCAAGCCAAAGCACCAAATCAAGCTTCCGGATCAACCAAACTTGGATCCAATGATGCCTCCCCTGTTTCAACACATCAAAGCAGAGGATTAATGCATCATCATGCATTAATTGCTTCAATGAAAGCACCTAAACTCGCTGCTCTCACATAACCTCCATTTTCGGCCACCAAACACAACCGAAAATGCATCCAAAACACTTCCAAACAAAGCCCAGCCATAAACCAGCAAAACCTCACTTCCATTAACATCAAATAACATCTAAAACAAACCTAATAACAACCTTATACCTCCAGCAACACCAGATCACCAAGATCACCTCAAAAACTACCTTAAAACACAAGCTAAACTTAGGAAACTCAACCTTTCAGGGATTGCATCAATCAAAACTCAATTCCACATCATTTTAGAGATCATTTAACATCAAAAACACCTCTCAAATCACAGATTTAACAGATCAAACGAAAATCATGTGAAATCATCAAAATCTTGCATAATTAGCCAAGATCTATAAATCAACTTAAAAGCCTTTAATTAAACATCAATTTAGGATTGAAAACTTAGGAATTTCAGTAAAGAACTGATACTTTAGAGGAGAAGGACGCTCTTACCTCCAAACTTGTGTTTCTCCACTTTTTGGAATGAAAATCCTTGATGAAACTTGTAGCAATTGAAGAGGTTTTGAAGATACAATGATTTGCAATCAAATGAGAGTTGAAAGGAGGAATTTAGGTGAGAAAATCAGAATCAATTCTCTGGAAATGGAGTGTTTGGGTTGAGAGAAAAAGAGAGAAAGAAAATTGGAAGTTAGATGAGAAAATGCCAAATGAGTTTTTCCCTCCTTTTGATTCACTTTAAAAATCAGAATTATAACTCTAAATATCTTAGAAAAATCTGGAGAAATCACTTTTGGATTAATAGCTCCTTAAAGATTCAAAGTTCCAATCCTTTTTAAAACAGCCACCAAACTTGCGAAAATTACATTTTGGTCACTAGCCAAAATGTCACACTTCCAAAACTCATTTTCCAAAATTGTTTTCACAGATCATCTAATTATATTAAAAGATGATTTTAGAACATTTTTCCATATTTTTAATGCAACCCGAACTAGGCTTTCCTAATTTAACCTCTTACGATTCGAACAGCACTTTGACCAACCGGTCAACGCCCAAGACTTCTAAGCCCAAAACCGGGGCGTTACAACTCTCCCCCCCTTAAGAAATTTCGTCCTCGAAATTTACCTGAAGGAAAGAGATAAGGAAACTGCTTCAGCATGTCTTCCTTCCGCTCCCACGTGGCTTCCTCAACACCTCGATGCTTCCACAGCACCTTCACCAACTCAATGGTCTTACCACGAAGAACCTTGCTATCTGAATCTAGAATCTTCACCGGTTCCTCATCATAGGTCAAATCCGGATTCAATTCCACTTCCTCCACAGGCATCACATGCGAAGGATCAGATCTATACTTCCGGAGCATAGAAACATGGAACACATCATGAATCTTCTCCAGCTCTTGAGGTAACCTCAACCGATACGCAACAGGACCCACACGCTCAACCACCTCATATGGTCCAATGTACCGAGGGCTCAACTTACCCTTCCGGCCAAACCTCATCACCTTCTTCCAAGGCGAAACCTTCAAGAACACACGATCACCCACCGCAAACTCTATCTCCTTACGCTTCAAATCTGCGTAAGACTTTTGCCGATCAGAGGCAGCCTTCAACCTCTCACAAATAAGCTTCACCTTCTCGGTGGTTCCTTTCAACAAAGCTGTCATCGAAACCAACTTTTGACCAGTTTCAGCCCAACAAAGAGGAGTCCTACACTTCCTCCCATACAGAGCCTCATAAGGTGCCATCTGTATACTTGCCTGAAAACTGTTGTTATAAGCGAACTCAACCAAAGGCAGATGCTTCTCCCAAGAACCTTGGAACTCAATCACGCAGCATCTCAACATATCTTCCAAAATCTGAATAACTCGCTCAGACTGACCATCCGACTGAGGATGATAGGATGTACTAAAATGCAACCTTGTACCCAAAGCTCGATGCAAACACTGCCAGAAACGCGATGTGAACCTCGTATCCCTATCCGACACGATCGACTTAGGCACACCATGCAACCTCACAATCTCAGCAATGTACAGCTCTGCCAGCTTATCCAAAGAAAACGTAGTATGCACAGGCAAGAAATGCGCACACTTCGTCAGGCGATCCACAATCACCCAAACAGAATTCTTCTTTGATGGAGACAACGGCAAACCAGATACAAAATCCATGGTAACCCTCTCCCACTTCCATTCAGGGATTCTCAACGGTTGCAACAAACCAGAAGGAACCTGATGTTCAGCCTTAACTCGCTGACACACCAAACACTTACTCACAAACTCCGCAACATCCTTCTTCAAACCAACCCAATAGTACTCATCACGAAGATCACGGTACATCTTAGTACTACCAGGGTGCATAGCAAAAGGACTACTATGACCTTCAGTCAGAATAGCATGCCTCAACTCAGCATCAGCAGGCACTACTATCCGACTACCAAAACACAACACTCCATCCTCATTAAAGCAAAAATCCGAAGGTCTACCCTCCGCGATATCCTGAACATGAGACACCAAGGAATCATCCAACAACTGCTTATCCTTGATCAACTGAACCAACGAAGGTTTCACTTGTAACTCAGCAATAAGACCACCATCTCGCGATATGCTCAAGCTAGCAAACATCGCCCTCAGCTCAACAGCTACCTTCCTACTCAAAGCATCCGCAACAACATTGGCCTTTCCAGGATGATACTCAATCGTCAGATCATAATCCTTGAGCAACTCCAACCAACGTCGCTGCCTAAGATTCAACTCCTTCTGAGACATCAGATACCTCAAACTCTTGTGATCCGTGTACACAGTACACTTCTCACCATACAGATAATGTCTCCAGATCTTCAGAGCAAAAACCACTGCAGCCAGCTCAATGTCATGCGTAGGATAGTTGCGCTCATGCACCTTCAACTGCCGCGACGCATAAGCCACAACCTTACCTTCTTGCATCAGCACACATCCCAAACCAACATAGGACACATCACTGTAGACCACAAACTCTTTCCCTGATTCAGGCTGAATCAAGATAGGAGCTTGCGTCAAAGCCAACTTCAGCTTCTCAAAAGCTTGCTGCCTCGCTTCTGTCCACTCATACTTAACATCTTTCTGCAAAAGCTTCGTCAAAGGAGCAGCAATCTTGGAAAAACCATCCACAAACCTCCGGTAGTATCCTGCCAAACAAAGGAAACTACGGACCTCATGAACAGACTTAGGAACTTTCCAGTTCATCACTGCTTCGATCTTCTGAGGATCAACACGAATCCCCTCGGATGAGACCACATGTCCAAGAAACACCACCTCCTTAAGCCAAAACTCACACTTGCTCAGCTTAGCATAAAGCTGATTCTCCAACAAAGCTTGCAGCACAATCCTCAAATGCTCTTCGTGCTCCTCCTCAGTACGCGAGTACACGAGGATATCATCAATGAACACCACAACGAACTTGTCCAGGTATTCATGAAAAACACGATTCATCATGTCCATGAAAGCAGCAGGAGCATTTGTCAACCCAAACGGCATCACAAGGAACTCATAATGCCCATACCTTGTCCTGAAAGCTGTTTTAGGCACATCCACATCCTTCACCTTCAATTGATAATACCCTGACCTCAAGTCAATCTTAGAGAACACAGCAGCTCCCCGAAATTGATCAAAGAGATCATCAATCCTCGGCAAAGGATACCGATTCTTGATAGTCAACTTGTTCAGCTGACGGTAATAATTGCACATCCTCATAGTGCCATCTTTCTTCTTCACAAACAAGACAGGAGCACCCCAAGGCGACACACTCGGCCGGATGAAACCACGATCAAGCAACTCTTGCAACTGCGTCTTCAGCTCCTTCAGCTCCTTAGGTGCCATTCTATAGGGAGTAATGGACACAGGAGTTGTATTCTCATACAGCTCAATCCCAAACTCCACCTCGCGATTAGGAGGTAAACCAGGCAACTCTTCAGGGAAAACACCAGGGAACTCCTTCACAACACGGATGTCTTGCACCCTCAGCTCCTTAGAGCTAGGATTCATCACAAAAGCTAGGTAAGCTTCGCAACCCTGCCTCAGCATCCTGCTCGCCTCCAAGGTAGACACAACATTGGCAAGAAACTTCACATTCTCGCCAACAACAACAACTTCATAATCATCCGCAAGCTTAAGCGAAACCCGCTTATTCTCACAATCCACAACAGCACGATGCTCAGCAAGCCAATCCATACCAAGGATCACATCAAAACCATAAAAGGGCAACTCCATAAGATCAACATGAAAGACATGCTCTTGAGCAACCAAAGGACACCTTCTATAAAGCTTACGAGTCACAACAGTTTCACCAAAAGAACTAGTGACTCTAACACCAACATCCAAAGACTCAACAGGCAAACCAAGCAACTCAGCATGCTCACGCAAAATGTATGAATGCGTAGATCCAGAATCAATCAAAGATAGCAATGACAAGGATTGCAATGTAAAGGTACCTGCAATCACATCAGCATCATTCCTTCCCTCGCGCTGAGCATACACTCTCGCCTGGCCTCCACCTTCAGGCTGAATAGCTACAACATGAGCTACTCCTCGGCCACCTTCCTCACGCCTCTGAAAATTACCACGGCCGCATCCACGACCTCTCTGCGGTGCTGCAACAACAGGAGCACGATCTTGGCCACCAGCCAACCTCGGACAATCACGTCTCAGATGATCAACAGAACCACAGTTCCAGCACCCATTTCCACCAGCATTACCAGCTGCCACAACAGGAGCTTGCACCTCCCTCACAGCACGAGGACAGTCACGCTTCATGTGACCACGAGAACCACAAATCCAGCAAGCACTAGGCTCAGCCCTAGCAAAGCCTCCTCTAGCAGGTGCACCTCCACCTCTCTTGGCTGAGGACTGATACTTCTGATCGCGTCCCCTCTTGTTCCGTCCACCTCCGGAACTATACTCAGCTGATCTCTTCCCAGCACTTGCTCCAACACCTCTAGCAGACAAACTCAGGTTCATCTCAATGTCTTTGGCTCGGCCCACCAAAACATCAAAATCATCATATTCAGCAGCCAACATGTAGGTCTTTACTTCCGTCACCAAGCCATAACGGAACCTTTCGCACCTCTCTCGCTCATCAGGTAACAGCTCCGGTGCATACTGACTGAGGCGTACGAACTGTACCTCGTACTCAGCTACACTCATGCTCCCTTGGGTAAGAGACATGAATTCCCGCTTTTTCTCATCCAGATATCTCACTCCCAGATATCTCCTCTTAAACACATTCTGAAAGAATGTCCAGGTAACATCAGCTTCAGCCATCCCAGCTATGGTGGTCGTCCACCATGTATAAGCATCGTCCTGCAGCAAGGACACAACACAGCCCAACTTCTGCACATCCGTGCAGCTCATCTGACCCAAAATACGCTTGGTACTCTCCAGCCAAGCCTCAGAACTCTCGGCTGACAAACCTCTAAACTCAGTCCCACCAAGACTGCGCAGACGCTCTAAGGGTAGTCTAGCACCAGCATCTCCCTGATGCCCAGCTCCTTGAGCTCCAGCTACTGCTGCTCGAAAAGCACCCGCAATAGCTTGTACCAGCATAGACATGTCAGGCATCGCTTGCCCCTGACCAACCTCAGGTCCTGCAGCTCTAGCACCAGCTGCCTCAGCTCCAGCTCTTTCCCTCTCCGCACCACCACCACCAGGTGGAGGAGGAGGTAACACAGCACTACCCGTATTCTCTTCATTCACATTCCCTTCCGGGGTCGTAGCTCTCACGCTACTCCTTAACTCTCTACGTGGTGCCATACTTTTACCATGCATAACAATACAAAATAAAACAAGTCAGGCCCAGCAAGGTAAGCAATTTCAAGTATTCAAGCTCAATCTCTTTCAAAATCAACATCATTTCTTTAGCTTTTGTTTGGCAATGGGTACCCTCATCATGCATCATCACAACATACATCTCAAAACATCATCATCTCAAATCACTGAACATGCTTTCAGTCAACAAGCATACAAGCCAAACCATGCTTCAATCATGCATAACAACATTCCCAATTACTCGCAAACTCAGCTCTGATACCACCAAATGTAACCCCCTTAACCCGTCCTAGACAGTTGACCCGAATTAAGAAAGTCACACGGGGAAAATTGTAACCCCCTTAACCCGGCCTAGACGGTTGACCCGAATTAAGAAAGTCACACGGGGAAAACCAAAGTCAACCCGAAAGTCAACCTTGATTAACGACCCTTTTTTTTCATTATAATCTTGTCTAGATGCGCATTAATCCTAATTGTGATCACACAAACATCATACTCAAAGATCACAAACATCATAGATCAAACAGGGACCCAATTGAACAAATTACAACTTTAGGGACCAAATTGTAATTTCTGATAATTAAAAGGACTTAACCCAAATTAAGGTTACCATCTTGAAATTTATCAGGTTTCATGCTTCTCTGTGAAATTTCAGCTCAAAAAGACCTTCCAAGCTCAAGCAATTGAACATACAAGATTCAGGACCAAAACGTAAACAATTCAAAACATATAACTGCCATTGTCAGCCCTTAACGGTCGGCCGTTCCGAAACCAATCAACCCCGTTCCGGAACACGGGCCGTTCCGAAACCGATCGACACCGTTCCGAAACACGGCCTTGGCAGAGACCAAACCGTTTCGAAACGGTGCACACCGTTTCGGACGCCTGGGTTCGTGCAAGGCACCCGTTCCGAAACGGTGCATACTGTTCCGAAACGCCTGCACAGATTGCAGCAAACAAGCATACCAAAACATGCAATTGATCACTCAAACATGCTCCAAATGTCACCAAACTTTACCAGCATGCAATTAAACATATATATGACTTAAAGGAATCAACAAATCAACAATTCAAAATCATATGCAAAAAGCCCCAATTCAATGGTCATGCTTCCTACACAAGCTAGCCACTCAAGCATCAAACTTCCAAAACAAGCATATAAGGTTCCAAACCATAAACCAGCATTTTAAACAACATTCAACACACTTAGGGAGTCTCAAACGCCTCCCAAAACATACACATTGGTCCCCCATTGCCAAAACATACAAAAGCTAAATGTTTAACAAAACCTTCCATACTTAGAGCTTTTCTTGAACTTGATTGCTTGCCCTTCCTTGCAGCCCCTTTAAGTACTCTAATGCTCTGCATTATTGAATTAAGAAAACGTAGAGAGCGTAAGCAAAAGCTTAGTGAGGCATGCTCATTAAAAACAATTCAATAATGCAATTAAAACCATTTATAAACCATGCTTAAATCAAACCTTGCACATGCTCAAAGGCATACTTAAAACAAGCAATCACATGCTTTATATCATATATCAAAATAAGCATCTCATGCTTCTTACATACTTAACATGTCATATTGGCTCAAGTGATACATTTCATTTCATAAAACAAGTTCAACAACTTTCCCAAGGACTTTTAAACACCTTGGCCCCAAGGACTTTTAAACACCTTGGCCATGGACTTTTAAACACCATGAATAAGGACCACACAAGGACTTTTAACCACCTTTGTGTCCAATGCTTGAATCACCCCAAGGACTTTTAAACACCTTGGCCCCAAGGACTTTTAAACACCTTGGCCCCATGGACTTTTAAACACCATGGCCCCATGGACTTTTAAACACCATGGAAAGGATCACCTAAGGACTTTTAACCACCTTAGTGTCCGCAACAAGAATCATCCAAGGACTTTTAACCACCTTGATGTTCTTAAGTAACAAGGCTCACTCAAGGACTTTTAACCACCTTAGTGACCTTAACATTTTCAAAACATCACTTGCCAATATACATCATAATCATCATTTAATCCACTGTTTTAAAGCATTTAACCAAGCCATTTTCATCATGCATTTTAAAGCATCAATCCACATTTAAACAATGTATAAAAGCAAGGTACTCCTACCTAGAGTTAACTTCAACATATGGCTTATATCATCAGCAAAATCCATGCTAAAACATGCTTTCAAAACAGTAATTAAAACATGCAAATCATCACTTTGCAAAACATCAAGTCATGGCCACCACTAGAGAGAAAATCCGAAAACTTACACTTGAGCTTAGCAAAGTTGTTTAGACTTAAACTAAGCTCCCAAAACCTTCAAACCTTGGTTTTAAAAGCTGAAATCCAATTTCCACAAATCCACTCACCAATTTCCACTTTGCCTCAAGCCAAAGCACCAAATCAAGCTTCCGAATCAACCAAACTTGAATCCAATGATGCCTCCCCTGTTTCAATACATTAAAGCAGAGGATTAATGCATCATCATGCATTAATTGCTTCAATGAAAGCACCTAAACTCGCTGCTCTCATCCAACCTCCATTTTCAGCCACCAAACACAACCGAAAATGCATCCAAAACACTTCTAAACAAAGCCCAGCCATAAACCAGCAAATCCACACTTCCATTAACATCAAAACACATCTAAAAACAACTTATTAACATCCTTATACCTCCAGCAACAACAGATCACCAAGATCACCACAAAAACTACCTTAAAACACAAGCTAAACTTAGGAAACTCAACCTATCCGGGATTGCATCAATCAAAACTCATTTCCACATCAATTTAGGGATCATTTAACATCAAAAACACCTCTCAAATCACAGATTTAACAGATCAAACGAAAATCATGTGAAATCATCAAAATCTTGCATAATTAGCCAAGATCTATAAATCAACTTAAATGCCTTTAATTAAACATCAATTTAGGATTGAAAACTTAGGAATTTCAGTAAAGAACTTGAAGTTCAGAGGAGAAGGACGTTCTTACCTCCAAACTTGAGTTTCTCCTCTTTTTGGAATGAAAATCCTTGATGAAACTTGTAGAAATTGAAGAGGATTTGAAGGAACAATGATTAGGGATCAATTGAGAGTTGAAAGGAGGATTTTAGGTGAGAAAATCAGAAACAAAACTCTGTAAATGGAGTGTTTGGGTTGAGAGAAAAAAGAGAGAAAGAAAATGAGAAGTTAGTTGAGAAAAATGACTAAATGAGATTTCCCTCCTTTTGTTTTACTTTAAAAATCAGAATTATAACTCAAAATATCTTAGAAAAATCTGGAGAAACTCCCTTTGGGTAAATAGCTCCTTAAAGATTCAAAGTTTCAACCCTTCATAAAACAGCCACCAAACTTTCAAAAATTACATTTTGGTCACTAGCCAAAATGTCACCTTTCCAAAACTCATTTTCCAAAATTGATTTCACAGTTCACTTAATTATATTAAAAGATGATTTTAGAACATTTTTCCATATTTTTAATGCAACCCGAACTAGGCTTTCCTAATTTAACCTCTTACGATTCGAACAGCACTTTGACCAACCGGTCAACGCACAAGACTTCTAAGCCCAAAACCGGGGCGTTACAACTCTCCCCCCCTTAAGAAATTTCGTCCTCGAAATTTACCTGAAGGAAAGAGATAAGGAAACTGCTTCAGCATGTCTTCCTTCCGCTCCCACGTGGCTTCCTCAACACCTCGATGCTTCCACAGCACCTTCACCAACTCAATGGTCTTGCCACGAAGAACCTTGCAATCCGAATCCAGAACCTTCACCGGTTCCTCATCATAGGTCAAATCCGGATTCAATACCACATCCTCAACAGGCATCACATGCGAAGGATCAGATCTATACCTCCGGAGCATAGAAACATGGAACACATCATGAATCTTCTCCAACTCCTGAGGTAACCTCAACCGATATGCAACAGGACCCACACGCTCAACCACCTCATATGGTCCAACGTATCTAGGGCTCAACTTACCCTTCCGGCCAAACCTCATCACCTTCTTCCAAGGCGAAACCTTCAAGAACACACGGTCACCCACCGCATACTCTATCCCCTTACGCTTCAAATCCGCGTAAGACTTTTGCCGATCAGAGGCAGCCTTCAACCTCTCACAAATGAGCTTCACCTTCTCGGTGGTCCCTTTCAACAAAGCAGGCATCGAAACCAATTTCTGACCAGTTTCAGCCCAACAAAGAGGAGTCCTACACTTCCTCCCATACAGAGCCTCATATGGTGCCATCTGTATACTCGCCTGATAACTATTGTTATAAGCGAACTCAACCAAAGGCAGATGCTTCTCCCAAGAACCTTGGAACTCTATCACGCAGCATCTCAACATATCCTCCAAAATCTGAATAACCCTCTCAGACTGACCATCCGACTGAGGATGATAGGACGTACTGAAATGCAACCTTGTACCCAAAGCTTGATGCAAACACTGCCAGAAACGCGATGTGAACCTCGGATCCCTATCCGACACAATCGACTTAGGCACACCATGCAGCCTCACAATCTCAGCAATGTACAGCTCTGCCAGCTTATCCAAAGAAAACGTAGTATGCACAGGCAAGAAATGCGCACACTTCGTCAAGCGATCCACAATCACCCAAACAGAATTCTTCTTTGATGGAGACAAAGGCAAACCAGATACAAAATCCATGGTAACCCTCTCCCACTTCCATTCAGGGATTTTCAACGGTTGCAACAAACCAGAAGGAACCTGATGTTCAGCCTTAACTCGCTGACACACCAAACACTTGCTCACAAACTCTGCAACATCCTTCTTCAAACCTACCCAATAGTACTCATCACGGAGATCACGATACATCTTAGTACTACCAGGATGCATAGCAAAAGGACTACTATGACCTTCAATCAGAATAGCACGCCTCAACTCAGCATCAGCAGGCACTACTATCCGACTACCAAAACACAACACACCATCCTCATTAAAGCAGAAATCCGAAGGTCTACCATCCGCGATATCCTGAACATGAGACACCAAGGAATCATCCAACAACTGCTTTTCCTTGATCAACTGAACCAAAGATGGTTTCACTTGCAACTCAGCAACAAGACCACCATCTCGCGATATGCTCAAGCTAGCAAACATCGCCCTCAGCTCAACAGCTACCTTCCTACTCAAGGCATCCGCAACAACATTGGCCTTTCCAGGATGATACTCAATCGTCAGATCATAATCCTTGAGCAACTCCAACCAACGTCGCTGCCTGAGATTCAACTCCTTCTGAGACATCAGATACCTCAAACTCTTGTGATCCGTGTACACAGTACACTTCTCACCATACAGATAATGTCTCCAGATCTTCAGAGCAAAAACCACTGCAGCCAGCTCAATGTCATGCGTAGGATAGTTGCGCTCATGCACCTTCAACTGTCGCGACGCATAAGCCACAACCTTACCCTCTTGCATCAGCACACACCCCAAACCAACATAGGACGCATCACTATAGACCACAAACTTTTTCCCTGATTCAGGCTGAATCAAGATAGGAGCTTGCGTCAAAGCCAACTTCAGCTTCTCAAAAGCTTGCTGCCTCGCTTCTGTCCACTCATACTTAACATCTTTCTGCAAAAGCTTCGTCAAAGGAGCAACAATCTTAGAAAAACCATCCACAAACCTCCGGTAGTATCCCGCCAAACCAAGGAAACTACGGACCTCATGAACAGACTTAGGAACTTTCCAGCTCATCACCGCCTCAATCTTCTGAGGATCAACACGAATCCCCTCAGCTGAGACCACATGCCCAAGAAACACCACCTCCTTAAGCCAGAACTCACACTTGCTCAGCTTAGCATAAAGCTGATTCTCCAACAAGGCTTGCAGCACAACCCTCAAATGCTCTTCGTGCTCCTCCTCCGTACGCGAGTACACGAGGATATCATCAATGAACACCACAACGAACTTGTCCAGGTATTCATGAAAAACACGATTCATCATGTCCATAAAAGCAGCAGGAGCATTTGTCAACCCAAACGGCATCACAAGGAACTCATAATGCCCATACCTTGTCCTAAAAGCTGTCTTAGGCACGTCCACATCCTTCACCTTCAATTGATAATACCCTGACCTCAAGTCAATCTTAGAGAACACAGCAGCTCCCCGAAATTGATCAAAGAGATCATCAATCCTCGGCAAAGGATACCGATTCTTGATAGTCAACTTGTTCAGCTGACGGTAATCAATGCACATCCTCATCGTGCCATCTTTCTTCTTCACAAACAAGACAGGAGCACCCCAAGGCGACACACTCGGCCGGATGAAACCACGATCAAGCAGCTCTTGCAACTGCGTCTTCAGCTCCTTCAGCTCCTTAGGTGCCATTCTATAGGGAGTAATGGACACAGGAGTTGTATTTTCATACAGCTCAATTCCAAACTCCACCTCACGATTAGGAGGTAAACCAGGCAACTCTTCAGGAAAAACACCAGGAAACTCCTTCACAACACGGATGTCTTGCACCCTCAGCTCCTTAGAGCTAGGATTCATCACAAAAGCTAGGTAAGCTTCGCAACCTTGCCTCAGCATCCTGTTCGCCTCCAAGGTAGACACAACTTTGGCAAGAAACTTCACATTCTCGCCAACAACAACAACTTCATAATCATCCGCAAGCTTAAGCGACACCCGCTTATTCTCACAATCCACAACAGCACGATGCTCAGCAAGCCAATCAAGACCAAGGATCACATCAAAACCATAGAAGGGCAACTCCATAAGATCAACATGAAAGACATGTTCTTGAACAACCAAAGGACACCTTCTATAAAGCTTACGAGTCACAACAGTTTCACCAAAAGAACTAGTGACTCTAACACCAACATCCAAAGACTCAACAGGCAAACCAAGCAACTCAGCATGCTCACGCAAAATGTATGAATGCGTAGATCCAGAATCTATCAAAGAAAGCAATGACAAGGATTGCAAAGTAAAGGTACCTGCAATCACATCAGCACCATTCCTTCCCTCGCGCTGAGCATACACTCTCGCCTGGCCTCCACCCTCAGGTTGAATAGCCACAACATGAGCTACTCCGCGACCACCTTCCTCTCGCCTCTGAAAATTACCACGGCCGCGCCCACGACCTCTCTGCGGTGCTGCAACAACAGGAGCACGCTCTTGGCCACCAGCCATCCTCGGACAATCTCGCCTCAAGTGGTCAGCAGAACCACAATTCCAGCACTCATAACCAGCTGCAGCAACAGGAGCTTGCACCTCCCTTCCAGCACGAGGACAGTCACGCTTCAAGTGACCACGGGAACCACAAATCCAACAAGCACTAGGGTCAGCTCTAGCATTACCACCCCTAGCAGGCACACCTCCACCTCTCTTAGCTGAGGACTGAAACCTCTGATCGCGTCCCCTCTTGTTCCGTCCACCTCCGGAACTATACTCAGCAGCTCTCTTCCCAGAACTCGCTCCAGCACCCTTCGCAGACAAACTCAGATTCATCTCTATGTCCTTGGATCGACTAACCAACACATCGAAATCATTGTACTCAGCTGCCAACATGTAGGTCTTTACTTCCGTCACCAAGCCATAACGGAACCTTTCGCACCTCTCTCGCTCATCAGGTATCAGCTCCGGTGCATACTGACTGAGGCGTACGAACTGTACTTCATACTCAGCCACACTCATGTTCCCCTGGGTCAGAGACATGAATTCACGCTTTTTCTCATCCAGATATCTCACTCCCAGATATCTCCTCTTAAACACATTCTGAAAGAATGTCCAAGTGATGTCAGCTTCAGCCATTCCAGAGATTGTGGTCGTCCACCACGTATAAGCATCGCCTTGCAGCAAAGACACAACACAACCCAACTTTTGCACATCAGTGCAACTCATCTGTCCCAAGACACGCTTGGTACTCTCTAGCCAAGCTTCCGACCTCTCGGCTGACATACCCCTAAACTCAGTCCCACCAAGACTGCGCAGACGCTCTAAGGGTAGTCTAGCACCAGCATCTCCCTGATGCCCAGCTCCTTGAGCTCCAGCTACTGCTGCTCGAAAAGCACCCGCAATAGCTTGTACCAGCATAGACATGTCAGGCATAGCTTGCCCCTGACCAACCTCAGGTCCTGCAGCTCTAGCACCAGCTGCCTCAGCTCCAGCTCTTTCCCTCTCTGCACCACCACCACCAGGTGGAGGAGGAGGTAACACGGCACTACCCGTACTCTCTTCATTCACATTCCCTTCCGGGGTCGTAGCTCTTACGCTACTCCTTAACTCTCTACGTGGTGCCATACTTTTACCATGCATAACAATACAAAATAAAACAAGTCAGGCCCAGCAAGGTAAGCAATCCAAGTATTCAAGCTCAATCTCTTTCAAAATCAACATCATTTCTTTAGCTTTTGTTTGGCAATGGGTACCCTCATCATGCATCATCACAACATACATCTCAAAAACATCATCATTTCAAATCACTGAACATGCTTTCACTCAACAAGCATACAAGCCAAACATACTTCAATCATGCATACATTCATTCCCAATTACTCGCAAACTCAGCTCTGATACCACCAAAAGTAACCCCCTTAACCCGGCCTAGACGGTTGACCCGAATTAAGAAAGTCACACAGGGAAAACCAAAGTCAACCCGAAAGTCAACCTTGATTAACGACCCTTTTTTTTCATTATAATCTTGTCTAGATGCGCATTAATCCTATTTGTGATCACACAAACATCATACTCAAAGATCACAAACATCAGAGATCAAACAGGGACCCAATTGAACAAATTACAACTTTAGGGACCAAATTGTAATTTCTGATAATTAAAAGGACTTAACCCAAATTAAGGTTACCATCTTGAAATTTATCAGGTTTCATGCTTCTCTGTGAAATTTCAGCTCAAAAAGACCTTCCAAGCTCAAGCAATTGAACATACAAGATTCAGGACCAAAACGTAAACAATTCAAAACATATAACTGCCATTGTCAGCCCTTAACGGTCGGCCGTTCCGAAACCAATCAACCCCGTTCCGGAACACGGGCCGTTCTGAAACCGATCGACACCGTTCCGAAACACGGCCTTGGCAGAGACCAAACCGTTTCGAAACGGTGCACACCGTTTCGGACGCCTGGGTTCGTGCAAGGCACCCGTTCCGAAACGGTGCATACTGTTCCGAAACACCTGCACAGATTGTAGCAAAGAGGCATACCAAAACATGCAATTGATCACTCAAACATGCTCCAAATGTCACCAAACTTTACCAGCATGCAATTAAACATATATATGACTTAAAGGAATCAACAAATCAACAATTCAAAATCATATGCAGAAAGCCCCAATTCAATGGTCATGCTTCCTACACAAGCTAGCCACTCAAGCATCAAACTTCCAAAACAAGCATATAAGGTTCCAAACCATAAACCAGCATTTTAAACAACATTCAACACACTTAGGGAGTCTCAAACGCCTCCCAAAACATACACATTGGTCCCCCATTGCCAAAACATACAAAAGCTAAATGTTTAACAAAACCTTCCATACTTAGAGCTTTTCTTGAACTTGATTGCTTGCCCTTCCTTGCAGCCCCTTTAAGTACTCTAATGCTCTGCATTATTGAATTAAGAAAACGTAGAGAGCGTAAGCAAAAGCTTAGTGAGGCATGCTCATTAAAAACAATTCAATAATGCAATTAAAACCATTTATAAACCATGCTTAAATCAAACCTTGCACATGCTCAAAGGCATACTTAAAACAAGCAATCACATGCTTTATATCATATATCAAAATAAGCATCTCATGCTTCTTACATACTTAACATGTCATATTGGCTCAAGTGATACATTTCATTTCATAAAACAAGTTCAACAACTTTCCCAAGGACTTTTAAACACCTTGGCCCCAAGGACTTTTAAACACCTTGGCCATGGACTTTTAAACACCATGAATAAGGACCACACAAGGACTTTTAACCACCTTTGTGTCCAATGCTTGAATCACCCCAAGGACTTTTAAACACCTTGGCCCCAAGGACTTTTAAACACCTTGGCCCCATGGACTTTTAAACACCATGGCCCCATGGACTTTTAAACACCATGGAAAGGATCACCTAAGGACTTTTAACCACCTTAGTGTCCGCAATAAGAATCATCCAAGGACTTTTAACCACCTTGATGTTCTTAAGTAACAAGGCTCACTCAAGGACTTTTAACCACCTTAGTGACCTTAACATTTTCAAAACATCACTTGCCAATATACATCATAATCATCATTTAATCCACTGTTTTAAAGCATTTAACCAAGCCATTTTCATCATGCATTTTAAAGCATCAATCCACATTTAAACAATGTATAAAAGCAAGGTACTCCTACCTAGAGTTAACTTCAACATATGGCTTATATCATCAGCAAAATCCATGCTAAAACATGCTTTCAAAACAGTAATTAAAACATGCAAATCATCACTTTGCAAAACATCAAGTCATGGCCACCACTAGAGAGAAAATCCGAAAACTTACACTTGAGCTTAGCAAAGTTGTTTAGACTTAAACTAAGCTCCCAAAACCTTCAAACCTTGGTTTTAAAAGCTGAAATCCAATTTCCACAAATCCACTCACCAATTTCCACTTTGCCTCAAGCCAAAGCACCAAATCAAGCTTCCGAATCAACCAAACTTGAATCCAATGATGCCTCCCCTGTTTCAATACATTAAAGCAGAGGATTAATGCATCATCATGCATTAATTGCTTCAATGAAAGCACCTAAACTCGCTGCTCTCATCCAACCTCCATTTTCGGCCACCAAACACAACCGAAAATGCATCCAAAACACTTCTAAACAAAGCCCAGCCATAAACCAGCAAATCCACACTTCCATTAACATCAAAACACATCTAAAAACAACCTATTAACATCCTTATACCTCCAGCAACAACAGATCACCAAGATCACCACAAAAACTACCTTAAAACACAAGCTAAACTTAGGAAACTCAACCTATCCGGGATTGCATCAATCAAAACTCATTTCCACATCAATTTAGGGATCATTTAACATCAAAAACACCTCTCAAATCACAGATTTAACAGATCAAACGAAAATCATGTGAAATCATCAAAATCTTGCATAATTAGCCAAGAT
Organism: Hibiscus tridactylites; assembly: GCA_958450335.1. Taxonomy (NCBI): domain Eukaryota; kingdom Viridiplantae; phylum Streptophyta; class Magnoliopsida; order Malvales; family Malvaceae; genus Hibiscus; species Hibiscus tridactylites. Next base: position 22,431,757 of record OY288291.1, on the reverse strand, counting down.
CTATAAATCAACTTAAATGCCTTTAATTAAACATCAATTTAGGATTGAAAACTTAGGAATTTCAGTAAAGAACTTGAAGTTCAGAGGAGAAGGACGTTCTTACCTCCAAACTTGAGTTTCTCCTCTTTTTGGAATGAAAATCCTTGATGAAACTTGTAGAAATTGAAGAGGATTTGAAGGAACAATGATTAGGGATCAATTGAGAGTTGAAAGGAGGATTTTAGGTGAGAAAATCAGAAACAAAACTCTGTAAATGGAGTGTTTGGGTTGAGAGAAAAAGAGAGAAAGAAAATGAGTAGTTAGTTGAGAAAAATGACTAAATGAGATTTCCCTCCTTTTGTTTTACTTTAAAAATCAGAATTATAACTCAAAATATCTTAGAAAAATCTGGAGAAACTCCCTTTGGGTAAATAGCTCCTTAAAGATTCAAAGTTTCAACCCTTCATAAAACAGCCACCAAACTTTCAAAAATTACATTTTGGTCACTAGCCAAAATGTCACCTTTCCAAAACTCATTTTCCAAAATTGATTTCACAGTTCACTTAATTATATTAAAAGATGATTTTAGAACATTTTTCCATATTTTTAATGCAACCCGAACTAGGCTTTCCTAATTTAACCTCTTACGATTCGAACAGCACTTTGACCAACCGGTCAACGCACAAGACTTCTAAGCCCAAAACCGGGGCGTTACAAAAATCAAAGTCAACCCGAAAGTCAACCTTGATTAACGACCCTTTTTTTCTTTTTAATCTTATCTAGATGCACATTTAACCTATGCGTGATCATACAAACAACATACTAAAAGATCACAAACATCAGAGATCAAACAGGGACCCAATTGAACAAATTACAACTTTAGGGACCAAATTGTAATTGCTGATAAATAAAAGGACTTAACCCAAATTGAAGTTACCATCTTGAAATTAGCCAGGTTTCATGCTTCTCTGTGAAATTTCAACTCAAAAGGACATCCACAGCTCATGCAATTGATCATACAAGATTAGGGACCAAAACGTAAACAATTCAAAACATAAAACTGCCAATGTCAGCTTCCTAACGGTCGGACGTTCCGAAACGGCTCGACCCTGTTCCGAAACACGGGCCGTTCTGAAACGGGTTCCGGAACGTGGCTCGGCAGAGGCCATACCATTTCGAAACGGTGCACACCGTTTCGGACGCCTGGGTTCGTGTAAGGCACCCATTCCGAAACGGTGCATACAGTTCCGAAACGCCTGCTCAGATTTCAGCAAACTAGCATACCAAATCAAGCAATTAGTCATTCAAACATGCTCCAAACATCTCCAAACTTTACCAGCATGCAATTAAACATATATAAGACTTGTAGGAATCATCAAATCAACAAACCAACATCATATGCAAAAAGCCCCAATTCAAAGATCATGCTTCCTACACAAGCTAGCTACTCAAGCATCAAACTTCCAAAAAAAGCATATAAGGTCTCAATCCAAAACCAGCATTTTAAACAACATTCAACATACTTAGGGAGTCTCAAACACCTCCCAAAACATACACATTGGTCCCCCATTGCCAAAACATACAAAAGCTAAATGTTTAACAAAACCTTCCATACTTAGAGCTTCTCTTGAACTTGATTGCTTGCCCTTCCTTGCAGCCCCTTAAGGTACTCTAATGCTCTGCATTATTGAATTAGGAAAACGTAGAGAGCGTAAGCAAAAGCTTAGTGAGGCGTGCTCATTAAAACAAATCAATAATGCAATTAAAACCATTTATAAATCATGCTTAAAACCAATCCTTGCACATGCTCAAAAGCATACTTTAAATCAAGCAATCACATGCTTCATATCATATATCAGAACAAGCATCTCATGCTTCTTACATACTTAACATGTCATATTGGCTCAAGTGATACATTTCATTTCATAAAACAAGTTCAACAAACTTTCCCAAGGACTTTTAACCACCTTGGCCCCAAGGACTTTTAAACACCTTGGCCATGGACTTTTAAACACCATGAAATAGGACCACACAAGGACTTTTAACCACCTTTGTGTCCAATGCTTGAATCACCCCAAGGACTTTTAAACACCTTGGCCCCAAGGACTTTTCAACACCTTGGCCCATGGACTTTTAAACACCATGGAAGGATCACCTAAGGACTTTTAACCACCTTAGTGTCCGCAACATGAACCATCCAAGGACTTTTAACCACCTTGATGTTCATAAGTAACAAGGCTCACTCAAGGACTTTTAACCACCTTAGTGACCTTAACATTTTCAAAACATCACTTGCCAATATACATCATAATCATCATTTAATCCACTGTTTTAAAGCATTTAATCCAAGCCAATTTCATCATGCATTTTAAAGCATTATTCCACATTTACACAATGTATAAAAGCAAGGTTCTCTCATCTAGAGTTACCTACAACATATGGCTTATATCATCAGCAAAATCCATGCTAAAACATGCTCTCAAAACAGTAATCAAAACATGCAAATCATCACTTTGCAAAACATCAAATCATGGCCACCACTAGAGAGAAAATCCGAAAACTTACACTTGAGCTTAGCAAAGTTGTTTAGACTTAAACTAAGTTCCCAAAACCTTCAAACCTTGGTTTAAAAAGCTGGAAATCCAATTCCACATTTGCACTCACCAATTTCCACTTTGCTTCAAGCCAAAGCACCAAATCAAGCTTCCGGATCAACCAAACTTGGATCCAATGATGCCTCCCCTGTTTCAACACATCAAAGCAGAGGATTAATGCATCATCATGCATTAATTGCTTCAATGAAAGCACCTAAACTCGCTGCTCTCACATAACCTCCATTTTCGGCCACCAAACACAACCGAAAATGCATCCAAAACACTTCCAAACAAAGCCCAGCCATAAACCAGCAAAACCTCACTTCCATTAACATCAAATAACATCTAAAACAAACCTAATAACAACCTTATACCTCCAGCAACACCAGATCACCAAGATCACCTCAAAAACTACCTTAAAACACAAGCTAAACTTAGGAAACTCAACCTATCCGGGATTGCATCAATCAAAACTCAATTCCACATCATTTTAGAGATCATTTAACATCAAAAACACCTCTCAAATCACAGATTTAACAGATCAAACGAAAATCATGTGAAATCATCAAAATCTTGCATAATTAGCCAAGATCTATAAATCAACTTAAAAGCCTTTAATTAAACATCAATTTAGGATTGAAAACTTAGGAATTTCAGTAAAGAACTGATAGTTTAGAGGAGAAGGACGTTCTTACCTCCAAACTTGTGTTTCTCCACTTTTTGGAATGAAAATCCTTGATGAAACTTGTAGCAATTGAAGAGGTTTTGAAGATACAATGATTTGCAATCAAATGAGAGTTGAAAGGAGGAATTTAGGTGAGAAAATCAGAATCAATTCTCTGGAAATGGAGTGTTTGGGTTGAGAGAAAAAGAGAGAAAGAAAATTGGAAGTTAGATGAGAAAATGCCAAATGAGTTTTTCCCTCCTTTTGATTCACTTTAAAAATCAGAATTATAACTCTAAATATCTTAGAAAAATCTGGAGAAATCACTTTTGGATTAATAGCTCCTTAAAGATTCAAAGTTCCAATCCTTTTTAAAACAGCCACCAAACTTGCGAAAATTACATTTTGGTCACTAGCCAAAATGTCACACTTCCAAAACTCATTTTCCAAAATTGTTTTCACAGATCATCTAATTATATTAAAAGATGATTTTAGAACATTTTTCCATATTTTTAATGCAACCCGAACTAGGCTTTCCTAATTTAACCTCTTACGATTTGAACAGCACTTTGACCAACCGGTCAACGCCCAAGACTTCTAAGCCCAAAACCGGGGCGTTACAAGAGGCGTGGCTAGAGAGTACCATGCCTATATTAGGTCGGATGGAGTGCTCGGACGCTAAAAAGCTTGGTTGTATCCTTTCTCTGCTTCAGGGAGATGCGTATATCTGGTGGACTACAACTACATCTGATACGCTTGAGGGTGAGATCACTTGGGAGTTCTTCAGATCTGATTTTTGTAAGAAAAACTTGGGTCCACAGTTCTTGGATGAGAAGAAGAGAGAGTTTATAGCTTTCGTTCAGGGTAGTATGTCTGTATATGATTATGAGATACAGTTCGTACGGCTGAGTCAGTATGCTCCTGAGTTAGTGCCTAATGAGAAGGAAAGATGTGAGCGCTTCCATTGTGGGCTGGTAAAATATGTGAAAACTTACATGCTAGCCTTCGATTATGTGGATTTTGATGTTTTGGTTAGCCGAGCCAAAGACATCAAGCAAAACTTGGGTTTGTCTTCTCGTGCTAGTGGTTCTAGCTTAGGGAAGAGGCACAACCAGTGGGACTGAGGTGATGCCAAGAGACACAAGGATAATAAGCATCATTATGATCATAGGCGTGGGGGTGGTAACCCAGGTCGTAGCCATCAGGGCCAAGGAGTTGTTGCTCATACTCCGGAATGTGCTAGATGCGGGAGACATCATACGGGTGAGTGTTGGGGTGTGTCTGGTACATGCTGGAACTGTGGATCTCGCAATCATTTGAGACGTAACTGTTCTCAGCCGGTTAGAGCAGTTGATCATCAAAGAGGCCGTGGGTGCGGTCGAGGTAACTACCAGCCAAGGATTGAGGCTCCAAGGAACGTAGCTCATGTTGTTGCAGTCCAACCAGAGGGCGGTGGATCAACTAGGATGTATGCACACAAAGAGGCCGGGAATGACACATATGTTATTTCAGGTAATTTCATGTTACAATCTATGTCATTGCTTTCCTTGGTTGATTCTGGTTCTACACATTCTTATATTCTGAGTGAGCATACAAAATTGTTAGACATCTCTGTTGAGATATAAGATGTAGGAATGCATGTGACTAGCTCTTTTGGTGAGACCGTTGTGGTTAGTTGGATGTATAGGAGGTGTTCGCTGGTGATTCAAGGTTATGTATTTCCAGTTGATATGATGGAGCTATCATTCTATGGTTTTGATATTATTCTGGGTATGGATTGGCTTGTTGAGCATAGAGCTAGGGTGGAGTTTGAGACAAAAAGGATTGCATTGAAGCTTACAGATGACTATGTAGTAGTTGTAGTAGGTGAGAACATTAAGTTCTTGTCGAATGTTATTTCAGCTCTAGAGGCTCAAAGGTTGATGAACTTTGGTTATCAGGCATATTTGGCCTATGTGATGAATCCTATCATGAGCGAGGTCAGACCAAAGAACATTAGGACAATTTGTGATTTTCCAGAGGTATTTTCGAAAGAATTGCCTGGTTTGCCTCTTGACAGAGAGGTAGAGTATGCTATTGAGACTATCTCTAATTCTGCTCTGGTGTCGATTGCCTCGTATCGAATGGAATTTAAAAGAACTGAAAGATTTGAAGAATCAGCTACAAGATTTGTTAGATCGTGGTTTCATTAGGCCTAGTATTTCGTCGTGGGGTGCCTCAGTATTATTTGTGAAGAAGAAAGACGGTAGTATGAGGATGTGCATCGACTATAGGTAACTGAACCAGCTAACAGTAAAGAACAAGTACCCTTTGCCGCGTATTGATGATTTATTTGATCAATTGAGAGGGACGTCAGTATTTTCAAAGATTGATTTGAGATCAGTGTATTATTAGTTGAAGGTGAAAGATGTTGATGTGCTGAAGACTGCTTTTAGGATTAGGTATGTACATTATGTATTTATGGTAATGCCATTTGGGTTAACTAATGCACCAGCAGCTTTCATGGATATGATGAATAGAGCATTTCATGAGTACTTGGATCGGTTTGTAGTAGTGTTTATTGATGACATTGTTGTGTATTCGCGATCCAAGGAAGAACACAATGAGCATTTGCGGTTAGTGCTACGGACATTATTAAGTAATCAGTTTTATGCTAAATTGAGCAAATGTGAGTTTTGGATCAGAGAAGTTGAATTTCTTGGCCATGTTGTGTCAGCTGAAGGGATTAGAGTTAATCCTAGGAAAGTAGAAGCTATTGTGGAATGGAAGCAACCAAAGACCGTAACTTAAATTCGAAGTTTCCTAGGTTTAGCTGGTTACTATAGGAGATTTATAGATGGGTTCTCTATGGTGGCTACCCCGTTAACAAAATTGTTGCAAAAGGGTATTAGATTTGAGTGGACAGATGCAAGACAACAAGCCTTTGAGAAATTGAAAGAAGCTTTGACTAATGCTCCAGTTTTAGTTCAGCCAGTGTCAGGGAAGGAGTTTGTAATCTTCAGCGATGCTTTGCATGTGAGCTTAGGTTGTGTCCTGATGCAAGAAAGATGAGATGTTTCCTATAGTTCTAGACAACTAAAGGTGCATGAGAAGAACTACCCTACTCATGACATAGAATTGGCTGCAGTTGCTTTTGCATTGAAGATTTGGCGACATTACTTGTATGGTGAGAAGTGCACAGTTTACACAGATCACAAGAGAAAATTGATTACTCATAAAGAATTGAATTTGAGACAGCGAAGGTGGTTAGAATTACTTAAAGACTATGACCTTACTATTGAGTACCATCCAGGTAAAGCAAATGTGGTAGTCGATGTTCTGAGCAAAAAAGTAACAATTGAATTGCGAGCTATGTTTGATAGATTATGTGTGTCAGAGGATGGTGGCTTAGTGACTGAATTGCAAGTGAAGCCTTCTTTAATTCAGGTTATTCGTGAGAAACAATTGCGAGACAAATCTTTGGCTGCTCACGTACAAGACATTGCGGAAGGTAACCCGACTGATTTTCGTTTCAGTGATGATGGGATTTTTGTGTTTCAAGAGCAAGGTAGTTGTTCCAGAAGACAGTGAGTTGAGACGCATCATTTTGACTGAAGCACATTGTAGTCGATTTACTATGCATCCGGGTAGTAGGAAGATGTATCGCGATGTGAAGAATGAGTACTTCTAGATTGGTTTGAAGAAGAACTTAGCTGAATTTGTAAGTAAGTGTATGGTATGTCAGAGAGTGAAAGCGGAAGATCAGATTCCATCAGGTTTGTTGCAACCGTTGAGGATTCTTGAATGGGAGTGGGGGAAGAATCACCATGGACTTTGTATCAGGTTTGCCCTTATCACCATCTAAGAAGAATTCAGTTTGGGTGATAGTTGATCAATTTACAAAATGTGCTCATTTTTTTCTTGTTCATACTACCTACTCTTTAGATAAATTGGCCGAATTGTATATTCGTGAGATTGTGAGATTGTATGTTGTTCTGAAGTCGATTATGTCTGATAGAGAACCAAGGTTTACAACTATATTTTTGGATTGTTTACATAATGCTTTAGGTTCTCGTTTGAATTTCAGCACGTCTTATCATCCTCAGTCGGACGGTCAGTCAGAACGGGTGATTCAAATTTTGGAAGACATGTTGAGGTGTTGTATCATCGATTTTCAGGGCTCATGGGAGAAACATCTACCATTAGTAGAGTTTGCGTACAATAACAGTTATCAGTTGAGTATTCAGATGGCTCCTTATGAGGCTTTGTATGGTAGGAGATACAGAACACATGTATGTTGGGCTAAAGCCGGTCAGAGGTTGGTCGATGCTGGATATTTTTAAGGGTACTACCGAGAAAGTGAAACTGATTTGTGATCATTTGAAGGCAGCTACGGATAGACAGAAATCTTATGTCGACTTGAAGAGAAAAGAGGTTGAGTATGCGGTGGGAGATAGGGTATTCTTGAAAGTTTCTCCATGGAAGAAAGTGATGAGATTTGGTAAAAGGGGAAATTGAGTCCGAGGTTTATCAGTCCGAAACAGGCTCTTGGGTTTCGAGATGGTGGTTGTTATTTTCGGTTAAAGACATCTTCTAAGTTTGTTTTTCTTGCGTTTTGGTCCTCGATTGATGTGATATCTATCGGAAGAGTTTGGGTTGTTGTTTTGAGCTGCATTTCATCATGTGAGCATGAAAATGACTTAATCTCAAAGTTGTAACCTAAATTTCATATTAGGTCCTCATTTATACTATATTTACATTTTGGCCCTTGTATGCTCGTTTGTCTATTCGATGTTTGTTTCTTTGTGTTTTATCCGCTGCGTGTGATCCTCACCTAAGTTTTTATAAGTGCATCTAGAAAAGATAAAAAAAATAAAAAGCTTGTTCCTCTTTTAAGGTTGCTAACAAGAGGAAAACCTTCAGAATTTTATCGGGTAGTCCTATGTGACCACCTCGGGTCGATCTGGTGGCTAGGTCGGGTCGAGGGGATTACAGGTGGTGCATTTGAATTATATAGGCCGGGATATTAACAAGGTAGCGAACAGTCTTGCTAAGCTTGTGTCTTCTGTTAACATGGATGTGGGTTTTTTTTCACCAGCCCGCCCCTTTCCATATTGTCGATAGTTCATGATGATTTATGGTAGTAGATGGATTAGGATTTTCCAGGTTTTTGATGTTTTAAAGTTTCTTTGTGATTGGTTTTAGTCAGATTTTCCTTTTCGTTATGTAAATATTTGGGTTAATTATACCATTGACCACCGAACTAATTGAGGATTTCTATTTTGACCACTAAACTAACGAACTCGTCAATCAGACCACTAATCTTATAAAATCAACTTATTTTGACCACCGCCGTTAAAAACATAACAGTGGAGTGACGGAACTGTCGCGTGGCAATTAACGGGAAGATTTTAAAATCCCTTAACATGCGTTGGGGGTGGATCGAATTTGAGCAATGCTTGGGTAAAGGTAGTAGCTTAGCCATTGCACCAAGCACAACTTTGTGCTTTAAATTACCAAATTTAATATATATATATATATATATATATCTTATTGGTTTCTACATTTATAAGCCAAAAGCTAAAATCATAAACACTAATTTTACATATATAACCCTAAACCTTAAACCTTAAATATTTCAAATTAATTTTACATTAAACACTTCAAATTAATTTCACATATATAAACCCTAACTCTAACACTAACCCTAAATATTTCAAATTAATTTCACGCTAAATATTTTAAATTAATTTCACATATATAAACCTTAAACCTTAAACCATAAATATTTCAAATTAATTTCACACTAAATATTTCAAATTAATTTAACATATATAAACCTTAAACCCTAAACACTAAATATTTCAAAGTAATTTCACATCAAATATTTCAAATTAATTTCACATATATAACCTTAAACACTAATTTAAGATTTAAGGTTTATGATTATATATGTGAAATTAATTTGAAATATTTAGATTTTAGGGTATATATGTGAAATCCGTGTTTAGAGTTACATATGTGAAATTAGTGTTTAGAGTTATATATGTGAAATTAGTGTCCGGGGTTTGGGTTTAAGGTCTATGTATATGAAATTAATTTGAAATGTTTAGTGCAAAATTAATTTAAAATATTTAGGGTTTAAGGTTTAAGGTTATAGATGTGAAATTAGTGTTTAGGGTTTGAGATTTTTGACTTATAAATGTAGAAACAAATCAGAAATATATTAAATTTGGTGATTTAAAGCACAAAATTGTGCATGGTGTTGTGGCTAAACCACTACCTTTACCCAAGTATTGCCCAAGTTCAATCCACCCCAACTCATGTTGAGGGATTTTATTTTCCTCCTCTAAACACGTCACCACTTGATTGAAAATAACATGGACTAAATGTATAATTGCGGTGATCAAAATAAGTTGATTTTATAAGTTTTATGGTCCAATTGACGAATTCGTTAATTCAGTGGTAAAAATAAGAATCTTCAATTAGTTCAGTGGTCAATGATATAATTAACTCTAAATACTTCTAGAGCATGCGGTAATATTCTTTTAGGAAAACTACATCGGTGGTCCCCAAACTATTATCGTCTTTCTATTTTGGTCCCAAAATTATTTTTTTGGCAAAATCGTTCCTTCTGTTACATAGTTCTCCTGTTTTAGTCCCTCGTCGTTAAAAACTAACAGAATTGTTTTCTTATTTTTCAAATATTTTTTTATTATTTTCTCTCTCCTATATATATTATTTAAATTTTTTATTCAGACTAATGTGGTGGGGACACATGTCACCACCATAACAAATAAAATAAATTGAATGTGAGGGGGAGCTAGGACTCAAACCTGCATCCCCCACGTCCCCAACCAATAGGTCAACCATTGGGCTAAACTCCAATTATTGTTATGTTTTAGTACAAGTTAGATTTAAAATAATCAAATGGGGACGCAGCTGACATCTTCTTCCACCATATTTGTAACACCCCAATTTTGGGCTTAGAAGTTTTGGGTTTGGACCGGGCCGGTCGGGTTGCGGTTCGAATATAAAAGAGTGAATTTAGGAAAGCCTAGTTCGGGTTGCATTAAAAATATGGAAAAATGTCTTAAAATCCTCTTTTATTATATATAAGAGAAAGGTGAAATCAATTTTACAAAATGAGGTTTGGAAGAGTGACATTTTGGGTTAGTGACCAAAATGTAATTTTTGAAAACTGTGTGACTGTTTTGAAAAGGATTGAAACTTTGAATCTTTAAGGAGCTATTTACCCAAAAGAGTTTCTCCAGATTTTTCTGAATATTTATCAACTAATTAATGGTTTTAAAATAAAGGTAAAAGGGAGGGAAAGATATTTTGGCATTTTAACAAACTTTTTTCCAAAATTTCCATTTTCTTTTCTCTCAACTTTTCTCTCAACCCAAACACATTTCTCCAGCAAAGTTCTCTCTGATTTTGATCTCCAAAGATTAGATTTCAATCCTCATTTGATCTCTAACCAATCCTACAACAAAACCTTAGCATTTGCTTATTGGATTTTCAAGAATTTAGATTCCAAAAATAGAGAAACTCAAGTTTAGAGGTATGAACATCCTTCTCCTCTAAACTCTCAATTCTTTACTGAAATTTCCAAGTTCTCAATCCTTGATTTGTGTTTTATTAAAGGTTTTACAATTGTATTCTTGATCTTGGCTTTAAAATGCAAGATTTGCTTTAATTTTGATGAAATTCGTATGATCTGATTGGGCATTGTTTTGAGGTGTCATTTTGATGTAAAATGAATGTATAATTGATGAGAAATTGAGGTTCAATCAATGCAATCCCGAATAGGTTGATTTTCCTAAGTTATGCTTGAGTTTTTGGTTGTTTTGGGGGTGATCTTGATGATCTGTTATAGCTGGAGGTATAAGGACGTGGTTAGATTCTTTTTGGATGTTAATTGAGGTTTATAAATGATTGGATTTGATGGATCTTGGCTGGGTAGTGTTGTGGAGTTGTTTGGATGTGTTTTCAGTTGTGTTTGGTAGCCGTAAGTGGAGTGTGGATGAGAGCAGCGAGTTTAGGTGCTTTCATTGAAGATATTAATGCATGATGATGCATTAATCCTCTGCTTTGATGTGTTTAAAACAGGGGAGACATCTTCAGATCTTTGTGGTGGTGATACGGGAGCTTGATCGGTGTTTCGGCAAGTGGCGAAACGGAATCGATGAGTGGATTTTGGTTTTCACCTTTGAAACCAATGTTTTGGAGGTTTGGGAGCTTAGTTTAAGTCTAAGCAACTTAACTAAGCTCAAGAGTAAGTTTTCGGAAAAACTCTCTTATTGTTGAACCATGGAATGTTGTTTGCAATGTGATTGTTTTCATGTTTTAAATTCTGTTTTGAAAGCATATTTTAGCATGTTATTTGCTGATTTTATAAGCCATGAATTGAAGGATGCTCAAGGTAAGGGATCCTTGTTTTGTACATTGGATAAAATGTGGTTTTGATGCATAATGGTGCATGATGGCTAATGGCTTTGTAAATGCTTTTAAACAGTGGATTATTGTTGTTAAATGATGCATATTGGCAAGTGATGTTTTAAGAAAGGTTAAGAACACTATGGTAGTTAAAAGTCCATAGGTGGTTCTTGTGTTAAGAACAACATGGTGGTTAAAAGTCCATGGTTGGTTCTTGTTAAGGTCACAAAGGTGGTTAAAAGTCCTTGTGTGAGCCTTGTGTATTTTAAGAACAACATGGTGGTTAAAAGTCCATGGTTGGTTCTTGTTAAGGACACAAAGGTGGTTAAAAGTCCTTGTGTGGTCCTTGTGAATTGTAAGAACACCATGGTGGTTAAAAGTCCATGGGTGATTCTGGTGCTAAGGACACAATGGTGGTTAAAAGTCCATGTGTGGTCCTTGTGAATTGTAAGATCACAATGGTGGTTAAAAGTCCATGTGTGGATCTTATGTTGATTGTATTTTTAAATGGAAAGTTTATGATTATCACTTGTGGCCAATATGACATGTTATTGAATTTGAAGCATGAAATGCTTGTTTTAGATGCTTATGTGCATGTATAAAAGATGTTTTGAACTAAGGTTTATAAAGGTGTTTTATAAATGCATTATTGAGTTGTTTTAAATGAGCTTTCCTCACTAAGCTATTTGCTTACACTCTCTCTTTTCTTAAACCAATAATGCAGAGCGTTGAAGTTCTTTTAAAGGGCAGCAAGAGGTCAAGAATCTAAGTGGAAGCTTAAGCTCATGTATGGTGAAAATTTCTTAACACTCTTAGCTTTTGGCATTTGGCAATGGGGGACCAATGTTGTTGTTTTGGGAGATGTTTTGGACTCCCTAAGTTGGTTTTGTGTTGTTGATGATGATGGAACATGTAATTGGCCTTTGTGAAATTGGTTTGGTATTATGATGCTTGAATGGTTTTCCAAATAGGATGCATGCCTATAGAATTGGGGATTTGCTTAATTGATGTCAAGTTTGTGAATGGTTGATGCTAATATGTTCCTTATGCATGTAATGACTTGTTGGTATAATTTAGTTGCCTTTGGAGCATGTTTGATGGGTCAATTGTGTGATAAACCAGCTAATTTTCTGCAATCTGGGCATCCTGTTTCGGAACAGGTGCTACCGTATCGGAACGGGGGCCTGAAATGGCCTTAGCGTTCCGAAACGAGTGGAACCGTTCCGGAACGATTTGGCCACTGCCAGGCCCTGTTCCGGAACTAGTTTCGAAACGGTCACGTGTTTCGGACCGGATCATCCCTGTTCCGAAACACCCGACCGTTGGGCACTGAAATTGACGGTTATATGTTTTGGAATCTTTGCGTTTTAGTCCTGAACCTTGTTTATGCAATTGAATGAGTTTGAGAAGTCCGTTTGAGTTGAAATTTGGCAGAGAAGCATGACACATGACTAATTTCATAATGGTAAATTTTAAGTTGGTTAAATCCTTATAATTTTCAGAATTTACAATTTGGTCCCTAAATTCGTGTTTTGTGCAATTAAGTCCCTAAATATTTTCCGATTGCACCGATCTTTGAATATGCTGATTGTATGAACATATCTAGAGTTAATGTGCATTTAGATAAGAATAAAAGAAAAAAAAGGGTCGTTAATGAAGGTTGACTTTCGGGTTGACTTTGGTTTTCCCCGTGTAAACTTCTTAATTCGGTTCAACCGTCTGGGCCGGGTTAAGAGGGTTACATTTGGTTGTATCAGAGCTGAGTTCTCGTGTAATTGGAAATGAATATGTTGTTGATTTTGTATGTATGCTTTGTATGCTTGTTGAGTGAAAGCATGATGTGTGAATTGTAAGCATGTTACAATTGTGGTGTATGCTGTGGTGAAAGCATGTTAGTGGGACCCATTGCCAAATCAAAGCTAGTGTAATGTTTTGTATTTAAGTGGAAATGAGCTGAGTACTTGGATTGCTTACCTTGTTGGGCCTGACTTTGTTTATTTGCATTGTGATTGCATTGTTAGTGTATGGCACCTCGTAGAGAGTTGAGGGTTAATACGCGAGCTATGGCTCAGAATGAAAATGAAGAGAATGCTGAAAATGTAGTGGATTTACCTCCTCCGCCTGGTGGTGGTGGTGCTGGGGGTGAAGGAGCTGCAGTTGGCGCTGGTGCTAGGGTCGCTGGACCTGAAGCTGGTCAGGGGCAAGTTGTTCCTGACATGACAATGCTGGTACAAGCTATTGTTGGTGCTTTTCGAGCAGCAGTAGCTGGAGCTCAAGGAGCTGAGCATCAGGGAGATGCTGGAGTTAGACTACCTTTGGAACGTTTGCGCAGTCTGGGAGGGACTGAGTTCAGAGGGTTGCCTGCTAAAGGTTCGGAGTCTTGGCTGGAGAGTACCAAGAGAATCTTGGGTCAAATGAACTGCAATGAAGTTCAGAAGCTGGGCTGTGTAGTATCGTTGTTGCAGGACGATGCATACACTTGGTGGACAACCACTATCTCTGGGATGGCGGATGCTGATGTGACCTGGACGTTCTTTCAGAACGCGTTCAAGAGGAGATATATGGGTGTGAGGTACCTAGACGAAAAGAAAAGAGAATTCATGTCTCTTACCCAAGGGAACATGTTTGTAGCTGAGTACGAGGTTCAGTTTGTCCGACTTAGTCAGTATGCACCTGAGCTTGTTCCGGATGAGCGGGAGAGGTGTGAAAGGTTCCGTTATGGGTTGGTGACGGAAGTAAAGACGTATATGTTAGCTGCTGAGTATAATGATTTTGATGTGCTGGTTGGGAGAGCAAAGGACATGAGATAAATTTGGGTTTATCTTCTATAAGTGTTGGATCTGGTGCTGGAAAGCGAGTTGCTGAATATAGTTCCGGTGGTGGACGGAATAAGAGGGGACGTGATCAGAGGTATCAGTCTTCGGCTAAACGAGGTGGTGGTGCGCCTGCTTAGGGAGGCAAGGCAAGAGCTGAACCGAACGCATGTTGGACATGTGGATCGCGTGGCCATATGAAGCGTGATTGTCCTCGAGCTATGAGGGAGGTGCAAGCTCCTGTTGTGGCGGCTGGTAATTCGTGCTGGAACTGTGGATCTACGGATCACTTGAGGAGAGAGTGTCCTATGTTGGCTGGTGGCCAAGGGCGTGCTCCTGTAGTTGTTGCACTACAGAGAGGTCGTAGGCGCGGCCGTGGTAATTTCCAGCGGAGCGAAGAGGGTGGTCGGAATGTGGCTCATGTTGTAGCTGTTCAGCCTCAGGGTGGCGGCCAGGCTAGAGTGTATGCTCAGAGGGAGGGGAGAAATGACACGGATGTGATCGCATGTACTTTTACTTTGCAATCCCTGTTGTTACTTTCCTTGATTGATTCTGGATCTACACACTCATACATATTGCGTGAGCATGCTGAATTGCTTGGTTTGCGTGTTGAGTCTTTGGATGTTGGTATGCGTGTCACTAGTTCTTTTGGTGAGACTGTTGTGACTCGAAAGCTTTATAGAAGATGTCCTTTGGTTGTGCAAGATCATGTTTTTCCTGTTGATCTTATGGAATTGCCTTTCTATGGTTTTGATGTAATCCTTGGTATGGATTGGCTTGTTGAGCATCGAGCTGTAGTGGATTGTGAGAATAAGCGAGTTTCGTTGAAACTTGCAGATGATTATGAGGTTGTTGTGGTTGGTGAGAATGTGAAGTTTCTTGCCAATGTGGTGTCTACGTTGGAGGCAAGCCGGATGCTGAGGCAAGGTTGTGAGGCCTATCTAGCTTTTGTGATGAATCCTAACTCTAAGGAGTTGCGTGTGCAAGATATCAGGACTGTGCGAGAGTTTCCTGGTGTGTTTCCTGAGGAGTTGCCTGGATTGCCTCCTAATCGTGAAGTGGAGTTTGGGATTGAGTTGTATGAGAACACAACTCCAGTGTCCATTACTCCGTATAGAATGGCACCTAAAGAGTTGAAGGAACTGAAGACGCAATTGCAAGAGTTGCTTGATCGTGGTTTCATTCGGCCGAGTGTGTCGCCTTGGGGTGCACCGGTCTTGTTTGTGAAGAAGAAGGATGGCACTATGAGAATGTGCATTGATTACCGTCAGCTGAACAAGTTGACTATCAAGAATCGGTATCCATTGCCGAGAATTGACGATCTTTTTGATCAATTTCGGGGAGCAGCTGTGTTCTCTAAGATTGACTTAAGGTCAGGGTATTACCAGTTGAAGGTGAAGGATGGGGATGTTCCAAAGACAGCTTTCAGGACGAGGTATGGGCATTATGAGTTCCTTGTGATGCCGTTTGGTTTGACAAATGCTCCTGCAGCTTTCATGGATATGATGAATCGAGTGTTTCATGAATACTTGGATAAGTTTGTTGTGGTATTCATCGATGATATCCTCGTGTACTCGCGTACTGAGGAGGAGCATGAAGAGCATCTGAGGATTGTGTTGCATGCTTTGTTGGAGAATCAGCTTTATGCCAAGTTGAGCAAGTGTGAGTTCTGGCTTAGAGAAGTGGTGTTTCTTGGTCATGTGGTTTCTGCTGAAGGGATTCGTGTTGATCCTCAGAAGATTGAGGCGGTGATGAATTGGAAGGTTCCTAAGTCTGTTCATGAAGTCCGTAGTTTCCTTGGTTTGGCAGGATATTATCGGAGGTTCATGGATGGGTTTTCAAAGATTGCTGCACCTTTGACAAAGTTGTTGCAGAAGGATGTTAAGTATGAGTGGATGGAAGCAAGGCAGCAGGCTTTTGAGAAGCTTAAGGCAGCTTTGACGCAAGCTCCTATCTTGGTTCAACCTGAATCAGGGAAAGAGTTTGTGGTGTATAGCGATGTGTCCTATGTTGGTTTGGGATGTGTGTTGATGCAAGAGGGTAAGGTGGTGGCTTATGCGTCTCGATAGTTAAAGGTGCATGAGCGCAATTATCCTACGCATGACATTGAGTTGGCTGCGGTGGTTTTTGCCTTGAAGATTTGGAGACATTACCTGTATGGTGAGAAGTGTACTGTGTACACGGATCACAAGAGTTTGAAGTATCTGATGTCTCAGAAGGAGTTGTGTAACCCCCTCATCCCGGTCTGGCCGGATGACCGGTCCGAGTGGGCCACACGGGGAAAACCGAAGCGAAACCCAAAGGGTTCCTCCTCGGTTAGCAACCCTAAATTTTTTTTTCCTTTTAATCTAGTCACAAACAAACCCCCAACCACATTCAAACGCCCAAATTTTAATCTTAACTAGAGGCATATTAATTCCTATGTATTTATCTCTTTAAAAAGGTGAACAATTCAAAACAGTGCAGTTTTAAGCAGAAGTTTCGAAACCTTCACCAAGGGTTTCGAAACTTTTGCTGGCAGAAACCCCTGGGACCAATTTTCACCAAAGGTTTCGAAATCTTGGGGAAGGTTTCGGAACCTTTGACCATAGTTTCGAAACCTACCCCAGAGGTCTCGAAACTTTTGATGGCAGAATGTCCTAGAACCAAAAATTTTCCAAAGGTTTCGAAACCTTGGGGAAGGCTTCGGAACCTTTGACCATAGTTTCGAAACCTACCCCAAAGGTCTCGAAACTTTGGCTGGCAGTGACCCCTGGAACCGAAATTCTCTGCAAAGGTTTCGAAACCTTACCCATGGTTTCGAAACCTTAGTGCAGGGGATCACTTACTGCCCAACTTATGGACTTCCTAACCATGGAAAAACACTAAGATCATGCATGGACATATGTAGAAGCTCAAAAGAACAAAGGCGTGAATCAACAACTACAAGACTCGCACATACAACCATTTCAACAAGCATACATACAACAACCACAGTCGGATTTTAGCTTACAAGCATTGGATATACGTGAAACGTACCTATCTAGACCTCAAGCAATATCACAAGAAACCTACTTAACAAGCATAGGCATCATACACATGGTAGTCAAGCTTAAGGCATGCATAGACCAACCTCATACAAATTCAGGCATAAACAAATAATCCACCTAAGAATCATAGAACATAAACCATGTAGCAAAACATAACACAACACAGGTTTAACAATTTCAAGCATAACTTCCTAGGGAGTTTGACCCCAACTCCTAACACTCTATACCCCATTGTCTAGGCATTATTACAAAAGAAAACCATACTTAAACTTGCTTGAGAACTCCAAAAGCTCCTCCTTCGCCCACTCGCCTCCCGAACTCTAACGATCTGCACATTGGAAACAAAAGAGCATAAGCAATATAGCTTAGTGAGAAAGGCTCTACAATTTACAACATGCAGTTCTCCTAAAATACGATTTGTATGCAAGAAAACAATGGATGCATAAGGGTCTATCTCGACCACAACACTTGGTTTGCTCAAGCACAACCAACATACTCTTACGGTGGGACTACACATCACCGTTTCGACTAGTGGATTTCCAATGGGACTACACATCAAAGTACTACCCTACTAGTCACTATCGGTGGGACTACACATCACCGTAGTTTAGACCACCATCACGTGAGGCACGAACTCAACACGACTACAACATTGACAACTTAAAATGCATTCAATGGTCACAATGTATATACAATCAACTTGTCACAACAACTTATGAGTAGGGAGACTTACACACGGGTTTAGGCAACCTCTCAAGGTTCCACCCAAACCCCAAGGGAGTCCATATCAAGCACAATGTAAAAACCAATGATTCTACTCACCGTTGCTACCCAAGAGAAGATCGAAGACCAAGCTCAAGACTCCGAATTCCCCGGATTTGACCCCGAAGCTTCTCCGACCAAAATTCTCGCCTCTAGCCAATCCAACACCAAGCAAACAATCTCAAGTCAATCCATGTTCTAAAATGCTCAACCCGGATTACAAACCAATTACAAGATATCAATTTTCACATGGAGAACAAGCCCAAAATTCCAAAATCCGAGCAGCCCTCAAGCACCCCTTAAAACCATTGATTTCAACCTTCAAACTACTCCCTAAAGCTTCCAAAACAAAGCTTTCATATACCCTAACCATTGGCCCTCTCATTTCTACATAGAACACCCCCATATTTCAATCCTAAACCTCCCCAAAACCCCATTTCGGGAAAATCCCCAAAACCTTGTAAAAATCATTTTGGTTGGCCCTTTTTGGTTGTAGATTACTCATTGAACCTCAACAAATCAAAAACTAGAATCAAAGACCTCAAAAACAACATTTTTAATTCAAAACCCTCCAAAATCCAAGTTTCATAACATGTGTAGAAATGAAAAATAAAAGACATCAACTTGTAGAGGATAAAGAGGGTAAGTCAAAAACGAAGTTACCTTTGCAAAACCTTCAAAAATGAGCAAGCTTTTGATTGGAATAGTATCCAAGGGGAGGGGGGTGTTTTAACGATGGTGAGATAGTGGAGTTAGAGGAAGAAGATGACTCTAGCATTATTTTAGGTTGTTTGAAATTAAAAAGGGTTAAAAGACTTAAATGCCCTTAATGAAACAAGGGAATTACAATGAATGACATCCATGCCCAATTGGGCTTGTTTAGAAAATGGTTCAATTAAATTTTTGTTTTCTTAAAACCCGAGGCCCAAAATTATTTTTAATTACAAAACCGGACCTGGAAATAATATTAAATTATTATTTTTCACCCGACCCTAAACCGGGGCGTTACAACTCTCCCCTACTTAAGGAATTTCGTCCTCGAAATTACCTGACGGAAACAAGTACGGAAACTGCTCAAGCATGTCCGCTTTCCTCTCCCACGTGGCTTCCTCCACACCTCTATGTCTCCATAAGACTTTGACTAACTCTATAGTCTTGCCACGCAACACCTTGCTATCAGAAGCAAGTATCTCAACTGGTTCCTCATTGTAAGACAAGTCCGAATTTAACTCTATTTCTTCCACTGGCATAACATGGGACGGATCCGATCTATACCTCCTAAGCATCGATACATGAAACACATCATGAATCTTCTCTAGCTCAACTGGGAGTCTCAATCTATAGGCAACCGGACCAATTCTCTCAACTATTTCATAAGGCCCTATGTACCTTGGGCTCAACTTGCCCTTCCTTCCAAACCTCATCACCTTCTTCCAAGGTGAGACTCTCAAAAACACCCTATCCCCCATGGAGTATTCCACCTCCTTCCTTTTTAAATCGGCATAGGACTTTTGCCGATCTGAAGCCGCCTTCAAGCGATCACAAATCAGTTTCACCTTCTCGGTGGTTCCCTTGAGTAACTTGGGCATCGGCACTAGTTTCTGCCCGGCCTCAGCCCAACAAATCGGGGTCCTACACTTCCTACCATACAAGGCCTCATAAGGAGCCATCTGAATGCTTGACTGGAAGCTGTTGTTGTACGCAAATTCCACTAATGGTAGGTGTTTCTCCCATGACCCCTGAAAGTCAATGATACAACACCTCAACATATCCTCCAAAATCTGAATCACTCTCTCAGACGGCCCATCTGACTGCGGATGATACGAAGTGCTGAAGTTCAACCAAGTGCCTAAGGCTCGATGCAAACACTCCCAAAATCTAGAGGTGAATCTCGGATCTCGATCTGACACAATTGACTTCGGTACCCCATGTAGTCTCACAATCTCCCGAATATACAATTCGGCCATCTTGTCCAACGTATAGGTGGTATGAACCGGTATGAAGTGTGCACACTTGGTGAATCTATCTACAATCACCCACACTGAATTTTTCTTCGAAGGAGTCAACGGAAGTCCTGACACAAAGTCCATAGTGATCCGCTCCCACTTCCACTCTGGAATCTTCAACGGTTGCAACAACCCTGAGGGAAACTGGTGCTCAGCCTTGACTCTCTGACAAACCATGCATTTACTTACGAACTCGGCTACATCTTTTTTCAACCCAACCCAATAATACTCTTCCTTTAATCCTCGATACATCTTCGTGCTACCCGGATGCATAGCAAAAGGGCTATTGTGAGCCTCACTCAAAATCGTACGCCTCAACTCGGCATCCTCCGGAACCACTATCCTATCCTTGAAACATAGGATCCCATTCTCTCCAAAACAAAACTCGGTAGGCCTATCTTCCGCTATGTCTTGCACATGAGGTGCCAAGGACTCATCTCGCAACTGCTTCTCACGAATCAACTGAACCAATGATGGCTTAACCTGAAGCTCGGCCACTAGCCCACCATCCGTAGACACACTCAACCTTGCGAACATTGCTCGCAACTCAACGGCCACCTTCCTACTCAAGGCATCGGCCACCACATTTGCCTTGCCCGGATGATACTCTATGGTAAGGTCATAATCTTTAAGGAGCTCTAACCACCTTCGTTGTCTAAGATTCAACTCCTTTTGGGACATCAAATATTTCAAGCTCTTGTGGTTGGTGTACACAGTGCACTTCTCACCATAAAGATAGTGTCTCCAAATTTTCAACGTGAACACCACTGCGGCCAACTCTATGTCATGTGTAGGGTAATTCTTCTCATGAACCTTCAACTGTCGGGAAGCATATGCCACTACCTTACCTCCTTGCATAAGCACACAACCTAGCCCCACGTAAGATGCATCATTATAAATTACAAACTCTCTCCCCGACTCGGGCTGAATCAAAATGGGAGCTTCGGTCAAAGCTTTCTTCAACTTCTCAAACGCTTCTTGTCTTGCATCTGACCATTCATACGGAACATTCTTCTGTAGCAACTTGGTCAACGGAGCCGCTATCCTCGAGAACCCCTCAACAAACCTCCTATAGTATCCCGCCAAGCCTAGGAAACTGCGGATTTCTGTCACTGATTTTGGTTGCTTCCAATTTACAATGGCTTCAATCTTCTTGGGATCTACACTAATCCCACCAGCTGAGATCACATGGCCAAGGAAGACCACCTCCCTAATCCAAAATTCACACTTACTTAGCTTGGCATACAACTGATTCTCAAGTGGGGTCTGAAGCACTAACCTTAAGTGTTCATCATGCTCCTCTTCGGTCCTAGAGTACACTAGGATGTCATCAATAAACACTACCACGAACCTGTCCAAGAACTTATGAAACACCCGGTTCATCATATCCATGAAGGCCGCTGGAGCATTGGTCAACCCAAAAGGCATCACCAAAAACTCATAATGTTCGTAACGTGTACGAAAAGCTGTCTTCGGTATGTCCACATCCTTTACCTTTAACTGATAATACCCCGACCTCAAATCAATCTTTGAAAACACGGAAGCACCCCTCAACTGGTCTAGCAAGTCATCTATCCTTGGCAAGGGATATTTGTTTTTCACTATCACCTTATTCAACTGTCTATAGTCTATGCACATCCTCATGCTACCGTCCTTCTTTTTCACAAACAAAACCGGAGCACCCCACGGGGAAATACTAGGCCTAATGAAGCCTCTGTCAGTCAACTCCTGAAGCTGTGTCTTCAACTCTTTCAACTCCTTCGGTGCCATTCTATACGGAGCAATCGACACCGGTGCGGAATCAGAATATGTCTCAATAGCAAACTCAACTGCTCTGTCTGGAGGCAAGCCTGGTAGTTCTTCCAGAAAAACACTCGGAAAGTCACACACAGTCTTGATGTCCCAAGGTCTCGCCTCACTCATATTCGGGTTCATTACGTAAGCCAAATAAGCCTGACATCCTAAACTCAACAACCTCTGAGCTTCCAAAGCCGAAACCACATTGGACAAAAACTTGACATTTTCCCCAACTACCACAACCTCAAAGTCATCAGTAAGCCTCAAAGAGACTCTCTTAGTCTCAAAGTCAACCTTAGCTCTATGCTCTACAAGCCAATCCATGCCCAAAATCACATCGAAACCATAAAAGGGTACCTCCATCATGTCGACTGGAAATACGTGGCCCTGAACAATCAAGGGACACCTCATATACACTTTCCTAACCACCACTGTATCACCAAAAGAGCTAGTGACATTTACACCTACCTCTAGCCAATCGCAAGGTAGTCCTAATGACTTTGCATGCTCACCCAAAATATACGAATGCGTTGACCCATAATCTATGAGGGAAAGCAAACTCAAAGACTGTAATGTGAAATTACCTGCAATGACATCAGTGTCATTTCCAGCCTCTCGCTGAGCGTACACTCTAGCCTGTCCTCCTCCCTCGGGCTGGACTGCTACCACATGAGCCAAGTTCCTCTGACCCTCATTCCTTGGCTGGAAGTTCCCACGGCCGCGCCCACGACCTCTCTGATGCTCAAAACCCCTCGCTGGAGCCGGTCCTCCTCTGACTGGGTGTGGACAATCACGTCTCAAATGATCTCGGGAGCTACAGTTCCAACACGCCCCAAACATACCCATGCACTCACCTGGGTGACGTCTCCCGCACCTAGTGCACTCCGGAATGTGCCCAACAGCCCCTTGGCCCTGACGGCCCTGACCATGGTTACCACCCCTAGGCCTCGTATCCGGCTGATACCTCCTATCCCTATGCCTCTTGGCATGATCTCTATCCCAGTTCGCATGTCTCTTCCCGGAGTCAGACCCACCAGCACGTGCTCTAGAGCTTAGGTTTTGCTCTACATTCTTGGCTCTAGAAACCAAGACATCGAACTCAGTGTAGTCGGCGGCCAACATGTAGGTCTTCACATCAGTAGTCAACCCATACCTGAAGCGCTCACATCATTCCTTCTCATCCGGAATCAACTCTGGCGCGTACTGGCTGAACCTCACAAATTGGATCTCATACTCGGACACGGTCCTATTGCCTTGAACCAAAGCCATGAACTCCCTTTTCTTTTCATCCAAGTACCGAACTCCGAGGTACTTCCTCTTGAAAGCATTCCTGAAAAACTCCCATGTGACATCCACCTCGGCCATACCAGAAATAGTAGTGGTCCACCAAGTATAAGCGTCTCCCTGAAGCAATTAGACAATGCATCCCAACTTACGAGCATCCGAACACTCCATCTGACCCAAGATGCGAGTAGTGCTCTCAAGCCACCCTTCCGAACCCTCCGGAGATAGCCCACGAAACTCGACTGCCCCCAGATTACGAAGCCTCTCTAGGGGTAATCATGTCCCCGCACCCTGAGCTGGTGCTGCAGCTTGCATACCAGCCAAAGCTGTCTAGAAAGCTCCGGCTATAGTCTGAATCAAATGAGCCACATCTGGGCCTGCCTGACCTTGGCCCGCTTGAGCCCCATTACCTCCCACATTAGCCCCAGCCTGAGGCCCATTACCATCACCTCCGACGTTCCCTCCATTACCACCCGGAGCATTAAGAGCAGGAGGCGCGTGCTCGGATGCCTGGTCACCCGCTCTAGGCCGTCCCCTCGGTCTCACCATAGCAATTAATGTAATCTAAAACAACAAACACACAACAACAAGGAAACGTTAGGTTAGCAAAGGGGCAAAGGACTCCGGTTCTCAAGCTCTTTAAACCAAAACAATTTTCCCTTTTTATTTTGACAACAATGCCTAACAATGGGGACTCAAGCCAACTCTCAAACAACAGAAAAGTCACCATAGCATGCATACATACACCGTGCTAAGACTAAATTTAGACAGGCATGGCAAAACACTCATAATACCTTAACTTACCTCACTTACCTACCCGAGGTCTCGGAAACCTCAGGCTCTGATACCAATAAATGTAACCCCCTCAACCCGGTCTGGCCGGATGACCGGTCCGAGTGGGCCACACGGGGAAAACCGAAGCGAAACCCAAAGGGTTCCTCCTCGGTTAGCAACCCTAAATTTTTTTTCCTTTTCATCTAGTCACAAACGAACCCCCAACCACATTCAAACGCCCAAATTTTAATCTTAAGTAGAGGCATATTAATTCCTATGTATTTATCTCTTTAAAAAGGTGAACAATTCAAAACAGTGCAGTTTTAAGCAGAAGTTTCGAAACCTTCACCAAGGGTTTCGAAACATTTGCTGGCAGAAACCCCTGGGACCAATTTTCACCAAAGGTTTCGAAACCTTGGGGAAGGTTTCGGAACCTTTGACCATAGTTTCGAAACCTACCCCAGAGGTCTCGAAACTTTTGTTGGCAGAATGTCCTGGAACCAAAATTTTTCCAAAGGTTTCGAAACCTTGGGGAAGGTTTCGGAACCTTTGACCATAGTTTCGAAACCTACCCCAAAGGTCTCGAAACTTTGGCTGGCAGTGACCCCTGGAACCGAAATTCTCTGCAAAGGTTTCGAAACCTTACCCATGGTTTCGAAACCTTAGTGCAGGGGATCACTTACTGCCCAACTTATGGACTTCCTAACCATGGAAAAACACTAAGATCATGCATGGACATATGTAGAAGCTCAAAAGAACAAAGGCGTGAATCAACAACTACAAGACTCGCACATACAACCATTTCAACAAGCATACATACAACAACCACAGTCGGATTTTAGCTTACAAGCATTGGATATACGTGAAACGTACCTATCTAGACCTCAAGCAATATCACAAGAAACCTACTTAACAAGCATAGGCATCATACACATGGTAGTCAAGCTTAAGGCATGCATAGACCAACCTCATACAAATTCAGGCATAAACAAATAATCCACCTAAGAATCATAGAACATAAACCATGTAGCAAAACATAACACAACACAGGTTTAACAATTTCAAGCATAACTTCCTAGGGAGTTTGACCCCAACTCCTAACACTCTATACCCCATTGTCTAGGCATTATTACAAAAGTAAACCATACTTAAACTTTCTTGAGAACTCCAAAAGCTCCTCCTTCGCCCACTCGCCTCCCAAACTCTAACGATCTGCACATTGGAAACAAAAGAGCATAAGCAATCTAGCTTAGTGAGAAAGGCTCTACAATTTACAACATGCAGTTTTCCTAAAATACGATTTGTATGCAAGAAAACAATGGATGCATAAGGGTCTATCTCGACCACAACACTTGGTTTGCTCAAGCACAACCAACATACACTTACGGTGGGACTACACATCACCGTTTCGACTAGTGGATTTCCAATGGGACTACACATCAAAGTACTACCCTACTAGTCACTATCGGTGGGACTACACATCACCGTAGTTTAGACCACCATCACGTGAGGCACGAACTCAACACGACTACAACATTGACAACTTAAAATGCATTCAATGGTCACAATGTATATACAATCAACTTGTCACAACAACTTATGAGTAGGGAGACTTACACACGAGTTTAGGCAACCTCTCAAGGTTCCACCCAAACCCCAAGGGAGTCCATATCAAGCACAATGTAAAAACCAATGATTCTACTCACCGTTGCTACCCAAGAGAAGATCGAAGACCAAGCTCAAGACTCTGAATTCCCCGGATTTGACCCCGAAGCTTCTCCGACCAAAATTCTCGCCTCTAGCCAATCCAACACCAAGCAAACAATCTCAAGTCAGTCCATGTTCTAAAATTCTCAACCCGGATTACAAACTAATTACAAGATATCAATTTTCACATGGAGAACAAGCCCAAAATTCCAAAATCCGAGCAGCCCTCAAGCACCCCTTAAAACCATTGATTTCAACCTTCAAACTACTCCTTAAAGCTTCCAAAACAAAGCTTTCATATACCCTAACCATTGGCCCTCTCATTTCTACATAGAACACCCCCATATTTCAATCCTAAACCTCCCAAAAACCTCCCCAAAACCCCATTTCGGGAAAATCCCCAAAACCTTGTAAAAATCATTTTGGTTGGCCCTTTTTGGTTGTAGATTACTCATTGAACCTCAACAAATCAAAAACTAGAATCAAAGACCTCAAAAACAACATTTTTAATTCAAAACCCTCCAAAATCCAAGTTTCATAACATGTGTAGAAATGAAAAATAAAAGACATCAACTTGTAGAGGATAAAGAGGGTAAGTCAAAAATGAAGTTACCTTTGCAAAACCTTCAAAAATGAGCAAGCTTTTGATTGGAATAGTATCCAAGGGGAGGGGTGTTTTAACGATGGTGAGATAGTGGAGTTAGAGGAAGAAGATAACTCTAGCATTATTTTAGGTTGTTTGAAATTAAAAAGGGTTAAAAGACTTAAATGCCCTTAATGAAACAAGGGAATTACAATGAATGACATCCATGCCCAATTGGGCTTGTTTAGAAAATGGTTCAATTAAATTTTTGTTGTCTTAAAACCCGAGGCCCAAAATTATTTTTAATTACAAAATTGGACCCGGAAATAATATTAAATTATTATTTTTCACCTGACCCCTAAACCGAGGCGTTACAAGTTGAATCTTAGGCAGCGACGTTGGTTGGAGTTGCTCAAGGATTATGACTTGACGATTGAGTATCACCCTGGAAAAGCTAATGTTGTAGCGGATGCCTTGAGTAGAAAGGTAGCTGTTGAGTTGAGGGCTATGTTTGCCAGTTTGAGTATTTCGCGTGATGGCGGTGTTGTGGCTGAGTAGCAAGTGAAACCATCATTGGTTCAGTTGATCAAGGAAAAGCAGTTGTTGGATGATTCTTTGGTACCGCATATTTAGCATATTGCGGAGGGTAAGCCTTCGGATTTCTGTTTTAATGATGATGGAGTGTTGTGTTTTGGGAGTCGGATAGTAGTGCCCAATGATGCTGAGTTGAGGCGTGCTATTCTGACTGAAGGTCATAGTAGTCCTTTTGCTATGCACCCTGGCAGTACTAAGATGTATCGTGATCTTCGTGATGAGTACTATTGGGTGGGTTTAAAGAAGGATGTTGCTGAGTTTGTAAGCAAGTGCATGGTGTGTCAGCGAGTTAAGGCTGAGCATCAGTTTCCGTCAGGTTTGTTGCAACCGTTGAAGATTCCTGAATGGAAGTGGGAAAGGATTACTATGGATTTTGTATCTGGTTTGCCTTTGTCACCATCGAAGAAAAATTCGGTGTGGGTGATTGTGGATCGCTTGACGAAGTGTGCGCATTTCTTGCCGGTGCATACTACGTACTCTTTGGATAAGCTTGCGGAGTTGTACATTGCTGAGATTGTGCGGCTGCATGGTGTGCCTAAGTCGATTGTGTCGGATAGGGATCCGAGGTTTATGTAACCCCCTTAACCCGGCCTAGACGGTTGACCCGAATTAAGAAAGTCACACGGGGAAAACCAAAGTCAACCCGAAAGTCAACCTTGATTAACGACCCTTTTTTTTCTTTTTAAACTTGTCTAGATGCACATTAACCCTAATTGTGATCACACAAATATCATACTCAAAGATCACAAACATCAGAGATCAAACAGGGACCCAATTGAACAAATTACAACTTTAGGGACCAAATTGTAATTTCTGATAATTAAAAGGACTTAACCCAAATTAAAGTTACCATCTTGAAATTAATCAGGTTTCATGCTTCTCTGTGCAATTTCAGCTCAAAAGGACTTCCCAAGCTCACACAATTGAACATACAAAATTCAGGACCAAAACGTAAATAATTCAAAACACATAACTGCCAATGTCAGCTCCCTAACGGTCGGACATTCCGAAACGGCTCGACCCTGTTCCGAAACACGGGCCGTTCCGAAACCGACCAACACCGTTCCGAAACACGGCCTTGGTAGAGACCAAACCGTTTCGAAACGGTGCACACCGTTTCGGACGCCTGGGTTCGTGTAAGGCACCCGTTCCGAAACGGTGCATACTGTTCCGAAACGCCTGCACAGATTGCAGCAAACAAGCATACCAAATCATGCAATTGATCATCCAAACATGCTCCAAACGTCACCAAACTTTACCAGCATGCAATTAAACATATATATGACTTATAGGAACCAACAAATCAACAATACAATATCATATGCAAAAAGCCCCAATTCTATAGGCATGCTTCCTACACAAGTTAGCCACTCAAGCTTCAACTTCCAAAACAAGCATATAAGGTTCCAATCCAAAAACCAGCAATTAAAACAACATTCAACATATTTAGGGAGTCTCAAACATCTCCCAAATCATACACATTGGTCCCCCATTGCCAAAACACACAAAAGCTAAATGTTTAAGAAAACCTTCCATACTTTGAGCTTCTCTTGAACTTGATTGCTTGACCTTTCTTGCTGCCCCTCAAAGACTCTAATGCTCTGCATTATTGAATTAAGAAAACGTAGAGAGCGTAAGCAAAAGCTTAGTGAGGCATGCTCGTTAAAAACAATTCAATAATGCAATTAAAACCATTTATAAACCATGCTCAAAATCAATCCTTGTACATGCTCAAAGCATACTTAAAACAAGCAATCTCATGCTTCAACATAAACCTTAAAACAAGCATCTCATGCTTCACAAATTACTCAACATGTCATATTGGCTCAAGTGATACATTTCATTTCATAAAACAAGTTCAACAACTTTCCCAAGGACTTTTAAACACCTTGGCCATGGACTTTTAAACACCATGAATGAGGACCACACAAGGACTTTTAACCACCTTTGTGTCCAATGCTTGAATCACCCCAAGGACTTTTAAACACCTTGGCCCCAAGGACTTTTAAACACCTTGGCCCCATGGACTTTTAACCACCATGGAAAGGAGCACCTAAGGACTTTTAACCACCTTAGTGTCCGCAACAAGAACCATCCAAGGACTTTTAACCACCTTGATGTTCTTAAATAACAAGGCTCACTCAAGGACTTTTAACCACCTTAGTGACCTTCACTTTTACAAAACATCACTTGCCAATATACATATTTCACATCATATAATCCACTGTTTTTAAGCATTAAACCAAGCCATTTCACCATGCATTTCAAAGCATCAAATCCACATTTAAACAATGTATAAAATCAAGGAACTCCTACCTAGAGTTACCTTCAACACATGGCTTTAAACATCAGCAAATATCATGCTATATCATGCTTACAAAACAGTAATTTAAACATGCAAATCATCATTTTGCAACACACCAAAACATGGCCACCACTTAGAGAGAAATCCGAAAACTTACACTTGAGCTTAGCAAAGTTGTTTAGACTTAAACTAAGCTCCCAAAACCTTCAAACCTTAGTTTTAAAGCTGAAAATCCATTTTCACAAATGCACTCACCAATTTCCACTTTGCTTCAACCAAAGCACCAAATCAAGCCTCCGGATCAACAACTCTCGGATCCAAGGATGCCTCCCCTGTTTCAACACATTAAAGCAGAGGATTAATGCATCATCATGCATTAATTGCTTCAATGAAAGCATCTAAACTTGCTGCTCTCACATAACCTCCCTTTTCGGCCACCAAACACAACTGAAAATGCATCCAAAACACTTCCAAACAAATCCCAGCCATAAACCAGCAAAACCTCACTTCCATTAACATCATAAAACATCAAAAAAACAACCTATTAACAACCTTATACCTCCAGCAACAACAGATCATCAAGATCACCACAAAAACTACCTTAAAACACAAGCTAAACTTAGGAAACTCAACCTATCCGGGATTGCATCAATCAAAACTCATTTCCTTATCAATTTAGAGATCATTTAACATCAAAAACACCCCTCAAATCACAGATTTAACAGATCAAACGAAAATCATGTGAAATCATCAAAATCTTGCATAATTAGCCAAGATCTATAAATCAACTTAAAAGCCTTTAATTAAACATCAATTTAGGATTGAAAACTTAGGAATTTCAGTAAATAACTTGAAGTTCAGAGGAGAAGGACGTTCTTACCTCCAAACTTGAGTTTCTCCTCTTTTTGGAATGAAAATCCTTGATGAAACTTGTAGAAATTGAAGAGGTTTTGAAGATACAATGATTAGGGATTAAATGAGAGTTGAAAGGATGAATTTAGGTGATAAAATCAGAAACAAAACTCTGGAAATGGAGTGTTTGGGTTGAGAGAAAAAGAGTGAAAGAAAATGAGAAGTTAGTTGAGAAAATAGCAAAATGAGATTTCCCTCCTTTATGAAATCTTTAAAATCAGAATTATAACTCAAAATATCTTAGAAAAATATGGAGAAACTCCCTTTTGGTAAATAGCTCCTTAAAGATTCAAAGTTTCAACCCTTTATAAAACAGCCACCAAACTTTCAAAAATTACATTTTGGTCACTAGCCAAAATGTCACCCTTCCAAAACTCATTTTCCAAAATTGATTTCACAGTTCACTTAATTATATTAAAAGATGATTTTAGAACATTTTTCCATATTTTTAATGCAACCCGAACTAGGCTTTCCTAATTTAACCTCTTACGATTCGAACAGCACTTTGACCAACCGGTCAACGCCCAAGACTTCTAAGCCCAAAAACGGGGCGTTACAGTTTACATCGCGTTTTTGGCTGTGTTTGCATCAAGCTTTGGGTACGTGGTTGAATTTCAGTACATCTTATCATCCTTAGTCGGATGGTCAGTCCGAGCGTGTTATCCAGGTTTTGGAAGATATGTTGAGGTGCTGCGTGATTGAGTTTCAGGGCTCTTGGGAGAAACATTTGCCTTTGGTGGAGTTTGCCTATAATAATAGTTATCAGGCAAGTATTCAAATGGCACCTTATGAAGCGTTGTACGGGAGGAAGTGTAGGACTCCTCTGTGTTGGGCTGAAACGGGTCAGAAGTTGGTCTCGATGCCAGCTTTGTTGAAAGGAACCACCGAGAAGGTGAAGCTCATTTGTGAGCATTTGAAGGCGGCTTCTGATCGGCAAAAGTCTTACGCGGATCTTAAGCGTAAGGAGATTGAGTATGCGGTGGGTGACCGTGTGTTTTTGAAGGTTTCGCCTTGGAAAAAGGTGATGAGGTTTGGCCGAAAGGGTAAGTTGAGCCCCAGGTACATTGGACCATACAAGGTGATTGAACGTGTGGGTCATGTTGCGTACAAGTTGAGATTACCGCAAGAGTTGGAAAAGATTCATGATGTGTTTCATGTTTCTATGCTTCGGAAGTATAGATCGGATCCTTCACATGTAATGCCTGTGGAAGAAGTGGAATTGAATCCGGATTTGACCTATGATGAGGAACCGGTGAATATTCTGGATTCGGATAGTAATTTTCTTCGGGGCAAGACCATTGAGTTGGTAAAGGTGTTGTGGAAACATCGTGGTGTTGAAGAAGCCACGTGGGAACGGAAGGATGACATGCTGAAGCAGTTTCCGTACCTCTTTCCTTCAGGTAAATTTCAAGGACGAAATTTCTTAAGGGGGGGAGAGTTGTAACACCCCAATTTTGGGCTTAGAAGTTTTGAGTTTGGACCGGGCTGGTCGGGTTGCAGTTCGAATATAAAAGGGTGAATTTAGAAAAGCCTAGTTCTGGTTGCATTAAAAATATGGAAAAATGTCTTAAAATCCTCTTTTATTATATATAAGAGAAAGGTGAAATCAATTTTACAAAATGAGGTTTGGAAGAGTGACATTTTGGGTTAGTGACCAAAATGTAATTTTTGAAAACTGTGTGACTGTTTTAAAAAGGATTGAAACTTTGAATCTTTAAGGAGCTATTTACCCAAAAGAGTTTCTCCAGATTTTTCTGAATATTTATCAACTAATTAATGGTTTTAAAATAAAGGTAAAAGGGAGGGAAAGATATTTTGACATTTTAACAAACTTTTTTCAAAATTTCCATTTTCTTTTCTCTCAACTTTTCTCTCAACCCAAACACATTTCTCCAGCAAAATTCTCTCTGATTTTGATCTCCAAAGATTAGATTTCAATCCTCATTTGATCTCTAATCAATCCTACAACAAAACCTTAGCATTTGCTTATTGGATTTTCAAGAATTTTGGTTCCAAAAAGGGAGAAACTCAAGTTTAGAGGTATGAACGTCCTTCTCCTCTAAATTCTCAGTTCTTTACTGAAATTCTCAAGTTCTCAATCCTTGATTTGTGTTTTATTAAAGGTTTTACAATTGTATTCTTGATCTTGACTTTAAAATGCAAGATTTGCTTTAATTTTGATGAAATTCGTATGATCTGATTGGGCATTGTTTTGAGGTGTCATTTTGATGTAAAATGAATGTATAATTGATGAGAAATTGAGGTTTAATCAATGCAATCCCGAATAGGTTGATTTTTCCTAAGTTATACTTGAGTTTTTGGTTGTTTTTGGGGTGATCTTGATGATCTGTTATAGCTGGAGGTATAAGGACGTGGTTAGATTCTTTTTGGATGTTAATTGAGGTTTATGAATGATTGGATTTGATGGATCTTGGCTGGGTAGTGTTGTGGAGTTGTTTGGATGTGTTTTCGGTTGTGTTTGGTAGCCGAAAGTGGAGTATGGATGAGAGCAGGGAGTTTAGGTGCTTTCATTGAAGATATTAATGCATGATGATGCATTAATCCTCTGCTTTGATGTGTTTAAAACAGGGGAGACATCTTCGGATCTTTGTGGTGGTGATACGGGAGCTTGATCGGTGTTTCGGCAAGTGGCGAAATGGAATCGGTGAGTGGATTTTGGTTTTCAGCTTTGAAACCAATGTTTTGGAGGTTTGGGAGCTTAGTTTAAGTCTAAGCAACTTAACTAAGCTCAAGAGTAAGTTTTCAGAAAAACTCTCTTATTGTTGAACCATGGAATGGTTGTTTGCAATGTGATTGTTTGCATGTTTTAAATTCTGTTTTGAAAGCATATTTTAGCATGTTATTTGCTGATTTTATAAGCCATGAATTGAAGGATGCTCAAGGTAAGGGATCCTTGTTTTGTACATTGGATAAAATGTGGTTTTGATGCATAATGGTGCATGATGGCTAATGGCTTTGTAAATGATTTTAAACAGTGGATTATTGTTGTTAAATGATGCATATTGGCAAGTGATGTTTTGAGAAAGGTTAAGAACACTATGGTGGTTAAAAGTCCATAGGTGGTTCTTGTGTTAAGAACAACATGGTGGTTAAAAGTCCATGGTTGGTTCTTGTTAAGGTCACAAAGGTGGTTAAAAGTCCTTGTGTGAGCCTTGTGTATTTTAAGAACAACATGGTGGTTAAAAGTCCATGGTTGGTTCTTGTTAAGGACACAAAGGTGGTTAAAAGTCCTTGTGTGGTCCTTGTGAATTGTAAGAACACCATGGTGGTTAAAAGTCCATGGATGATTCTTGTGCTTAGGACACAATGGTGGTTAAAAGTCCATGTGTGGTCCTTGTGAATTGTAAGATCACAATGGTGGTTAAAAGTCCATGTGTGGATCTTATGTTGATTGTATTTTTAAATGGAAAGTTTATGATTATCACTTGTGGCCAATATGACATGTTATTGAATTTGAAGCATGAAATGCTTGTTTTAGATGCTTATGTGCATGTATAAAAGATGTTTTGAACTAAGGTTTATAAAGGTGTTTTATAAATGCATTATTGAGTTGTTTTAAATGAGCTTTCCTCACTAAGCTATTTGCTTACGCTCTCTCTTTTCTTAAACCAATAATGCAGAGTGTTGAAGTTCTTTTAAAGGGCAGCAAGAGGTCAAGAATCTAAGTGGAAGCTTAAGCTCATGTATGGTGAAAATTTCTTAACACTCTTAGCTTTTGGCATTTGGCAATGGGGGACCAATGTTGTTGTTTTGGGAGATGTTTTGGACTCCCTAAGTTGGTTTTGTGTTGTTGATGATGATGGAACATGTAATTGGCCTTTGTGAAATTGGTTTGGTATTATGATGCTTGAATGGTTTTCCAAATAGGATGCATGCCTATAGAATTGGGGATTTGCTTAATTGATGTCAAGTTTGTGAATGGTTGATGCTAATATGTTCCTTATGCATGTAATGACTTGTTGGTATAATTTAGTTGCCTTTGGAGCATGTTTGATGGGTCAATTGTGTGATAAACCAGCTAATTTTCTGCAATCTGGGCATCCTGTTTCGGAACAGGTGCTACCGTATCGGAACGGGGCCTGAAATGGCCTTAGCGTTCCGAAACGAGTGGAACCGTTTCGGAACGGTTTGGCCTGCCAAGCCCTGTTCCGGAACTAGTTTCGGAACGGTCACGTGTTTCGGAACGGATCATCCCTGTTCCGAAACACCCGACCGTTGGGCACTGAAATTGACGGTTATATGTTTTGGAATCTTTGCGTTTTAGTCCTGAACCTTGTTTATGCAATTGAATGAGTTTGAGATGTCCGTTTGAGTTGAAATTTAGCAGAGAAGCACGACACATGACTAATTTCATAATGGTAACTCCTAAGTTGGTTAAATCCTTATAATTTTCAGAATTTACAATTTGGTCCCTAAATTCATGTTTTGTGCAATTAAGTCCCTGAATGTTTTCCGATTGCGCCGATCTTTGAGTATGTCGATTGTATGAACATATCTAGAGTTAATGTGCATTTAGATAAGAATAAAAGAAAAAAAGGGTCGTTAATCAAGGTTGACTTTGGTTTCCCCGTGTAAACTTCTTAATTCAGTTCAACCGTCTGGGCCGGGTTAAGGTGTTACAATCTTCACACTACATTTAAATTCCCTACTTTTTTCTCCTTCTGTAGCATCAAAAAGTTTGGATCTCAACATTCTATAGAGAAAGAATAAAAGCTAAAAGCTTTCCACCATTTCCATGGAGCTCAAATATGGGTTAGTTCTAATAAATAAAACAATGGGAAATCCAGGACCCATGGACCGAATCTTAAATGTTGGGGAAAAGTGGGCAATAGACATCCTGATCAACTTGGATGAGGACAATTTGAAGAGGAATCATAACTTGGATTATAAAAAGCTTGGGGTTCTGAGAAAGAAAAATGTTAGACATCATAATTCTGATGATATTAAATAAATTTAAACATGGTAAGCCAATCAGAACCAAGTCCTCGCAGTTCATTGTTGGGGCCCCGGTCAAATCAATTTTTGGGGGTATTTTCATACAGGAGGCGCAAGTGTAATGATTTTATCTTGTCAGCGGATGGTCAAATTTTTAGAAACAGTGAAGCAACGAATCAAGACGTAAATTTCTTGGGGAATTAAGGACGATTTTAGAGGGACCCCTCCCCGATAATTCTCATGGTAGATCCTTCTCAGATTTGTGGCTCTAAGGAACAACAATTTTCAGACATATTACACGATGATCCAAAGTTGAAGTTGGCCTAACAGAGATAGAAGCTTCATGTTCTGAACAGAAACAAATTGTTGATGAACTTTTTGATGCTACAGAGGGAGAAGAAAGTAGGGAATTTAAGTGCAGTGCGAATATGGTGGAAGATGTCATTCACGTCCCCATTTGATTATTTTAAATCTAACTTGTACTAAAACATAACAATAATTGGAGTTTAGCCCAATGGTTGACTTATTGGTTGGGGACGCGGGGGATGCAAGTTCGAATCCCAGCTCCCCCTCACATTTAATTTATTTTTTTGTTATGGTGGTGACACGTCAACGTCAGCAATTCCGTTAGTTTTTAACGGCGGGGACTAAAACAGGAGAACTATATAATAGAAAGGATAGTTTTACCCAAAAAATAGTTTTGGGACCAAAATAGAAAGACGGTAATAGTTTGAGGACTACCAGTGTAGTTTTCCCTATTCTTTTTTATCAAAAAAATGCTCAAGCATTCGGATGGCATTTAACATGTAATTTCTTTTTAAAATATCTACATTCACTCTTAAACAAAAAAAAAATAGTGTTAGCAATTTAAAATGATTAATAAAACAAGAAATAGATACGTTTAATTTATTTTTTTTATGGTAGTGACACGTCTGAATAAAATTTTTAAATAATATATATAGGAGAGAGAAAATAAAAATAAAAATATTTAAAAAATAAGAAAAAAATTCAACGTCAGCAATTCCGTTAGTTTTTAACAGCGGAGACTAAAACATGACAACTATATAATAGAAAGGATGATTTTATCCCAAAAAAATAGTTTTGTGACCAAAATAAAAAGACGGTAATAATTTAAGGACTACCAATGTAGTTTTCCCTATTCTTTTTTATCAAAAAAATGCTCAAGCATTCGGATGACATTTAACATGTAATTTCTTTTAAAAAAATCTACATTCACTCTTAAACAAAAAGTAGTGTTAGCAATTTAAAATGATTAATAAAACAAGAAATCGATCCCACAACAAACCAACCATTAAATATCATATTATTATTATAAAGCAAAAAAAATCTCCAGCGGGTTCTAAAATCTCCATTAAATACTACGGTGGTTATTTTTTTTTTTTTTTTGATCCAATAAACTTCATTAAAAAACCACAAAAGGAAAGGTTACAATAAAAGTTCCGAAGGAAAGATATCAGGGGTCCACGACATCGGGCCTTGCTGATTCTTTGCAAACTTGGCGAGCCAATCGGCTGCCTGATTACACAACCTGGGCACAAAATCGAAACAACAAAACAAGAGGGAGAGGGCAGATCTCTTGATGTCGTCCTCAATCGCTGAAGTCTCCCAGCATCCGGAAGACTTTGAGTTCAAACTTTGGATAACTGCTTGGTTATCCGCTTCAACAATGATTCTGTTGTAACCATGGCTTATTGCCATTGAAAGCCCCATTCTGATGGTGAGTGCTTCCGCCACTGACACATTCGGCGCCAAACAAGGGGCGGAGAAGCCAATAAGCGGGGAACCTGAACTATCCCTGACAATTGCCGCAAGGGAACTTTTGCCAGTACTTCTATCGAAAGCCGCATCACAATTCACTTTTACCATACCAAGTGGTGGTGGAGTCCAACTCGTTACTTTCTTGGCCTTACTCTGCTTGGCGATCACTTCTTTACTCGTAGTTTGGGAAAACTCTGTGAAATGATAGTCGGCTTTCAACCAAACTTCCCAAGGGGAATCCTTCCTACCCTCAAAAACCAGTTTGTTTCTTGATTTCCAAATAGACCAGAGAAGGAAGGCAATATGCTCACATCCGTTGCCGAATTGAGGAGATGCCTTAAGCTCAATTAACTTAATCCACCACTTAGGGAAACCCGGGAAGCCTCTATCTGAGGGAGAGTAACTGAAAGTTGATGCTTTCCAAACTGCTTGAGCAAACGGGCAAAAAAATAAAATATGTTCCACCGATTCCCCCAAACATCCACATCTAGAGCACAGATCGGGTTCTCTTAAAAGGCCATGCATCCTTCCTTTCAGAGTACTCTTCGATGGCACAATGTTATGGCATAAACGCCACAAGAAAGATCGGATTTTGGAGGGAACTTCCAGCTTCCAAATAGAGTTCCACAGTTCCTTTTTAGTCCTGGGATCATCGCTTGAAGACGGATTAGCAGTGGATTGCGATTCCTCCTCCAAAAAATGGTATCCAGATTTAGCCGTGTATTCCCCATTCTTGTTCTCAGCCCAAATAAAGGAATCTTGTGTGTCTGGGCCCCCAATCGGCACTTTCATGATCGCTTCAGCCTCCTCCTGAGAGAAAATACTATAGATCTTTTGTTCGTTCCACGTCCTTTGATCAGCATTTAACAAGGAACTTACCGAAAGTGCTGAGACAGGAGTTGGGTTAACGGTTGCTGGTTTGTAGTTCTGGAGCTGAGGAACCCAGTTATCGAACCAAGTAGAAATACTTCTGCCATTACCGACTCTCCAAAGGGCTCCATTCTTAATAATTCTGAGTCCCTCGCGAATCCCTGACCATGCCCAGGAGGGGTTTGAACATTTTAGAATGTCGAGAAAATTACCATTTGGAACGTAGATTCCCCGAAGAACCTTAGATAGGAGAGATTCAGGTTCTTTTATCATCTTCCAAGCGAGTTTGGTAACAAGGGCCTTATTGAACATTCGAAGATCCCGGAAACCCATACCTCCCTTATCCTTCGGTCTGCAGAGATCTTTCCAGTTTATCCAATGAATACTTCTCTCTTTCTCAGCATTTGTGTTCCACCAAAACTTGGCAATCATTGAGCTAATTTCATCGCAGAACGTAACCGGAAGGAGGAAGCATTGCATAACATAAGTTGGAATGGCTTGAACCACAGCTTTGATAAGGATTTCTTTCCCGGCGTTATTTAAGAATCTAGCTTTCCACCCCTTCAGCCGGTTTTGGACTCGTTCTTTTATATAAGCCAGAGCTTCTTTCTTACTCCTTCCCCAGAAAGAAGGGAGTCCAAGATATCGAGCATCATCCCCCATTAATCGGAAACCCAGCACATTAGTGAGATGGTTCTTTTTCCTGTTACTCATATTTGGGGAGAAGAAAACAGACGATTTTCATGTACTTACTGTCTGACCTGTAGCTGATTGGAACACCCGGAGAATATTCAAGATGCCTTCACCATTTGCAACATTGGCATCTGAGAACACAAGGCAATCATCAGCAAACAACAGGTGACTAAGAATTGGGCAACTACGTTTTATTCTGAGACCCTGGAACTTCTGCTCATTGCTTTCCTTTTCAATTATCCACGACAGAGTACTCGAGATGAGAGTGAAGAGGAAAGGGGATAAAGGGTCTCCCTGTCTCAACCCTCTCCCCGCTCTGAATTCCCCGGTACGTTCTCCATTCAGCATAAGGGAAAAGGATACAGTAGTGATACATATCATGACCCTGTTAATCCACCACTCGCAAAAGCCCATATTCTCCATGACATAACGAAGGACTTCCCAATCAACTTTGTCGTAAGCTTTTTCCAGATCAATTTTCAAAGCCATCTTCCCTGTTTTTCCTTTTCTTGTCCGTTTTATAGCATGAAAAGCTTCATTTGCCAGAATGATGTTGTCATGTATTGCTCTTCCTTCTACGAAAGCTGATTGGTGTAGCGGAATAATCTCTGGGAGAAAAGGCTTTAGACAAGAAGCCAGAATTTTGGTTATAACCTTCATAGAGAAGTTACATAAGCTGATAGGTCTTAAATGTGAAACTTTGGTGGGATTTGGCTTTTTCGGGATGAGTACTATATTAGTTTTGTTCAGATTGGGATCCAGCTCTCCATTTCTAAAGAAGTTAACCACCATATCGATCACATCAATTTTCACTGTGTCCCAGAAGTTATGATAGAAACATTCAGGGAAACCATCTGGGCCAGGGGCCTTTGTTGCTCCCATGTCAAAAACCGCCCTTGTAATTTCTTCCTCCCCCACCTCTTTGCTAAGGGCCTCATTCATGGTTCGAGTAATAATGTTGGGAATATACTCCCGGAGGAGACTACGGTGGTTATTTGATGCTGTGAAAATACACAATTTCAATGATGTTTTCAGAGGAACAAGTTCTAAAACCAGAAATATATAAATTGAAAAGAAAAAAAACTAGAAATATATAAATTTAAAATAAAATAAAAAAAAGAAAAGAACATGAGCATGAGCATGAAAGTAGAGAGAAGAAAAGGCCATAAAATAACATTAATAGACTCGGTAACAAAAGCAACGAAAATGAACGTCAACAAATTTCTCCCTTTGTTCCTGCAAGAAAAAACGAGCGGCAACTATGGAGAAACTTAAATTCTTATGAACACTAGTCTTAGTTACACCTACCCATTAACATAACAGACTCTTAAATCTTAATAACCTAAAGAACCCGCCACTGCAACTGCCAAAAACTCCATTGCAGTGAGCTCTTACAAAAATACACAAAGAAACAAACTAAGATTTTAAAATAGAATCCCAATCGATCTCATACGATGGAAATTTCGACAGCATAAAAGACTCCGAAGAAGTAACAACTTCCGGCCATGGCTGCTCGTTGAAGTCTGAGAATGTAAGATCAGACAAAGGTGAAGATTCTGTCGACTCCTCATTTTCCGACTGATATGATGGTGAGCTCTCCATCTTCACAGTCTTCTCCTCAGGCTCAGGCTCAGGCTTTGCCGATTGGACTTTGTTTTCCTTTGATGATTTCTTCTTCTTGTTGTTGACTTGCTTTTGGTTCAGTTCCAGGCTTTCACAAATGGCTTGGAGCTTAGCATCGACAGAGGAATGCAAAGGCTTGTATTCACCGAAATCGCCTCCAATATGGGAACCATGGTGGCGAAGGTTAGGGAAGTTGAGTCTCGCTAAGTCACCCCTAAGTTTATAGGCTGCTTTGTCATAAGCCAAGGCTGCTTCCTCGGCCATATCAAAAGTGCCTAACCAAAGACGTGTCCGATTCTTAGGTAGCCGGATCTCAGCGACCCATTTCCCCCAGTGGCGTTGCCTAACTCCTCTGTAAAGCTTGGTGGGTTTTGGTGGTGAACCCATGTGTTTCATTGGGACTGGTTTAGGGCTAAGAAAGCTTAGCATCTGGTTATCAATGGTGGCGGTGTTAGGTTTTGGGTTTTGGTAAAGGTAGCTTGGTAGGCTGTTTTGGTACTGGCATTGGCTCATTTGAGCTTGGGTTAAATTGTTCAGCTCAATTGTTGAACCAAGCTGAGGCTGTTGAATACCTGAAAAATGATCAACTGCTGGGAAATAACAACCATCTGAGTAAAAATCGGGTTGTGTTTGGTACGAAGAAAATGAGAGGTAAGAAGTAGAAGGGGAAGGGGAATGAGAAGAAGAAGAAGAAGGGGAGGGAGAAAGGGAAGAAGAGGAAGAAGCACTTATCATAAAAGGCTCAAGTGCTTCCATCAACTCTCCACCGTATTGAACTGTACCGCTACTACAGAAGTCCATTGTAGCTGCCATTTCCTTCAAACAAAAGTGAAAGAACAAAGATTGAAACTAGAAAAATAAAAGGAAGAGAAACCTTTTTTTTACCAAAACTTAGCAACAGGTTTGAAAACCAGAAAGGATTGAGGAGGCTTTTGTTTAAAATTAAAAAAACCCCTTCAAATCCAAGATAGCCTAAAAGAAATCAAGCTTTGGGTATCAAAAATCACCCTCCAAGCTGATTCTATAACAAAAATATAGAAGGAAAAAAAACCTGGATCTCGGTTCTGAAAACACCTGAGTTTTGAAGAAATCTTTATCAAAGTTTGCTTTCAAACCACTGTTAATTACTGAGAAAACAAACCCGAAAATCAGAATTTTTTTCAAATACAGATGATTAACAGAAAGGGATTCAGAGAAGCGGGGATTGACAGACAAGGGGGAAATATTTGTAAAGAAAATAAAAATCAGAACCACTCAATCTCTCTCTCTCTCTCTCTCAAATTTTTGGTGGAAATAACTCACTAAACTCTGACTTTTCTCACCAGTTTCCTTGAGTTTATATAATAGTTCAACTCCATAATTAACTCAGCTAACCACAGCTGTTAGCCATGGTTAACCCTTGTTCAGTTCTAACCTAAAGTAAACGATTTTTATTTTTATTTTTATTTTTTCGTCCTTCTCTCTCCTCTGTACTCAATTTCAATTTTCTGACGTAAGATTCAGTCAGCTATTTTTTAACCCAGTGGTA
The DNA here is from genome assembly GCA_958450335.1 of Hibiscus tridactylites. NCBI lineage: Eukaryota > Viridiplantae > Streptophyta > Magnoliopsida > Malvales > Malvaceae > Hibiscus > Hibiscus tridactylites. The sequence continues at coordinate 22,390,084 of OY288291.1, read as the reverse complement.
TACTGACACGTGTATCCCTTGTTATTCATGTGCCTGAAACCTGTCCTTTCTATCACTTGTCGGTTGGCACTATTCAGTATTCAGCCGTTAGATGCCAAAAAGCATTAGTATAATTTTGAAAGTCAAGATCTAATTTTGCCTCTAGTCCCTGTACCTTTTTAAACTTTTAAAATTTAATTATTTATTTTCAAATTTAACTCTCTACTTGTATGATCTAAAAGTTAAAAGTTTAAATCATACAAATAAAGACACTATGTTCAAACTCACTGGACTTTGGTGTGTGAATAACACCACGATGGTAAGTTTGTCAATTGAAACTTTGCTTCTTCTTTTTTACTAGGGTTATTTTTTGTTATTCGATTAACGATTTAAGTAGGGGCTAAATTCGTTGAATTAGATAGAATTATGAGAAGAAAAAAATTTCTTATTAAGTATTTACTATTTAGTATTATCCCGTTCCTAAAATTTTGAATTATTAATTAAATTGAAATAATCTCATACTAATTAATTTTAAAAAATTGATAACTGAAACAACCCTTATTGTTTCCTACTTTTTTTTATCTTTCAAGTAATCTCCTTTCTTGGTTTACTTCATATATGAAGAGAAATTCTGGAAATTGCTTACTTGTTTCGTTGCCATCCTTGTAGGTATTTTAAATTATTAATTTATTCAGTAAATTTATTTTAAATTTTATGTAAAGTAATTTGAATATTTATATGAATACAGAAAATTATATATAATTGTTTAAATGAAAATAATTCCATCATAATAAATGTAAGAAAAATATTATAACATTTTTAATGAGTACGTTTTTAATAGTTTTATAAATGTCAAATAACTCAAAATTTTCGATATATACAATTTTTAGTTTTGCGTCCATGCTTTTTTTATCTCAATCTATTATTATAATATCATTATTATAATCATCTTTGAATACTAACAACCATGTGTCGTAAATTGATTTTAATATAATTATTATAATATTTAATTTCATCGTTACAGTAACTAACTTCATCACCATTATAGTTTTAAATTCGGTTGTGCCAATCTCACCGATATCTACATGAAGCATAATGTTAGGGTTAAAAGGATAAGGATTAAATTGCGAAATTTTAAACAATTAGGGGAGTGTGAGCATAATTAACCTAAAATAACAATAACCTTATACGGGATTCACGAGAAGTTTCACATGTGATGTGATCAAAGGTGTAGTGTTTTTTTCTTTTCACCTAAAATGTGTCGGTGACTTCTTGATTTTCGGCAAAATTTTCCAAATTTCTCTTTTTGTTTTTTACGAAATAATTCTTACAAAAAATATTTAACATAGCGTGATCAAAACTCGACTTTGACTCAAGAAAATAGAATTTTTCGACATGACTTGAAGTGAAAATACTCGACTCGTCATGACTCGATTCGAAAATTCATAAACTCGACTCGAAAAATTTTCAAATAAAGTTTGAGTTGTAAAACGGAAACTCGAATAACTCGATTTTTTAATAATTAGTGGATTTATTTTTAAGTTCGAGTCGAGTCCCTCAATTTTTCTTGATATATATACCAATATAAAAATACGAAGAAATATATGCCACGTATGAAAAATATAAAGAAATATATATATATGCATATCTTATATGATTAGAGAAAGTCGTTTAAATTGGAATCAAATCGTACTATAACATGATAAATAATTACAATTAAATTTGTATATAAACTCGAAAACTCGACTTGACTCGAATTTTGTAAACTCGACTCGAATAAAAAAAATTCAAATAAAGTTTGAGTTGTAAAATATGATGTGTCAACTTGAATAACTCGAAATTTTTTACTCGACTCGATCGAACGCTCACACATATCTGACGCGCTTAAGGATGGGCAAGAGATCTAGACTCGACGGGTTACGACCTAACTCTATAAAAATATGTGGTACTTATTTGGCTCGTATGGAATAGTCCGCTACCCTTGTCAATTTTGATGGAGTTTAAACCAACTTGAATAATGTTAAGACTCAAGAGGCTAGCCTTTTTGTACCGTGGATGGTTGTTGAGAAATGAGAATCGACATAGGAGATCAACACATTCTTCTAAGTCGACAAATAATGGTAATAATGTGAAGAAGAGAGCCACGAGGTCTAGGTTTGCGGGTTTAGAAAATGGTGTGGTTGAGAATCCAAATGTGTCTAACATCCATAATACTATAGGGGATACTAGGGATGTAAAAACAAGTCAGAACCTGGAAACCTGACTGAAATCTGCTCGAGTCAGAACCTGATTTGACCCGAGGATTTGATGATCCGGACCCGATCTGTAACCGACTGTTATTGATCTGAACCCGAATTTGCCCTGTCACTGTAGTAACCGAACCCGATCTGCGTCCGACTGAAACGAACCCGAACCCGACCTGGCAAATAACCGAATTTACCCGACTGAATTGACCCGATATCCGATTTTACCCGACCTGAAATGAACCCGACTTGAAATAGACCCGACCTGAAACAGACCCGACCTGAAATGAACCCGACCTGAAATGGACCCGACCTGTTTTGAACTCGACCTGCTTTAAACCCGACCTGTTAAGTGACCTGACCTGTTGTTGACCTGAACTGAAATTAACCTGAAATCTATGACATGATGAATTAAAAACTTTTATAAGTTAATATATCATATACATATATAATGTATATACATATACACCTACATATATTGATGTACATAATGTATATGCGCGCATACATATATATATTAAGTACTAAAATTGAAAAAAAATTAAGTAAGTGATAATTTATCAATTACAAAAACTTAATGAAGAGTGAATACTAAAAAATAAAAATATTGAGCCAAGTAATACAAATAATTTATGAAATTAAGAAATATTAAATTAGACATTATATTATACTTCCAATCTAATAAATTAAACATATTTATTTTTTACATTTAAAAAAAATATTTACGTTACTTACAAAATAAATTAGATTGATTTTTTTTCTCAGTAACTTAAATAAAAATTTAGATTTACAAATTATAACAAAATATATGTTAAGTTATAACAGATTCAGGATAATTGTTTTCTTACTAACCGAACAAAATTATAGAGTTATTGATTATTCTTATCTAACCTTTAGTAATTTGAACTACATAAACGAATATTTATTGTTATCAGCTTGAAACATATTTTTCTGACTATACAATATAAGGTATGTTTTTTACTAATATTTGAATACTTGATAGTTAACTTTAAAAAAAATGAGTTCATTACATATGAAATACAGAATATCAACATAATACAAGTTAGTATTTTTTAAACTTACAATTCTACAAACTGGAACTTATAAAATATAAGAAGTTTGTTGGGTAATAATATTAGCTCTCAGATCTTATAGCAAAGTCTAAAGCTAAAAGCATTTTTAATTAGCCCTAAAATTATACCTAGTCACCCATAAACCTCAAACCTTAACCACTAAATTATACCCATAAACCTCAAACCTTAGCAATTAAGCCCTCAATCCCTAAAATAATCCCATAAACCCCAAACACTAAACCCAAACCCGATTTAAAATTAAATAAAGACCAAATCAAAACAAAACAAAATTTTCACTATTAAACCCTTAACTAATCACATTACCCTAAACACTCCACTAGACACATTTATATTTAAACCCTAAACATGAACCCCTAAATCTTACAACCACTACTCACTAATAATTAGAGTGCACGCTTAATCCCCAACTCCTTAAACTAACCAATAATCATATAACCCCAAACACTCCACTTGACACATTTACCCTTAAATCTCAAACACAAGTCCCTAAATCTTACAACTACTACTCAGTAATAATTAGAGAACAAGCCCAATCCCCTAATCTCAACCCCTAAATCTTACATTCATTATTCACTAATAATTTAAAGTTTTAACGAGTTAAATTGAAACCTAAAGGTCAAAAATAGGACCTAAATGTGAAGTACCAAAACATAAGAGGACTATAGAAATGATTTTCCCTAAACCAAAAAATTGACGGACACATTCCCACCAATTTAGAATTGGGCGTTACTTCAATTTAGAAGAATTTTTAAAATTATTTTTCAAATATTACAGATTCTCCATATTTGTCCAAATTTGGCGGACATTTTCCCATCAAATTTTTAATTTTTTTTTCATTTTACTCCATAAACTTTGTTTTTATTTCAAATTGACCCACATTTATTTTTTTAATTTGTTTAATATTTTATTATTTTAATTTAATATTTTCTTCATTCTAGTCCCTTAACTTTATTTTAATTTCATATTGACCCATATATATATATATATTTAATTCATCATCTTTTAATTTGATATTTTTGTTCATTATAGTCCCCAAAACTTTATTTTTATTCCAAATTGGCCCGTTTTCATTGTTTTATTTTAAATTTGTCTAATGTTTTATATTTTTAATTTGATATTTTTGTTCATTATAATCCGTGAAACTTTATTTTTAATCCAAATTAACCCATTTTCATTATTTTTTCAATTACTCCAATGTTTTATAATTTTAATTTGATATAACTTTAAATAATTAACTCCAAATCAATGACGATTGACGAAGGCCAACCTAAAGTCTGTCAATTACTTATACGGTTGTACCGAACTCAAACTCAATACGAATTCCAATCCCGAAAATAACTCGACCTGAATTACCCGACCTGAAACTACCCGACTTGAAATTACCCGACCTGAAATGCACCCGACCTGAAATGCAACCGACCTGAAATGAACCCGACCTGAAACGGACCCGACCTGAAACGGACCGGACCTGAAACAGACCCGACCTGAAGTGTATCCAAACCCGAATTAACATGTCAATTATCTGCTTTGGATCCGACCCGTTTTGACCCGACCTGAAATGGACCCGACCTAAATTGGACCCGCACCCGACCCGAGTCGAGTCAAAACAAAAAAATGACTTGTACCCGATTTTACCCGACCTGACAGTACCCGACCTGAAACCCATATGATTACTTGTTTTTACCCCTAGGGGAGACATTATTCGACATATATCGGAAAGGAGTGTAGAGAAATGCGTTGTGTCGTAAGTAGCTGTTGCAGGGCTGTAAAGAGTACTTCAATGTAACGCAACTTTTGTGACGTCGAACCCGGATAAAAAAGCAAAGTCTCTAGTAACATAATGGATTGGGTGAATGTGGTACCCATGGTGGTTGGGCAGGATGCTAGAGTGGAGGAACATAATGTGTCATACTACAGGGAGTCATACGTCAATTTCTATCAATGAATCGAGTGTTGAGGGGACATGGTTCGTCGAGATCGAAGCTTTCTAAATCATGCAACCCTCTAGAAAAGTTGGCTAAGGAAATTTCTAAATCATGTACCCACTAGACAAGTTGGCTAAGGAAAAGTCTTGATACGTCTTAAAAATCAAGAAGCCGAATAAATTTAGATCACCTACTTGTCCAACGTTGTCGAACTTGATTCAAAAATTGTCTGAACATTTGAATGTGGTGGATGCATCGTCTACGCATGTCAAAAATACTGGCCCAATGGATATGGGGCATGAATAATCAGTAGATCATTCGGTTGCTTTTGATGACTCACTGGAGGATACATCAATAACCGACACGAATAAGGTTGATGATCAGGATGTAGTCGACCCATTAGTCGAACAGTAAGGTTCGATCATCATTTTAATCATTGTTAGCTTTGTTAGCTTGCCGTACAAGGTGTTTGAAAACTTTTGTTTGGGATCATAGACTGTCAATGGTGGCTTTGTTTGAGACAAATGTGAGTGGGAAAATTTGTAACACCCCGACCCGGATATCATAATTTGGGCCTCAATCCTAAACCAAAAACCATAAAATTTCTCAAACTGGGTTTAGCCCAACAAAGAAATTCTCAAAAGAATTTTAAGCCAACATTTACATATATAGATAAATAATTTAAATCAGTACAAATGAGTTCCACTTTAAATTTAAAACATTTAAACATACGATTTGTTTAATACATTTTCAAAAGTAAAAATTACAGACTCGACCACGTAAGGTCCTATGAATACATAGCCCACTAAACACAAGTACCTTACTCTAAAAACCTCCACATGTTGGAATCCCGAACTGATAGTATACTTCATGCTAATCATAAACATAAGCATGCAAGATAGTACGAGAAATAAGGATAGATAAATAAACATGTGGCGCTACCACTAGTCACCTAAACACATGCTCTCATCATAGTAAAACATCATATATGGCCGACAAGGCCCAACCATACTTGGGATCTCACTAGATCATTTGAGCGAAAGCACAAAAGTCATACCACAAACCTGGAGTGACACTCGAGTCCACACAACATCGGGATCGTACACTCTTAAGTGAGGCTTGCATCCACATAGCATCGGGATCCTACATCTATGCTCGGGATCTTTCATCAAGCATCATCGAATGAGGCCCGCGTCCACACAACATCGGGATCCTACATTAAAAAATCTTCAACTATAGTGTTGCAACACTCTCTCTCTCTCTGAGTATCTGGATCTCATCAAGCATTATATTATTGATTATTTACCGTATCAAGTATCGGTACTTGAACTCGAGTATGTATACGGTACCCTCAGGTATCGGTACTCACACGTGTACCTATATAAAAACTACTTACTAGAAATCTTATATTTCCACAAGTAGTGGTACGGCTAAAGCTCGTATCGATACCCTATTCACAGTTTCACGCCATTTCCTTAAATTACGGTTTACAACACTTTATTTGACCTCTAAAGCTTATGAAAGTCATTAGGGTTGGTTTACTAACGCATTAAAATCAATTAATATTAGTTACCGGTTTTATAATTATTTATTCGAATATTATCATTATTCATCCCTTACACAATTTCCATCGAATACATTAATATATTCATTCAAGCATACAAGGCATCACGATTATCAATCAAACAATCATCAAGTAGTTATACAAGCATCTCAAATTACCCTACACGATCTCTAAAGCCTCTACGAGTCACATCATATTCATGGCATCATCATGCATTCCATAATTATCGAGTCCCATAATATCAATCTCAATACATGCTTATTTATCGTCTACCTATTTTGTAGATACTAACACGCAAGGCATTCACATTTATGATGCTCATAAAGCAATAAGAGTTCTAGGTGTACTAACCTTAAGTCAATATCGCTAAAACCCTCATCTAATCTTCCCAAATATTCCACTTGACCTGATATCCGATCCCGAATAATCCTCGTATGAAAATGGAATATGAATATATATTAATTCCAAGCATTTCATATTCAATTCACAAGGTCAAATGTGTAAAAATAGCTTATCGGGTTCGAATTTAGCAAAACGAACTACGCCAATGGATCTGGAACGTCGAGAAACCCCCAGGTAGGGTCCCTCAAAAAAGTCAACAGCCGGTCAAAGCCCTGATGATCTTGTGCGCCCAGGTGTACTATAAGTTGGGTGCACCCTAGGAGCGGGATCCAGTGCGGGCAGGTGCACGGATTCTTCGGTGCACCCTTGGGATCAAGATCCAATATGGTGCGGTGCACTGTAGCAATGTGCACCCGCCTGTTGCTGCGTACGCCCACTCTCACCGGTGGTGCGTGCGGCGACCTCTGGTGGCAAGGCAGCGACGACAACCTTTAGATCTACATTTCTCCAGTCGGTGGATCCAATGGTGGTGGCAGTTTCCAGTGTAGGATGCCGAAACTTGGCGTTTTAAGCTAGCCCGGTTCTTCTTTTCCTTTACCCCAGCGAACGGTAGTGGTGGGGCGACCACCGGTCGACTCGTCTCAACGAGCCTGACCCAATGGTGTCGACGGTGAGGTAAGCGGTGGCGTACACGACTGCAGAACAACCCTTTGACACTTCCTCTCTCTAAAACTCTTTTTTTCATTTCTTTCTCTCTTTTCAACACTTTCTCTCTATTTCTTAAATTTTTTGCCCCCTTTCCAACAACCCCAACTCCTTTTAAAATTCAAAACCCATTTCCCAACATTAAATAAAATAATTTAATAAAACCATCTTTTTCTTCTTTTTATTTTTCGACTAGGCCGAATGCACGGGTCTAAGACCCGATTTACTAACCTGATGTTCGAGTCATTACATAATCGTGGATAGAACTATTACTAAATTGGGTTTTCCAAATATTTTCTGTGTTGAGGTTCACAGGTTCATGGAGGAATTTGGTTGTTCTGGGAGGACTATATTAATATAGAAATTTCCCATGTTTCTAATCAATTCATCAGTGGTAGAGTATGTACAAATGATGAGAGCTTAAGGATTTATTTCACTTTAGTTTTATACAAGTCTGAATACATCCACACGTAAACATTTATGGGATCAATTAGCAGCTCTGGAGCATGGTGATGGTACTTCATGGGTTGGTTGTGATGACTTTAATGTTATTATAGCATCAGATGAAAGGTAGGGTGGTTCGGATCACCATATGAGAGGTAGCCGACTATTTTTTACTTTGTCCATAATACAACACTGATTGATTTGGTTTTGGGGGTGCTACTTTCACTTGGTCTCATGGAAACCTATATCAAATGCTAGATTGTTCCCTGGTTAATATTGCTCAAAATTCACTATTTTTGGATTCTCATGTGTTCTCATCTAGACATGTTTGGCTCATACTACAAACCTATACTGATTCATACTATTGATTGTAATCAAACTAATCAAACTGTCCATTTTGTTATATTGCGGCATGACATGATCACCCCCAATTTTATGATTTCTTGCAAATTAATATAAAAGGGGATGTACCACTTGATCTAAATTTGGAATCATTCTAATCGCATGTCATGGCATGGAACACAAATGTTTTTGGTCACATTGGTAGGAAGAAGAGAACTCTAATGGCGATATTGTGGGGTATCGAAAAAGGCTTGCCTATTGCTCTTTTAAATTTCTTGGTGAATTTATGTAATCAATTAAGATCGAAATTATAAGTGGTGATCGAACAAGAGAAAAGCCTTTGGATTCAAAAAGATTGTTCAAAATGGGTCTTGCATGGGGATCATTTTACAAAAAAATTTCATGTTGCTACTATGGCAAAAAGGCATGCCAATAATAACTATTCATTGAAGCTTCCCAATCATACTTGGTATTCGAATCTAGATGAGTTAATGACGACGACATTTGAATTATACTGATCTTTGTTCTCTACTTCTTGTATTGATGGCTACAATTATGAGGTTGGAGGTATGTTTCTTACAATTCCATAAAATAAGCTCAAAAACTTAATGTTGTCAATTTCTAACGAAGAAATTAAGACAATTTTCTTCGAGATGGGCCCTTTGAAATCTCCCAAAATTTATGGCTTGCATGTAACCTTCTATAAAAAATTAGAATGTGGTAGGCGACTCAGTCTGTTTATATGTTCGAAAGGTATTTGAGGATGGAACTATTCCTGAGCATCTAAATTGCACAGTTCTCGTTTTGTTGCCTAAGGTGGCATGCATAAAATAGATAAGTCAATTTCATCCAGATAGTTTATGCACAATGATACATAAAGATATATCAAAGATTATTGTCAACCACTTGAAACCATTTCTTTTTTCTTGTGTTTTGTCAAATCAGACTAGCTTTGTTTCTAGAGGTTCTATCACAGATAATATCACTACCATTAAAGATATTTTACACTTTATGAGGCAAAAAAGTGGTAACGAGGTTGGATGGCAATTAATATTAATTTGGAGAAAGCGTATGCTCGTTTAGAATGAGGTTTTGTTGATGATATTCTAATGAACATTGGGGTTTTGGATTCACTATGTTGGCACATTATGCAATGCCTTGTTTGTGTCTACGTAGATACTCTACAATGGGTCATTGTAATATTTATTTATATCGTTCCAGGGTATCCACCAAGGGGATCCGTTGTCACCATACATATTTGTCTTAAACACGGAAAAACTTTCTCAATCAATCTAGATTGGGTTTGAAAGTTGAGGGTGGAAATCGTTTAGGGGTTTCAAAATTAGTCCGAGCATTTCTCATTTGTAGAACTAATGTTTTGATATGATAATTGAATATGTTTTGGACAAAGTTAAAAAGAATTCAAAATCATTTCTAAGTCTAAACAACTTGAAACTATGTTTATGGGATATTTCAAAAGGGTTTTAAGTGTTTTCAAAGCCAAATTCAACAAAACCATCAAGGCATTTCGAAACGCCCCTAGGTGTTTCGATACGGATCTTTATAGTGGCAAAACGTTTCGAAATGGGCTTTAATCTGGGTGAGATTTTTGCATAGCGTTTCAATACGACCTCTAATGTTTCGATACGCCTATGTGGCATTGACCTCAACAGTCATAAACCCCCAACGGCTATTTCCCAACTACCTTTTAAATGTAGGGCATTTCGATACGGGGACAAGCGTATACAGGCGTTTCGATACAGCCAAGGGCGTTCCGAAATGGGTACTACATCGGATTGCAACGACTCTTTCTATTTCAAGGGTGTTTCAAAACAGGGTCGGGCGTTTCAAAATGGGAGGTTGCAGAACTGCATTTATGGTGGGAAATAAAGTCTCCAACAGCTCCAATTCAACCCCAACGGCTAGTAACGACTACAAACTCAAAGAGGAGTATAAAAGGGACCTCCAAGCATCTAGTAATGGTTAATGCTTCAATAGTAATACAACATATGATCAAAATGTGTCTTAGTGCTTAAGTGTCAATTCTTTGTATAGACAAACACTAATGAGCCAAAATTGTTAGATTTGCTCAAGTGTTTTAGGATTGGGTGAGAGCTTAATTGTGCAAACAAATACCTATTAGAGGGATTTGAGTTTGTTTATCTTTATCTCTTTGTAAAGAGGGTTTGATCAAGGCTTTGGGTAGAAAGCTTGATCAGTTTGTAAGGGTTTCCTCCTAATCCTAGAAAAGGGGACGAGTCAATAGTAGATTGATTGGAAATCCTTAGTGGGAAGCTAAGATAGTGGATGTAGACCTTGGTTAGAAGGTTGAAGCACTATAAATCATCTTGTATTTATTCCTTTTAGCTTCCACACCTCTTTCACCTCAAATTCCATTTCACCACCACTTGGCGAGCAAGAACGGTTGAAGGAATCGAGCACCGAAAAACTCAACAATTGGTATCAAAGCTTGGCTCAATTGAAGAGGATTAACATCCTATTGAGAAGATCCGGCAAGCTCGATCATCATTTCAAACAACCAGCTCAATGGCACAATCTATCGACAAACTGCCCTTCTTTGACGAAACACACTAGGCCCATTGGAAGATAAGGATGAAGTTCTTCATAAAGTCAAAGGACTACAAGCTTTGGGAAATAGTAGAAGATGGTCCGTTCGTGCCTCAACAAAGCAAGACAGATTGGAGTGCCGAAGATCGCAATAAGATGAAGCTTAATTGCAAAGCCTTGCACATCCTCTTTTGCACATCTTCTTGTGAGAGTGCCAAGGAGGTATGGGACAAGCTTCGAGTCGTATACGAAGGAACCAACAGAGTAAAGGAGATCAAGATCGGGCTCCTCAACCTAGCGTATGAAAACTTCAAGATGGATCCGGGAGAGGACATTGAGAAGATGTTCGATAGGTTCTCCACCATAACCAATGGACTTAAAGGTTATGAAGAAGCCACCTCGGAAGAGAAACTTGTCTGAAAGCTCATCTACTCTCTTCCCGAGTTATGGGACTAAAAAAGGACCGCCATCATCAAAGTCAAAAATCTCAAAACCTTGAAGCTTGATGAGATCATGGGGTCTCTTCTCACTTACCAAATAATCAAAAAAAATAAAGAAGAGGAGAAGAAGAAGCTCAAAGGGCTTGGTATCAACAGAAATGTCATTTCTCTCAAATCCTCCACATGCCATCATGTAGATTCAAGTGAAAAGGATGATGATGAAGAAAATATAGTTCATCTCTTCAATAATTGTGCCTCTTACATGAAGAAAGCCTTGAAAGAGCTTGAATGAGAATCCATGAAAAAGAGGAGGGCAAGCAATTCAAGCCATAAGAAGAGGGCATATGTGGCTACTTGGAGTGATGAAGACTCCACCGACGATGAACAAGCCAACCTTTGCCTTATGGTCATCGAAGAAGATTCAAGGGTAACTTCTAATTCATCTACTTCATGTTCATATTCTTTTGATGAATTACAAGATGCCTATGATGACTTGGTTTTAGAATTTAAAAATCACATTTTGAAAAACAAGAAAGTGATTTCAAATTTGAACATTCAAAATGACTTGATTTCTAAAATCAAACTTGAACTTAAAGCAAAACTCGAAGAGTTTGAACAAAAATGTTTTGATTTACAAAATTTGCTTCATAAAGTTCAAGAAGAAAAAGATTTGATTTCCAAAGAGCTTGAAAAGAAAACTAATTTTGGAAAATCAAAATTTTATGTAAGACAATCTAGTGCCCCTATATTTGTAAATTGTGAATGTTTTAAAAGTGTTTGGGTCCCAAAAAGACTAACCACTTCAACTAAAAATATGAAATTGAAAAATGGATTTCTAAGGGGACTAAATTTTGTGCTACTAACGTCTATGGATCCAAAGCAATTTGGATACCAAAATTTACTTGATTGTCTTATGATAGGTGTGATGAAGAGTGATCAACAAGTCAAACATTGAGGGGGAGCTCCATGCACACAAAGAAAGACACTTGAAGAAGGAAGGCTTCACATCCTTCCTTGTGTTCAAGTGTGGTAAAAATCTAGTTGCTTTATTTGTTTAATTTGATAAATTTTTTATTTCAACTAGATTATGACATATGTTGGACTAACATTGTGATGATGCTTTGAGTAAGGGGATCCATTTTAAAACCAAAATTCTAAATTTTTGTCATCTTTTCAAATCTCCTAAGTTATTTTGAACTTAATTTCTTTTGAATTCTTTTTGATATAACAAAAAGAAGGAGAGTTTGGTTTGAAAAATTGCATTTTCAAATAAATAAGGGGGAGTTTTACTTTATTTTTCAACACTTATTCACATTTTTAAACTTAAAGGGGGAGAATCCCAAACAATTTTTCAAGTTGGTTTTATTATATCAAAAAGAGGGGAGATTGTAGAACTAATGTTTTGATATAATAATTGAAAAATGTTTTGGACAAAGTTAAAAAGAATTCAAAACCATTTCTAAGTCCAAACAACTTGAAACTATGTTTATGGGATATTTCAAAAGGGTTTTAAGTGTTTTCAAAGCTAAATTCAACAAAACCATCCAGGCGTTTCGAAACGCCCCTAGGTGTTTCGATACGGGTCTTTACAGTGGCAAAACATTTCGAAACGAGTTTCGAAACGGGCTTTAATCTGGGTGAGATTTTTGCATAGTGTTTCGATACGGCCTCTGCCATTTCGATACGCCTATGTGGCATTGATCTCAATGGTCATAAACCTCCAACGGCTATTTCCCAACTACCTTTTAAATGTAGAGTGTTTCGATGCAGGGACAAGCGTTTCGATACAGGTGTTTCGATACAGCCAAGGGTGTTCTGAAACGGGTATTGCATCAGATTGCAACGACTCTTTCTATTTCAAGGGTGTTTCGAAACAGGGTCGGGCGTTTCGAAATGGGAGGTTGTAGAACTGCATTTATGGTGGGAAATAAAGTCTCCATCGGCTCCAATTCAACCCCAACGGCTAGTAACGGCTACAAACTCAAATATGAGTACAAAAGGGACCTTCAAGCATCTAGTAATGGTTAATGCTTCAATTGTAATACAACATATGATCAAAATGTGTCTTAGTGCTTAAGTGTCAATTCTTTGTATAGACAAATACTAGTGAGCCAAAATTGTTAGATTTGCTCAAGTGTTTTAGGATTGGGTGAGAGCTTAATTGTGCAAACAAATACCGATTTGAGTTTGCTTATCTTTATCTCTTTGTAAAGAGGGTTTGATCAAGGCTTTGGGTAGAAAGCTTGATCGGTTTGTAAGTGTTTCCTCCTAATCCTAGAAAATGGGACGAATCAATAGTGGATTGATAGGAAATCTTTAGTGGGAAGCTAAGGTAGTGGATGTAGACCTTGGTTAGAAGGTTGAACCACTATAAATCATCTTATCTTTATTCTTTTTACCTTCCACACCTCTTTCACCCCAAATTCCATTTTTCCACTACTTGGCGAGCAAGAACGGTTGAAGGAATCGAGCACCGAAAAACTCAACATCATCTATTCTTCATGGATGATATGATTCTTTTTAGGGAAGTGTCGATTGACTAGGTAGAAGATATTAAAGAAATTCTTGATAAATTATGTTTGATTTTTGGACATAAGGTGAATGTGTCGAAAACCACAATATTTTTCTCTAAAAATGCACTGATTGTGTTGCATTTGCATATAAGTTCTTCATTTGGTTTTAAAGAAGTGGATGATTTGGGTAAGTATGCATGCCGTTACTCCATTCTCATGTTTCTGGGACATCATACCAATATATGATTCAAATGGTTCAAAGAAAATTGGGTGAATAGAAGATGGAGTTACTTTCTCTCACTGGCAGAATTACACTTGACAAAGTTGTACTTTTCACAATTCCTACCTACACAATGCAAACATCAGTTCTCCCTAATAATATTTATCAGTTCTCCCCATTTGTTGTGTAAAATTTTTCATATCTTACATTTGTGTCGATTGGCATATGCAATATGGTCAGTTTTGGTGAAGCATGAATGTTTCAATGTGGATCTTAAAAGTTGGATTGGTATGAACCTCTCGAATGATGATTTGGATTTTTTGTTCGGTTACATACGTTGAAACCTATGGTTGTTCTGAAATGTGACTTTCTTTGATAATCGGATGGAAGATGGAGATTCGATTATTGAGTAGAGTCACAGATTATTTACTGTTAGTTAAATGACACTTGTAATTATACTAATCATAATCAAATGGTTTCACTTGTAGTTGAGAGCCCTGGTACTTGGTTGCTTCCTCATGTAGTGTTAATGGTCGTTCGCCTTGTGGGGGAGTGTTCAGATATTCAATTGGTCAATGGTAGGTGGGATTCATCAAACTTATTGGGTCGTTCGGTGTTGGAAGAAGAGTTGTGAGGGGTCTATGGCGGGCTATTGTGCGCTTGGTATAATGGCTTTTGACGTCTTGTAATCGAAGTTGATAGTATGTATGCTTTTTGTTTAATACAGGATAATTCTGTGCAATATCCATCTACCATACCATTACATATTTGAGAACAAGGTGGCAGATTTATTAGCCAAACGTGCATGGTATGTGTAATCCATAAACTGGACTATGCGGATTAGTCATGTCTAGCAAGGCACATCACATTTAAAACTTAAGTGGAAAATCTGTTGGCAAATTAAATATCTATTTCGACAGCATAACAACAAGACTCGATAAAAGCCATCAAGTTAGATAAACCTGTTTAGTGCATCAAGTAGCATTTCCAAAGTCAATCATAACATAGACTCATAAATGATATAGGCAACCATGACCACATAAGTAAACCCATCATAGGGTGGTTACAAAATAAGTATCAAATAACATATCAAAATATTTTTAGTTTAAATACCATACATAACAAAATATAGGCACATGTCACCCTAAAAGTACAAACAGTGGATAGAAACATTACATTAAAAAAGAATACCAAATGTGTCGATCCTCCAAGTGTCAGCTACGGGGTGGCCTATCCAAAATATCTGAAAGGGGAAAAGAATTTGAGGACGTGAGCTAGAAAGCTCAGTGTGTTCCAAAAGTGCAAGTAAAACATTTGCATCATTACATAATAAATCATGTCATGCAAAACATATCATAAAAAGCATCAAAGTTTCCAAGCAACCTATCTACCCTCCAACCGAACACCATGATACAATTCCCTAGAACAGTATCCTATACTGGTATTAACCCAAGCCCATTGGGCGGGGTACCATCCTAAGAATATATCTTAGAATACGGGCAGCCCTAGTCGAAACTTAGGAACCGAAAACGGACGGACCTGGCCGAAGCCTAGGATCCGAATACATACGGTCTTACCAGATGGATCAGGGCTGAGCCGATAGTCTCCACATCATGCCCCAAGTACCTCTACTAATTAGTTCGGGCAGTAACATAGTACGCAACAATAACAGTCATAGCAATGCTTAAAAACATATTTCTACACTGATAACCGGAAACCATAGGGCATGCTTGTCATATCGAATGCTAGGGCATAAATCAAACATGCAATACAATAGTGTTTCTTTCATAAGAAGAAAACATGCTAGTTTTACACAAAATCAAGTTTAACAATCATGTGCACATAGTTCGTTTTAGTAAAACATATGAAGCATGTAAAACAGTAAATATGTAACAGTCATATAGCACGTAAGGAACACACCTAAAAAGATGAGATCGGTCAGTCAAAAGGTCTATCGAGCCCCGGGATCATGCTCCGCTACTGTACCGGAACCTAAATAGACAAGGATTATGGTTACTATCAGATTTACACCTTGATCGTAATAAAATACTAAGTTTTAGGGTCGTACGAGTGATGATAGGATCACAAGGCGGTACAGATCGGGACGAGTTGGGCTGGGCGTAGGCACGATCGGGAGATCCATGAGTACCTATTAAATCAAGAGATCAATATCAGTCCTTAATCATAAATCTGTCTTAAATGACATAACTTATACATATGCACGTTCGGGTTCAACGTCCAATTCGGAGGCTTTCGAGTTAGAATTTCGCGAAATGGGCTTCAAAGTCCGACTCAGGACGTCGAAAAACATAAGATAGGACTTTTCGGGAAAGTTGACTTTTTGGTCAAAGTCAACGCTAACGTCAGCGGTCAAAGTCAACACTGACGTCACTGGTCCAAAGGCTGACTCGGGCGAGTTGACTCACTAGGTTGACTCGGGCGAGTTGACTCACTGGATTGACTCTGGCGAGTTGACTCACTGGGTTGACTCGGGCGAGTTGACTCTCTGAGTTGACTCGGTCAACGGGTCGGGTCGGTCTACGGGTTTGGTTTACCATTGGGCTTGGGTCGGTTTTTTTGGACCGGTTTGGGTGGCTCGGTTCACGACTAGACAGGGTCTGAGCCGGCGTGTTCAGCAGCCACCATCCAAGGCGGACGAAAATCACCTTAAACGGTGCGTGGGGCCCACACGCGGCCCTAGACGGTCGAAATTGGGCCGGAAAACACCCCTGATCACACCATTGACATCCATTTTTCGATTAAAGCTCAAATAACTTAATATTTAAGCCAAAATACTCACCGATCTTACCATATCGGAATAGATACGATCGGATTAATGCGGCCCCGGCCACCGTTAATGCGGCGGCCGTTAGACGCTTGGCGGTACGAGTTCTGCTCGGTTCGGCTCTCTGAGGACGATGGTGACCTCTAATTTAAGCCACGACGTCGGACGATGATAGATAGTTCAGAAAACCAAACCGCGAACTCCGTCAAAGCTTTAAGTCGTTCTCCACGCCGATTGGCAGTGCAACGCCGCGAGTGATGGGTTCCGTTGGGATCAAGGTTCGACAGCGAGATTATCAGTGGCGGCGGTGCACAGTACGGTGCGGCGGTGAGGCAAAAGGATGGTGGCCGGTTCAGTTTAAGGGAAAAAGATGAAGATTGACGATAATGGGTGGAGGTTTCTGGAACTTTTGGGAAAACATACCCTAATTAATTCACATTCAATATGGTAGGTAGGATATTTTAAGTTTCTTAATATTTTATTTCGAAAGGGTAAATAACATGGGTTTAAAATAAACCAAGGGTAGTTTATAGCCAAGAGCTCACTTATCTCAATTGGATGGGCTTTCAGTTGAACACGTAGAGGTTGTGGGTTCAATTCCCACAACCCTCACTTCCTTTTTATGTTTCCATTTCATTTCATTTCTTCTTCTTCTTTTTTTAAGGGTGTTACAACTCTCCCCCCTAAAAAGAAATTTCGGCCTCGAAATTTACTTTAGTTGAACAGATGTGGGAATTACTTTTCCATTGACTCAAGAGTCTCCTAGGTAGCTTCTTCAGGACCACGATTATTCCACTGTACTTTAACCATAGGAATACGTCATTTTCTTAGAACTCTCTCATCTTGATCAAAGATCTGAACATGTTCCTCCTCATAAGACAAATCTAGTCTCAACTTCACATCTTGCACCTGAATAACATGGCTCGGATCTGGGTGGTACTGCCTCAACATAGATACATGAAATACATCATGAATACGACTAAGCTGAATAGGCAACTCAAGCTGATAAGCAACAGGTCCAACCCTTTTTCGAAAATGATATGGTTTGATAAATCTTGGACTCAACTTGCACTTGCGCCCAAATCTCAAAATTTACTTCCAGAGAGATACCTTCAGGAAGACCTGATCACCAACCTCGAACTCAATGTCTTTCCTCCTCCGATCAGCATAGGACTTCTGTCTATCAAAAGCCTTTTTCAGCCAGTTACGGATCAATCTGATGGGAGTACGACACTTACGGCCATACAGAGCCTCATACGGTGCCATGCAGATACTAGCCTGATAGTTGTTATTGTATGCAAACTCAGCCAAGGGAAAGAAATCCTCCCAACTACCACGGAAATCAATCATGCATCCCCGTAACATGTCCTCAAGAATCTGAATCACCCTCTCCGATTGTCCATCTATTTTTGGATGAAAGGGTGTACTGAAATTTAGACGCGTACCTAAAGCACTATGCAAGGCCATCCAGAATCGAGAAGTAAACCTCGGATCTCGATCAAAGATGATAGATAAAGGTACCCCTTATAGTCTGACAATCTCAGAGATATACAGTTTAGCCAGCTTCTCCAAAGAGTAGGTGACTCAAACTTGAATAAAATTAGCTGACTTGGTGAGTCAGTCAACAATCACCCAGATAGAATCCTTTTTAGAAGATGTCAGAGGAAGCCCTGTAACAAAATCCATTGTGACACATTCCCATTTCCACTCAGGGATCTTAATGGGCTGCAATAAACCAGAAGGATGCTGGTGTTCTGCCTTAACCTGCTGGCAAGTCAAACACCGTGATACATAATCTAAAATGTCCTTCTTCATACCTTCCCAACGATATCTCTGCCTCAGGTTTTGGTACATTTTGTCCCCACCGGGATGCATAGCATAAGGGTTGTTATGAGCCTCACTAAGAATAGCCCTCTTCAACTCGACATCATCTGGTACACAATAACGACTCTTGAAGCACAAGACTCCATCCTGATCAAAGACATAGATAGAAGTAGACCCTTGCTCAACTTGTTGTATGACAGGGAGTAAGGAACTGTCTAGAAGCTGTTTGGCCCTAATTTCTTCGGCCAATGTCGGTTTAACCTGCAGCTTGGCCAGTAAACTGCCATCAGTATATACTCATCCTTGCAAACAAGGATATCAAGTCTGATATAGACTTAGGACTCAAAGCATCAGCAACAACATTAGCCTTCCCCGGGTGGTACTCAATCAAACAGTCATATTCCTTAAGAAGCTCAATCCAACGACGTTGTCTAAGATTAAGCTCTCTCTGTGTAAGAATGTACTTCAGGCTCTTGTGATCCGTGTAGATATAACACTTCTCTCCGTAGAGATTAGTGTCTCCAAATCTTCAGGGCAAAGACCACAACGTCCAGCTCTAGATCATGGGTAGGATAATTACACTCATGTGGCCTCAACTGGCGAGACACATAAGCTATTTCTTGCAATCCTGCATCATAATACAACCAAGCCCGAAACGCGATGCATCACTATAAACTGCAAAATCCTTTTCTGACTCGGGCTGCGTCAAAACTGAAGCTTGGGTTAGAGCTGTCTTCAACCTCTCAAAACTATCCTACTGAGCATTTGTCTAGATAAATGGAACATCCTTCCTTAACGGTTTCGTCAAGGGAGAGGCAATAATGGAAAAGCCCTCGACAATATGCCTGTAACACCCAGCTAAACCCAAGAAACTACGAACCTCAGAAACATTCTTGGGTTGCTTCCAACTCAAAATGGCCTCTATCTAGCTCGGATCAACCAGAATACCCCGATCCAATACTACATGCCCCAGAAATGTCACCTCGTTGAGCCAAAATTCACACTTTCTCAACTTGGCATACAATTTGTGTTCTCTAAGAGTCGGCAGAACAATCCTCAAATGCTCAGCATGTTCTGCTTCAGTCCGGGAGTAGACTAGGATGTCATCAATGAATACCACCACAAACTGATCTAAAAAGGGCTGGAATACATGGTTCATCAGATCTATAAAGGCGGCAGGAGCATTAGTCAGACCAAAAGACATCACTAAAAACTCGTAATGCCCATATTTGGTGTGAATGGTTGTCTTTGCTACATCAGACCCCTTTATCTTTAGTTGATAGTACCCGGAACAAAGATCAATCTTCGAGAAAATTGTGGCTCCCCGAAACTGATCGAACAAGTCATCAATCCTGGGCAGAGGATACTTATTCTTGATTGTCAACTTGTTCAACTTATGGTAATCAATGCACAGCCTGAGAGAACCATCTTTCTTCTTCACGAAAAGAACATGAGCTCCTCATGGTGAAGAGCTGGGTCAGATAAAGCCTCGGTCGAGGAGCTCTTGCAACTGAATCTTTAGCTTCTTAAGGTCCTTAGGAGCCATACAGTAAGGGTTCATGGAGACTGGTGCAGGGCCCGAATAGGTCTCAATCTCAAACTCGACATCTCTATCTAGAGGTAATCCAGGTAATTCCTTGGGAAAAACATTAGGAAACTCGTTAAGGGTACGAATCTCCTCAATCTTTGACAAAGAACCCTTGGTATTCAAGAAACAGTCGATGAAAGTCTGATAGCCCTTCCGGATCATCCTGTCAGCAGCCAAAGATGATATCACATTAGATAGATACCCTCGGCGCTCACCAACAAGAACCAATGTAAAATCATCAAAAGTCTTCAAAACTGCTCTCTTGGACTCATAGTCTAAGTTAACCCGGTGTTCAGTCAACCAATTCATGCCAAGAATCAAATAAAACTCTTCTAATGGTAGTTCCATAAGGTCAGCTAGAAAATTTTCCCCTTGCACCTTGAGGGGACATCGCCTTAAAACCTTATTTACAACCAAAGACTGGCCCACTGGACACATAACGGTAATTGCACTCTCGGTGGTCTCAACTGGAATCTGGAGGTCTCGAGACACATATCTCGATATATAGGAATGTGTAGAACCGTTGTCAAGCAATGCAAAGTATGGAATAGAAAATATAGTGAATGTACTTGCAATGACATTTGGCTCATCTATGTCGTCACGACGTCTAGTAGAATAAACAAGTGCAGTATGTCTGGCCTCAGTCATGACCGGTCCCCCACTCTGATGTGATCGGCCTCTATTATCAGATCTAGCAGAAGACCCTAAAGCTCTACTTTGATAACGCCCTGAACCCGATGTCTGAACAGATGTCTGTGAACGGGCTAAAGTCTGGGATCGAGTAGGGGTCTGAAAAAACAATCGGTCTACAGAAGGTGGGTGTGGACAATCTTTCATGAAATGGTCAGTGGATCCACATCGGAAGCAAGCACCCGACATCTTCCTGCACTCCCCTTGGTGAAGTTTACCGCAATACTCACACACAAGTAAGAGAGTGGACCCTAATGAATCACCCCGACTAACCGATGGGCCCTGTTGTACCGTGGACCTATAACTCGAACCACCTCCCTGATACATGGTGCGAGCCCTCTTATTAGAGCGCACGTGAAACTCTCCCTGTCTAGAAGATCTCCAAGATCGATCTCGGTCTCGCCCTCGATCCTTGCCTCTATCTTGATCTCCATCTCTACTACTCTAACTAGCTGTCAAGATCTCCATTTGTTCTGCAGTCTTAGCCCGATCTACTAAATCTTCAAACACCTGATCATAGTGGGTGGCCACTCGATCACGTATCCCAATACAAAAGCCCTCCAAGAAATTGTCACATTTGTCTTTCTCAGTAGAAACCAAGCCAGTACCATATTTCGACAACTCTAGAAATTGTATCTCATACTCAGCCAGTGTCATGGTACCCTGCACCAGGTCTTTAAAAGCATGGCGTCTCTCTCTCAAGAATCGTTTGCCCAGAAAACGGTTCCTAAAACGTTCCTTAAAGAAATCACATGTTAGTCGATCAGAAGGAACACTACTCATGATGGACTCCCACTAGGTGCGAGCATTCCCATTCAACATAGATACAACACCCAAATACTTCATGGATGGCTCAAAACCCAACTCACCCATACGTCTCTCGATGTCGTATAACCACTCCTCAGCCTCGGTCAGTGGTCCACTAAGAGATCCCAAGAAGTTCTTGATCCCATTGGCAATCAGGGTCTGGGAGATAGGAAGTTCAGGTGTGACTCCCGACGCTTTGACTACTCCCTGAATCAACTGGAGAAAATGTCTACTCAAGGTCTCATCAGTAACTCCAGTCATAAGCTCGTGCCCAGAAACAGTAGCACCTCTGACCGGAGTAGTCATGCCGATACAAGGAGTAGGCAATGGAACAATTGGAGTAGGTGTAGGAGCAGTCGGGACAGATGTCGGAGTAGTCGAAGCAGCAACAACAGCTGAAGGACCACGAGGGGTAGGAGGCTCTACAGATGTCGGAGGGTCAACTGCATTTGTAGCATCTTCAGGGGCAGGTGGATCAACCACCGGATCGTCTATCGGGTCTGCAAATCTAATGAGTCGACCACGCCTACGAGCGGATCAAACACTGGAGAATCGAACACAATTAAATATGTAAAGTTGGGTGACATGGCATCTTTTCATAAAACTTTAATAAAACATTCTAAAACAACAATTTAAATAGATAGTTCCACAGTCTGAGGCTTTAAAACCAAAAGCTCTAATACCAACTAAATGTAACCCCCCTAAACCGGCCTATGTGGATTGGCCATGTCTACCAAGGCACATCACATTTAAAACTCAAGTGAAAAACTTGTTGGCAAACTAAATATCTATTTCGACAGCATAACATCAGGACTCGATAAAAAGCCATCAAGTTAGATAAACATGTTCATTGCATCAAGTAGAATTTCCAAAGTCAATCATAACATAGACTTATAAATGATATAGGCAACCATGACCACATAAGTAAACCCATCATAGGGTGGTTACAAAATAAGTATTAAATAACATATCAAAATATTTTTAGTTTAAATACCATACATAACAAAATATAGACACATGTCACCCTGAAAGTACAAACGGTGGATAGAAACATTACATTCAAAAAGAATATCAAATGTGTCGATCCTCCAAGTGTCAGCTACGGGGTGGCCTATCCAAAATATCTAAAATGGGGAAAAAGAATTTGGGGGCATGAGCTAGAAAGCTCAGTGTGTTCCAATAGTGCAAGTAAAACATTTGCATCATTACATAATGAATCAGGTCATGCAAAACATATCATAAAAAGCATCAAAGTTTCCATGCAACCTATCTACCTTCCAACCGAACACCATGATACAGTTCCCCAGAATAGTATCCTATACTGGCATTAACCCAAGCCCATTGGGCGGGGTACCATCTTAAGGATATACCTTAGAATACGGGCGACCCTAGTCGAAACTCAGGAACCGAAAATGGGCGGACCTGGCCGAAGCCTAGGATCCGAATACGGGCGGACCTAGCCGAAGCTTAGGATCCGAATACGGGCGGTCTTACCTGTTGGATCAGGGTTGAGCTGATAGTCTCCAGATCATACCCCAAGTACCTCTACTAATTAGTCCAGGCAGTAACATAGTACGTAACAATAACAGTCATAGCAATGCTTAACAACATATTTCTACACTGATAACCGGAAACCATAGGGCATGCTTGTCACATCGAATGTTAGGGCATAAATCAAACATACAGTACAATCGTGTTTCTTTCATAAGAAGAAAACATGCTAGTTTTACACAAAATCAATGTAACACCCGGGTGTGGGGGTCGGGTGAATTTAAAATAATAAAATAATATTATAGGCTTCGTGTTTTCAAAATAATTAAAATCTATGTTGGGCCTATCTTCTAAATCCAATCCCATGGATTTTAGGAGATGAGAATTTAAGCCATCTCATTAATGGCAAATTTGTAAATAATTGGACTTGCAAAACTAAAACTTTTTCCATTACTTTTCAAACACAAAAAGCTATCATCTTCTACCTCCCCACTTTCTAACGTGAAAACCCCTCCCCTTCAAGTTCACTATTCTATCACCTCTCTTGCTCATTGTTGGAGATTTTTCAAAGGTAAATTCACTTTTGACTTGTCCTTATCATTCTCTACAAATCTATGGTTTTATTTTTCATTAAAACCCATGATTTCTCATTTTGGAGTTTTGAAAGTTTGGATTAAAAATGTGAGTTTTATTAGCTTTAACTTAAACTTTTGATTTATTAATGTTATATAAGTTGTTTACTATCTATAAGGTCCAACATTTTCGTTTTTTACAAGGTTTTATGCTGTTTCCCGAAATTGGGTTTTAGGGAGGTCTTAGAGAGCTTAAATGTTGAGTTTTGAGGGTGTTTTGTGTGAGAATTTGTTGGCTTATGGTTAAGCTATATAAGGGTTGTTTTGGAAGCTTTTGGGAGTAATTTAAGTGTTGGAATCATCAGTTTTGGACTGTGCTTTAGGGCTGCTCGGGAATGAAGGTTTTGGGGTTGTCTTTAGCTTGAAATCTTGTGTTTTGTGCTTGGTTTGTGTTTCGGGTCGGCTACATTGACTTGTGAACTGATTTGAGGTTATTTTGATTGTGTTGGGGTGCTTAGAAGCAAGGAATTGAGTTGGTGAAGCCTCGGGAACGAATCCGGAACCGTTGGGAGCTTGATCGGCTAGTGTGGTTGAGCTTGGAATAGTCGGTGAGTAGTTAAATGTTTTTAAATGGTTTTCAAGGTTGGTTCAAGCATGTGGACTAGGTTGGGCTTGGTAGACCCACCTAGAGTTCAGATTAGATTGGTAGTCTAATCCCAAGCTTTAGTTAGAGACTTTGGTTGAACTCTAATTGTTGATTATGCCTCATGTTTAATTGTGATTAATGTGATTATGTATATTGAGTTATACATGTATGTTGAGGCATGGTTGATACATTGTTATATGCATGTGGTTTGTACATGACAGTGAGTCATGGTGAGTACGTGTTAAGCACGAAGTGATATGAAATGGTATTGTGAAAGGTTATGAATTGTGTTAGTATTGGCACTAGTATGCTTGGGTACAATGATCGATCATTAGGATGTTTAGTGTGCACACGTGAGTCAAATGCGCGCGTGGTCTTGGTGATGGTAGTTATCAAGATGGAGTACGGGTTCGCCCGGAAATCTTCTTATATATATGATAGTCGGTGATGAGTGGAATCCCATCGACGGGGCGTGAGGATGAGTGGAATCCCCTCCGCGTGAAACGGTGATGAGTGTAATCCCACCGTAAGGTAAATGTGAGTTTTGGATGTGAATTCCAACGGTTATCCGCATATTCGGGTCATAGCTAGGTGCCAATATGGATTGTGGATTGTGTTGCTAATATGTTGGATTTATGTATTTCCATGTATTGAGCTTATGAGTTGTTGAGCATGGCATGATGTTGATAATTATGTTCATGCATCATTATTATTTTGACTCATATGATTCGAAGGTAAGATCATGCATTCTACCTTGGTTGTTCTGATACGACCTGCAGTTTAAGTTTAAAATGGGCTATTTTGTTGGGTTGTTTGGTTGTTTGCCTCACTTGTTTCTCCCGCTGTTGCCTTTGTCACGTAGGACATAATAATGCATCTAGATAAGATAATAATAATTGAAAAAGTTTTCTCAGGTTGTTAACCGAAGTCAAGCATTAACGGGTTTCGCCTCAGTTATCCCTGTGTAGCCCACTCGGACCGGTCAAGCGTTCGGACCGGGATGAGGGGGTTACACTTGTTGGTATCAGAGCCTAAGGTTTCCGAGACCTTGGGCATATAAGTGAGGTAAGTTAAGTTCTTATATTGCAATTGCACGGTGTTTGCTTGCCATGTAAGCATGTTTACTTGTTTATCAAGTATGCTTGATGTTTGTTTTGTTTGATTGTGTATGTATGTTGTTTGAAGCATGTTGAGTGGAGTCTCATTGCTTCTATTACATCGGAAAAAGGATTTTTAAGTGAGGGAACATACTTGAGCCACTTAGACCCTTGCCCTTGCTAACCCTATCTTTTATATTGTTGTTGTGTTATAGTTGTTATCTGTGAGCGTGTATGTTGAGGCCTAGAGTTAGACCGAGGATGGTTTGTCAGAAACCTCGTGTTACGGCTCCTGTTAATGAGCCGGTGGCTCGAGAAGAGGCTCCTATGGGAGAGCCTGTTGTTGGAGTCGGAGCTCCTCCACCACCACCACCTCCTCAGCCTGAAGTGGGAGGCGAGGCTGGAGCTGAGGAAGCGGGACCTCAAGTTGGTCAGGGTGGCCAAGGTCCTGCTGGAATAGATATGGTTCCGCTAGTTCAAGCTATAGCGGGATCATTTCAGGCTGCAGTTGCCAGAGCTTAGGCTGCAGCTTAGCCGAGAGGTGATGATGCTAGCTTACCATTAGAGAGGCTTCGTAGCCTAGGGGCAGAAGAGTTCAGGGGATCTACACCTGAGATATTTGAGTTGTGGCTAGAGAAGACAGTTCATATTCTAGCTCAGATGGGATGTGTTGGTGCTCGTAAGTTGGGCTGCATAGTTTCGTTGCTTTATGGTGATGCCTACACCTGGTGGGTCACCATTACTACCGGCGTGCCTGAGGCCGAGATTGGTTGGGATTTCTTTGAGACTGCTTTCAGGAAGAGGTATTTGGGGCTGAGATATCTGGATGAGAAGAAGCGGGAGTTCATGGCTCTTGTTCAGGGAGATGCTTCAGTGACAGATTATGAGATCCGTTTTGTCCGTCTGAGTCAGTATGCTCCAGAGTTGGTTCCTACTAAGAGGGATTGTTGTAATCGTTTTAGATATGGGCTTCATGAGGAAGTCAAGAGGTACACCTTAGCTTCATATTATTCTAATTTTGATGTCTTGGTCGCCAGGGCAAAGGACATCGATCATAGATTGGGGCTGAGTAAGCGTTTGGGAGGATCCAGTTCAGGGAAGAGGCACAATAACTTTGATAGTGGTGATGCCAAGAGGCATCGGGGCGGTGGACATCAGTTTGATCATAGGCATGGCGGTGGCCACCATGGTAGAAGCCATCAGGGCCATAGAGCTGGAGGGTGTTTGCCCGAGTGTACTCGTTGTGGGAGACAACATTCAGGAGACTGTTGGGGTGATTTTCATGCTTGCTGGAATTGTGGATTGAGAGACTACTTCAGGAGAGAGTGTCTGCATCAGGCGGCACAGGCACCGAATCTTGCACAGGCTCCTGCGAGAGCGATAGACAATCAGAGAGGTCGTGGGCGCGGTCGTGGTTACTTCCAGCCGATGCACCTAGGATAGAGGCACTGAGGAATCTTGCTCATGTTGTGGCAGTTCAGCCAGAGGCAGGTGGACCAGCTAGAGTCTACGCACAGAGAGAGGCAGGGAATGACACAGATGTGATAGCAGGTAATTTTGAGTTACAGTTCATGTCTTTGCTTTCCTTAGTTGATTCGGGTTCTACGCATTCTTACATTTTGAGTGAGCATGCAAGGAAGTTAGACATACCTGTTGAGATCTTAGATGTAGGGATGCATGTGACTAGTTCCTTCGGTGAGACAATTGTAGTTAGACGGATGTATAGGAGGTGTCCGCTGAAGATTCAGGGTCATGTGTTTCCTGTTGATATGATGTAGCTTCTGTTTTACGATTTTGATATTATTCTGGGTATGGATTGGTTGGTTGAGAACAGAGCTAGTGTAGATTTTGAGACGAAGAGAATTTCATTGAAGCTTTCTGATGACTACGAGGTAGTGGTAGTAGGCGAGAATGTTAAGTTCTTGTCGAATGTTGTGTCGGCTTTAGAGACTCATAGGTTGATGGATTCTGGATGTGGGGCTTACTTAGCGTATGTGATGAATCCGAATATGAGTGAAGTTAGACCGAAAGACATCAGAACAATTTGTGATTTTTCGGATGTGTTTCCTGAAGAGTTATCGGGTTTGCCTCCTGACAGAGATGTAGAGTTTGTGATTGAGACTGTTTCAGGGACTACTCCAGTTTCTATTGCTCTGTACCGTATGGCTCTGAAAGAGTTGAAAGAGTTGAAAAGTCAGCTTCAGAAGTTGTTAGACCGTGGTTTTATTAGGCCTAGTAGTTCGCCTTGGGATGCTCCTGTGTTGTTTGTAAAGAAGAAAGATGACAGTATGATAATGTGTATTGACTACAGGCAGTTGAACCAGTTGACAGTAAAGAACAAGTATTTGTTGCCTCATATAGATGACTTGTTTGATCAGTTGAGGGGTGCCTCAGTGTTTTCGAAGATAGACTTGAGATCAGGGTACTACCAATTGAAAGTAAAAGAGTGTGATGTTCCAAAGATAGCTTTTAGGATTAGATATGGTCATTATGAGTTCTTTGTGATGCCGTTTGGGCTCACGAATGCACCAGCAGCTTTCATGGATATGATGAACAGAGTTTTTCGAGATTATCTAGACCGATTTGTAGTTGTTTTCATAGATGACATCCTTCTGTACTCAAGATCAGAAGAAGAAAATGATGAGCACTTGAGACTTGTTTTGCAGAGATTGATGAGTAATCAGTTGTATGGTAAACATAGTAAATGTGAGTTCTGGATTAGAGAGGTTGTGTTTCTTGGCCATGTGGTGTCAGCTGAAGGAATCCGTGTTGATCCGACAAAGATTGAAGCCATTGTTTAATGGAAACAACCTAAGTCAGTGATTGAGATTAGGAGTTTCCTAGGTTTAGCCGGTTACTATAGGAGATTCGTTGATGGGTTCTCTAGAGTAGTTGCTCTGTTGACTAAATTGTTGCAAAAAGAAGTGAAGTTTGAGTGGTCAGATGCGAGATAGAAGGCATTTGAGAAATTGAAAGAAGCCTTGACGAAAGCTCCAGTGTTAGTGCAACCAGTTTCAGGGAAAGAGTTTGTGATTTATAGCGATGCTTCCTACGTAGGGTTAGTTGTGTTCTAATGCAAGAAAGAAGATTTGTTGCTTATGCTTCGAGACAGTTGAAGGTGCACAAGAAGAACTACCCTACGCACGACATTGATTTAGCAGCAGTTGTGTTTGCGTTGAAGATTTAGCGTCACTACTTGTATGGTGAGAACTGCACGGTTTACACTGATTATAAAAGCTTGAAGTATTTGATGACTCAGAGAGAGTTGAACTTAAGACAGAGAAGATGGCTTGAACTGTTGAAAGACTATGATTTGACTATCGAATACCATCCGGGTAAGGCAAATGTAGTAGCTGATGCGTTGAGCAGAAAAGTTGCAGTGGAGTTGAGAGCTATGTTTGCTAGACTGAGTGTATCAGGGGATGGTGGTTTGATCACCGAGTTGCAAGTGAAGCCTTCTTTGATTCAGATGATCATAGAGAAACAGCTGCAAGACGTATCTTTAGTTCTTCATGTTCAGGACATAGCCGAAGGTAGACCGACCGAGTATAGTTTCAGTTGTGAGAATGTGTTGTGTTTTCAGAGACAAGGTTGTAGTACCTGAAGATGTTGAGTTGAGCTGTATGATTCTGAGTGAAGCACATTCGAGTCCTTTTTCGATGCATCCGGGCAGTACTAAGATGTACCGAGATCTGAAGAATGATTATTTCTGGGTTGGTTTGAAGAATGATGTAGTCGAGTATGTGAGTCGTTGCATTGTTTGTCAGCGAGTAAAGGCAGAACATCAAGTTCCTTCAGGTTTGTTACAGTCTTTGAAGATTCCGGAATGGAAATGGGAGAGGATCACTATGGACTTTGTGTCGGGGTTACCGTTGTCTCCTTCGAAGAAGAATTTTGTTTTGGTGATAGTTGATAGATTCACTAAGTGTGCTCACTTCTTAGCAGTGAACACTACAGATTCTTTGGACAAGTTGGCAAATTTGTACATTCACGAGATTGTGAGACTTCATGGAGTTCCGAAGTCTATTGTATCAGATAGAGATCCGAGATTCAAATTGAGGTTCTGGGGTTGTTTGCATAGTGCCTTAGGTAGCCGTTTGCATTTCAGTACTTCGCATCATCCGTAGTAAGATGGACAGTCAGAGCGAGTGATACAAATTTTAGAGGATATGCTCCGTTATTGTGTGATTGACTTTCAGGGTACTTGGGAGAAGCATTTACCCTTAGTTGAGTTTGCTTACAACAACAGTTACCAGGCTAGTATAGAGATGGATCCTTAAAAGGCTTTGTATGGTAGACGATGTAGGACTCCGATCTGTTGGGCTGAAGAAGGTCAGAAATTGTTACCTATGCCAGATTTGCTTAAGAGGACTACAGAAAAGGTGAAGTTGATTTGTGACCGTTTGAAAGTAGCTTCCGATCATCAGAAATCTTACGCAGATTTGAAGAGAAAAGAGATTGAGTTTTCAGTGGGTGAGAAAGTGTTTCTGAAAGTATCTTCGTGGAAGAAGGTAATGCGATTTGGCCGGAAAGCCAAGTTGAGTCCGAGGTTTATTGGTCCGTATGAGATAGTTGAGCGGATTGGGCTAGTAGCTTACCGTTTGAGATTGCCTTCAAAGTTAGAGAAGATTCATGATGTGTTTCATGTGTTGATGCTTAGGAGATATAGATTAGATCCGTCTCATGTCATGCCCGTTAAGGAGATAGAGTTGAATTCGGATTTGTCTTACAATGAAGAACCAGTTGAGATACTTGCTTCTGATAGCAAGGTGTTGCGTGGCAAAACCATAGAGTTGGTCAAGGTGTTGTGGAGACATAGAGGCGTGGAAGAGGCCACGTGGGAGAGGAAAGCTGATATGCTTGAGTAGTTTCCGTACTTGTTTCCGTCAGGTAATTTCGTGGACAAAATTCCTTAAGTGAGGGAGAGTTGTAACACTCGAGTGTGGGGGTCGGTGAATTTAAAATAATAAAATAATATTATGAGCTTTGTGTTTTCAAAATAATTAAAATCTATTTTGGGCCTATCTTCTAAATCCAATCTCATGGATTTTAGGAGATGAGAATTTAAGTCATCTCATTAATGGCAAATTGGTAAATAATTGGACTTACAAAAATAAAACTGTTTCCTTTACTTTTAAAACACAAAAAGCTATCATCTTCTACCTCCCCACTTTCTAACGTGAAAAACCCCTCCCCTTCAAGTTCACTATTCCATCATCTCTCTTGCTCATTGTTGGAGATTTTTCAAAGGTAAACTCACTTTTGACTTGTCCTTATCATTCTCTACAAGTCTATGGTTTTATTTTTCATTAAAGCCCATGATTTTTCATTTTGGAGTTTTAAAAGTTTGGATTAAAAATGTGAACTTTATTAGCTTTAACTTAAGCTTTCGATTTATTAATGTTATATAAGTTGTTTACTATCTATAAGGTCCAACATATTCGATTTTTACAAGGTTTTATGATGTTTCACGAAATTGGGTTTTAGGGAGGTTTTAGAGAGCTTAAATATTGAGTTTTGGGGGTGTTTTGTGTGAGAATTTGTTGGCTGATGGTTAGGCTATGTATAAAGGTTGTTTTGGAAGCTTTTGAGGAGAAATATAAGTGTTGGAATCGTCGATTTTGGACTGTGCTTTAGGGCTGCTCGGAAATGAAGGTTTTGGGGTTGTCTTTAGCTTGAAATCTTGTGTTTTGTGTTTGGTTTGTGTTCCGGGTTGGCTACATTGATTTGTGAACTGATTTGAGGTTATTTTGATTGTGTTGGGATGTTTAGAAGCAAGAATTTGTGTTGGTGAAGCCTCGGGAACGA
Organism: Hibiscus tridactylites; assembly: GCA_958450335.1. Classification (NCBI taxonomy): domain Eukaryota; kingdom Viridiplantae; phylum Streptophyta; class Magnoliopsida; order Malvales; family Malvaceae; genus Hibiscus; species Hibiscus tridactylites. Next base: position 22,358,397 of record OY288291.1, on the reverse strand, counting down.
ATCCGGAACTGTTGGGAGCTTGATCGGCTAGTGTAGTTGAACTTCGAATAGTCGGTGAGTGGTTCAATGTTTTTAAATGGTTTTCAAGGTTGGTTCAAGCATGTGGACTAGGTTGGGCTTTGTAAGCCCACCTAGAGGTGGGATTAGATTGGTAGTCTAATCCCAAGCTTTAGTTAGAGACTTTGGTTGAACTCTAATTGTTGATTATGCTTCATGTTTAATTGTGATTAATGTGGTTATGTATATTGAGTTATACATGTATGTTGAGGCATGATTTTGATGCATTGTTATATGCATGTGGTTTGTGCATGACGATGAGTCATGGTTAGTATGTGCTAAGCACGGAAGTGATACGAAATGGTGTTGTGAAAGGTTATAAATTGTGTTAGTATTGGCACTAGTATGCTTGGGTACAATGATCGATCATTAGGATGTTTAGTGTGCACACATGAGTCAAATGCGCGCGTGGTCTTGGTGATGGTAGTCATCAAGATGGAGTACGGGTTCCCCCGGAAATCTTCTTATATATATGATAGTTAGTGATGAGTGGAATCCCATCGACAGGGCGTGAGGATGAGTGGAATCCCCTCCGCGTGAAACGGTGATGAGTATAATCCCACCGTAAGGTAAATGTGAGTGTTGTATGTGAATTTCAACGGTTATTCGCGTATTTGGGTCATAGCTAGGTGCCAATACGGATTGTGGATTGTGTTGCTAATATGTTGGATTTATGTATTTCCATGTATTGAGCTTATGAGTTGTTGAGCATGGCTTGATGTTGATAATTATGTTCATGCATCATTATTATTTTGACTCATGTGGTTTGAAGGTAAGATCATGCATTCTACCTTGGTTGTGTGCTCGTGTTTTGACCCTGCATTGTCGAGGTTTGTTTTATGAGTTTACCCTCACTAAGCTTTATGCTTACGCTCTCTTTTATTCGACAATGCAGATCCGTAGTTCGTGGGTTGCTAGTGCAAGAAGAGGGCCTCCAAGTGTTCTAGTTGAGCCTTTGCTATCCTCAAGTATGAACTATTTTATAATAGTCAAGCAATGGGGACTTATGTGGTTATTTTGTTTTAGAAGCATGTTAGACTCCTTGTTATGTGGATGATATGTTTAAGGCTTGCTTATGCCTAGTATGTTGGTCTTGTGCCCCTATCTTGAATGCTTAAATGTATGTTTTTGTCTAAGGCATGAATCCATGAATGTTATGTATGAATCTTTTGTTGAATTAATGCTTCCTATCTATGTATGGCTTTCGTATGTATGAAGTGTGCTAAGCATGCTTGTTGTGTTTGGTTTTGCCTTAGAGTGATGCATGTTAGGTTGTGGGAGGTTTTAGTTGGTGTTTGGGGTAGCCTTGTGCCATAAACCAGCTAAAACCTGTCTGTTCGCAGCAGGTGTATCGAAACGGTTGGCCTCATTTTGATATGACCTCTTGTTCCAGGCCAGGTGTTTCGGTACGCAAGGGGGTTGTTTCGATACGTTTTTGCTACTAGAAATCTGAGATTTTGACGATAAATCAGAGTATCGAAACGGTCCTAAGCGTTTCGGTATGGGCTTCGTAGCGTTGACCTCGAGAAGTTGACCGTTGAGGGCGTTTCGATACGGTCCATCCATGTTTCGATACAGTCTTCTCGGCTTGACTTTGTCTAGTTGACCAAGTCAAGGCGTATCAAAACACCCTTTGGGCGTTCCGATACGGTCTGCAGTTTAAGTTTAAAATGGGCTGTTTTGTTGGGCTGTTTGGTTGTTTGCCTCGCTTGTTTCTTCCGATGTTGCCTTTGTTACATAGGACATAATAATTCATCTAGATAAGATAATAATAATTGAAAAAGTTTTCTCGGGTTGTTAACCGAAGTGGATCCTTAACGGGTTTCGCCTCGGTTATCCCCGTGTAGCCCATTCGGACCGGTCAAGCGTCCGGACCGAGACGAGGGGATTACAATCAAGTTTAACAATCATGTGCACATAATCCGTTTTAGTAAAACATATGAAGCATATAAAAACATTAAATATGTAACAGTCATATAGCACACAAAGAACACACCTCAAAAGATGAGATCGGTCAGTCAAAAGGTCTATCGAGCACCGGGATCATGCTCCGCTAATGTACTGGAACCTAAATAGACAAGGATTGTGGTTACTATCAAATTTACACCTTGATCGTAATAAAATACTAAGTTTTAGGGTTGTACGAGTGACGATAGGATCACAAGGCGGTATAGATCGGGACAAGCTGGGCTGGGCATAGGCCCGATCGGGAGATCCACGAGTACCTATTTAATCAAGAGATCAATATCAGTCCTTAATCATAAATCTGTCTTAAATGACATAACTTATACATATGCACGTTCGGGTTCAACGTCCAATTCGGAGGCTCTCGAGTTAGAATTTTGCGAAACGGGCTTCAAAATCAGACACAGGACGTCGAAAAACATAAAATAGGACTTTTCAGGAAAAAGTTGACTTTTTGGTCAAAGTCAACGCTGACATCAGCGGTCAAAGTCAACACTGACATCACTGGTCCAAAGGTTGACTCAGACGAGTTGACTCACTGGGTTGACTCGGTCAACGGGTCGGGTCGGTCAACGGGTTTGGTTTACCACTAAGCTCTGGCCGGTTTTTTTTTACCGGTTCAGGTGGCTCGGTTTACGGCTAGATCGGGTCTGAGCTAGCCGGTTCAGCAGCCACCGTCCAAGGCGGCCAGAAATCGCCTTGAACGACGCATGGGGCCCACGCGCGGCTCTAGACGGTCGGAAATGTGCCGAAAAACACCCTCGATCATACCATTAACATCTATTTTTCAATTAAAGCTCAAATAACTTAATATTTAAGCCAAAATACTCACCGATCTTACCAAATAGGAATAGATACGATCGGATTAATGCGGCTCCGGCCACGGTCAATGCGGAGGCCGTTAGACGCTTGGCGGTACGGGTTCTGCTCAGTTTTTCCCCTTGAGGACGATGGTGACCTCTGATTTAAGCCACGACACCGGACGGTGACGGATAGTTCGAAAAACCAAACCGCGAACTCCATCGAAGCTTCAAGTCGTTCTCCGCGCCGATGGGCAGTGCAACGTCGCGAGTGATGGGTGGCGTTGGGATCGAGGTACGACGATGAGCTTATCGGTGGCGGCGATGCACAATACGGCGTGGCGTTGAGGCAAAGGGATGGTGGTCAGTTCGGTTTAAGGGAAAAAGATGAAGATCAACGATAATGGGTGGAGGTTTCTAGAACTTTTGGGAAAACATGCCCTAATTAATTCACATTCAATATGGTAGGTAGGATATTTTAAGTTTCTTAATATTTTATTTCGAAGGGTAAATAACATGGGTTTAAAATAAACCAAGGTTAGTTTATAGCCAAGAGCTCACTTAGCTCAATTGGTTGGGCTTCTGGCTAAACATGTAGATATTTTGGGTTCGATTCCCACAACCCTCACTTCTTCTTCTTTTTCGTTTCTATTTCATTTCTTCTTCTTCTTTTTTAAGGGTGTTATAGTATGAGGATGTTACTTGATATCTAGTTTATTTTTTGCACTTTAGTGCTTGTTTGCATTCTTCATTCACCGACAAATTATTAATTATAAAGATAATTAATTGGCCTAGTGTTCAAGGATGCACATATTGTCTCATGTTGTGTGGAATCAAACCTTTACAGTGCCTCTGATATATAAAATCTCCCTACTTAATAAAAAATATGAATCATATGAATTATTATCTAATGTGTCTTTTTTTAACATTCAGATGTGATTACATGGTAGTATTTGTTTATGCTCACAACCCTTTGAAAATATACACACACCGTCTAGACGAACTACTCAAATATGAGTCTCTAAGTATAACAACACTCTCTTTTTCACTAAGACCAGTCAATGAGTTCATCTAATATATTGTTAGCTTAAAAAGCTATGCATGTAGGCTTTTTTTAGAACATACATGTACTTTTTAAATAGTACTACACAAATAAGGTGTTTGTTCTTTTTTTTTTAATTTTTACATATATACAAAATATTTTTATAGGATTATAATTTTAGTCTTTTGAAAACACGTCGTGTGCTTAAACCTAAGTCTCCTAAGTATAACAAAAAAAATTTTTGTACAAAGACCACTTAATGAGCTAGATGCATGCAGGCTTTTTTTAGAAGATACATGTAGTTTTAAAATGGGATTTTTTTTTTGAATTTTTACATATTTACGAAAGACTTTTATATGACTATAATTTTTTTCCGAAAAATATAATTAAAAATATATCAAATAATGTTTTTAATTTATAATATTTTTTAAATACCACTTTAACCGAGACCCTAAAACACTAATTAATATTTTCATATAAATACAATAATAAATAAAAAGAAAACAAGATTAGGATGCATTTAATTTATGAGATAAGATTTTAAGTTTGAAAGAAAGACTAGAAAGGTGGTTGATAAATAGTTGTAGCCTTTTTAATACATCACCAACTATTTCCCACCTTGGGATTTGACCAATTGATGAACATATCATTAATTAGAATAGTTTTGCACAATTAATAGTGGGGACATTCTATTCCACTATGCATTTATTCCACAATTGAGAAAACTTAATATAGCCATTGGGAAACTTACCGAACTGATGTGGTAGCTAAGACAAGAGTTAATAAATTATGTATGTGTTATTCTTAAATAATTATAAAAGACATCAAATGAATCATTCAAACATATTCAAGTTTCAATCACTATTTATCTTTCTTTACCTTTATATAATTTTAATGTTTTAATATAAATGATAAATTTCAATTTCAATATGTTTAGATGAATTAATTTTACTATTCATCTTAATATTTTTACAGATAAATTATGTAAATAATAAATTAAATTTTTATATTTGGATCATGAATTTAGTATTTTAAACTTGTATTTGTCTTTAAAAAAATTTTAGTCAAAATATTTGTTAAACATTAAGATTTTAATCGACATCATGATTTTAGTGCCCAAATTCTTTAAAAAATTCTTTAAGTCGAAATATTCGAAGAATAAAAGTTACAATGATTATTTTAAAGGCTTAATATAAAAATAAGTGCCCAAATTCTTTAAGTCGAAATATTCTTTAACTTTAGGTGCCAAAATTTTTTTGGTAAAAATATGTGCTTAAAGTTTTATTTCGTTGATTTTAGGTGCTTGGCGTTAACAGTCGTTCAAAAAATTCGTTATCTAATCAAAACATGACACATACCATGTTTTTCCCCTAAAAATAAGATAAAATGTATTTTTAAAAATATCTCAAATAGTCTCAAATTTCTAACCGAAAACCTCCAAAATTGTCGTTGTTACCTCCACCGATAACATCGTCAGCCCATCACTATCTTAGTTGGACGTCGTCGACCATTTTTCTCTAATCACCCATTGTTGGTAACCGCTGAAAGACATGCCAATCGGACGTCGAACAATAAACACAAAAGGTTCCAATCGAGCTACATCTAATTAGCACACTTCCGTCGATTACAATTGATGGGTGGTTGAGAGAAATGCACGGCGGCGGCCGACAACGATACTGATGTAGTCCGACGAGGTTATCGACGAAGATAATGACAGCAAAAAAAATTAAAATTATTTTATTTTCATCTTTTTTAAAAAAAAATAAAAAAATGTCGCATGTCTAAATCCCATTGGGTGATAATTGTTTTTAACAACACAACCTTAAAACGGTAATTGATTTAACCCTTGGGCACCTAAAATTAATAAAACATAATGTAAGACACATATTTTTACCAAAAAATAGTTTATGTACCTAAAATTAAAAAGAAAAATAGTTTAGGCACGTATTTGTATATTTAAAATATTTTAAATTATACTAATATTTTATAGCCACTATTTTGTTTTTTGTAATTTGTTCTATAATTAAATAATTTAAAAAATTATTGTTAAAGATGTATTAATTACATTGTATCTATAGTCTTAAAAATTATTTATTACTAAAATATATATTAATGGCATTACATTTATAGTTTTGAAAATTATTTATTTAGTAAAAAATATTTTAGTTTCTTCTTCAATCATATTGATCTTAAATATAATGTCATTTATCACTTTAAATAAATAGATAACTCAGTAGATAGATGTAGCATTTTATTTCACACAGTTCAACGTGAATATCATCCCACAGGTTCAATCATATTTATTACTAATTAAATATAAATAAACATTCATATACATCACCAAACATTGAATAAACTAAAAAAAATATTGTATTATTCTTTTTATAAAGTAAATGTAATGTTTTTGTGTATGAACTAACTTGCCTCAATGGTTAAGGGAACGATTGTTGTTCATAGAGGTCACGGGTTCGAGCACCATTAGCTGCAGTAGAGTGATTGAGCCAAATGTAATGTTTTTGTAATTGTGTTTAATAATCATTTGGCTAATTATTGCATTGTATTGTTTAATAATATCATCTACTTTAATATAATAAGATTAATTGAACACTTCAATTTATTGGTGGAACATGAAGTAAAATTTTTAGGGAACCAACTTAAACTTTTAAAAAATTAAGAGGCTGAAACGAAACTTTTTTTAAAAAATGAGGGTTTAATTAAAATTTTTAATATTTTTGAGAGATTTAACAAAAAAAATTAAAATTTTGAGAGAGAATTTAAATAAAATATTCAAAATTTTAAAGTTTAATGTGAATTTTTAAAAATCTTGAGGGGCTAAATTAAAATTTTTAAAAATTTCAGGGAATTTAAAACTTTTTCAAAATTTTGAGGGATCGTAACCCACTAGTCTCTTAAAGGATACGACCCTGCTCCAATTAAAACTTATTAAAAATTAATTTAAAATAAGATAATCTTTTTATTACTTGTTGTATATATTGATGCAAATGTTTTCTTTATGCATTAATATTTTTCTTTAAACGGTATGAGATATTGAGATCCACTAATTGGCCTAATGGTTAAGGATACTTATATTGCCTCCATCTTATATATGTTTGAATCTCAATATGAGAAAACAATACATCTCTATTTAATAAAAAAATATTTTTTTGAACAATGTTTGTACATTAATATTTAAAATAAGTCTAAGAGTATCCTATGGTAATTTTTTTTGAATGGTCTAAATGTGATTTTAAGGTATTATTTGTTCATACATAATTTTAACATTTTAACAATGAGCATAAACCTTGTAGACAAAGTGATTTGAATTCATGTCTCCTAAAATGGACATCATCCACTTTTTCACTTAGCCACTTGTTGGGTTCTCCTATGATAAAAAAAATTAGAAAGCAATAATTAAATGTAATAAAATATATTAATGAGTATTGATAAAAAAAATATAGGCTTAAGAGTCCAATAAGCCCTTAAACTTTTACAAAAAAAAATAATTAAGTCCTTAAACTTGTTTTGCTCCCAATTAAGCCATCAAATCAAGAAAAAAACTAACTTGGCCCTTTGACCAATATTGACCGTTAACTTTAACGGCTTTTTTTTTTAAATTTTATTTGACACATGTCGCAATAGGATAATGTAACTTGTCATTTCTAAGAATTTTTAAACTTTATTTTTTAAAAAAATCTATTTTTTTGGAAAATTCTAAAAATATGAATTTTTTTAGTTTCGAAATTTATTTTAAAAAATAATTTTTCAAAATATTAAATTATTTTTTAAAAATAAAATATTATTATACATGTATAAAAATATTTAAAAATATATATAAAACAATAAAATTTATTTTGATTTTTAAAATATATTTAAAACTATATTTAAAAAACATTAATTTTTTAAAAAAATATATAAAAACATTAAAGTTATTTTGAAAATCAAAATATTTTATTATTGTTTTATATTTTTCAAAATATTTTTTTATAATTGTAGAATAATTTAATTTTTTTAATTTTATAATTTTTAAAATATTTTAAACTTTTGAAAAATTATTATTTATTATTTTTAAATAAATTTCGAAATCAAAATAATTTTTAGAAATTTCCAGGAATTTTTTTAATTTTTTAAAGAATTTTTTTTATGTTTTTATATATGTTTTAAAAATTAAAACTTAAAAATTCCTAGAAACGACAAGTGACATTATCGTATTGCGACATGTGTCAACAAAAAATTTTCAAAAAAGTAAAAACCTTTAAAGTTAACGGTCAACGTTGGTCAAATGGCCGAATTAATTTTTTTTAGTTCGAGAGCTTGATTGAGAGCAAAAAGAGTTAAGGGGCTTAATTAATTTTTTTCTCAAAAGTTTAGGGGCTTATTATACCCTTAATCCTAAAATATATAATTAATGAGTGAATTAAATTGATGGACCCAACTAGGGGTGTTCATTCCTGGGTACTCTGGGTATTGCATATGCCGGCCAAGGTACCGGCCCACTTTAATTGAGTACCGAAAAATCGGGTAACGAGTACCTATTTCACATTTTTTTATTTATTTGCTTTTAAATTTAAAAGTTATTTTTTAAAATCACATAATAAACACTTAAAATTAAAAGTTCACAATACATAACCCAAACACAAAAATTAGTGATTTAAAGTTAGTTTTAAGATGAATATTTGAATATATATATATATATGGCCAAAAAGACATTAAAAATATTAATCTCATTTTTTTCTTTTGAATCTTGTATTAACAAATTAATAAAAAAATATTTTAAAATTTTAAAATTTAAAAGTACATAATACAAACATAGAAATAATTTAAATATTTAAATTTAGTTTTAGATAAAAATATTAAGGAACCTAAAATAAAAATATAATTTAAAAATAAAAAATAAAAATATAATTTAAAAATAAAAAATAAAAAAATTTAAAATATCGTGTCGGGTACCAGGTTATCACAAAATTCGGCACAGACACGGTCTAATTACCCGAAAAAATCCCCGGTCGAGTATCCGACCTAATCAGATAATTTTTTTTCTTCATAAAATACTATTTTTTCTTTCGAATCGTCGGGTCAAATAACTTTTTAACACCCAAAACCCAACCCAACCTACCTAACCTAACAGTACAAGAAATGTGAGGCCGAAGGAAAAGACAACCGTCGAGATATAAAAATTAAAATTTTAATGTCATCAGGTTATATATACGGTTATTACCAGTCCACCCAGGGACGGAGCCACAGCTCCCATGGGTGGGGCTGTGGCCCCCCCAGGTAGGGGAGAAAATTTTTTTTTACCCTTTAATTTCTTATATTTTTTTAGAAAAAATTGGGATAATTATGAATTTGCCCCTCCCACCTTTTAAAATTTATGTTTTGCCCCCCCTAACTTCAAATTCTAGCTCCGTCCCTGAGTCCACCTGATGTTATTTCTTGTAGATAAATCAGAAAAACTGTGACTTTAAACATAATACGTGTTTGACGAATTATTTATATTTTTTATATTATCCATTTTTATTTATTTGTTATGCTATAGAAGAGAGTATGAACGGAAATAGGTTCAATTTTTCATGTTCACTGATAAATTCTTTTATAAAATCATCTATTTAAAGTTATTTTTATAAAATATATTTAAAAATAATTTTATTTAAAATTATTAATTTCTAATATAACTATTAAAATTTATGTTTGATTATTAGATGTACACAATAATAAATATGTTTATTTACAGTTTATTATTCATAAATTAATTTTTAATTGTTTGTGAACATGTTCAATTATACCTTCATTAATATATTTACCAACATATTAGTTAATTAGTTGTGAATATATTCGTTTAGTGTTAAAAGTAGGGTTGTAAAAACAAGTCAGGATCTGAAAACCTGCCTGAAACATGCTTGAGTCAAAACCTCATTTGACCTGAGAATTCGATGATCCGAACCCGAACTGTAACTGACTGTTGCTGACCCGAACCTGAGTTGAATCTGTTACTGTAGCAACCGAACCCGATCTGCGTCCGACTGAAAACGACCCGAACCCGAATCGGACCTGTTAATTTTGACCTGAAACCCGACCTGTATTAGACTGAAACGAACCCGAACCCGAGACCGACTTGGCAAATTACCTGATATTATCTGACTGAATCGACCCGATATCCGATTTTACCCGACCTGTTTTGAACCGACCTGTTAATGGACCCGACCTGTTTTGAACCTGGACTGTTGTTGACCTGAACTAATGTAGATCTGGCTAAAAATGTTAAATAATTTAAAGTGTAAACTGTTCATTATAAACTTAATAATTTTTTAGTAGATTATGTTAATTTCATTACATAGAAAAAATTTATCTTCCGTTATACTTAGAAATTTGTCTTAATTTGTAACTACATTATGTATAATAAAATTATATACTTAGAAATTTGTTTAAGCATAAAAATATGTATTATGTATAATAAAATTATATACTTAAAAGATTTGTCATAATTTTTACTAAGTATATAATATATTAGTAATATATAGATAATATAATATATTAAACTTATTATACTTTATTATATAATATATATTATGTTAACTTTATTATGTTCATAAATTTTATTATGTTCATAAAATTAAAATAAATACAAAATATAAGTTAGTATTATGTTTAACATAAAGTTAATGTTATTATACTTATATAACATGTGAAACAATTGTCTTTCAATTATATAACTAGCCCCTAAAACCTATAATGTATAAATAATATATATATATATATATATAAACTTATAACTTATAAGTTATAAGTTATATAATGTATTTATAATAAATAATAATTAGTAATAGTTTGGGCCTTGGGCCTTTTGGCTCAAATCTCACCACCTATTTATTTGAGATGGGCCCCTAAAACCTATAATGTATAGATAATATATATATATATATATATATATATATATATATATATATATATATATATATATACTTATAAGTTATATAATGTATTTATAATATAATAAATAATAATTAATAATAGTTTAGGCCTTGGGACTTTGGGCTCATATCCCACCACCCATTTATTTGAGATGGCCTCCTAAAACTTATAATGTATAAATATATACATATATATATATGTATATATAAACTTATAACTTATAATTTATATAATGTATTTATAATATAATAATTAATAATAAATAATAAATAGTAATAGTTTGGGCCTTGGGCCTTTGGGCTCATATCCACCACCCATTTATTTGAGATGTACCCCTAAAACCTATAATGTATAAATATAATATATATATATATATATATATATACTTATAACTTATAAGTTATAAGTTATATTATGTATTTATAATATAACAATTAATAATAAATAATAATTAGTAATAGTTTGAGCCTTGGGCCTTTGGGCTCATATCCCACCACCCATTTATTTGAGATGGCCCCTAAAACCTATAATGTATAAATATAATATATATAATATAGATATATAAACTTATAATTTATAATTTATATAATGTATTTATAATATAATAATTACTAATAAATAATAATTAGTAATAGTTTGGGCCTTGGGCCTTTGGGCTCATATCCAACCACCCATTTATTTGAGATGGACCCCTAAAACCTATAATGTATTAATATAATATATATATATATAAACTTATAACTTATAATTTATATAATGTATTTATAATATAATAATTAATAATAAATAATAATTAGTAATAGTTTGGGCCTTAGGCCTTTGGGCTCATATCCCACCACCCATTTATTTGAGATGGACCCCTAAAACCTATAATGTATAAATATAATATATATATATATATATATATATATATATAAACTTATAACTTATAATTTATATATTGTATTTATAATATAATAATTAATAATAAATAATAATTAGTAATAGTTTCGGCCTTGGGCCTTTGGGCTCATATCCCACCACCCATTTATTTGAGATGGGCCTCTAAAACCTATAATATATATATATATATATATATATATATATATATATATATATATATAAACTTATAACTTATAAGTTATATAATGTATTTATAATATAATAATTAATAATAAATAATAATTAGTAATAGTTTAGGTCTTGGGCCTTGGGCCTTTGTGCTTATATCCCACCACCTATTTATTTGAGATTGCCCCTAAAACCTATAATGTATAAATATAATATATATATATACATATATTATATATAAACTTATAACTTATAATTTATATAATGTATTTATAATATAATAATTAATAATAAATAATAATTAGCAATAGTTTGGCCCCTGGGCCTTTGAGCTCATATCCCACCACCCATTTATTTTAGATGGACCCCTAAAACCTATAATGTATAAATATAATATATATATATATAAACTTATAACTTATAATTTATATATTAATTAATAATAAATATTAATTAGTAATAGTTTGGGCCTTTGGGCTCTTATCCCACCACCCATTTATTTTAGATGGGCCCTAAAACCTATAATGTATATATATATATATAAATATATATAAACTTATATCTTATAATTTATATAATGTATTTATAATATAATAAATAATAATAAATAATAATTTGTAATAGCTAGGGCCTTGGGCCTTTAGGCTCATTTCTCACCACCCATTTATTTTAGACGGGCCCCTAAAACCTATAATGTGTAATATATATATATATATACATATATAAACTTATAACTTATAAGTTATATAATGTAGTTATAATATAATAATTAATAATTACTAATAGTTTGGGCCTTGGGCCTTTGGGCTCATATCCCACCACCCATTTATTTGAGATGGGCTCCTAAAACCTATAATTTATAAATAATATATATATATGTATGTATAAACTTATAACTTATAAGTCATAAGTTATATAATGTATTTATAATATAATAATTAATAATAAATAATAATTAGTAATAGTTTGGGCCTTGGGCCTTTATGCTCATATCCCACCACCCATTTATTTGAGATGGGCCCCTAAAACCTATAATGTATAAATATAATATATATATATATATATTATATAAATAAACTTATAGCTTATAACTTATATAATGTATTTATAATATAATAATTAATAATAAATAATAAATATTAATTAGTAATAGTTTGGGCTTTGAGCCTTTGAGCTCATATCCCACCACCCATTTATTTGAGATGGGCCCCTAAAACATATAATGTATAAATATAATATAATATATATTATATTATATATATATATAAACTTATAACTTATAATTTATATAACGTATTTATAATTAATAATAAATAATAATTAGTAATAGTTTGGGCCTTGAGCCTTTGGGCTCGTATCCCACCACCCATTTATTTGAGATGAGCCCCTAAAACTTATAATGTATAAATATAATATATATATATGTGTGTAAACTTATAACTTATAATTTATATAATGTATTTATAATATAATAATTAATAATAAATAATAATTAGTAATAGTTTGGGCCTTGGGCCTTGGGCCTTTGGGCTCATATCCCACCACCCATTTATTTTAGATGGGCCCCTAAAACCTATAATGTATATATATATAAACTTATAACTTATAAGTTATATAATGTATTTATAATATAATAATTAATAATAATTTGGGTCTTGGGCCTTTGGGCTCATATCCCACCACCCATTTATTTGAGATGAGCCCCTAAAACCTATAATGTATAAATAATGTATACATATATATATATATATATAAACTTATAACTTATACGTTATAAGTTATATAATGTATTTATAATATAATAATATAATAATAAATAATAATTAGTAATAGTTTGGGCTCATATCCCACCACCTATTTATTTTAGATGGGCCCTAAAACCTATAATGTATAAATAATATATATATAAAAACTTATAACTTATAAGTTATATAATGTATTTATAATATAATAATAAATAATAATTAGTAATAGTTTGGGCCTTTGGGCTCATATCCCACCACCAATTTATTTGAGATGGCCCCTAAAACCTATAATGTTTAAATATATATATATATATATATATATATAAACTTATAACTTATAAGTTATAAGTTATATAATGTATTTATAATATAATAATAAATAATAATTAGTAATAGTTTGGGCCTTGGGCCTTTGGGCTCATATCCCACCACCCATTTATTTTAGATGGACACTAAAACCTATAATGTATAAATATAATATATATATATATATATATATATATATATATATATATATATATAAACTTATAACTTATAAGTTATATAATGTATTTATAATATAATAATTAATAATAAATAATAATTAGTAATAGTTTGACCTTTGGGCTCATATCCCACCACCCATTTATAATAATTAATAATACCAATAATAAATAATAATTATTAATTATTGGGCTTTGGACTAAATATTTTAGATCGACTAAATATAATAATTAATAATAATTATTAATTTTCGGGCGGGAAAATTAATATATATGGGTGGGAAAATTTATTTTGAAACCGCCCAATTCCCAAATTGAATTTCAATCTGAGCTAAATTATAAATAAAGCCCTTTATATTATATAAGTTTTTCATTCAAGTCCTTTAAGTTTTAATTCAATTCAATTGAGTCCTTAAACTTTATTTTTACTTCAAATTAACTCTTATTTATTATTTTTTCACTATAGTCTATAAAACTTTGTTTTTATTCAAAATTGAGCCTATTATAGTCCATAAAACTTTATTTTAGTCCAAATTAGCTCTTATTTATTATTTTTTTTTCACTATAGTCTATAAAACTCTGTTTTTATTCAAAATTGTTCATTTCTGGTGAACCTGAATTAACCCGAACTGAAATGAACCCGACGACCTAAAATTACCCGACCTGAAATGAACCCGACTTGAAATGAAACCGACCTGAAATGAACCCGAACTGAAATGAACCCGACCTGAAATTTACTCGACCTGCAATTTACCTGCCAATTAACTGATTTTACCCGACCTGTTTTTACCCAATCTGCAACGAGTTTGACCTGAAATGGACCCGACCTAAAAATTGACCCGACCTGAAATGGACCCGACCTGCAAATTACCCGACTGCAATGGACCCGCACCCGACCCGAGTCGAGTCAAATTTTTTTTTTACCTGAAATGACCTGTATTCGATTTTACCCGACTTGACAGAACCCGACCTGAAACCTGTCCGATTACCTGTTTTTACATCCCTAGTTAAAAGCATGCTCATTTAACATGTTCATGATCACTAAATAAATGTGTGTGCGGACATTAAATAAATAAACAACAACATATATAATTTTGTTACAGTTTTAAAATTTTAATCGAACACAAATTACACAAGAGCAAACTAAAAAAAAACAAATGAACATAAAACATAAATTTATTTGTTTAAACTCGATTTATTTACGACCCTAAAAATGAGTAAAATTGAACTGAAAACAAATTAGAATTCCCAACGTGGTAGAACTTAAAGGTGCTTAATTTTTGGCTTAAATTATTAAAAATAAGCATATAAACTATATTATTTTTTATTTTTAGTCCTTAGACTATTATTTTAACAAAACAAGTACTTAAACTATTATTTTTTGTCACTTTAAGTCTAACAGTTATCTAAGTTAAAAGAAATTATTTCGGCTAATAAAATATTGCTACATTACAAACATTTTTTGATCAAAAGATATTTTAAAGACTAAAAGGAAAAAAACATAGTTTAAGATCTTATTTTTAACCAAAAAATATTTTTTTGAAAGATGACAAAAATATAGTTTATAGACTAAAAACAAAAAATAAATATAATTTAAAGGTTGATTCATCATTTAAGACCCGAGTGAGGTTAATTTGGGTTGACCATGGTTGAGCTTACAGCTAACAAGTCACGTGCGATGGCTATGGGGGAAAGAGTACGATAATCCCAGCATTTGCGACGACAGTTACTGGATCCCGAGAATCTGACTCACGCTCATTTCACAACGCGTGTAACACAATGCAGATATTCGTCGACCGTGAACCGTTGTCTGTTAGCTAGTGAGTGTTACACTTTTGAAATGGGGTTTGGTCAGAAAACAATCAAAACTGCAATTTGGGGGCTCATAATCGTTGATATCGTGCTCCCAAAGAAACAGTGAAAGTTCAAACTTCGAAAATGACATTATTAAAAGGGGTAGCCTCGCACTCAAAATATAGACCATAAAACAGACATTTATATTATTATTTTTTACTTAAGAGTAAATTCTTATTATAATATTTTTACATATTTAATTTAAATTAATTTTGAATTTGTGATTAATTTCGAGTTATTTTAATTTGGATGATTAATTTTTGTATGATTCAAATTAATGACTTAAATTTGAATATTGTTTTTTAATATTTCAATTATGGGTGTGTAAAAAAATTGATCCAACCAATTCGATCTTTTTATCCATTGATTTGATTTGAAAATTTGGATATCTAAAAAATCAGATTCGATGTTTTGGATCAAATACAAATCGCTAATTTACCGATTTAAAATTTTTGATATTCGAAATTTTAGATTGGATCCAATCCAAAATTTGAAATGCACACCCCTAATTTGAATCGAGAGAAATATACAGAGTAAAGAACATATATAGGATCTTTAGATCTTATTTTGACCAAAGCAGGATCTAGAATCCTAAATTGTCCAGAGTAGCACCCTTACAGTGAACTCACCGCACCACCACCACGAGTTCCAAAAATATATTATTTTTTTATTTAAACTCGATGTAGCACCCCCGCGAGTTCCATTTTTTTGAAATTATAATCATGTTTAAATATTAATCAGGTGATTAATCTAATTCTAAACCGAACTTGCCGTAGAGGTAGGGCGAGTTTCAACTGGGTTAATAGCTGTCCAAGGTCTCAATATAACACTATTCGGGGGAATATGTAACTCGTCGTATATGTACGGCGAGTTTATTAAAAATTTGTAAAGTCTTTTTAAATATTTAACACAAAGATGGACGGTTTGGTATTTTGTTCAATTTGGGTCAGTAAGTTATTTATATGTATGTTAATAGTAGTCAAAGTTGTTAGAATAATTAGTTAAATTTTATCTCCCTACCGTAACGAGGTGAAAAACATAATTGAGGATGATTTGTACCGAAAAATGTTTCACATAAATAAAGGAGGGTAGACTGCAGCGTTGTACATACTTAGAACATCAGACGAAAAACCATCGCATAAAACACGAAACTACAATGATTATAACAGTGGAAGGTTAATCGAATTCTGGCTCGGTATCATCGTAGTCAGTTGAGGCGTCCGAAGTTAAGTTAAATTCTTTGATCAGCTGCTGTTTCTCTTGTTTGCGCATGTACATAAAATGCTGCAACACATTAGCAACTACATCAATATCTAGTGAAGATGAAGCTTGTTCAGTGGTCGATGCGAGTGCATACGGTCCAGCTTCTCTGGGTGCAGACGAACTACCTTCACCAACATCAACCTCATGAAACTTAACATTTAAGTGCATGTATTTAGCTTCTGCAGATTTGAGTTGGCCATACATTTTACATATGTTGCTTTCATTAGTAAGCCTCATAATGTAGTGCGGTCCAGCTGTCGTCGATGTTAGGATTTTACATTCCAAGTAAGAAATTTTCTTGTCTGTATGTTTACTAACCTCAATTGATATCAATTGCAACAAATCGTGGAGTGATATATTGCTGGTGATTGTCGAGTCAAAATAGGTTCTAAGAAAGTAAAATGTTGCAAAAAACCTATCCATGAGGGGAGCAAAGTGTTGGATGTATTGGTGAAATAGACACAATTAGAGCGTGGGTTTTATAGTAAAGGAAAATCACGCGAAACTCGCCAAGTATTAGAGGCGAGTTTCAAAATAGATCATATTTAATTTTATTGCAGAAGAATTAGCACAACATTCGTAAAATAGTAAATACATCGGAATGAAAAACATAAACTTGAAATGAAAAAAAAAACATTAAAATTTAGAAATATTAAATAAAATGTAGTCATTACAATTATTTCAATGTCCCGATTTGATGTTGTATTATTTCGGTCGCCCGTGTTTGTAAATACACCGCTATGTCATGCTTGATAAACTCATAAATTCTAAATAAATCAAGACCATAGATTTGGACTCATTACACATTTTTCCTTACAACATTATTAAGTTTCACAATACCTTCGAGAAACAAAGAATAACGATACATCATGGTATGAGGAGAACTTTGTGTAACTTGTCTGAACCCATGGTGCGTACAATATTCTTGGTTCGTTTAGAATTGATGGGAATAACAAGCTTATCTCCTCGGGATGACGTTGCTCCAAATAAATATTAACATGGAGGGTTTAGGGTGAAATCAAGTGAAGGTAAAAACTTGGTATTTATAGGTATTTTAACGAATCTTTTACCTGCAAAATCATGCAGAAGGAGACAACATGATAAGTGGAACTCACCGTGCAGCTATAGATTCTTCAGACTTTCTGGCAGAGGGTTTAGGTACATGACGTTTGTAACTCGATTAACATGCAAAGCAAGTTTCGAGTCAAAATCTCTACTATAAATAGCTCGCAAACATGATGTTCGATTGCATAAAACATAAGTAAAAAAAATTGAAATTTTTTTGTATCGTAATGCATTAAATCAAAATAGTGGTCGTCTCATGTATTGGTGAAGTTTAATTTGATGCACAAAGTTTTTATTTCAACATTATGTGCACATGGAGCAGATGCAGCTGTTAAGGCTTAAAGTGTATTACGTGGACCAACCCAGAGCATCCATGTGCACAACTCGGACTTTACAACTGCATATCCCATGTTGGCCTACTCTATGTAAGACAAAAATCACAAGATCGATATCATCTATCGGTCAAGTTGAGAGGGTCGGAGCCAGCTGAATCACTCTAGATTCTGAGGCAGAGGAAGAGGGCATACACATCACTCTCTTAAGTGATGAAGGGCCAGACAGTTGCATATGCATTTTTTGGGGCTTCTCTACTGGTATAGTAAAGAGGATCAAGGAGAACTCTATTACAGATCCCCAACTGATACAACTGAGAAAGTGATGTGTTGCTCATAATGGGGTAGTTAGAATTCATATTGTCAGCCCCAATAGTAATGTTGTATTCTTTTTACTTTTACGAAGTTTTCCTTACAACATGAAGTATTCTACAAAGTTAGGCATACATCTACACCGTTTAGGGATTCTTTTCCTGAGACATCTTTGCCAAAATAATTATGGGAATGTACATGTAGAGCGTCTAGGTGTTCTCTATTTATGAGCGCAAGTGCACACTCTTGTCAAGTTATAGTATAAAAGATATCGTCTTCCACAGGGATTGGAGCAACTCCTACGAATGATTTCCTGCACAAGGATTTAGTAAACGTGCAATTAAATCTCAAGATGTGGAAATATAAAAACACAAATAAAATAAAGATAGTGATGAGAGGAATGATAGGGAGAGATTTGGTCGATAGATTGGGTAAGACAAATGCAGTTTCGTAGCGTGCATTGTAAAGTCTGAGTATGTTTTGTGCTGCATGAATTGCTGCCTCGGCGGGTATGGCGAGCGGCAAACTATGACCCTGTCACGCGGCCGCAGCAGGCCACTACCACTGCAGGAGTGTATTGTCTCGGCAGGTGGAACGGAAAGAAGTCTTGGGGGCAAGTCTGGCAGACATTTCAAGTTTGATAGGATAGTCGACAATGATTCCTCCTATTTCTAGGTTAGGATGCTCGAACACTCATGTGATGTAGACAATACCTAGCAATCTTAGCGTCAACCTAACACATGCAAGTCCATTCAATTGATGATCCCTCTTAGCCGCTGAAACTTGTAGACTGGTGTAGAACCAAGTCAGTCATGCCTTTGCATGTTGTGACCGTGCTTAACTCTTTCGCGAGCCTTGCACTTTCGTGCCCGACAAATGAATTTTCTCTCAACTGACTGGCGTAGACTAATTGAAAGAAGAAAGAGCACATATTAAGCAAACTTTGGAATTTTATTGAAAACAACTCAAAACTAATACAACCGTTCCCCTCAAACTACTTTGCATGCACGCTCCTAAACCCTAGGAGAGTTGGGCTGCAACCCCCAACAACTCCAACCTATCGAACTACATCTCCGTTGTGCGGCTGCTCAGGCTCGCATCCCCTCACCTTTGTCATGCCCCTATACCCTCACATACATTGGGTATATATAGGGCTCATAGCCTAAGTTTGAGTCCTCATTGAAGTAGGAGTTCTAAAAGTAAATTACATTAAATACAGACTCCTTTATTACTTAAATATGAACTATTTTGATGTTGCCTTCTTCTGCAAGTAAGGATAAGTGCTTATGCTTATCGATCTTGGATCAGCTCTACCAGCCGCTACAAGCTTCAGAAAATTGCAAGACCGAGCTTATTAGGCTTAGGAACTTTCCCTCTTTCAATCGTGACCCATCTTGGCTAAGTCGGTGTATCTCTTACCCGAGCGGCACTTGGCGATAATGCTGCTTCTGCAACGTCTTTGGCGGCATCTGGAACTGCTTTAGAACAACTTTTTTTTTGTTCTAGCTTTCCTGTCCTCTCCTTCCGTCTCCTCTCCTAGCTATAGCACCTGAAAATATAAACTAAACTAAAACATTAACTTTTCTCAACCAAACATAAAATATTCAATAAAAACATGGTAAAAGAGAAGATATATTATATAATGCATGCAATGTACCTAAATATGCCAGAATGTACTTAAGAACATCAATAATAATGGCAAGAATGTGTACAAAATATAGAACTCATGGACACTCTACACATCCCCAAACTCGAACTATTGCTTGTCCTTAAGCAAAGCAACCTAGCTAGTAAATCTGCCCTCAGCACAAAATTAATAGAAGCATTAGCCTTTAACTTGATTTCTTACCTCAAGGCCGTGGCACCTATTTAATGTTACTGATAGGGAATGGCATGAAATAACCCAGATTTTAATTTTCTTAATGCCAGTGCAGTGCGTGCAGGTCTGTGCTCATGCTAACCATGTTGAGATAATTAAGTTAACGAAGAATGCCTAAAATAATTAAATCACTAGGAAGGATACGAGTTGCTGCCTTGGCAGCACAGTTGGTCACTTTTGTTTTCTTTTTCTGATCATGGCTTTAAGGGCTTCAGCTCATCACAACTATTCTCCGGATCTGAAGCTAAGATATGTGCACTCTACGAAACTCCGAGACCTTTGAATAGAGTCATCCCGTGAAGACTTTCATTCACTCTTGCTAATTTGTCCATCACTTGGTTTAGATTCATGGACTTTGATAGCAGCGGAGTATCCTTACTCATGATCTTTCTTAGAGCCTGTTTCGGGCACCTCTAGGGTATTTAATCTTTCTGCCTAGAGCCTGTTTCGGGCACCTCTAGGGTTTTTTTATCATCTTTGATGTGTTGCCCTGTGCTTCCGTTGCGGCAAACTTGTATTCAATCAAGGATTTTTTTATTAAGTGAGGCAGGTAGTGCTAAACCCAAAACTCAAGCAAAATTTGGCATTATATAGACATTGTAAAGATAATTGGCAAAAAAGAAAAAAATTCTAAGTATTTTTCATGCTTCTTCTCATAGTTAGATTTAAAATTTTTAGTATGATGCGAATATATGTAGTCGGCCATTCTATCATAGGCACACGTTTTTGAACTAAAGATTTCTATTTTATTAAGTGCTAGGGGCAAAATTTATATGTGCATCTAAATGCCACTAAATGAACCTAAAACAAAGAGGACTAATTGCCCCCAAACTCAAGGTTGGCATTGTCCTCAATGTCTCTACAAAACAAAAATTAAAAACAAAACATAAATATAAAAAGAAAAATTAAAAATAGAAAATTAAAGCATAAAAAGGAAAATAAAATACAACATAATAATTAAAAAGAAAAGAAAAAATGGTGCTATAGATTGATGAAGTTCTCCTCTGTTGATGCCGCGTTAGAGGAGGATGCTGAGGAGACTGACATGACGAGGCAACGCGTAGCAGATGGTCTGTTGGTTGGGCTCTTCTTCTTGCTACATGGCGGCTGGGGGTGGTTTTCTTGGATGATCCTTCAAGTCCTCCACCTTGGGGCTCTGTTTCTGGCCGCTTTCTTTTTCTACCTGCCTCTACCGGTTTGTCATCAAAGGAGTCTGAGATCTTCATGTCTGAGTCATCGGCGTCTTTGGTAGTGGCCCCTTTTGCTATTGGGGATGCAGTAGTGGTTTCCTCCCCCTTCTCTGATTCTGATGAGGATGAGAGGTCATATGGCTGGATAAGGGTTGGAGAGGTTCTTCTCTTGGGACGATGGTGTGACCCCTCGCTATCGTTGGCGGCAAGAGCAGCAATTGGTCTTGGAGTGATCTAGATTGGCTTGGAAGCTGCTAACTCCATGGGAAATGCGGGCAACTGTGGGCCGACGTCCTGATACTTGTCGAGCAAGTAGGCCAAAAAGGCCTCTTGCACGTCCGCTACGTATTTGGTGAAGATCACATGCTTGTGCTCGATCCTTTGGCAGCTTTCAACTAGGCTACGCAGTAGGGGGATCACTTCGGACGGGAGGGAAACTTCAGTATTGTCCGCTGCGACTGGGGTGGCGGCAGCTTGGGACGGCGGCTGGGCGGTGGAAGGTGTATTTGGCTCCGCATTATGCATCATATGCTGGCGTACCCTTCTTTTCCATCCTTCCTTAGCAGGAAGAATTTTGTCTTTTGGATGCGGCGGCACGCGAAAATTGGCACACAGACCAGTGATGAGTACAAGGAAGTGTTGAGTGTGTAAAAGTTCTATTATTTACACCCTTTTTAACGCATATTTCTGCTGCATTCAAGCATCATTTCATTGCATTTAGGATAGTTTACAGCAAAACATCACAAATATATTAAAGGCACAGATTCTACTAAAAGATGACTGATTTTGCAGGTTGCTGCCATAGTAGACAGAGAAGGCGGGCGCAGGGCATAGAAGTAGGAGAGCTGAACTGAACAAGTAGACAAAGAGGACGATGCTGCCATGGTGCTGCCGTGACAACAGAGGACGGCAACAAGTTAGTGGAGGAAAAGCAAAGTGGACCTCGATAGATAGAGAAAATTCTGCTCGTCTGTCGTGTGGAAACCAAATATTTTTCCAAGCCCTGGATCAAAAGATATGTCAAGCCCAAAGCTCAAGGAGAGAAAATCCCAAGAAACAAGGAGGACGGCTGAAAAGTAGGATCCTTGAAGATTAAGTCTTTAATAGAATCATACTTTTAATTAAAGTTGTAATCCTTGTTAACTTAGATAACTTGAGCCCAAAGCTTATATAAGGGCATGTATTTTAACCTAGGGTATATCTCATATCCCATAGCCGATTTCCCGTTAATCGACAACCAAAAAACCTCCGCCGTTTACCCGCCGTCGATATGTTCTAAAACCCCCTAGGGCCACGGGTTGATTTGTAAAGTAGTTGCAAGGGTTGTTTTGTTTTAGGATTTTTCAAGTTCAATAAAATAAACTTCAAGTTCTCTTATTTTGGTTATTAATATCTTGCAAGAGCATCGGGAGAGCATTGTGAGGTTATCCATTTACTTAGCATCAGGAGAGTTAAGTATACGAAAGAAATAAGAGCAAGTTCTCTAGTTTATAGTTGAACTATCTTGTGCCTAGGGATAGGGCAAGGTTAAGTGGCTAAAGAAGAATTCATACACATCAGTGTTCATCCTTCGATTCACGCCGGGAGGTATCATCAAAGACGTGATCATCGACAGACTTGGACCTAGGGATAGGCCAAGGCAGATCTGGGATTCTTGCCAAACTTGAAAGTACGGAGTTGGTGTGTTTGCTGTCGCAACGATCAATGAACTGCTGCCGCGACAGGCGCAATGACAGAACTGGATTCCTTAAGCATTGCAATACCTGCACTACTGAGCAATTCAATACCAGCCCATTCTCTCTATCTTGATATTTCTACTCATTTATTTACATTTACTTTATTACTCTCGTGACAACTTTCTCAAATATTTCCTTTACTTTCGTGCAGTGAACTAAGGTGAAGCTATTAGCCCAATCCCTGTGGAGACGATATCCGATACTTCGTATCACTTTACTACTTGCGTCATGTACACTTGCACTCAATTGCGATAGACACTTTTACACGCAATAAGTTTTTGGCGCCGTTGCCGGGGATTGGCAACATAACTCCACCTTTCTTTTATTGCACTTTTCGTTTTTGTTTTTGTTTTTGTTTTTATTTTTATTTTTCTGTTTTTCGTTGGTGCTTTCAACTCTTTCTTTTCACAAGGTTTTCTTGTTTATGCGTAGATCGAGATGAGGTGAAGATCCTGAGTATCCATTAGATCCGGAAATTGAACGTTCCTTCAATCTCAAGAAACAACTTCGTCACCTTTTAGCCAGGAACGAGTACCTTGAAGAACAACTAGAGGAGATGGCCCACGTTGGAGACGACTCGCCTGCCGGCGATGTTTTACCGCCTGTCGATAACCCTGCCGCTGGCAGACGACGGTCATGTCGTGACAACATGTTGAACGATCATGTAGAGTTGGAAACCACACTGCCGGACATAGATGTTGACAACTTCGAGCTTAAACCTGTCATGTTTAGTATGATCAACAATGCCAGGCAGTTTAGTGGTGCTTTTACAGAGGATGCTAGGGAGCATCTCAAAACATTCCAGGAGATCTGTGGTTCGTTTAGACTGCCAGGAGTTAATCCGGAGATACTGAGGCTTCGGTTTTTTCCCCATTCATTGAGGGACAGAGCTAAAACTTGGTGGAATAAACTTACGCCGGGTTCAATTAGAACTTGGGCAGATTTATCTTGTGAATTTTTATCTCATTTTAATCCTTCACATTTATCTGAGCGATTACGTAATGAAATTGCTACTTTCCAACAAGAAGATGACGAGCCGATGCACGAGGCCTGGGACAGATTTACTACTCTTCTACGAAACTGCCCAATGCATGGATTCCCCGTCTGGAATCAGGTAACAAAGTTTTATAATGCTGCCAACTTACAAACTCGTATTCGAATTGATTCAGCAGCAAATGGACTATTATTGGATAAAGATCCGGACGAGGCATTGCATGTATTGAAAAATCTGGCCAAGAATGAGGAGCAGTTTCCGACAGTAAGAAGAGGGGGTAAACGAGTACTTGCTGTCAAGGATTATGAGGCCGACAATACAATGAAATCACAGGTAGCATTCCTTACTAAAGCAATGAAACGATTATTGAATGATGATGGACAACATGGATTTGTTGTTGAGGAGGTATATGACATCTGTGAGGGAAATCATGGTCGGGATGAGTGCCCGATACAGTTAGAAGAGGGAAAATATGTTGGAAACTACAAGCCAAATTACAATTCCAACAATTATAATCCCAATTGGAGGAAGGATCCCAAGTTTTCTTGGAGTAATCCTAATAATGCCCTGAATCCTCAAGTACACAATCAGAATCAGGGAGGACCTAGATTGCTGACGCGACATCAACTGCCGCCGCAACTGCCGCCGCAACAGCAACAACAACAACCAGCCGCCACGAGCAGTATACTGGAACAGACTTTGGCCACCTTTATGTCTCAGACAAGTACTTATATTGAGAATATGAATCAGTTTGTCAAGAAGACAGAGAATTTCATGGATAAAACAGAGATGAGGATGACGAATCATGAAGCTACTATGAAATCTTTGGAGACACAAATGGGTCAAGTTTCACAACATATTAAGCCGAGGCAGGATGGAGGATTCCCTAGTAATACTGAAAATGCTAGGCAACCCACACATGAGCAATGTAAAGCCATTACTACTAGGAGTGGGAAGAAACTACCAGGGCCAGAAAAGGAAGCTGAAACAGTAAAGGAACCAGCCTTAGATAAACCTGCCGAGGAAGCTGCCCCGACAGGTGATAAACAGACTGCTACCGATGAGCCTGTCACGACAGCAGAAGCGATAGAGGAGAAAAACGATGATTTTCGTCCTCAGATTCGTATGCAGTGGGAAGGACGTATTGCTGATTATCGTCCCCCACCTCCTTTTTCTCAACGGATACAACAAGCTAAGCATGAATCTCAACTTAAAAAGATTTATGATATTTTTAAACAGGTTCACATTAATATTCCGCTGTTAGATGCCGTTAGGGAGATGCCCGGTTATGCTAAATTTCTCAAGGACGTCATGTCAAAGAAATCTAAACTTGGGGAATTTGAAACGGTAAAGATGACAGAGGGTTGCATGAGTATTCTTCATCGGCAGCCACCCTAGAAAAAGAAGGATCCAGGGAGCTTCATCATACCTTGTGTAATCAGAAATAAATATGTGGGTAAGGCACTTTGTGATCTTGGTGCTAGTGTTAATTTAATGCCAAAATCTGTTTTTCAGAAATTAGGTATTGGCAAGGCGCGGCCCACGACAGTAACTCTGTAGCTGGCAGACCGCTCTTATGTTCATCCGGAAGGAAAAATTGAAGATATTTTGGTAAGAGTGGATAAGTTTATTTTCCCTGATGAATTTCTTATTTTAGATTGTGAGGCAGACGAAAACGCACCAATCATCCTTGGGCGACCCTTTTTAGCCACGGGAAGATCACTGATTGATGTGGAGAAAGGAGAACTTACCATGCGCATGAACGATCAAGAGATTAAGTTGAATGTTCTCCAAGCGATGAAACATGCTGATGTGGACGAGGAATGCAAGGCTATCACTGACGTTACCCTTGATCAACCCTGCATCAGGTCGGGCTGTCACGATATTAAATTTGGTCACTACCGCGGCAGCCACTTACAGGACTGTCACGACAACACTGACGACAGCACCGACGACAGCAACTCCTCTGAATCTGATACATCTGATACTGAATATCAGGAGGAGGTAAACTGGTTAAGCAATCGTCCAGGTAAGTTATTCGAACCTTTGAATTATACTTCGGATAACAATTTAATCCAAAAGCCATCTACTATTGAACCACCTGCCTTAGAAGTGAAGCCCCTGCCAGGGCAGTTAAAATATACTTTTCTTGGTTCAAATGATACGTTGCCCGTAATCATCTCTTCTAAGCTGCCGCAGGAACAGGAACGACAGCTAATCGGCATGCTAAGGCAGCACAAAAAGGCAATTGGATGGACGATTGCTGATATACAAGGCATTAGTCCGGCGTTATGCATGCACAAAATCCTTTTAGAAGAAGATCATAAGCCGACTATAGATGCCCAAAGGCGGCTAAACCATGCGATGAAAGAGGTGGTGCTTAAAGAGATAATCAAGTGGTTAGATGCTGGTATTATTTACGCCATCTCCGACAGGAAATGGGTGAGCCCGGTGCAATGCATTCCTAAGAAAGGAGGAATGACCGTGATAACCAATGAGAACAATGAGTTAATCCCAACCAGGACTGTGATCGGTTGGAGGGTTTGTATGGACTATCAGAAGCTTAACAAAGCTACTCGAAAAGACCATTTTCCTTTACCCTTTATTGATCAAATGCTTCATAGATTAGCAGGAAAACCTTACTATTGTTTTCTTGATGGTTATTCAGGTTATAATCAAATTGCTATCGCACCGGAGGATCAAGAAAAGACGACTTTCACATGCCTCTACGAAACGTATGCTTTTAGGAGAATGCCTTTTGGATTATGCAATGCACCCGCCACCTTTCAAAGGTGCATGATGGCCATATTCTCCGATATGGTAGAGGACTTCCTTGAGATTTTTATGGATGATTTTTCCGTCTTTGGAGACAATTTTGAGAGCTGCCTCGACAATCTACAAAAGGTACTTGAAAGATGTGAAAAAGAAAATCTAGTTTTGAATTGGAAAAAATGCCACTTTATGGTGGATGAAGGGATAGTCCTTGGCCATAAAATTAGCTGACGAGGGATAGAAGTCGACAGGGCTAAAATAGAAGTGATCGAGAAGCTGCCGCCGCCGACCACAGTCAAGGGCATTAGAAGTTTTTTAGGGCATGCTGGTTTTTATCGAAGATTTATTGCGAATTTCTCAAAAATCACCAAGCCCCTATGCCATCTTTTAGAGCAGAACCGACCCTTTGACTTTAATGATGAATCTACTGAAGCATTCAAGGTTATGAAGGAAAAACTGGTAACAGCCCCTATAGTACAACCACCAGACCATATTGTCGGGGCAGCACTTGGGCAGCGTAGAGATAAGCTATTTCATGTCATATATTATGCCAGCAAGACATTGAATGACGCCCAAGTAAACTACACCACCACAGAAAAGGAGCTATTAGTTGTGGTATTCTCCATCGACAAGTTTCGTTCTTACATACTTGGGACGAAAGTAATAGTGCACACAGACCATTATGCCCTTAAGTATTTGTTCGCGAAAAAGGATGCAAAGCCTAGATTGATACGGTGGATCCTGCTATTGCAAGAATTCGACCTTGAAATCAAGGACAAAAAAGGGACAGAAAATCAGGTGGCAGATCACTTGTCAAGGTTGGAGAAGGGACAGAGTCTGCCAATAGATGAAACTAACATACTGGAGACCTTCCCAGATGAGCAGCTCTTTGCTGCCGCAATCGCTGCCGCAACAGCCATGGCGGCAGGTAAGTCTTCTGAACTCCCATGGTATGCTGATTTCGTTAATTTTATAGTTAGCAGAATACTTCCTT
Source organism: Hibiscus tridactylites (assembly GCA_958450335.1). Classification (NCBI taxonomy): domain Eukaryota; kingdom Viridiplantae; phylum Streptophyta; class Magnoliopsida; order Malvales; family Malvaceae; genus Hibiscus; species Hibiscus tridactylites. The sequence goes on along the minus strand of OY288291.1, from coordinate 22,329,959 downwards.
CTGATCTTAATTATCAAGCCAGGAAGAGGTTCCAAAATGATGTCAAACATTATTATTGGGACGAACCTCTTTTTTTCAAACTATGTACAGATCAAGTCATAAGGAGGTGTGTACCACAAGAAGAGCAAGAAGACATTCTCCATCACTGCCATGCTTCACAATATGAAGGTCACTTAAGAGGCAACAAAACTGCTGCCAAGGTGCTATAGTCAGGGTTCTACTGGCCGACACTGTATAAAGATGCACAAGACTTCTACAAGAACCGTGACAGGTGCCAGCAGACATGTAACATCTCGAGGAGAAACAAGATGCCACTGGAGAACATTCTAGAAGTTGAGATCTTCGACGTTTGGGGGATTGATTTTATGAGACCTTTTCCATCTTCATGTGGAAATATATACATCCTCCTAGCAGTGGACTATGTCTCTAAGTGGGTTGAAGCTATCGCCACTCAAAAGAATGATGCCAAGACAGTCCAAAAGTTTCTACACAAAAATATTTTTTTCTAGATTTGGCATCCCTAAGGCGATTATCAGTGATGAAGGGAGACATTTTGACAATAGGGTTATTACTGTCGCCTTGAAGAAATATGGTGTCAAGCACCGGATCGCGACAGCATACCACCCACAGACCAATGGACAAGCTGAGATATCCAATAGGGAAGTTAAGAACATTCTTGAGAAGATGGTTAAGCCAACTAGGAAAGATTGGTCTTTACTCCTTAATGATGCATTATGGGCATATAGGACAGCTTTTAAAACTCCATTGGGCATGTCTCCATACCGATTGATTTATGGAAAAACCTGTCATCTGCCTGTCGAGATAGAGCACAAAGCATATTGGGCAATCAAGGCAGTGAATATGGACTTGGACAAGGCAGGCCAGAAAAGGCTGTTAGATCTGAACGAGGTTGAAGAAATACGGACAATGGCCTACGACAATGCAAGAATCTACAAGGAGAAAACAAAGAAGTGGCATGATAGGAAGTTACTTCCACGACAGTTCTGCCCAGGACAGCTTGTATTGTTGTTCAATTCTAGACTGAAACTCTTCCCAGGGAAGCTAAAATCTAGATGGTCTGGCCCGTTCCAAGTCGTACAAGTTTTTCCCCATAGTGCCATCACTATCCGATCATTAAAAGACGTGCACCAATTCAAAGTCAATGGACAGCGCCTCAAGCATTATCAAGGGACTGAAGCCCCAGGAATACAGGAAGTGGTTACCTTAGGAGATGCCCCACAAGGCATCCCTAATTTAACCTAAATTTTATTTTTATTTATTTTTATTATTTATTATTTATTAGGAAATTAGGTTTATTTTATTAAAATAAAGTTTTTATGTTTATTGTTTTTAGGAAATAAAGGAGTCAAGAAGAATAAGAGAAGTGACCCAAGCCCATCATCCATCCATCAGCCCAATACAGCCCAATATTGAAGCCTGTCGTTCCAGCTGCCGCCGCAGACACGGATAAGACATGCTGTCATCAGACTGTCACGGCAGACGCAGAAACGTGTGACAAACGCGTAACAGACGCATAAATGCGTGTCAAACGTGTCAGACACGCTAAAGCTCAAAAGTCGCCTCGCTATTCACGCCTGCCGTTACATCATTAAACGGGCAGCAACACTTCCTCTATAAAACCCCGTTTCATTTTCATTTTCCTCACTTCTGCTTATTCTTACTTGCTCCCCCCTTTCGTTTTTCTTTGTTTTCTTTACTTTCACAAAACCCTTGCAACTAACATGTCTTCCAGACGAACCCGCCGCAGCGCTGCTTCAACCTCTTCACCGGCAACACCTACCCTGCAGTCCTTCGCAACTAAGGACCTCTGGGAAGAACGAGGCTTTATCTACACTCGAAAGGTAGAGCATATGGGGCTTAAACCGTTCATCACAAGGGTGATAAAGGCTCTGCTGTGGGAGCAATTTGCAGAGCAACCAGTAGAAATGAATGAAACGCTGGTGAGGGAATTCTATGTTGCCATCGACAGTAGGACGACAACAACAGTGACTGTCTGAGGGACAGAAGTGCCATTCACAGCAGAGCACATCGACAATTTTTATGGCCACTACTTCGGCCCCAACGACGATACTCACCAGCAGTTCCTGGACACCCTAGACAACGCTGCCTTTGATGCTATCATGGCAGAAGTGACAGAAGAAGGAACTGAATGGAACACGAGCAAGAAAAATCCTCATACCGTAAGAAGAGGGCAGCTGCTGCCAGAAGCGAAATTGTGGAACGCCTTCATTAAGAAGCGGATACTGCCATCCTCCCATCACACCACAGTAGACCAGCAGAGGCTAGCCCTAATCCATTCCATCATGAACAAACGGCCCATAAATGTGGGACGCTACATGAGGGAGAGTATCTTGGACTGCACGCACAGATCAACATCCCTCTTCTGCCTGCCCTTCTTAATTACTTCCCTCTGCCGCTGCTCTGCCATACCAGAAGCCACCACCGATCGACTAGTGAAGGGACGGGGCTGGACAGACAAGAATATTATCAGCCTCATGGAGCTGACAGTAGCAACCCCCATCTCTTCCGTCAACCCTAATGCCGCCCCAGCAGAATCATCAGAGGAGCCTAACACTGAACCTGCCGCAACTGCTGTTCCGACAGACACATCCACTCAAATCCTTGCTGCCATTCAGAGGGTGGAAGACAGACAGCTGGGTCTGATGACATTCATCAGGGATTTTGCCAACTCCACGATAAATTTTATTAACCATACTTTAAATTATCCCGATGTTGTCTTTCCCACCTTTCCTGCCCATTATTTCACCATCCCCACCCCTGCCCACACACCTACACCTGCTGCTACACCTCATCACTCTACTGCCTCCACTCCATCACCTGCCCCGACGGCAGCCGGCAGTCCTCCGGACGACACATCCGCCCGAGGAACAAAGCGACAGCCCTCGGATGACATCGATGCCTTTGTAGCTGGTTTCTTCTCTTCCTCCGTCTGGGCTGAAAGCGAGGCAGAACCCTCTATTCGGAGGAACCTGGAGAAAGAATTCACGCCCGTCAAGAGGCCTAAAAAGATGGCCAACAGAAAGATTAGGCCAAAGGCCAACACCACCACCACCACCAGCACAAGCAGCACTTGGGACAGCGACAACAGCTCTGACATCCAGGTCGTAGAGCAACCAGCCCAGCCTGCCCCACAGCCTAGAATCCGCCGCCAAATCCGCCTCAGCAGCAGCAGTGAAGACAATGCTTAAAATTTAAGTCTTTTATTCTCTTCTTATTGCTGCCTGCATTATCTATATTTTGTGATGTGCTGCCTTCATTTTTATTTTGTCATTTGCATTGAGGGCAATGCAACCCTCAAGTTTGGGGGTGGCAACCCTCCATTTTAATTGAGTCTAAGTACATCTCTTTAATTAATTGATGTGCCTCATTTATTTTTCTCTAAAAAAACGAAAATTAAAATTTTTGGTTGAAAATTGTGAACTGAACTTGCCTGTCGTGACAACCCTGTCGTGGCAGCATCTTCTTCAAAAAAAAAACCCTTTTCAAACATTAAAAGGGGAAAACCTCCTTTGTTAAAACCTCTCAAATATCAAATTTACTATTCCATTGATTTTAGTACTCGATTTCAACACCAATTTAAGAGGTAAATATGTTTTCTCAACCTCCTTTTTATTCTCTATCTATCCATGGTCTTGGATTTTAAAAATATGGGGTTTTGGAAATTAGGGTTTATATTAAAGTTTGAATTTTTAAGGGGGTTTTCCAATTGGTTTTGATAAATTGAGTTAGGGCTTTAGTTAATCATGTTGAAAGGTGTAACATTTATTAATTTGGTTGAATTTGGATGAAAATTCGTAGTATGTTCATAAGACAAATTTTAAGGTATTAAAATTTGGGTTTTTGGTGGGTTTTAGGTTGGAAACCAAGGGCTGATGGTTAGGGTATGTTAGGAGGGTGATTTGGGACCATTTAGATGTCATTTGGATGATTAAAAACATGATTTTCTGCTGGGTAAAATGTGAGTACGAAAATGAGATTTTGGAGGGTTTTGGGTGAGTTTTGGGGGTTGTTTAAGGTGAGAATTGATAGCCCAATGGTAGTACTATGATTAGGGATTTATTTAGGATCATTTGTGGGTGCAATGGATGTTGGAAAAAAGGTTTTTGGAAGAGGTATTGGGGCTGTCCAAAATTGCTAAGTATGGGGTTTGGTCATGACTTGAAATGTTGAGTTTGATATTTGAATTTGTATTCCGGGTTGATATTTTGATGTTGGGATGATTTGACGATTATTTGAATTGTATTGAGGTTGTTTAGAAGCGAGAGTTTGCGTTGGAGAAGCTTTGGGAAGAAATCCGGAAACTTGAAGGTGATGCTTGCTTGGTAGTTGAGCTTGGAGGTAGAGGTGAGTGGTTAATGTTTTTAAATCGATTTTTAAGTGGTTAGTTCAAGCATGTGAACTAGGTTGGGCTTGGTAGACCTACCTAGAGTTAGGATTAGGGTGGTAGCCTAATCCTAAGCTTTAGTTAGAGACCTTGGATGCACTTTTTAATTGTTGTTATGCCTCATGATGATTATGTATAATGAGATATACATGTATGTGAAAATATGGCTTAATGTATTGATTTTACATGTATGTTGATGACAAATATAATGTGGATATATGATGTGATAATTGCTTGGATGATATACATGTGGTGTTGAATTGTGAAATGAGGTTATGTTGTGGATTGCATGATTTTGGAGAATCATGGTGAGTACGTGCTAGGCACGGAATTTATATTGAAATTGACATTGTAAAAAGTTGTGTAGTTTGATTTATATTGGCACTAGTATGCTTGGGTACAATGATCGATCATTAGGATGAGTGTGCACACAAATTGAGTCAAAACGTACGTGGCCTTGGTGGCGTTAAGGCAGCAAGGAGGAGTACGGTGATGTAATATTCCACCGGAAGCTTTTATATATTTCTACGTGATGATGAGTGGAATCCCATCCCTAGGGCATGTGGCGATGAGTGGAATCCCACACATGCAAGGACCGGTGATGAGTGGAATCCCACCGAGGTAATGTTGTTGTTGGAAATGCGTTCCAACGGGTTATCCGCGTATTCAGGTCATAGCTAGGTGCCAATATGAAGTTGTATGTGTATACCAATTTGAGATTATGTATATATGCTTATATGATGCGAAATGTGATGCCCTTTCTGAACTGATATATGATGTGGTTAATGCATTGAGTTATGCAACTTGGTACGTTGAGCTTATGGGTTGTTGAGCATGGCATAATGTTGATTATATGTTCATGCATCATGATCATTTTGACTTATGCGGATCGGAGGTAAGAACATGCATTTCATTATGGAAATTGCTCGTGCTTGGACCCTGCATTGTCGAAGGTTTGTTTTATGCTTACGCTCTTTTTTGCTTGACAATGCAGATTAATAGCTTGTGGGTGGCAAAGGCAAGGAAAGGTCTCCAACTTTTGCTTTTGGTGAGCTCAATGTATGAGTTTTGAGTAAATGAATGTAATAGTTAAGCAATGGGATAGGTTTGGATGATTGAGTTTTGATGTATGTCGATATTGGTTTGATTCTTGGATGCCTTGTTTGATCTATAAATATCGTTGTTGTTGCATGCCTTGAATGTCTATTTGTTTGGTTGCTAAGGCATGAAATCTTACGTGCTTGTATGACCATATATGCTTAAATTGCCCTTTTGTATGAATGCTATGTATGAATGCCTTGTTAATTGCTTGGTTGCTATCTATGGTTCATGTATGGTTGCTTAAATGTTAGTATGTGCAAGTCTTATGACTGTTAATTCATGCCTTTGGTCCTTCTTAAGCTCTTATACGCCTATGTATGATCTTAGCGTTCTTCATAGTTAGGAAGTCTTTAGAGTTGGGCAGTAAGTGATCCCCTGCACTATGGTTTCGAAACCATGGGTAAGGTTTCGAAACCTTTGCAGAAATCTGGGCTCCCAGACCTTACTGCCAGCCTAAGTTTCGAAACCTTTAGGGAAGGTTTCGAAACCTTTGCAAAATATGGGATTCCAGACCTCACTGTAGGCCTAAGTTTCGAAACCTTTGAGGGAGGTTTCGAAACCATGGAAGAGGGTTTCGAAACCATGGGGAAGGTTTCGAAACCTTTGCAGAAATCTGGGTTCCATACCTTACTGCCAGTCTAAGTTTCGAAACCTTTTGGGGAGGTTTCGAAACCTTTGCTTAAGACTGCACTGTTTGATCCTTGTTGGCCTTTTTAAAGAGAAAAACCCATAGGTATTAAGATGCCTCTAGTCAAGATTAAAATTGGGCTATTTGAATGTGGTTTGGGGTTCGAATGTGACAAGATTAAAATGAAAGAAAAAAAATAGGGTTGCTAACCGAGGGGGAACCTTAACGGGTTTCGCTTCGGTTTTCCCCGTGTGGCCCACTCGGACTGGTCATCCGGCCAGACCGGGACGAGGGGGTTACAGACCCGGCTCGAGGCCTATAAATACACCCTCACCCCTCAGCCAAAATTGCTCATTTCTCCCTACTGTTACTCTGCCGAAATATCGTCTCAAATTCTCTCTCATCCATAAACACCAAAATCCCAGATCTTCCTCATTTCTTTCGATCAAAATCTCGTGTTCTTCCCAAGTTCTTCCCTGTTCTTCCAAAATTTCCTCCCAGATCTTCTACAAACACAAATTTCTTCCTTAAACTTGTTTTTCTTCGATCAAACCCCTACTTTTCTCAAGAACAACCTCGTGTTCTTGAGAATTTCTATCTTCAATCCTTCTAAACCCAAAACCCAAACTCATTTCTGTTTTACCCTAAACCCTAATTTATTCTTAACCTTAACCCTAGATCTAAAACCCTGACCTCTAAACCATTAATCACAAAACCCTAACCCTAAATCTGAAACCCTAACATCTAAACCCTAACCCTAAACATCTAATCCCCAAACCATAACCTCTAATCCCAACATCCTTTCGTATTCTCATCTTACCTCTTCAGATTCTAAGATCTATTCTTCTCTGTCTTTTCATTTTCCGAGAGCCGTTCTTCTCTGCCTTTTCATTTTCCGAGATCTGTTCGAGTAAGTTATATATTCTATTTTCTTCTATTTATTTTTTTGTTCGATTACAATTTTCTTACTATTTTCCTTTTTTCCTCAGAATCGTTTCTAGCTTCTGTTAGTCTGTTCCTGTTGCGTGCGGGTCTGTTCATCAAGCTTGAAGGTTGTATATCTCCTTTTGCATGTTTCTTTTATCAATGTTTTTTTTTTTTCTGAGATCTGTTTGTTTATATGTATGTTTCTTTTCTGAGATCTGTTTGTTTCTTTTATGAGATCTATTTTTTCATGTTATATCTGTTTGTTTATATTTATGTTTCTTTTATGAGATCTGTTTGTTTATATGTATGTTTCTTTTCTGAGATCTATTTTTGCATGTTATATCTGTTTGTTTCTATCAGTTTGCATGTTATATCTTTATGCATGTATGAAAGGTTGTATCATGTATGTTTTTGTCAGTTTGTATTTATGCATGTCAGTTTCTATAGTTTTATTTTTATGTATGTATGTATGTATATGTATGGTCCGAGTCTGTTTGTTTTTATGCATGTTTCTGTATGTTTTTGCATGTTTCTGTATGGTCCGAGTCTGTTTGGCTATATGTATGTTTCTTTTCTGAGATCTTTTTTTGCATGTTATATCTGTTTGTTTCTATCAGTTTGCATGTTATATCTTTATGCATGTATGTATATGTATGGTCCGAGTCTTTAGGGTTTCCTTGGTTTAACCTGAGTATATCGGCTGGACTACCTAACCTGCGGGGCTACTGGTGCCAAAGGGGGATTTTAAATTGTGTCCCTGTGGATAGGTGTAACAACGCCACGTACAAGGGTTAAACTAAAACCATTAGATATTTTATTTTTTGTTTATGGGTGTCTGTATATATGATTTTGTATATTTTTTATGTTTGGTTCTCTGATTTGCACTTTTTCAGTTTTGTGACAGCTATGGATTCTTTCTCTTATGAGTTGGACTTTCCTGGTGAAAGAAATCTAAATGACCAAATTATACTGTCTCAAGGTAATTTATTAATCCTTGTTCATTATGATTTTTTTAACTTATATTTTGTATATTTCTGACTCTTTTTTTTCATTGCTAGAAGAGGATGCAAATGATCAACTATCTGAGACAGTTCGTACCTCCAAGAGGAAGTCTGCAGCTTCAACTGGAGGGGACATTGGGAGAAGAACATCTCCTGTTTGGGATCATTACACATTCATCAAGCTTCCAGAAGGGCTTTTTGCATAATGTAAGTACTGCAAAAAGAAAAGGTATAAAGCTGATTCTTATATTGGTACTTCTAATCCTAAAAGGCATACTGAAAAATGTGATGCTTATAAGGAGTTTCTTGCTACTAATCCCAATAGTAGTTCAGAAGCTTCTTTTGATCAGAAAAGATATTGTGAGTTGTTTGCTGAAGCAATTCTTTGTCATGGTTATGCTTTGAGTGTTGTTGAGCATGATAAACTTAGGGTTTTGCATAATTATTTAAATCCTAATGTGAAAGATATTTCAAGATATTCTATTACTAAGGCTTGTGTGTTAAAGCATGAGATGCATAAAAAATTGATTTTTGATTCAATGCAATCTATTGTGAGTCGTATCTGTGGCTGGTCTGCTTGCACTTTACGTTCTTACTTTGCACTGACTGCACATTATGTTGATAATAACTGGAAACTTCAGTCTAAGATTTTAAATTTTCGTCGTTTCCCCCCTCCCCATGATGGTGAGTCTATTTATAAGTTTGTTAAAAATATGTTAACTGAGTGGGGTCTTGAGAAGAGAGCTTTTACAATTACTCTTGATAATGCTTCTGCAAATGAAAGAATGATGAGGCGTCTAAAAGATGATTTGCATGCAATTTCTCCCCTGCCATGCAATTTCTCCTATGTTATTAAACTGCGTGAGATTGTTAAATTTATAGATTCTTCTGATTCTAGACTTTGTTGCTTTGATTCTGCTATTAATGACTGTGGTTCTGATTTTTCTAGTAAGTTGGTCTTGGATGTTCCTACTCGATGGAACTCTACTTACCTGATGCTTCGTAGGGCACTAGAAGCTAAACATACTATTAACTTGTTTGTTAATAGGGAAAATGGTTTGGATGTAATCTTTGATGTTGAGTGGGAAACTGCTCAATTAATTTGTGATTTCCTTGAGCCCTTCTTTGAAATTTCTACTATGTTCTCAAGATCCAACTATCCTACTGCTAATTTGTACTTGGCTAATGTTGTTGCCATTGAGAAACTTTTATATGATGCTCACAATGATCCATGTGAGGGCATCTCTTCAATGGCTGGTCCTATGCTTGAATTGTATGAGAAATACTGGTCTGATCATTCAACTATTCTGTCTTTTGCTGTTTTACTTGATCCTCGGTATAAGTTACAACTTCTGAAGGAGTTGTATGGTGTTCTCTATGATGAGGATGAGGTTGAAAGGAGGGTAAGTGTTGTTTATAATGAGTTTGTAAGTATGTATATTTATTATTCAAGATCTGCACGTACTTCTTCTAATAATTCTTCTGTCCAAAGTAACTCTACTCAAAGTTCAAGTCTGTCAAGTTCTGGTCGCCCTAAGACCTTCAAAAAATCTAATCTCTTTCAGGTCAATTTATCTTTTTGCTTCTGTTTTTATAGTTAATTTTTTTCATTTACAGTTTACTAATTTTTTTATTTAATGCAAAACTTTGATGCCAATTTGGCAGCTTCTAGGAGTGGTAAGTCTGATGTTGACTCCTACATTTCTTTGCCCCTTCTCCCTCGCACATCAGATGCTGAGTTCGATATTTTAGAGTATTGGAAAACACAATCTGTGTCTTTTCCAATACTTTCACTCATGGCTAGAGATGTGTTAGCCATTCCAATCACCTCTGTTGCTTCTGAATCCTCATTTAGTATGGGAGGTCGAATTTTGAACAAGTTGAGGGCTAGGCTTTTGCCTAAAAATGTAGAAGTATTTGTAACAACCAGAAATTGGTTGTATGGTTTTGAGCCTGAGGAAAGGGATGAAGAATTTCTTGCTGTTGGGAAAGATGCCTCAGTCTCTGATGTGTCTGTTGAAGATCCACTTCAAGGTTAAAGTATAATCCTTTTTCTGTTTTTTCAATTCTTGTTTTATTTTTATATTTAGTTACTGACTTTGTTTTGTTTTGCAGGAAACACTTCAATGTAGAAGTATCTGATGTGTATGTTGCATCTGATGTTAAGTGAGGTATTTCCCTTAACTGTGTTTTTTAAATTCTTGTTTTATTTTTCAATATAGTTTCTGACTTGAATCTGTTTTGCAGGAAACACTTTAGAGCTCAGGAGTCAACTATGTTGCTTCTGATTATTAAGTGAGGTATTTCCCTTCACTGTTTTTTAGTTGACTTAGTGATGCTGTTGTTATTTGGTTTTGCTGAGTGCTCCTCTTTAAGTGAGGTATTCCCTTGACTGTTTCTTTAATTTACTTAGTTAAGCTGTTGTTATTTGGTTTTGCTGATTGCTTCTGTTTAAGTAGGTATTCCCTTGACTATTTCTTTAATTTGACTTAGTGATTCTGTTCATGTTATTTGATTTTGCTGAATGCTCCTGTTTAAGTGAGGTATTACCTTGACTGTTTTTTAAGTGACTTAGTGATTCTATGTTATTTGGTTTTGCTGAATGCTCATGTTTAAGTTATGTATTTTCTTTGACTGTTTTTTTTAATTGTCTTAGTGATTCTGTTTTTTTTCTTGCTTCTTAGCTGAATGTTGCTGCTGTTTGTGAGTTGGTGATGCTGTTTGCTGCTGCTGTTAATGGCTTGGTGTTGTTGCTGGTTACTGGTAGCTTGTTGTTCCTCTCTTATCTTAGTGTTGCCCATAATTATGTTGGTTTCTTACCAGTTACCCATAATTAACTGTTGGTAGCATTTAGATGAGATAGCTCGATGAAGAATTATCTGGTAGCAAAGTGCTTTTAGCTTTGCTATAAGATCTGAGAGCTAATTTTATTACAAACTTGTATTTTGTGACATTCAGTTTGTAAAATTATAAGTGTAAACTTTTATCTTGTATTTTTTTTACATTTTGTATTGATATTTTTTTAAGTAATAAAGTATTCATAATCTGGAATTCTAGTTATTTTTATTTTATATCTGTTAATTTTTTTACTGAAATGTATGAATTTTATTTTATATCTTAACTTAATTCTACATTTTGTAACTTAAGACAACAATTACTTAATCTGTTCTAATTAAGTAAAATCATATATTTTATAACTTTATCAATTTTGAACTGCAAAAGTTGTAGGAATACTTACAATTTTTATAACTTGAATCCGTTAAGTATAAAATATTAAAGTTGTAGACTTTCAATTTTTTTATAATTTCTAAATTTACTTAATCATTTTTCAATAATAATTGTTATACACAAGTTATAATTTCACTAAGTTTTACAAACTTGAAGAATCTGTTAAGTGTTAACTGTTAAGTATAAAAAAATAAAATTGTAGACTTATAAAATTTTGAACTACAAATGCTATACATATGTTATAACTTTAGTAAATTTTATGAACTACAAATAAGTTTACAATTGTTATTTAATTTTTTATAATTTGTAAGTTTACAATTTTATTCAAGTTAATGAATAAACTTTAAAATTAAAAACAACTTTTCATTTAATTTTTTATTTTCATAAATTATCAATTACTAATTCTTTTTTCAAACTTTAGTACTTAATATATATATATATATATGTATGCGCGCATATACATCACCTATATCAATATATGTAAGTGTATATGTATATACATTATATATATATATATATATATATGGTATATCAATTTTTATAAATTTTTTAATTCATCATGTCATAGGTTTCGGGTTAATTTCAGCTCAGGTCAAGAACAAGTCGGGTCACTTAACAGGTCGTGTAACCCCCTTAGCCCGGCCTAGACGGTTGACCCGAACTACGAAGATTACACGGGGAAAACCAAAGTCAACCCGAAAGTCAACCTTGATTAACGACCCTTTTTTATTTCTTTTTAAACTTGTCTAGATGCACATTAAACCTAGGCATACTCTTGAGATAAGCATACTCAAAAATTACAGCAATCGGAAAACAATAAGGGACCCAACTGCACAAAATACGAATTTAGGGACCAATTTGTAAATTCTGACAATTAAGAGGACTTTACAAATTTTTAAGTTACCATTATGAAATTAGTAATGTTTAATGCCTCTCTGCCAAATTTCATCTCAAACGGACATCTCAAACTCAAGCAATTGCACATACAAGAATCAGGACTAAAACGTAAAGCTTGCAAACCTCAAAACAATTCAAATTTTATGCCCAACGGTCAAGTGTTCCGAAACGGGTCTAGGCCGTTCAGGAACACCCCTTGGCAGTAGCCAAAGTGTTCAGAAACGGGCTAGGCCGTTCAGGAACACCCAAGCCAAAACAAGGGCCTGTTTCGAAACAGGCAAGGGTGTTTCGAAACACCCTGCCCAGAAACAGCAGATTGGCCTGTTTTAACACCTTTAAACCCCATCAAACATGCTCCAAACCATTCCACAATAAATCAACAACATGCCAAACATCATACCTACCAAATTGCATCAAAATCTAGATACAAAACCACCCCTAGGTGCACCAACTCGTTCAACACATCCAACACTTAATCATGCTTTTAAAATAAGAAGCATAGCATAATGACTTTAGAGTAAGAGGATTCAAAGGTTGCAAGCGTTAAACCACATAGTTCAAAACCATAAACCAAACTTATTCAACATACACAACCTCATTAAACATCAACATAAAAGACTCTCCCCCCATTGCCTTTATTATCTATAGCTATTAACCGAGACATACATCTCAAGTGGAGCTCTCCTTGAATCACTTGCTTCTCGCTGTTCCAACTTCAAATATCTGCATTGATGGACAAAAAGGAGCGTAAGCACATAATGCTTAGTGAGGAATGCTCAAAACCAAAACACCATCAATGCAGCGAGTCATAAAACCTCTTTTAAAAGTAAACACAATTCGATAAACCAAAGCAATGTTTGAAAACCCTTTTTAACAACATGCTTTAAATCATGCATTGCTCAAACATGAAAACCAACCCTTAGCTTAGAAAAGCTAAGTAATTCACTTCAAAGCACAACCTTGCAAAACCATCAATTTAACCATTCCATGCATAAACATCATGTGCAAAGTTAAATACAAGATCCTTGTAAAACACTTCCACTTCACATCATACTTTTCTCATATATTAAAAGTCATTTCAAAGCAAGAAACCTTTAAAAACCACTTACTCATTCAATCTATCTCATGCATTATACAAATGCAACATATGAACCACAAAATCAATATTTGCATTACATGCCTTTAAAAACAAGTCTTCACAAGACTTCAATGCACTAAAGAGATTTCATGCACACGTGCACCATTCTCAATAGAAAATAAACACTTGTTCAAGCTAACAAGTAATACATGCATTCTTGGTACATTACACACTTTCCATGCAACCTTGCATCATTTCAAGCATCTCATGCCTCATTACACTCAAGAACATTATATTGGCTTCCAAGTGATAATTCACAAACCAACAAAACACAAGATACAATCGGATACACAGATTACAAGCGTTGTTCCCACGCTTCATACACACTACCAATCTCAAGGTCCCCAAATGGAATTTGAACCACCATTATGACCTTACCATACACAAGGTCCTCATATGGAATTTTAACCACCATATGACCTTAACATTCACAAGGTCCTCAAATGGAATTTTAACCACCATTATGACCTTACCATACACAAGGTCCTCATATGGAATTTTAACCACCATATGACCTTAACATCACCCATTGGTAGTTGTATAACATCACTAACGAGATCACGGGACATACAACACAAGATCCACACATGGACTTTACACCACCATTGTGATCTTAACAAACACAAGGTCCTCAAATGGAATTTTAACCACCATTATGACCTTAACACAAGACCCACCCATGGAATTTTAACCACCATGGTGTTCTTAACCATCTCGTTAGTGTACTTGGATGGAGTTACCGGTACAATCACAACCACTCCACATCCAAGGTGACTTTATTCACGGTGCACCCAATCCTATAGCCGGTTAACTATATCCGATTAAAGTAACCAAGAACCACTTACATCACTTGCCAATATAATCATTTTACCACATTAAACCATTGTTTTACATGCATAACCAAAATGCCAAAACCACCAATTACCATCATCAATCCACTGTTTTTGAAGCATTAACACAAAACCATTAAACAACATGCAACACTATGCAACAATTCCACAATTCCAATGTGCAAAACCAATGATCTCTTACCTTGAGCATCCTTCACACATGGCTTCCAAAACCAGCATTAAACCATGTTAAAATTTGCTTTCAAAACAGAATTTAAAACATGCAAATCACATGCATTGCATCTAACAATCACAAGTGCTTTAAAAACCAATTCATAACACAAACCAAGAGAGAAATTCCATTTACTTACTCTTGAGCTTAGCTAAGTTGTTTAGACTTAAACTAAGCTCCCAAAACCTTCAAACCTTGGTTTTAAAGCTGAAAACCCAACTTCACTCACCGAGACACAAAACAAGGCTAGCCAACAAGCCTTCCAAGCCTCCGAAAACCTTCAACGCCACCTCTATTGCTCACGAATCATTCTCCCCTGTTTCAAGCACATAACAACAGAGGATTAATGCATCATCATGCATTAAAAACACCAGCAACACACCTAAGCTCGCTGCTCTTAGCAAATCCAACATTTCGGCCACCAAACACAACCGAAATCACCTCCAAACTCTTCCGAAATTTAACCCAGCCAAGATCCATCACTTCTAACCATTTATAAACATCAATTAACATCCAAAATGATCCCAAACACGTCCTTATACCTCCAGCTATAACAGATCACCAAGATCACCCCAAAACCACCATTTTCACAAGTAAAAACTTAGGAAAATCAACCTATTCGGGATTGCATTGATCAAACCTCAATTATACATCATTTAGACATCCAAATTACATCAAGGAGACATCTCAAAACAGAGCCCAATCAATTATTACGAATTTCTTCAAAATTAAAGCAAATCTTGCATTTTAAAGCCAAGATCAAGAACACAATTGTAAAAACTTTAATAAAACACAAATCAAGGATTGAGAACTTGGGAATTTCAGTAAAGAACTGAGAATTTAGAGGAGAAGGACGTTCATACCTCTAAACTTGAGTTTCTCCCTTTTTGGAACCACAATTCTTGAAAATCCAATAAGCAAATGCTAAGGTTTTGTTGTACAATTGATTAGAGATCAAATGAGGATTGAAATCTCATCTTTAGTTATCAAAATCAAAGGAAATTTTACTGGAGAAATGTGTTTGGGTTGAGAGAAAAGTTGAGAGAAAAGAAAATGGAAATTTAGAGAAAAGTTAGTTAAAATGCCAAAATATCTTTTCCCTCCTTTTACACTTAATTAAAAACCATTAATTAAATTGATTAATATTCAGAAAAATCTGAAGAAACTATTTTGGATAAATAGTTCCTTAAAGATTCAAAGTTTCAATCCTTTTTAAAACAGTCACCTAGTTTTCAAAAATTACATTTTGGTCACTAACCCAAAATGTCACTCTTCCAAACCTCATTTTGTAAAATTGATTTCACCTTTCTCTTATATATAATAAAAGAGGATTTTAAGACATTTTCCATATTTTTAATGCAACCCGAACTAGGCTCTCCTAAAAATCACCTTTTATATTCGAACCGCACTCTGACCGGTCCGGTCAAACCCAAAACTTCTAAGCCCAAAATTGGGGTGTTACAGGTCAGGTTTAAAAGCAGGTCGGGTCCATTTCAGGTCAGGTCCATTTCAGGTCGGGTCCATTTCAGGTCGGGTCCATTTTCAGGTCGGGTCCATTTCAGGTCGGGTCCATTTCAGGTCGGGTCCATTTCAAGTCGGGTAAAATCGGATATTGGGTCAATTCAGTCGGGTAATTTCGGTTATTTGCCAGGTCGGCTTCGGGTTCTTTTTAGTCGGACGCAGGTCGGGTTTCAGGTCCAAATTAACAGGTCCAATTCGGGTTCGTGTCGTTTTCAGTCGGATGCAGATCGAGTTCGGTTGCTACAGTAACAAGTCAAATTCGGGTTCGGATCAACAACAGTCGATTGCAGATCGGGTTCGGGTCAACAAAAACTCGGGTCAAATCAGGTTCTGACTCGAGCAGGTTTTAGTCAGGTTACCAGGTTCTGACTTGTTTTTACATCCCTAAATGTATTTGCTCCATTATCCTCTTTATTTAATTAGACTATTTCTTTACATATACATATTATTTTAATTATTAGTGCACGTACTATCTAAAGTAACCACATTAGGGAAATGTTTTTTTAAAGAAATGTTATAAATATTATGTATATTTTTTTAAGTTATACCAATAAAGATATTAAATAAAAAATGTTACTATAAATAATATGTTCATCTTTGGAGACCCAAGTTCAAATCGCTTTGTCTGGAAGATATATGTGCAATGTCAAATGGTTAATAATGTGTATGAACATATACTACCAGTTACTGCATAGAAGGAAAAATTTATTATAAATAGTATCTCAATTAATCTTAAATGACATTTTTAGAGGTTAAAATTTATTATAAGTTTTTGTATTATATTTAAAAGTATTTTAAATTTGGATAAACTATTGAGATGATTACTTATGTTTAGTAAGTGTATACTTTTGGTAACTGATTTTGAAAATTGACCGTTATGGTCACTTACGTTTTCGTTTTTTAAACATTTGGTCACTCAAGTGTTAATTGCCACTAGACATTGACGTCGTGCTGACTTGGCACAGTAAAAAGAAGGATAAATTACCTAAATAGTCCCCTAAACTATTACTTCACTTCTATTTGACCACTGAAATAAAAACAATTTGTATAATTACAAATTACTTCCTTCGGTGAGCCAAAACCGTCACAATGAAGCTCTCATCTTCCTCTTTCTTTTTCTTATCCGTCTGGTATTCCCTAAAAGATGTTCCGAACGAAGCAAAGTTGTCTTCATTCCGATGACTCTTTTCGACCAACGATGGACCCAAAAGAATCTTCACGATGTCCGCTTTCTTTCTTACGAATTGAAATCATCGGAAAGTGTCCTAGATTCCTAAAATATCAAGGTGAATCTGAAAGGGACAATTTGTTAATCCACCATCGTCAACCGTCTGATCGTTATCGGAATGAACTGTGTTGTTCAACGTTGTTTGAGCTTTATCTTCACCATTCAGATTCTCTTATTTGTTACCGGAACTCCAAGAACATGAAACTAGAAAGGTACTCATTTTCTCTTTTTCTTTCAATTCACTTCTTACTTTTGTTAAATGTTGCTTGCTGATTTGCTTGGGGTTTTGGTTTGTTGTTGAGTGAATGGGTGTTGAAGGGACTATTGATAATGGTGAGGAATGGCAATGAGAGTGTTGAGATGGCAGTGGAGAGGAGCTTTGGCTTTGATTTTGGATGTTGTTTAGATGGCGAGGATGAGGTTTCGATGGTGGAAGGTTTGGATGGTTGAAGGTTTAGCTTCTGTTGATGGTGAAGCACGAGTGAGTGAGTTGGCCAAGAGGATGATAGGTGTTGGGGGTGGTGCCCAATGAGAGATGTTGGTGGAATGATAGTATGTGTGATGGATGGTATTCATGGAAAAAAGGGTGTGAGGATTTGGGGTGGCGATGAGTAGAGGCTCGGGTGAGATGGCTCGATAGTGGTTTAGCTGAGGGTGATGAAAGGCGAAGCAAGCTTGGTTTTTATTGAAGGGTTTAGTAGTGGCGATGAGGTTTTAGAGTGGGGAAGATCGTGGATGGGAGAAGAAATAAAAAATATAAATATAGAAGACTAAAAATGCAATTATATAATTTTTTATTTCGATGGTCAAAATAGGAGTGGAGAAATAGTTTAGTGACTGTATAGATAATTTATCCTTCTTTTTGTTGTGCCATGTCAGCACGCCGCTAGTTGTCTAACGACAAGTAATACCCGAGTGACCAAATGTTTAAAACGAAAATGTAAGTGACCTTAATGATCAATTTTCAAAATCGGTGACCAAAAGTGTACACTTACTAAACGTAAGTGACCATTACAGTAATTTACCCTTTCAAATTTTATTATTAAAAAGAATATTTTAGTTCATGCACTATACCTAAAAATTTCGGCTAGTTCCTCTCTAATAAAAATGACATTTTAGTTTCAATACTTTTGAAAAGTGAATATATTGATTAAAAAAATTGAAATTATAGTTAGTTGACTTAAATATTTTAATTTGAAAACTTTTTAGATCCTTTTAATTTTGAAATTGAACAAATTAATTATCTCACAATTTTATTTTTGTAAAATTTTACATAAAATTTTCAAACACTTTTGAAATCTAAATACAAAATTATTTCTTATTCTAATTGTAAATTTCATTGTCTCACTTACAATAATATAATAATTACAAAAAATATAGAAAATTTTTAATTGAAAAATTCTACATCGATTTTTTACAGAGTTTTTAAATTTGAATTGAGAGTAAGAGTTTAATTGAAAAGGATAATACAAAAATTATAAAAAAATGCATTATAGATTAACCTTATTTTCTCAATTTTCAAAATATTATAATTTTACATCATTTTTTAAAATTTGTAAAATATTATAGTTTTTGTTTTTATTTTAAAACATTTCTAATCACAGGTGGACACGTGTTGACGAAACATATAACATCATTATAGATTATTCTTATTTTCTCATTTTTCAAAATGTAATTGAATAAATTACTCTCATTTTTCAAGATCGGTTAAAACTGTTGAATTAAAGAGTCTTTAGAGTAAAATATTTAAGTTAATTAACTACAATTTTAAAATTTTGGATCAAAATGTCCACGTTTCAAACAAACAAGAACTAAAATGTGTTTTTACATAGTAGAGTGACTAAAATAAACTTTTAACTATAGTACATGAATTATAATATTTCTTTTTACGGTAGAAATTAAATGAAATTTTAGATCGACTTCTAATAGACTTTAATATATTTTTTAGCAAAATAAATAAATAAATAAATAAAAGATAACTGCATGTATATTTTAATAATTATAATTGCATAGTTGAAGAATCTTATAATGGATTATTACGCGAACACTTCATCTGTAAAATTTGCAATATATCTCATCGATAAGGAAAACAGAATGGTTGACATTATCAATGTATCTTTTAATCATTTGAAGTTATTTTATTCAATAATATTTGTATATATACAAGTGGACAGGTACAATATTTAATAAATAGAACTTCAAAGTCAATTAATCATACTTAATTTAGATATATATATATATATATATATATTTTTTGAAAGTAAGATTGCATTTTATTATCGGCCAAACTTAACCATGTGCCTCGTTAAAAAACCTTCCTAAACCTATTTGAAGGAAAAAGAGCGCAGCATGGTTAAGTGAAAATACAACACCCAATACATACTCAAGCTGACCCTGACTGTCGGCAACAGACCCCCTTAACTCAAGAATGAAACCATTGTGTCCTCTACAAAACACACCTACAGGTACTACCAAAAAAGCTCACCCTGCACAAATACTAAAGAGCAAAAAACACCCCCTGTAGGCGATCTTGTGCTACAACATGTTATAACAAAAGTCAGGTACTCCACTTTCAAATTCAACAGACCATCGACCTTGTGAAACAGAACTGCCAGAATACCAGGCGAATCAAAAAGACAAACATAGACATAAAATTCTATTGATTTACCACTAGCTCGGAATCGCGTAAGATCCCACTTTTGGCCAAGAAATCAGCTCTGGCATTACTTTCGCGGGAGACATGTATTGCCTTCCACGTTACTGAAGATAACAAAAATAGGCAATTCGAAATGAGACCTTTGAACGCAGCAGGGCATTCTTGTGGGAGATTCAACCATTTGATAGCTAGGATGCTGTCACTTTCCAGGATTAGCGAGACTGAAGAGAATCGATCTGCTTGAGTAAACAGCTTGCACGCTTCATTGATGGCTAGAATTTCAGCTGTCATGGGGTCCATGGATCCAGCATTTTTCGAGAAATAAAACAGAGTATGTCCATCCGAATTACGCAACAATCCCCCAATACCAGCTATTCCGAAACTACCTTTTACTGCACCGTCGACATTAAATTTCAGCCATTCTTTAGGAGGAGGAGACCATTGCGTTGGATTAACCAAGCAAGGTTTTGAAACTGCCTCACGGATAATAAGAGGATTAAGGATTATATCGTTAATTGAGGCTCCGGAAATCAGTCCCTTTGCCTTGCACCACCATCCTAGTCGTGCCATGCATAAATCGAATATCTGATTAATATCCAGTTTAGCTCCTTTAAAGACCAAGTCATTTCTCATCAACCAGATTGTCCACACTATACTGAAGAAACTCATTAACCAAATTGTTTTGCAATTTGCCGAAAAAGGGGCATGATTCCAAAGGAGAAGCAAGCTTTTAACATCTGACGGCATAGTCAAAGGGATACTCCACATATTGCACCACTTGCTCCAAATCGACCAAGAGCAATGACAATGGCAAAGGAGGTGAGAAACAGTTTCGGGCTCCTTGTTACAAAGGATGCATAGACTCGATTGATTGAATGGGCATCCCCTTTTAGCTAATTCAACTTTTGTAGGAATTCTACCAAGGATCGATTTCCACACAAAAACTTCAACCTTGGGCGGGGCCAGGTTAGACCAGCAAACTTGCCAGAATCTGTCTGACTCAGAGGAATAAGATACATCCAATTCATAAAAGGATTTTGGGGTATACATACCTGAAGAAGCGGGTAACCATCGGGTGCAGTCATGCTGTAAACAACCAGGTTTGCAAGAGGATAACGTCAGCAAGAATGCATCCCAAATAGATTTTTCCCAATCGAAAAGAGGACGACGTAGCGGAATGTTCCAGTGCCATACACCCTCCACAGCAGACCCAAAAACAGAGACGGGGCCTACTTTAATAACTGAAAGGGCAAAAATTCTGGGGAATTTCAGCTTGAGTTCAAATGGCCCAGCCCACCTATCTGACCAAAAACTAACCCTGCAGCCAGAACCGATTACAAAGCTGATGTTCTTAGTAAACAAATTTTCCGGTTGAGAGAGGGGGGAAGTGATGGACCTCCAAATCCAGGACATGTTGTATGAAGATAGTTTGGAAGGTAGAAGAGAGGATAAATCCCACCTTTTCCAAATCCAGGACAAATTTTCCGCTAAGATAACATTATTCTTCCATCGTGCCTTATCAAATATAACAATTGAGGCAAAATTGCTGCTCGATTCGATGGTTAATGATTTGATAAGGCACGATGGAAGAATAATGTTGAGTTACAATTTTATTTGGTAGACAAATCCCACCTTTATCGTGGAATTAGTTTTTTCATGAATAAAATAATAACATTCTTAATGCTATGAAACGATAATAAATATTTACCACTTATTCTATTAAAAAAATATTTACCCTTAGCGGCTCTTTCTCAAATCTCTTCCACTTTCTCTCAAGTCTCTGTCGCCTGCAATTTTGCTAAAGACATATTTGTAAATTTAATTTTGATATAATAAATTGCCTAATGACATATTTGCAAATATAAATAAAATTTTAAGTATTTTAAAGTCTCACAAAATTGACAAGCATTTGAACCAAATCAGCTTTAAAGTTAAAATGTTTTCAAGCCAAACTATACATTTAAGCCCATGAGTATCGATACGCGTTAATCATATCGATACGATTTTTAAGCATTGAAATTTTTATCAACAAAAGCATATCGATACAGTTATACTCGTATCGATATGATATTCATTCTGGGCTTAGTTTTATGCTTTAGCGTAACAATACGGTTGTCCCCGTATCGATTCGGTTTGGTTTTGTAACCCCCTTGTCCCGGTCCAGGTGACTGACCGGTCCAAGCGGGCTACACGGGGAAAACCGAGGCAAAACCCGTTAAGGCTCCACTTCGGTTAACAACCCGAGAGAACTTTTTCTTTAATTATCTTGTCTAGATGAATTCAATTAGACCTATGTGAGAAGCGACAACGGAAAACAAGACTAAACCATACAAACGACATGTAATTTGATTTAAATTTACCATGTATTCAAGTTAGGTTGGTTCCTTGCACACGCGACCAAAACACACATAAACGATCACGAACAAGACTCACAAGAAAGCTAACATCAAACAGGGCCTAAGCCCAACACTTGAGAACCTTTAGAGATGCCAAAAGCCCACATTTCAGGCTTGTGTTTCGAAATAAGCTTGCCCATTTCAATACACGGGCCCCAGTTTAAAAAGCATGACCATCCGTTCCAATACGCTCCACCCTGTTTTGAAACAGGGATCCATTTCGCCTAGGCGTTCTGAAACACGTTCCGGAACAAGCAGTCACAGTAGCAAAAACGTTTCGATACCCGTATCAGAACAATGGTTCACAGTAGCCAAACCGTACCGGAACGCATTCCGGTATGGGTGTCCCCGGAGCCACACCTGTTCCGAAACAGCCTTACCCGTTTCGAAACGCCTGCAGTCAGTGTGTTTCCAAAAACTAGATTTTTGCATCTCCGAAAGCTCCCAACAAGCCTCAAACATCGAGAAACAAGATATAACATGCATTTACCTACCCTCAAGGCATTCACCTTACTTCAAACATGTTCATCACACAACATACATGAAAAGACCATACATTTTAAAGAATCAAGCATTCACCAAAGAGACATACATTGCATATCAAGGTTTCATGCCTCAGAACACAACATACACATAAACATAAAGATAGGGGCACAAGGCCAACATACATGGCATAAGCAAGCCACAAACAAAACACCAACATACTAAAGGAGTCTAAACAAGCTCCTTCAAACAAAACAACATTCACAAATCCCCATTGCTTAACTATTACATCAATTACTTAAAAGTCCATACTTGAAGGTTAAGATAGCACACTGGGAGGCCTTTCTCCTTGCACAAGAAACTCACGAACTAAGGATCTGCATTGTCAAACAAAAGAGAGTGTAAGCGTAAAGCTTTGTGAGGGTAAGCTCATAAAACAAACCTCGACAATGCAGGGTCCAAGCACGAACAACAAAACCAAGGATGAATGCATGTTTCCTTACCTTCGGAACCACATAAATCAAATATATAAAATGCATGAACATATAATCAATTATCATGCCATGCTCAACATGTCCACAATACAACCATAGGGAAACCTATTTAACAAAACATATTGGCACCTAGCTATGACCCGAATACGCGGATAACAACCGTTGGAACTCACATCCAACAACTCAACCATTACATTACCTCTCAGTGGGATTACACTCATCACCGATTCTCGCGGAGGGGATTCCACTCATCCTCACGCCCCGTCGATGGGATTCCACTCATCATCGACTAAAAATATAAATGAAGATTTCGGGGCGTACCCGTACTCCATCTTGATGACTACCATCACCAAGACCACGCGCGCATTTCAACACTCGTGTGCACACTAACATCCTAATGATCGATCATTTGTACCCAAGCATACTAGTGCCAACACTAACTCACCACAAGATCATCATAATACAATATTCTTACCATTTCCCGTGCCTAGCACGTAACCACCATGATTTAACATCATGCACTCACATTTCATCAAACACTTGCATATCACAATTCATAAATAAATCATCATGCCTTATCACAACACATCTGTACGAAATGCATATCAACATCATTCACATTTAATACATGAGGCATAACACAACATTTAGAAGTTCAACCAAAGTCTTCTAAACTAAAGCTTGAGATTAGACTACCAATCTAATCTCAACTCTAGGTGGGTTACCAAGCCCGACCTAGGTCTACATGCTCGAACCAACATTTGAAAACCAATTTAAAATCGAAGAACCACTCACCTACTACTCCAAGCTTAACAACTCTAGCCAATCAAACTTCCAAGCTTCCCGGATTCGAACGTGAGGCTTCACCAACACAACTCCTTCTTTTTAAACAATCAAATACACTCTATTAATCACCAAAACAAACACAAACCATTGCTGTAAACTCAGAACACCAATCAAGGTCAAATTCAAGCCAAGAACATTTTCAAAACCCACATTTTCGTCCAGCCACAAAATCCAGCAAGGAACTCCCATTTCCAACATCAAATTCAACATCCAACACTCCCAAAACAACCTTTAAACATAACCTAACCATCAACCCTCAAGTTCTTACCCAAAACAGCCCCAAAAACCCATTTTAAAGCACTCTAAAACCCTACTTAAACCCAAATCCGAGCTTCTTAATAAAACTTCGTGAAAATTAACTATGTTGGACCATTTGGGCTACCAATAACATATCTAATAATAAGGAATCAAAAGCTATAACAATAGACCATAAAGTTTGGATTTTTAATTTAAAACTTGAAAACTAATATGCAAAATAATGGGTTTCATTGAAAACTAAGAACATGGGGAGAAAGGGGAAGATGATGACAACTCAAAAACGTAATTACCTTTCAAAAATCTTCAAGGATGAAGCAAGGAGGAAATGGAATAGTAAAGTTTAAGCGGGAGGGGTAGTTGTCGTTGGTTTGAAAGTGGGTGGGGAAGAAGATGAGTGAAAAGAAATCTTTTATTGTTTTGATTTATTTTTAAAGCTAAAAGTCACTTTTACTCTTAATGAAAATTGGTTATTACCATAGTGAAAAATTCATGGCTATTTGGGTTTAATTTAAAATAAGCCCAACATAAATTTATTTGTTTTGAAAATACAAGGCCTAAATTATATTTTAATAATTTAATTTCACCCGACCCCCAAACTCGGGTGTTACAGGTTTGATTAAGCAAATCTTTGCATTTAATGAAAATAGCCGTTGTTGTCAGTTATGAAATCAACAAATTTCCAACGGTCGTTAGGCTGTATTGATACGCCCATATAGCGCGTCGATACACTTTTTACTTAAGTTTCACTCAGGATTCTAGTGAGAAAAATCCGTATCGATATAGTCATTGTGTATCGATACGCCCCTTAATTTACACTTGAACCATACTGATACGCCTTCCCGTGTACCGATACGCCCCTTTTAAATGTACACAACGACTCTTTCTTCTTTGAGATATGTATCGATACGGGACTTCGTGTAATGATACGATGAGTTGCTGAAGAGCATTTATTGTGCCAAAAAATATAACCTAACGGCTAGATTAAAGATCTCAACCACCCAAACGGTAGAAATCAATGCAAGGGTATAAAAGAAAGCCTTCAAAGCCACAACAACCATTATTGAACCTATTTGCAACACCCAAGCATATATCCAAACCCTTGAGCTTAAAGAGTCAAAATTCTTGTACCCCACTTATTGTAATTTTCATTGTATACATTTCTTTCAAGTTTGGGGAGAGTTTTGATAAGTGCCCAAAAGTCCTATACTTTTACCCCTTTTACATGGCAATTATGGCTTAACCTATACCAATTCGAGTGGCATTATGGCCTTATATGCATTATTTACACTGCCTTTATTTTTTATCTTGATATTTGATTTATTTAATGAAAAGGTACTGTTTTAATGCACGTTTGGTACTTGCATAGATTTATTCACTACCGAGGACATGTGATGCCGATCGGGCAATGAAGAAAATAAGAGATGATGTAGAATGAGTTCGAGACCAACCCAAATCAAGCCAAGCCATAGATGAAAGCTTCTACTGACAGAAGCTGAAGTATGAAGAGGAAGCCTTACGAAGTAGATCCACTAATAGACCCCTGCAGAGGCAGTGCACATGCCAACCTGCTAGAGGGCAATACATGAAAAGTGATAGTTGATTTGAAGAACATAAAAAGCTGAATTTTTCTACACACTTTGCATGACAATCGAAGCACTGAAAGATGACGAAAGCACGGAAGGAAGGTTAAAGATGGAACTTTTCCAAAGTGGATAAAAGCATTAAAGTTAAAGAGATTCACCTCTTTAATGAAGACAAGTCCAAGTCCAACTTAACTTCCTATCCAAGAAAGACTCTACCCTACTCCTCTTCCTATATAAGCAAGGCTTGACGCACACATCGAGGAGAGATCATCATCGAGAGAAGAGTCAAGAGCTTGAGATTAGGGTTTAGTCGTGTGTTCTCCATGTCCATTATGTTTTAAATTTTCTTAGGGTTAGGATTATTTTGCTTAGTAGTTGTGAGAACAAAATTGTACTTTGTTTAAGATTTTAAAGCAATATTAGTTCAGGGTTTGCTTATTCTTTGCATTGAATTCATTTTTGCAATCTCATCGAGAGAGAGCTTGTGAGGTTATCTATTTATCTGGCATTAAGAGAGTTAGACTCACGAAACGAATACACATGGTTTTCATCCCGAACAGTGGAAGCTAACTCAGCTTAGATATAAGTTAGAGTTTCAATGGCTAAAAGAAGCGTGAGATTGGTTGGTGTTTAACTTTGGTTTACGCCGATAGGTATTATCAAGGCCCATTCATCAACACGGTTTCGACCTTAGAGATAAAGAGGAGCTATCGAAGAACGCTTTGCGGAATGTTGACATCACTGCCGACCAACAAGAGATTGCCGAGGCAACACATCTTATTGCCTCAGCAAGAACGAAGGACACTACTTAGGCAATTTGGTGATCATTGTAATTAAAAACCGAGACAAATCAATTGGATTCCACACTACGACGCAATCTATTCTGGCCCATTCTATCATCTTAATCTCTCAATCTTTACTTTTTTGCTTTAGTTTATGTTCTTAAGTTTAGTTAAAATCCAAAATCCCTTTTACTTGTGTTTTTACTTTTACTTTTTCCTTTTCAGTGTAAGAAGGTAGTTGAAGGAGTGCATCCCAATCCCTGTGGAGACGATACTCTAATACTTATCACTTTATTACTTGAGACGTGTACACTTGCACTAATTGCGGAGCATGTTTTACACACAACAAGTTTTTGGCGGCGTTGCCTTGGATTGACAATAGCGACTTTCAATTTATTTTCTTTAACTTTTTATATATCTATTTTTCGAGCACTAAGAAATCGATCGAAGTTTTCAGAGACTCAAGCGAAAAATAAGGCAACAGCTGCGACCAAAGATGACACACGTAGTTGGCGGTAACAATGCCAATAACAACTGGAATGCCAATGGGCAGCAACTTGCCGACGAGCAGCTAGTTGCTGATAGGAAGCAGAATGTCCTTATAGGAGATGGAGAAAATTGTGAATTCAATTCGCGCAAGCACGAAACCCAACGTTTCGAGACTATCTTGAAGAGGATCTGAACGGACTAAATCTTGGAGTTGTTACCAAGAAATAGAGGCCGCGCACTTTGAACTGAAGCTCGTGATGTTCAACATGATCAATACTATGGGGCAATTTGGTTGCTCAGCAACCGAAGATGCCAGGTAGCACCTCAAATCCTTCCTGTAGATTTGTAATTCATTTAAAATACATGGAGTACATGAGGATATTTTGAGATTAAAATTGTTCCTCTATTCACTAAGGGATTGGGAAAAAACCTGGCTAAACAGTATTCCAGCAGGATCAATTGCATCCTGGAGTGTTTTATGTCATGATTTCATAGCACGTTTTAATCCTACAAATTTAATTGATAAACTGCATAACGAAATCACTTCTTTTCGACAGGCTGGCGACGAATCCATGCATGAGGCTTAGGAGCGATACAGAGAGCTGTTGCACAGATGCCCCTTGCACGAATTCCCATTGTGGACACAAGTAGCCATGTTCTATAAAGCTGTCAACACGGCAACTAGGATGATGCTCGATTCCTCAGCAAATGGCATACTCTTAGACAAGGAGCCAGAAGAAGCAATGGATATTCTGAACAGGACGACCAAGAATGACTATTAGTTCCCAATGACCAGACGAAGACGAATCTGACACAAACCCACAATAAACGAAATAGGGTCCTCGAACTCGATTTCATCTCAAATTGCCACCTTGACAAAGCATGTCATGAACATGAAATCACATAAAAATCACCAGGAGGTCAAGGTAATGTATTTATTTTGTGAAAACTGTGTAGGTAACCATGTTTCTTCTGAATGTTCGCAGAATACAGAATCAAGCTTTTTTGTTGGAAATTACAACTAGAACAACAACAATGTGATGTCCAATAACTACAACTCGACCTGGAAGAAACACTCGAATTTCTCCTAGAGCAACTCCAACAACGCACTCAATCCAAACAATCAGAATGCTCCAGTTGCAGGATTTATATAAAACAATGCCCCTCGGCAGACCATGCCACAACAGCAGCCTATGCTAACTAGTTCCTTAGAAAACACTCTTAATGCTTTCATGTCTCAAACTAGTGCATATATGGCTAATACTGATAAGTTCATAAAGAATACTGAAGCTTTTATGGACAAGACCGAGATGTGGCTGCAAAACAATGAGGCAACAATGAAATCCCTAGAGACTCAAGTCGGGCAAATTGCATATATCCTAAACACAAGGTCGACGGGAGATTTACCTAGTGACATAGAAGTAGCCAAGAGAACATCGTACGAGCAATGCAATGCTATAACCACTCGAAGTGGTATTCAGCTCAAGGAGCCCTAGGTTAAGGAAACAACTCAGGAAAATCCAAAGGAGCCAACTGCCACAATAGTGCCCAACAACAATGTCGCGGCAGTAGACCCTGAAGGCATTGCCTCGGCAGAACCTGTGGCAGCACCAATGACAATGCCCAATGTCGATGTTACTAAAGGCACGAGCACTAAAAGAAGAAAGAATACTTGACCAACCCCACCATTCCCACAAAGGCTGAAACAACAAAAGCAAGAGTACCAGTTTAAGAAGTTCCTAGACATCCTAAAATAGGTACACATTAATCTACCTTTAGTGGAGGCAATCAAAGAGATCCCAAACTATGCCAAATTCCTTAAAGACATCGTGCCAAAGCGGAAAATGATTGTGGAATTCGAAACAATGGCCGTAACAGAGGAATGCATGGCCACACTACATAATCGAGCTCCACCTAAACTAAAGGATCCCAGAAGCTTTCTCATACCATGTGCAATAGAGAATCATTATGAGGGGAGGGCACTCTGTGACCTAAGAGCAAGCATAAACATCATGCCTAAGTCAGTCTTCCAAAAATTGGGAATTGGGACAGCCAGACCTTTAACTATAATGCTACATCTTGCTGATGGATCCCTTGTATAACCTGAAGGGAAAACTGAGGATATAGTGGTAAAAGTGAATAGATTTATTTTCCCTACTAATTTTTTCATTTTAGATTACGATGCAAATGAAAAAGCTCCACTCATTCTAGGACGACCATTCCTTGCCACCGAAAGGACAATAATCGATGTTAAAAAGGGAGAGCTAACCATGAGAATCAACGACGAGCACGTGTAACTCTACGTACTAAACAAAAGGAAACATGCTTAGGATTCATAAAAATGTCAAGCAATCCAGGGTACAAGGAAACTAGGCTTTAACAAAGAACCAACCTGTCTCGGCATAGAAGCTGCACAATGCCGCGGCAAACACATAGGACCCTGCCAGGACAACTGCCACGACACTCTAACGGGAGATCCTAGAAACAAGCTGCTATCCCATTCGGGATCACATGTCATGCGGGATAAGGAAGAATTCACTCTAGGAGATGCATCCACATGCACTCCTTTAGTGCAATAATCTCTTTTTCCCTATATATTTATATTTATATTTATTTTTTTAGTCTCAGTTTTTTTTTAATTTTCTATATTTTTTTAAGAATAAAATTTTATTTTATTGTTTATTTTTAGGATGGAGGTCAAGAAAGGAAGAGGAGATGAACGAACGGCTAGGAGAAAGAACCGTTAGCTGCCGCGACATTTATTGCCCAATGAGCCGTAAAATCTGTAACGGCTATATTTGACAGAAGATCGTAACGAGCATAAAACAACTAGAGATGGCGCTTCGCATTTAATGTCGCACGTCATGGCTTGCCAGAATTATATATAAAGGCCACTCTTCTCTAAACTGTTCATCACTCAAAATTCTCTTCTACTCTCTTGCATTCTCCAAAGCTTAATATTTTCTTTTACTCTCTCACAACTCACTCAATTTTTTTTACATGGCTCCTAAACCAAAGAAAGGAGAAAGCTCACGCACAGCCGAGGTATCCATATACAAACGTTTTGCACCAACGGAGGTAGAAAGGTGTTTCAATAAAAACTTCATCGCCTGACAGGTGTCGGAGGAGCAAGGGTTTCAATGCTCCGATGAACCATATTTTAGCCTCGACCAATACCTCTTCAATAAATTCGATCACCAAAAGTGGCAAATATTTTGCCTCCAACCCGAACGGGCCAACATAACGATGGTTTGAGAGTTCTACGCGCACAAACCAAGTTCGACCACACTTTTCGTCCACGTTCAGGGTAAGGCGATCAAGGTGGATGCCGATGCCATAAACCTATTTTACGGCATCCACATCGAAAGGGACAAGCATGCTGAGTTCGTTGAGTCCTTGACAGAGGAAGATTACGAACACATCAAGGAAGAACTATGCTATGCCGACACAACATTGAATGTCGGGGCACACAAGGGTTCTGTTAACCGACGTCAGTTGCGGCCAGAAGCAAAGCTATGTAACACATTCGTCAAATGCCGCCTTATTCGCACCTCGCAGAACAACACCATCGACCGACCTAGGCTTGCGCTCATCCACTCTACTTTGAATAATCATATTATTAATGTGGGTGACATTATATGCCAAGAAATTCACCAGTGCAGCCAAAAGGACTGCGACCCTCTCTACTTCCCATCACTCATCACCGACCTAAGCACTAGACAGGAGGTACCGATCAACGATGCTGACGAGTACACACTTCCAAGGAAGGGATGGGATCGAAAATCCTACTACTAGCTTATGCAGATCACAGAGGTAGAACCATCGTAGTCAATGCACATGCAGGGCATTGTCGCGAAAACATCCACGATAAATATTGTGAAAACGCCACAGTCTGCTGCCCCGACAGCCACCCTCCAACAGATTGCTGAAAAATTGGAGGACATTGATAGACGACAATGCCCATTTATGGCATTTGCAAGGGACTTCGCCACCTCCATTGTCCAAATAATTCAAGTGAAGTTCCTTGATCACACCGTCCAGTTCCCTTCATTCCTTACCACCCTCTATGTTGCAGCCAGCCCAGAGCCACGTGCCTCCGCTGCCCCAACACCCCATGCTGAAGACACAATTACCACCGCCACCGCCCCGTCCTCACCAAGGCACTATGCCCAAGGAGGACTATACTCTCCTCAAGGTTCACTAGTCGAAATAGAAGGCTTCTCCCATTAGACCGAAACTGCCCAGTCTATGCCAAACGCAAGGCATCTGCCTTGGAGGCAACATAGGAGATCCACATCGACACGAATGGCGAGGATGAAGTTAATGCCCTGGCCAACCCAAGCCCGACCAAGCCAACCCCCTCAATGCGGATCCAACTTCCACGAGAATCAAAGATAGTCAAGCATACGACCAAAAAAAGAGAAAATTTATCATTTCAAGTGATGACGATGACTCATAATCTGAGTCCATTTAATTTTTTCTCTCTCTTACCTTTACGAGAAACAAAGATAGTCAAGCATATGTTGTTAAAGCATTGAGGGTAATGTTTCTCTCGAGTTTTGGGGTGTAGGTTATACTGCCGAGAGGCATTATTCTGTCGCGACATATTAATATAGTTGCTATGCAGTTTTGTGTCTTACTGTCCAAAATTTTTACTACATAATTGCCTTAGCCGAATGAAGCTTATGCCTTGGTAATGCTCTTTATCAATTGCCTTAGTTTAGTTGTAACACCTGGGTTTGGGGGTTGGGTGAAAATAATATTAAAATAGTGTTTCACGTTTTCCCTTTTTGTTTTAAAAATTCATTTAATATGTTGGAATCAATTTTAAATTAAAACCCAAAGTTTCATGGATTTTGGAATAGTGGAAGATGACGATCTCATTAATGGAATTATTGTAATTACAAGCCTTTGAAAAATAAAACCCTTTTTTATTTAAAATAGCCATTTAACTCATCTTCTCCCCCTTCTCTCCATTTTCACGACAAAAACCTCTTCACCATTGGAATCACTATTCCATCATCCTTCTTGCTTTTTGTTGGAGATTTTTCAAAGGTAAATTCATTTTTGACTTGTCCTTATCATTCTCTACAAGTTCATTCCTTTATTTTCATGAAAGCTCATGGTTTTTACATTTTGAGTTTTTAAGTTTTGAAGATAAAAATCCAAACTTTGATAAACTTTAGATGAGTTTTGATTTAATGTTGTTAGATAAGTTAAAAGCATCTTATAAGGTCCAACATACTCGATTTTTACATGGTTTTATGATGTTTCCCGAAATTGGGTTTTAAGGAGGGTTTAGAAGGGTTTTAGGTTGAGTTTGGGGGCTGTTTTGGTTGGAAATTTGTTGGCTGATGGTTAGTCTATGTATGATGGTTGTTTTTGGAAGCTTTTGGGAGTGTTAAAGGTGTTTGAATCAATGGTTTTTGGCTGTGCTTTAGGGCTGCTCGGGAATGAGGATTTTGGGGTTGTCTTTAGCTTGAAATCATGTGTTTTGTGCTTGGTTTGTGTTTCGGCTTGCTCCATTGGTTTGTGGACTAATTTGTAGTTTTTTTTATTGTGTTGGGATGTTTGGAAGCAAGGAATTGTGTTGGTGAAGCC
Organism: Hibiscus tridactylites; assembly: GCA_958450335.1. Lineage (NCBI taxonomy): Eukaryota > Viridiplantae > Streptophyta > Magnoliopsida > Malvales > Malvaceae > Hibiscus > Hibiscus tridactylites. The sequence goes on along the minus strand of OY288291.1, from coordinate 22,297,214 downwards.
CCGTGATCGAATCTGAAACCGTTGGGAGCTTGATCGGCTAGAATGGTTGAGCTTGGAATAGTCGGTGAGTGGTTAATGTTTTTAAATTGGTTTCAAACGTTGGTTTAAGCATGTGGACTAGTTTGGGCTCGGTAGACCCACCTATAGTTGAGATTAGACTGGTAGTCTAACCCCGAGCTTTAGTTAGAGACATTGGTTGAACTTGAATGTTGAGTATGCCTCATGTTTAATTGTGATTATGGTCGTTATGTGTATTGTGTTATACATGTGTGTTCAGGCATGATATTGATGCATTTTATATGCATGTGGTTTGTTCATGACGGTAAGTCATGGTCAGTACGTGCTAAGCACGGAAGTTGATATGGAATGGTGTTGTGAAAGGTTATGAATTGTGTGAGTATTAACACTAGTATGCTTGGGTACAATGATCAATCATTAGGATGTTTAGTGTGCACAAGAGTGTCTAAATGTGCGTGTGGTCTTGGTGATGGTAGTCATCAAGATGGAGTATGGGTTCGCCCAGAAATCTTCTTACATATATATGTTAGTCGGTGATGAGTGGAATCCCATCGACGGGGCGTGAGGATGAGTGGAATCCCCTCCACGTGAAACAGTGATGAGTGTAATCCCACCGTAAGGTAATGGTTGTGGTTGGATGTGAGTTCCAACGGTTATCCGTGTATTCGGGTCATAGCTAGATGCCAATACAGATTGTGGAATGTGTTTGATAATACATTGATATATGCATTTCCATGTGTTAAGCTTATGAGTTTTTGAGCATGGCATGATGTTGAGTTTATGTTCATGCATCATATGTATTTCGACTCATGTGGTTCGAAGGTAAGATCATGCATTCTACATTGGTTGTGTGCTCGTGCTTGGACCCTGCATTGTTGAGGTTTGTTTTATGAGCTTACCCTCACTATGCATTATGCTTACGCTCTCTTTTGTTCGACAATGCAGATCCGTAGTTCGTGGGTTGCTTGTGCAAGGAGAGAGCCTCCAAGTGTGCTAGTTGAGCTTTTGCTATCCTCAAGTATGAACTATTTTAAGTTAATGATGTAATAGTCAAGCAATGGGGACTTATGTGGATATTTATTTTTAGGAGCATGTTTAGACTCCTTGTTATGTGGATGTTATGTTTAAGGTTTGCTTATGCCTTGTATGTTGGCTTTGTGCCCTTTTCATGAATGCTTAAGAGTATGTTTTTGTCTAAGGCATGAAATCCTTTAAATGCTATGTATGATTCTTATGTTGGTTTGTTGATCCTTTTAATGAATGGCTTTTATATGTATGTTTTGTGTTAAGCATGTTGTTGTAGGGTGCCTTGCATCTAGGGTTAATGTATGTTTGGTTGTGAGAGGTTTTTGTTGGTGTTTGAGGCAGCCTTGTGCCATAAACCAGCTAAAACCTGTCTGTTCGCAGCAGGTGTATTGAAATGGTTGGTCCTGTTTCGATACGGTTCCTTTGTTTTAGGCCAGGCGTTTCGATACGCAAAAAGGGCGTTTCGATATGATTTTTCTACTGGAAATCTGAGAATTTGACGTGAAATTGAGGGTATCGAAACGGTCCTAGGCGTTTCGGAACGGTCTTCATAGCATTGACCATGAGAAGTTGACCGATGAGGGCGTATCAATACGGTCAACAACCGTTTCGATACGGTCTCCTCGGGTTGACTTTGGCCAGTTGACCTAGTCGAGGCGTATCGATACACCCTTTGGGCGTTTCGATACGGCCTGCAGTTTAAGTTTAAAATGGGTTGTTTTTTTGGTTGTTTGGTTGATTGCCTCGCTTGTTGCTTCAGTTGTTGCGTTTTCACATAGGACATAATAACACATCTAGATACGATAATAATAGATGAAAAGTTTTTCCCGGGTTGTTAACTGAAATGGAGCCTTAACGGGTTTCACCTCAATTATCCCCGTGTAACTCGCTCGGACCGGTCAGTCGCCCGGACCGGGACAAGGGGGTTATACTTGTTGGTATCAGAACCTGAGGTTTCTGAGACCTCGGGCAAGTATGTGAGGTAAGTTAAATTCTTGTATTGCAATTGGACGGTGTTTGCTTGCCTTGTAAGTATGTTTGCTTGTTTATCAAGTATGCTTTGATGTATGTTGTTTGAAGCATGTTGAGTAGAGTCCCATTGCTTCTATTACATCGGAAAAGGGATTTTTAAGTGAGGGAACATACTTGAGCCACTTGGACCCTTGCCCTTGCTAACCTTGTCTTTTATGTTGTTGTTGTGTTGTAGTTGTTATCTGTGAGCGCGTATGTCAAGGCGTAAGGGTAGACCGAGGATGGTTCGTCAGGAACCTCGTGTTGCGGCTCTTGTTAATGAGCAGTGGCTCGAGTAGAGGCTCCTGTGGGAGAGCCTACTGTTGGAGTTGAAGCTCCTCCACCACCACCACCTCCTCAGCTTGAAATGGGAGGCGAGGCCAGAGCTGAGGGAGCGGGACCTCAGGTTGGTCAGGGTGGCCAAGGTCCTGCAGGAATAGATATGGCTCCGCTAGTTCAAGCTATAGCTGGAGCGTTTCAGGCTGCAGTTGCCGGAGCTCAGGCTGCAGCTCAACCGAGAGGAGATGATGCTAGCTTACCTTTAGAGAGGCTCTGTAGCCTAGATGCAGAGGAGTTCAGGGGATCTACGCCTAAGAGGTCAGAGTTGTGGTTGGAGAAGGTAGTCCGTATTCTAGCTCAGATGGGATGTGTTGGAGCTCATAAGTTGGGCTGTGTGGTTTCGTTGCTTTAGGGTGATGCCTACACCTGGTGGGTCACCATTACTTCTGGCGTGCCTGAGGCCGAGATTGGTTGGGACTTCTTTGAGACCGCTTTCCAGAAGAGGTATTTGGGGCTGAGATATCTGAATGAGAAGAAGCATGAGTTCATGGCTCTTGTTCAAGGAGATGCTTCAGTGACATATTATAAGATTCACTTTGTCCGTCTGAGTCAGTATGCTCTAGAGTTGGTTCCTACAAAGAGGGATCATTGTAATCGGTTCAGATATGGACTTCATGAGGAAGTCAAGAGGTACACCTTAGCTTAAGATTATTTTGATTTTTATGTCTTGGTCGCTAGGGCTAAGGGCATCGTGCATATCTTGGGGCTGACCAAGCGTGCGGGAGGATTCAGTTCAGAGAAGAGGCACAATAACTTTGATCGTGGTGATGCCAAGATGCACCGGGGCGGTGGACAACAGTTTGACCATAGGCGTGGCAGTGGCCACCATGGTAGAGGCCATCAAGGCCATAGAGCTGGAGGGCGTTTGCCCAAATGTACTTGTTGTGGGAGACAACATTCAGGAGAGTGTTGGGGTAACTTTCATGCTTGCTGGAACTGTGGGTCGAGATACCACTTCAAGAGAGAGTGTCTGCATCAGGCGGCACATGCATCGAATCTGGCCTAGCCTCCTACGAGGGCGATTGACTATCAGAGAGGCCATGGGTGCGGTCGTGGTTACTTCCAGCCGAGAGATGATGCACCTAAAATAGAGGCACCGAGGAATCTTGCTCATGTTGTGGCAGTACATCCAGAGGCCGGTGGACCAGCTAGAATCTACGCACAGAGAGAAGCAGGGAATGACATAAATGTGATTTCAGGTAATTTTGAGTTATAATTCATGTATTTGCTTTCCTTAGTCGATTCAGGTTTTACGCATTCTTACATTTTGAGTGAGCATGCAAAGAAGTTAGACATACCTGTTGAGATCTTAGATGCATGTAACTAGTTCTTTCGGTGAGACTGTTGTAGTTAGACGAATGTATAAGAGGTGTCCGCTGAATATTCATGTTCATGTGTTTCTAGTTGATTTGATGGAGCTTCCGTTCTATGGCTTTGATATTATTTTGGGTATGTATTGGTTGGTTGAGCACAGAGCTAGTGTAGATTTTGAGACAAAGAGAATTACGTGAAGCTTACTGATGACTACGAGGTAGTGGTAGTAGGCGAGAACGTTAAGTTCTTGTCGAACGTTGTGTCGGCTTTAAAGGCTCATAGGTTGATGGACTTCGTTTGCGGGGCTTATTTAGCGTATGTGATGAATCTGAATATGAGAGAGGTTAGACCGAAAGATATCAGAACAATTTGTGATTTTCCGAATGTGTTTCCAAAAGACTTACCGAGTTTGCCTCCTGACAGAGATGTAGAGTTTGTGATTGAGACTGTTTCAGGGTCTACTCCAGTTTCAATTGCTCTGTACTGTATGGCTCCGAAAGAGTTGAAAGAATTGAAGAGTCAACTTCAAGAGTTGTTAGACCGTGGTTTTATTAGGCCTAATAGTTCGCCTTGGGGTGCCCCCGTATTGTTTGTGAAGAAGAAGGATGGTAGTATGATAATGTGTATCAACTACAGGCAGTTGAACCAGTTGACAGTGAAGAACAAGTATATGTTGCCTCGTATAGATGACTTGTTTGATCAGTTGAGGGGTGCCTCAGTGTTTTCGAAGATAGATTTGAGATCAGGGTGCTATCAGTTGAAAGTAAAAGAATGTGATGTTCCGAAGACATCTTTTAGGACTAGAAACGGTCACTATGAGTTCCTTGTGATGTCGTTTGGGCTCACGAATGCACCAGCAACTTTCATGGATATGATGAACAGAGTTTTCCGAGACTATCTAGACTGGTTTGTAGTTGTTTTCATAGATGACATCCTTGTGTACTCGAGATCAGAAGAAGAGCATGATGAGCACTTGAGACTTGTTTTTTTTACAGAGATTGATGAGTAACCAGTTGTATGAGAAGTTGAGCAAATGTGAGTTCTGGATTCGAGAGGTTGTGTTTCTTGGCCATGTTGTGTCAGCTGAAGGTATCCGCGTTGATCCGACGAAGATTGAAGCTATTGTTGAGTGGAAACAACCTAAGTCAGTGACTAAGATTAGGAGTTTCCTAAGACTAGCCAATTACTATAGGAGGTTCGTTGATGGTTTCTCTAGAGTAGCTGCTCCATTGACTAAATTGTTGCAAAAAAGAGTTAAATTTGAGTGGTCAGATGCGAGACATAAGGCTTTTGAGAAATTAAAAGAACCATTGACGAATGCTCCAGTGTTAGTACAACCAGTTTCGGGGAAAGAGTTCGTGATCTATAGCGATGCTTCCTACGTATGTTTAGGTTGTGTTCTGATGCAAGAAAAAGGAGTTGTTGCTTATGCTTCGAAATAGTTGAAGGTGCACGAGAAGAACTACCCTACGCACGACATTGAGTTTCAGTAGTTGTGTTTGCGTTGAAGATTTGGGGTCACTATTTGTACAGTGAGAAGTGCACGGTTTACACTGATTATAAGAGCTTGAAGTATTTGATGACTTAGAGAGAACTGAACTTGAGACAGAGAAGATGGCTTGAGCTGTTAAAAGACTATGATTTGACTATTGAGTACCATCCGGTTAAGGCAAATATAGTAGTCGATGTGTTCAGCAGAAAAGCTACAGTTGAGTTGCGAGCTATGTTTGCTAGACTGAGTGTATCAGGGGATGGTGGTTTGATCACAGAGTTGCAAGTGAAGCCTTCTTTGATTCAGATGATCAGAGATAAACAGTTGCAAGACGTATCTTTAGTTCCTCATGTTCAGGACATAGCCGAAGGTAGACCGACCGAGTATAGTTTCAGTAGTGAGAATGTGTTGTGTTTTAGAGACAAAGTTGTAGTACCTAAAGATGTTGAGTTGAGACGTACGATTCTGAGCGAAACACATTCGAGTCCTTTTTCAATGCATCCGGTTAGTACTGAGATGTACCGAGATTTGAAGAATGATTATTTCTGGGTTGGTTTGATGAAGGATGTAGCCGAGTATGTGAGTCGTTGCATGGTTTGTTAGAGAGTAAATGCAGAACATCATGTTCCTTTAGGGTTGTTACAACCTTTGAAGATTCCAGAGTGGAAATAGGAGAGAATCACTATGGATTTTGTGTCAGGGTTACCGTTGTCTCCTTCGAAGAAGAATTCTGTTGGGTGATAGTTGATAGATTCACTAAGTGTGCTCATTTCTTAGCAGTGAACACCACAAATTCTTTAGACAAGTTGGTGAATTTGTACATTCATAAGATTTTGAGACTTCTTGGAGTTCCAAAGTCTATTGTGTCAGACAGAGATTCGAGATTCACATCGAGGTTCTGGAGTTGTTTGCATAGTGCCATAGGTAGCTGTTTGCATTTCAGTACTTCGTATCATCCGCAGCCAGATTGACAGTCAGAGCGAGTGATACAGATTTTAGAGGATATGCTTCGTTGTTGTGTGATTGACTTTCAGGGTTCTTGGGAGAAGCATTTACCCTTAGTCGAGTTTGCTTACAACAACAGTTACCAGGCTAGTATACGGATGGCTTCTTATGAGGCATTGTGTGGTAGACGATGTAGGACTCCGATCTGTTGGGCCGAAACGGGTCAGAAATTGTTACCTATGCCAGATTTGCTTAAGGGGACTACTGAGAAGGTGAAGTTGATTTGTGACCGTTTGAAAGTAGTTTCCGATCGTCAGAAATCTTACACAGATTTGAAGAGAAAAGAGATTGAGTTCTCAGTAGGTGAGAAAGTATTTCTGAAAGTATCTCCGTGGAAGAAGGTAATGCGATTTTGCCGGAAAGGCAAGTTGAGTCCGAGGTTTATTGGTCCGTATGAGATAGTTGAGCGGATTGGGCCAGTAGCTTACCGTTTGAGATTGCCTTTAGAGTTAGAGAAGATCCATGATGTCTTTCATGTGTCGATGCTTAGGAGATATAGATCAGACCCGTCTCATGTTATGCCCGTTGAGGAGATAGAGTTGAATCCGGATTTGTCTTACAATGAAGAACCAGTTGAGATACTTGCTTCTAACAACAAGGTGTTGCGTGGCAAGACCATAGAGTTGGTCAAGGTGTTGTGGAGACATAGAGCTGTTGAAGAGGCCACGTGGGAGAGGAAAGCTGATATGCTTGAGCAGTTTTCGTACTTGTTTCCGTCAGGTAATTTCGGGGAAGAAATTCTATAAGTGGGGGAGTGTTGTAACACCCGGGTTATGGGGTTGGGTGAAAATAATATTAAAATAATGTTTCAAGTTTTCCCTTTTTGTTTTAAAAATTCATTTAATATGTTGGAATCAATTTTAAATTAAAACCCAAAGTTTCATGGATTTTGGAATAGTGGAAGATGGTCATCTCATTAATGGCATTATTGTAATTACAAGCCTTTGAAAAATAAAACCTCTTTTTATTTAAAATACCCATTTAACTCATCTTCTCCCCCCTTCTCTCCATTTTCACGAAAAAAACCTCTTCACCATTGGAATTACTATTCCATCATCCTTCTTGCTTGTTGTTGGAGATTTTTCAAAGGTAAATCCATTTTTAACTTGTCCTTATCATCCTCTACAAGTTCATACCTTTATTTTCATGAAAGCTCATGGTTTTTACATTTTGAGTTTTTAAGTTTTGAAGATAAAAATCCAAACTTTAATAACCTTTAGATGAGTTTTTGATTTAATGTTGTTAGATAAGTTTAAAACATCTTATAAGGTCCAACATACTCGATTTTTACATGGTTTTATGATGTTTCCCGAAATTGGGTTTTATAAGGGTTTTAGGTTGAGTTTGGGGGCTGTTTTGTGTGGAAATTTGTTGGATGATGGTTAGGCTATGTATGAGGGTTGTTTTGGAAGATTATGGGAGTGTTAAAGGTG